>CP131459.1:30647500-31272500 GCA_030664755.1 Microcos paniculata | reverse complement strand
AAAGACTAATTCATGGCGAAACCAAGCATCATTTAATTTACAAGGATTTTATTATAAACTATTTACATCCTTTTCTTGGAAAGTTTTGTTGTCAGTACGTCATGAGATCGGCTAAAGTGATATATATAATGTGCATAAAAATTGTAGAATTTGATTAGAAATTACATGCGGTATATCATTTTTGTTCGACCCACAAAATTATAGCAATAGCTAAAATTATGGTGTATTCATCCCTCTCATGTCTAGCATGTCTCCAAGGCTCGCTCTTGCAGTTCTCAACAGTTTATTCTCCCTTTTTTTCTGGTTTAATTAAAGGTATTTTCAGACCTTTGATAAAAAAATTAATCTACTTTAAATCAAATTTATTTATTATAGGATAAAACTCTTCCAACAATGATTTTCTCTAATCACAAGACTCGAATTTGAAATCTTATTTAAAAAAAATAAATACCAAACTATTTGAACTAATTAATTATTAGTTATTCTCCCTCTTTTCTAGTTTCCAACAATTTAACTATTTTCAATGTACAAGGCCTCAGCCTTGGGCCTATTCTCATGTGGGCTGGTTAATTATTTAATGACCCTTCTTTATTTAAGCTAAATTATAGAATGCGGCCCATTGTGCTAGTTTTCACCATGCCTCAACTTATAAATTGCATCTTCGGCTTGTATTTTTCAGCCATATTTTGTATTCTCAGCCCAACTTTTCGTTATCCCCGATTTAGTTATTGCCTTGTTGGTCTAGTTATACTCGTTAGATTCAGGTTAACTCGACTAGTGATAAATTCAAGTCTAACAATAACATATCTCAAACATATATGATGAGCATAATTTGTATAATTTGATAAACTAAAAAAAATTAAGTGCCCATTTTTTAATATTGAATTTGATAAGCATTGAATTTGTACTACAAAATCTATTTGATAATACACTAAAAATTAAATGTTGAATATAATTGTATTGTTTGATAATTATAAAGGTTAAATTAAAAAAAAATAAAAGCATAATCTCTAAAAGGAATGGTAGTTTATAAAAAGAAAGTTTTTAAAACAAAAACACTTAATTTTTTCTTCATTAAGTGAATCTTTATCTACTTTTTAAATTCAATGCTCTTTGTTGAAAAAAATCCTTTTAGGTGGTATTTAAAAAAAATATCAAACATGTAGAAAATCTTTTAAATATTGAAAATATTAATTTTCAAAATATTGAAAAAAATTCAATGTTGTATCAAACATAGGATGTCAATAGATGAATATTAAGCGAATATTCACCCTGTTTAAAACCATTTAAAATTTTAAACTATTTAATAATGATTTTGGAGCGATTTTAGTTTGTGAAATCACTATCCGTCGTAGATTCGAAACGATTTCGATTTTAATACTTCATATATTCGTTATTAAAAACCGTTCAAACTAAATAAATTTAAAAAGTGGATATCCACTTAAAACCCTTTGGATATTAAAATCTAATGATATGAAAGCCTACATTCCTTCACCTCTTATTTGGAATCTATAAACTTTTTTTTTAAAAGCTTTAGTAAATTACTATTTAATTTAGTTACATGTTAAAGTACTTAAATTTTATTATAGATTTTTAATTTTGACTTAAAAATTGATGATTTCGAATTCGGATTCAGTTTTTTAATGAATATTCATATATCTGCTAAAATTAAACGATTATACGGTGCGAATTTGAGTATTTTTACCGGTTAGGGCCAAGCTTGTGGCCTCGATTGGATCATCCATCGTGTAGATAAGTTGCTAAGAAATACAATTGATGTTTATCAAATAACACCAATAATTGCTTGTCTAAATGTCTTAAATCGTAATGGGATTACCACATTAAGGATGAAAAGTGATGATCTATGGATACGATTCTGTGAGAGTTACCATGAAATTATGATGTAGTATTATTATTATCACATTTTTAAATTAAATCATATCTCAATAAATATCATTAATTTTGAAATTTATCTTAAAAACTTTTAAAAATTTTATTTGGAGCTAAACTTTTTTAAACTAATTACTAAATTTGGTATTATGTTTTGATTTCATGGTAACTTATGGAACTGAATATGTGGAATCATTTCTGTAAGGATAAATACGTAAATTAGATTATTTGAAAGCACATTCAATAAAAGGATTTTGTCTTTTATGTTCTCGATTTAAAAATGATATTTATGAGATGGAGGGGTATAAAATGATTCTCTCAATTATTCATTTCAATTTAACTATTAATAATTAGATTGAAATTGACAATAAATAATAGTTGAAGAATACAATTTAATTAAATTATTGTAAAGAGATTAAATTGACATTTTTCAATTTCCACATAATAAGGGGACTAATTAAAAGTTTGACAAAAAGAAAAAGAAAAGGAAAAAGAGAGGGAAGCTAGTTTAGAGAGCGCGGCGAGCGGCTCTCATTTTTCCCTCTTTAGAACGAGCTCGAGACCTCTGGCTCGCATTCTCAATTTAAATCTAGGGTTTAACAACTCATCCCTTTACTCTCAAAAACCTCTCTCACTTTGTCCGAAGAGGAAAAAAGCACTCAATTTTTCCACAGCCATGGCAAGCACCAAAGTCCAAAGAATTATGACTCAACCCATTGTAATTTTCTCTTCCTTTAATTTCCTTGCTTTTCCAAATCTCTATCTCTATTTACTAATTGATTCTTTTTTTCTTTGCCAATTCTCTTACTTGGTTTTGGTGCGTAACAGAACCTGATCTTTAGGTTTCTTCAAAGCGTAAGTCACTGTTTGATACTATATTTTTCTCATTTTTTTCCTTTTGGTTTTGCTTCGTTTTTTTAGTTTGTTTAATGAGTTTCTGGGTTTTCTTTCTTTTTCTTCTTTTTCTTTTTTCAATTGAATTTATCCAGAAAGCTCGAATTCAAATTTGGCTTTTTGAGCAGAAAGATTTGAGGATTGAGGGTCGAATCATTGTAAGTTTTGTTTATAATTTTCTTTAGATAAGCACTTTCGAAAGCTACTTAGAGTGGTAAAGATTTTACTTGAATTATGTTGGGAGTTATAATTGCTGCCAAAGTTGTTGCTTAGGAAATCATAATTAAGTTTAGCTTAGGTGTCAAGCTAATACATGCTAAGAACGTTGGTATCATTTCTCCTTACATATGATTTTGCATGACTCTGACTTTGTTTTTTTTTCAAAGGAAAAGAAACTTTTTATTAAAGAAATAATCAATCTGGATTAAAGAGTTAAAGATACTGCTAGAGATACCACCAACATAACTCGTCGTGGAAGTCATACTATTTACTTTTTTGGTAATTACTTTGAAATCCTGCAATGTGAAACACTTTTCTTTTCAGTTTTTACATAGGGCGACGTAACAATAGCCTTAACAAACATGGTTCCGATAAGGCAATTGACCAAAAAGTTCATCAAACTCTACCCCTATATCAATCCATCCATCTTATGTAAAATAACACCCATGATTCACCTAAGCCTCTCTGTGATTTAAACAAATCATTTGTCTGGTCCAACTCTTTTTGTAGTGACTCATGGTAGCTTGGAGGTTTCAAACTTGTGCTGTATTGCCCAATTGCTTTAATTGCCCATTTAATTTTAAAGGCATCGTACTTTACAACTTTGAAAGGAATTCCTACTTGGTAGGAAAAAAAAGTGATGTACTGACATGTTTCATCTCTCTGCTTCTTGCTACATGCATTGTTGATATTTGGTCTCTTTAATTTCCCTTGCTTTCTCAACTGGAGTAGTTTCTTTGCCTTTAGATGCACAAAGGTATTCATGGGACCTTATGGCTTTGATTTTTTTAAATTGTCCAACTTACTAAAACTTTGTGATGGTCTTTTTCCCTCAGTACTTTTTCATCATCATTTTCCACCACATTACCGAACTTATCAAAATCTGGTAAATTTATCATAGTTTCTTTTTTGCCTTTTTTCCCCTTCTCATTCATGGAAGACAGAAGTTCGACTTACATTTTCTAGACATTTCAAACTTCATTTAGCATTTTTGTGAGTACCAACTTGATATTGTTTGGCCTAATATATTCCACCTTTTTCTGGTCTGTCAAAGGAACTTGCAATAGACATTCCAACATCTTTCTTGTTTCCACTTGAAGCAGACATGTCACTGTTGATGGAGAATATTCAAGTTTTGGAAGAATGTCTATTCTAGACGTGACTAGAAAATAGATTTAACTTTTCGGTGGACCTTTTTTTTTTTTTTTTTTCTAATTTGTTAGGTGAACTTCATTTCCTATGAGCTTAAGATCTTAGGTTCATGAATCTTATTGGGCTTTACATTATATACATATATACCAATATATATGTGTTATAAATAAAAGTTATCTCTTTAAATAGTGAGTTAACCACCTATAGGCACCCTTTATTACAGGGTTTGGCTAATAGGTGCCTATAGGCACACTTTAAGGGTGGCTAGCTTACTATTTAAAGAAATAACATTTCATTTAGTACCCTGCTTTTAGTGAATTCAAGGAAAAACAAAGCCTTAAATGCCATTTCCTAAATTTACGTCTAGAATATTGGGAAATTATTCTCTATCATAAACCAAGGCTTTTAAGCCATAGGAAATTAAAACTCACTTAACAAATTAAATTCGTCTTTTGTAAAGTTATGTCTAGATTAGACATTCTTTAAAAACTTGGAAGAATATTCCACATCACTTGTAATTTGAACTTTATACACCATTTAAAGAAAAAAAATTAGGAACAATAATGAAAGTTTGATGAATCGTTTGATTATTGAATATGTGTATGTGTGTGTTTTGGCCTTTGGGAGAAAAAAAAAATGAAAAGTTAGAATGTATGCTTAGTGCTTTTGGTTCATATGAAAAAAGGTAAAAAACCAGTTGAAGACAAAAAAAAAAAAGAGTAACTCTTGCTTCATTTTTTTACTTTTACAACAGACTTTTTTACTCTGTTTCTAAAGAGACAAAAAAAGACATTGGTGGAAGAAGGTCCCCCTAAATTTAAAAGAATAATAAATTAAGAGTGCCAAAAAGAAGATACAAGTTTAAGAAATAATACGAAATAGAAGACTACAACTCTTTTCATTGCAGGTGCGGCCTGCGGGTTGAGCTTAAGCCTTGAAAGTGGTCCCAAACTCTTTTTCTCTTAATATACTTATGTTAAGCATTGCTGGAGCAGCCTTGTTGAAAGACTTTCCCTAACCATAATAAATTTTATTGTTGTGGCTCCTTTTTTAAGAAAATACTTTGATAGACTATATTACCCTTTCTAACTTTATTTTTAGAGATTTGATGTGCATCCTTTATTGAGTTTTAAAGTAAAAACTAATGATTTTTCTTTTAAATGCATAAAATCAACACACTTTCCTCGGAATAAGAATAAGGCATGAATCATGATTGAAGTGGGTGATATTAGAAGGTTGAGGTGTTTTATTGTCTGTAGATAATAAGAGCAAGGCAGACTGTTGAAGTCAATCTGAGGGTGAAATGGCCCTTTGGGTAATTCAAATAAAAAATATAGTCCCATGTATTTTTTACTTGGAATCTACTTAAGTATTCTTGATCTGAGTTCATCAAGAGTAGCTTTCTTTAATATTCCACGCGTATAAGGTTAAATAGGGATGAAGATAAAGATCTAAGAATTAATCCTGTTGTGACCAATTCTTTGATTCTTGTGACAACATGTTAACTGATTGATTTTTCACTTATGGAAGGTGATCATACTGGATGAGGTTATGAGAGCCTTAAATATAAATTTCAGATCCCTGAAGATGTCATATATCTGTAACTGTGGGTAAAATGAATCAAGAGTGCATCTATTTGTTCAGTGCAATTGATTGTGAGAATGCACAGCAGAAAGAACACATCTTAAATTTTAATTATGCATATATCTTGTTTAGTTATGGGCATGACCGTCTCAAATTTGGAAAATTTAATTGACAAATGCTGACTCTTTATGTGCTTTGAGATATAATCATTCTGGTAGTTTTAATTAATCTGCTTAGTAATTGTCCTGTTTGACATTTTGCAGGGCTTTGATGAGTACATGAATTTGGTTCTTGATGATGCTGAAGAAGTCAATATCAAGAAGAAGAGTAGAAAATCATTAGGTTAATTGTCTTACTCTGATATCGTTCTACCTTCTTGTACGATATCGTCTTGTTTAATTGTTAATCTGTTATTTCAGGGAGGATACTTCTTAAAGGAGACAATATCACTCTCATGATGAATAGGTAAGTGAATATGGAATACTAGCATTCAACACACAAAGTCTCTCTCTCCCTCTCTCATGCTTTTTGTTTTTTTTAATTGTACAGTGGAAAGTGATCATCGTCCCGGTAGTTATGTGGCCTAGATTTACAAGTCCTTTGAAATTCATGTATGTCAAGCTACCTGCCCTACCATGTTGTCCTTAAAACATACGTCCGTTCATGTATTATAAATCATGTCAGTGAAGTATTTGAGATGGTTACTGGTGCTTGCTTAGTCTATCCTGCAATTCACATGTATGATTCTTTCCTCTCATGTGCATTGTTTAGATATCTGATTAATTCAACTTAAACAAACCATTCTTCACCATCTTTGGTTTTCATTTTTTATGTTATTTCGATCAGTTCTGTCCACTATTGATCCAGTTTAGGTTCTGTTGTGTGAGTTGGTTTTTTGGGAAATTATTGGCTTGTTCATGCATACTTTTTGGTGCATGTATTGTGCCACATGATGGGAGGTAGCCCTCTCCCATCCCATAATCCCACCCTAGCCATCTCTGGATTCAAATGTGAGACTTCCAGGATGAGGTCTTAAGTCCTAACCATTGGGGTGTCTCCTTGGGGACTGGCCTAGGAACAACAGATTTTTGCTGGAGTTATTTGTGTTTCATTTGGTTTTTTACGATCTCAAATTGGTGACCATCCTTCCATTTTCCATGAGATGCATTGCAGTGCAATGTAGTGCATCAATTTGGGTTTTGGAACTTCTGGCAACAGAAGTTGGGATGGGAGGATGTATGAAGGAGGTCAAGGTAGTCAAACTATTGAGCGAATAAGATCTGGATGTTTATTTCCACATCTGACTGGCAACCTTGGCTTCTTCTTCTGGAGGGCTACTACTGATATTCGTAATCCTCCTGACTTTTCACAAGCCTATCATTGATGATTTATTCTGGCTTTTCAGGGTCCAAGTGTGATTTAGTTGGTAGGACATTTGGTTCAATTGAACTTGACATGGAAATAAATTATCAACATGGTCATAGTGCTAGTAGTATTATGGTAATTGACCATCTCGATATCCTTCATTCTAATCAATTGATTACCTGACCAAGAAGCTGATTGCTCTGCGTTTTGTGCTGGCATGTGTAACGCTTCCAGCCATCTCAGAGAAACAAATTGTTTTTACCAAATTGAAAGATCTGATTGGTGAAATTACCATGCTCGAATAGTCCTCCATTTGTAGTGGTGGCATTGCATCTGATCTCACTTGCGGTATTGAGGCAAAGGACTCCTGCATGTTCCCCGTTTCTCATGCCCGTGGCAAGGGTGTAGTATACTTGGGAACTTCCTATGTATTACTGGGACTTAGATTGGAAAGCAGCTGCTATTAGAGGCAATTGTTTAACTTTTATGGTCAATTGAGGGTCAAAATAAAAAGGAGGGAAACATACAAAAAGGAGAATTACGAAGTTAATTAAATGTAATTTGCCTCCACTCATACATGGTGGTGTTAAGATTTTAGGGGATAGGTAGGTAATGGAGTATGAGTTTTGGACCAAGAAACCGTTTAAGAGACCTTTTTATATCGTATAAACCGCTTGACCACATTCTGGAAATTGAGGTATGAAATATAAATCTGTTAATTATGTCTTTAGTTGGTAGGTTAATGAAAAACATTTTGATCAAGATTTTACCATCTTTTAAGATGGTTTCACTTTAACAGGTTATGTGAAAAGGATTATTATTATTATTATTTAAAGAAAAGAAGAAGAAGAAGGTTGAAGAAAAAAGGAAAGAAGCAAAAAGGGTTGGTTATCCAGTGGCTGAGGCTGAGTGGGTGAACTTTCTTTGTGAGGCGCCGCTAATTAGCATGGGGCAGGCTGGGTCAGGGTGTAGGAAGGAAGTGACAAGGGAAGAAGTTGCAAGGGGCCCCAGCCTTAGTGGGGTTGGATTTTGTTGGAAGTGGTAGGGGCCCGTGGCTGTGGTTCTTGTGCACCCGTGTCTCCAGGGAATCAATTTCTGAGCTCATCAGTGTCTATGCATCGGGAAGCAAGTGCTTCTTTTGGTTACTACCCATTTACTGATTACTGACTCAGCCTCCACAGATTTCATATCAACAGCGCCCCCCGCCCCCCCCCCCCCCCCCCCCCCCCCCCCCCTCCTCTCTCTCTCTCTCTCTCTCTACAAGCAGCTTAACAAGTAGAATCAATTAAGTGCTTGTGTTTCTTTTGCCTTGTTTGGTGCTGACTGACTGATTCCCCGTCCTTTTCAGCATGTTTCCCTGTTGGAAAAATAATTACCTTGTCATGAACTTTAGTGGGAGAGCTGAAGAGCCTTTGAATTTAAAGGACATAAGTGTGATAATGGAAGGCTTGGATGCACTCATGGAAGGAGCTATTCATCCCTTGCAGTAATGTGGTTTGGAGAGCATTATTAGTTAAACTGATCATGATGAATCAAGTCAATTCCTAGAAAATTAGCACCGGTATCTATCCCGCCAATCCCAGGTTAGGTTTTGGATTGAGATCGATGCATAGTCGTTCGAAGGATTATGATTATGAGGTTGTTACAGTATGAATAGGTAAAGTAAAACTAGACTTCTGAGTCATGTTTGGATTTTTCTATTAGTAAGAATCACAGTTGACTAATCTGCTTCATTGGTGGTTGAAACCTAGTGACTTGTTTGACCGAAGACTAGGGCTGTTCAAGCAACCCGAAAAAACCGATAATCGAATCGAACCGATAACTAGATTAGGGTTTTGGAATGTTCATATTAAAACCGAATGAACCGAATGGAATCCCAATGAATCGAATAAGCTAAAATTTTAAAAAATACTTGATTTTATTAGCCTAAAATTAAAAGATCCAAAATTTTTATAATTTTATTTGAGCTTTTATAAAAGAAAAAAGTTCAAAATTTAATGGATTTTAACTACCCAAAAACCCGCAAAAAATCCGAACCGAACCGAACTGAAGCGTTAGGGTATTAAAATCTTAATATTCGAACCGAATCAAATCGTTTACACCCCTACCGAAGACCCTAACTTGTTCAATTCAACCACAAACAGGAGGTTTGAGTGCTAAACAAGTCAGTTCCTGAGGTTGCTTTCATCCTTGGAGCGAGTCTCTCACTCTCAGCATTTTTTCCTCCTGAGATGAAACATTAATGGATCTTGCAGCAACCATAAGAACAAACTGCTGCCGAGAAAATATAGTTGATGATCCCTTTTCTCGTTTAGAGGGGGGTTTTAAAACTGTTCAGGTGCAATCTGTTTCAAAATATTGATGGGAGAGAATAGGAAACCAGTACCGGAAACTTGTTCAAAACGATGGAGACTGGAAAGGATGAGCAGGATGTGAAAGCTGAACCTCCATATCTAGCAAAGAAGATAGCTTTGCTATTTTCCCTGAACAGCTACGTTCTTTCAAACCTATGTCGACATGCCATTATGTAGACATACACAAATGCTCATAATGATTCTGAGCGACGAATTTGATCAAAACGTGGGGTGCCACCAATTCTATGAGTGCCCTCTGCTAGATTTTTAATCTTTGTTTGCATTTCTGAGTGGACAACATTCTTACCACTAAATATCCCTTGATTCCTAGGAAATTGACAGCTGAAAATTGGTGGTGTGAAAAATATCATCTAGCTAGCTACAGCTGATAAAATTATCTCTGTTATTTTTCTGGAGAAAAAAAAATGGGGATGGCTGGATTTTGCTGGCTAGCAAACAAGAGATAAATCGGGGCATATCTTCTTTACCTTGTAAGCAGGCCCCTGCCTTGTTGGGTGGTGTCCTTAAAATTGGGTCTTTTGAGGGTGAGATTGGGCCAGAATGCGGCTACAAGTTTGTTGCTTTCCAGGGGCAAAGCACATGGATACTCTTACGAGGATCACATCACAATTTTTTTCCGTGAAAATACGGGTCAGATTTGAAACGAAAAAGGGGAAATTTTGGTGAAAATTGCGTGGATAAAAGATATATATACCCTAGTACTAAAATTCTACAAAAAAGTGTGGACCATTTGCTGGAAAAACTTTGGGGGATGTTACCCATTTTGCTTGTAAACTTTGACAAAGTGGGGGGGGGGGGGGGGGGTGGGGCCAAGGTTGAGGAAGCTTTTTTGACTAGAAATTGCTTTGGTTGGACCATACTTCCATACGTCCTTATTATTGGCAATACCGTTTATTATAGGTATTCATCCTCAAAAACTACTTGAAAATGATAGTTTCTTACATGCAGCTGTTAAATGTTTTAAAAAAAAAAAACCTCTCTTTTCGGTCTAAGACAACCTCAGACCTCATTCTTCGAAATAAGAATATTTTGTTTTTAATCCTGATGTTTGTTTCTCATCCGCCAAAAAAAAAAATTATTCGTCATCTTCAAAAGTAATTTGATATCCCGGTAAGTTGACTAGATAGGAACGATCGTTTTGTAGCCTCTATTGTATATTTGTTATTTGTTATTTCATATAAAAGTAAAAATAAAGTATATTTTACAAAAACTTTAGATTTTTTTTTTTATCTTTGAAGTCATTTTTATAAAGAATAGTATTAATAAATGCTATTGTTGTTCTATAATTCTATGATTCAATAGTGAAATACATTTAAACATAAAAACTTGATATGACTGCCCTAAACATAAAATTCTACTACTATCATTGCCATCATTATCATCTTTTTAGTGTTCCTATCTTAATTTGTTTTAATAATTCAAGCCTCATCTTCTTTGAAAAACGAGAGAGCTTCTCCTCTTTTCAGCACTATCCACACCTATTCCTTTCTTTACTCTTTTGGCAATTAAGTTATCATTCTCAAACAACTAGTGGTTGGACATTTGGTAATTACCCTCACTTTGCTTTAAGGAACAGCTTAAGAATTTTTCAACTTATAATAAATTCAATTTAGTTGAAATAAAGATTCAATTAAAATTCATTTGTTTGACTGTGATGTTATCTTATTTCTTACTATATATTTTGTAGGATTATCCTAAAAACCAAAAAACCAAAAAAAAAAAAAGAGAGAAGAAAAGACGATTGATAATAAATAAAGAAGAAAGAAACACATCAATAACCCCCTTTTTCTCTCCCTTTTCAGTATTTCCGGCGATGATGAAGAGTTATTTAGCTGACAATTTTGCAATGGAATTTGCTGCTATAAATGATTTTACTTCCTTCACGGCAAATAAAGTGGTGCAATAATTGTTCGCTTTAAAGAAGTCGATTGAGATGTATCGAAATGCCTCAAACACAAAAGTTAAGTCCTTCGACCTTTCTTTACTTTTAGGTCTACAAAATTTCCTTCGTCTTTCTCATCGACTAGCTTTTACATTTGGTGGCCTTTGTCTCTTTTTGTATTCTGCATGTTGAAAATGATAGTGTCCATGAGACCCATATGTACTTCTAATCCCTATCTACAACCATTCACCCTTTGTTTTAGTTGTATGTAGAAATTTATATTATAGAATATAAATGGAATTAGACATAAAAAAAAGTTGTATATATCTATAATATTTGGTATCATGACAGGCGCGCATTAGCATTAACATGAAATAAATAAATCAATATCTTCGATAGCCTATAATCTGTTATAGAGTTTTGGATCTTTATTTTGACGATCAAAATTCAATTTTAAGTGTGTGTGTGCATATATATATATATATATATATATATATATATATATATGTATATATATCAAAAGAAATGAACCAATATCATGTAACTTTCAAGTGCCTAATCAATAGCCAATATATACTTATAAGCATTGGATAAGGTTATTTAATCTTGGATATACTATTTTAAGATAATTTTTGGGGGGGTATTTGAGGCTATGGAGGATGGAATCTTGACTGGAATTTAGACTATGTTTGTTATGAGAAAATATTTTTTGTTTTCATTTTCTAAAAAATACAAAGAAACTATCATATAAGATATATGTTGTGAGAGGAAATGTATGCATGTTTTAGAAAATGAAAATGAAAATGGACCTAGAAATGAGATTAAAAAAAATTTGTTCTGAATTTTAGGTCCATTTTCATTTTCATTTTCTAAAACATGCATACATTCTTATAAACTATACATATCTTAGATGGTGATTTCTTTATATTTTTAGAAAATAAAAACAGAAAATGTTTTCATGTACCAAACATAACTTAAGAGTCCAATATTCTATATATAAACATGCCGCATGCAGCAACCAACAAAATATATTTTCTAATTTACCTGCGAGAATTTGATGTAAAACTAGTAGTAGTACATGTTAATCATATTAATCACAGTATATATAGGCACTTGATAAATTTTGTCAATTAATTATTAAGAAATCATTAAGAAAGAGATAAGGGGGGGAGCGCAATCTTGGTCATGGTTCTATCAGCCACCTAACCAATTTAATAAGGTCCAAGCTAGCTAGCTTATTAGGTGCTTTTAATTTCTTCCTTTTATATGAGAATGAGAGTGGGCATTTTTGTTATCTGTGGGTCTTCATAACAAGCCAACCACATCCTAAGTAAACCAGCTAGCTCACCTCCAATTGAACTCTTCACTTACAAATTACAATGACCCTTTAAAATTCTTTAAATACTCTTGTTGTGCAAACAATAATTGTTCTCCTTTTTGGATCCCAAAATTGTTGTAGTTGTTCTTTAAAGTGGGACATTTGTCATCTTAATTGCTGGTATCCCACTGCTTCGGGTGTTTCTCAAGTGGCTTCCCGCTTTCCTAACTTCTAGTTTCTATTATAATAATTTAGTATATAATATATGCATATGCCCTTATCCTAATCCCTTAATCGAGATTTTTCTTGTGCTTAACGCCAATTTCCTCCCTTTGTAGCTTATACTCCTCAAATGTATGTATCGTGTGTTTTCTGTTTTGTCTATATGAACATACGATGTTATCCAGGTTGTGGTATAAATCATTCGAAATCCTAAGAAGAGGGAAAAAGGTAATGATAGGTGTTTGCTATTTTTTTTAATGAAATTAATTAATGCACAATTATAATCATAATTATCAAGCATTCCATATGTTCCATTCTCAAGTAAGAAACCATTAGGCAGACATACCGAAGAATCGATATAAAAAGTTACAAGACAGTTCTTTGATCTAAATCGGATAAAATTAGAAATGATGGAGCTTGAATCAAAGACTTAAATGTCGTTCTAGGATCTTCTCCTTGCCATTAAGATTTTTTTATCATTTCCCATATTATCCACGTGTTTGCTTTGCATATTATATGCTAGCATATATTAATAGAGTATAGATGAATATGTCCCAATGGGTATTTTATTCTTCATTCTTTAATTCATGTGCTCTTTGGAATAGTCCTATATATTACTATTAGAAAAATGAGTTAATGCAGGGAAACCATAATTTCTCATTATATTTCCATCAATGTAGGGAACATTTGCTTATCTCCCTACACCTTTTCCCTCTAAATTATATGTTGTGACTATAGATTCCAACATTATCCCACTCAAAGTTTATGTAGTGATGGAAACCTTTGTTTATATATTAAATCAAATTATAACAACTGGCTCAATGATATTTAATTTTGGATAAATTACAATTGTGGTCACTTGAATTTTATTGGTTTTCTGTTTTGGCCACTAACTATGAAAGCTTACAATTTAGTCATTTATATTTGTAAAATTCAAAATTTGAACCACCTTACCGTAAGAAAACAATAGTATACTAACGTGTCATGGTCATATCATCTAACATCCAAGTAGCATGGTTGGTGATGGCATGTTACGTCATCTAGAATGTTGCTTGACATGATGATGTGGTGTAGCTACGTCATCGAACATGCCACATAATATGATCATGATTCATGTCATCACATGTCACATGATATGTTGGATGATATGATCATGTTGTATCAGTCAGTCAATTTTTTTAAAGATTTGGTGATTAAAATATTGAATTTTACTAACATAAGTGATAGGTGTAATTTACACCTATATTATGGACTATATTAGATTGCTTTTGATATATTTTATTTGTAATTTATGGTCCAAATTATATAATTTTATCTCACTTAGCTATTGTTTTGTTTTATAGGTGATTTAATATAAATTGAAGGAATTAGAGAGCAAGGGCTAAAAGGTGGTGTGAGCATTCAAAGTCTAATTAAGCAAGTTGAGAAAGAATAAAGATATTCTGTTTTATTAAGGCTTTGCAAGGAGTTAATGTTGGAGTTTACAAGTCAACCATATCATGCCAAGTAGATGAGAAAGTCACGTGGAGGCTAATTGGAAGCAAAAGCAAGTTAGCCACAAATTTGGTTTTATTTGGTCTTAAAATCAAGATGACGTGGAAGCAATTTAAGGAAGAATGAACTGAAGCAAAATTGTAGCACGAGCAACAACGGCGCCGGATGAAGTGTGAAGCGGTGCCGTTTCTTTGATGAATATAAAGTCAAGCTTTTGAGCTGAAATTGGAAGCAAGGAAGGAAGTTACGTCTCGAATTTGATACGGCCCCGGAACAAGAGTGAAGCGGCGCCGTTTCTTCTTTATTTGCCAAGTTCTTGACGCCACATATTGGACCAAGCAGTTGGGCTTTGTACTCATGTGTTTTATTTTAATTAAAAGTCCAACTAGAATTAGAATTCTTATTCCTTGGGGCATGTAAATACCCTAGTTATCTAGTATAAATATATTATTTTAGGGAGACTTTAAGTATCTTCTAAAAAAAAAACTCTTAGAGTCTCCCTTTTGAGAGAGGAAGATTTTGGAGAGTAAGAGCTCAAGGGAGTAGACTTTGTCTTCTTTGGGAGATTTTCTTATCTTTAATTTCTTCTTTAATGCATTTATTTATTTTCTTTATCTTTAGTAGTTAAATTCCTTGTTGGGGATTTGGGTAGATCTTCTAGGGATTTTAATTTAATTATTGTATGAATTAGTTTTCTTGGGGTTAAATCTATTTTCTTTGTACTTAATTCCGGTATATGCCTGATCACCATATAATAGGTTTTTGGAATTGTATGAAGGACTAAGAGGTGAAGTATGATTCGTACTCTAGGAAAATAGATACAATCTAATTGGATACGAGAGTAATTCAGTTTATTGTGATAATCATAATTAAATTAGTTTCGGGAGAACCTAATTTAATTATTAATCCTAAGATCTTAATGTTCTTAGCTAATTAGTTTATGCATTGAGAGGTGGTAATCACTTAGTTAGCAAAGCTTAGGATGATCTGAGAGGGCTCCTAAGTAGATTAGTGATTGTTATTTTAGCTCTGTTAACTAAGTTCATACATAATTAGATTAAATACCTAGAAGAGAAGCCTAAACCCTAACGCTTTTAATATTGATTTTCTCTTTAATTATTTGCCATTGTTCTTTTGTTAATTAGATTAGATTATAATTTCTTGCTTTTATTCCTTACTTTTATTAAAATTAGTTTTCTTCTTTATTTAAATTCTATTAGAATTAGGATTTAGCAATTCACAAGTCCTCGTGGGGATCGATCTTGGAATACTTCAGGCTATATTACTTGATTTCGTACTCTTGTGCAAAATCCCGATCAATAAGTAACCAAAGGGTAAGTTTTTATAGTTGAGCGATTAAAATAGAAAATATCTAAACATTGAGTGACCAACCATGTAATTTACCCTTTAATTTTCTTACTCATTCCACTCAAATTATTAATGGTTTATCCACTCTGTCTTCTATTATGTTTTTAACAAATTTTGTGTTTAATAGTAATAATTTTCTCTTAACCATGGATTAAGATTTTGATCCTATTATAAAAAGTTGCTTGAGAAATAAAGAGCCCCCAAAAGCAATCATGGTTTGTGGGAACCCTTCCGAGTAATCAATCACTTAAGGCAGCTAATTAGAAAATAATCAAGGTGGTGGCATTCCCACTTGAATAAAGTAATTATTTTATTTAATTATCACTATACCAATGTTCCATCTGTCAAAACAAGTGGAAATTTCTCTAATCTAAGTCCTGCGAGACGACTTAGACACATATATATAAAATTTTCATGGATTCCATTTTTGCATTGCATCATCATTATCAACGATTAATTGATTTAAAACTAATGGTTCTTCTACTAAATTAGTGACCTTATCTTCATGCTAACCTGAGAGAATCAAATTAAGTACGGTTCAATGTGATTAATTAGTTAATTACTTTAATTTATTTTCTTAGTGTTATTCTTGGGGATAGCAAATTTTAAGTTTCTCTTTTTTGACAACATAGCAAATTATTTATGAGATGTAGTCTTGGTAGACAATCTTCTATATGATTAATTTATTAAAAAAGGCGTTTTATTGCACCCGAGAATGTAGTTCAAGTAATAGGTGCTTACTACTCTTACTCAAAGCATAAGAATTTGAATCCTATCCCAAATATTAAAAAAAAAGGGCCTTATTATTCTTCCAAAAAAAAAAAGGTGGGCAGGGCCTTGCCTTATCAAGCAATTCTGTTTATGAGATGATGTCGTTTTGATCAACAATATTCTATTCGTCGGAAATCAATTATTTGTTTTTTTGGCAAAAAATTTGGAAATTAAGCGTAATATTTTTGCCTATATAATTAGCTCAAGTGTGATTCCATAAAAAAAAAGAGAGGTTCAAGTAGAGGTGTCAAATCGGGTTGATCGGGTAGGTTTCGGGTTCGGGTCAATCAGGTTGGGTCAGTTTGGGTCAAAAGAGATTTTCGGGTCATTTCGGGTTTCGGGTCATTCGGGTTCGGGTCATTCGGGTTTCAGGTCATTCGGGTCTCGGGTCATTCGGGTTTCGGGTTATTCGGGTCTTGGGTTTTTCGGGTTTTGTCCTCGGGTTTGTCAGGTTTCGGGTTCGGGTTTTTCGGGTTTGACCATCGGGTCTTTCAGGTTACAGGTTTTTTGGGTTTTATATCATTTGGATTCAATTTTTTTTTATTTAACTCTCGAGTCATTCGGATTGTCGATTTTTTTAAATTGAATTAAAGTTTTGATTTTACAAATTAATACTTAAGAGAGATTTTATCAAAAATATTATTTATTAGATTTGTTATAAATTGTAATTAAATTAATTAAATTTGTAATGTTATAAATGCATTAATTACATTAGTAATATTTATAACTATTTTAAAAATTTTCCTATAAATTATCTATAGTTTTAAATAAAATAAATATTTAAATTTTTATTATTTACTAATTTATTTCTAGATTCTAATTTATATATAATAAATTCATGATTCATACAGCTATGGCCACCATGAACCACTAATCTTAGTATCTTATTATCTTAGTGCTAATTACTTTGTTTTGTTCTTTCCTTTCTAAGACTTATATATAGACTATACTTTATAGTGGTTAGTGATTAACATCACCTACTTCTGCATAATAGAACAACTTGCACACACACTACATTCGGCATTCTCATTAAATTATTTGTTTTGGCGAGAACTAAATTATAAGGAGAAAATATATGACAACATATTGAAATTTTAATTTCAAATTTTTAATGTTTAGATACTTTTTGTTGGATAGATAATTCACTAATTTGATATGAATATTAGTAATTTATTAATACTACTATAATTTATAAATTTTATTAGTTAGAATGGAAAATTGTCATTCACATGAAAAAATTTATTTATTGATTTGATAAATAATGATGAAATCAACATGGCCTTTTGTAAATTCTCAAAATTTTCTTAATAATGTTCATAATTAATATTATTAAATTTAAGTAATAATATTCTATAAATTCATATAATTCAATCATAAATTCATAATAATAAAATTTAAAAACCATAATTATGAAAAAATATTTTTTTAAGTTCACTTTGATCAAAATTTTATCAAATATTTATTTTTATTTTCTTTATCAAATTTATTTATTAAATTTGAAGTTTATGAGGTATATAAAAATACTCCATCTGTCCCTATTTGTCTATTACAATTAATCATTTCATACAGGGTAAAAAAAGTAATTATGGTACAAAATTTCATACATATTTACATTGACTTTCTTATTTTATCCTTATCTCTCTTCTTCTTTAATTCTCTCTCCTATTTAGAAAAAATATTTATTTAAGAGAGAAAAAAAATAGTTTAAAAGGGTAATTTTAAAAAATTAATAATTAATGCTGGGATATAGACAGATAAAAAGGAATAAATAAAGTTTCTAGAAACAAATAAAGCTTCTAGTAGGAGGCAGATAAATAGGGACAGAAGGAGTATTTCATTAGTTTGTCGGGTTCTTTCGGGTTAGATTCTCGGGGTTAGATTCTCGGGTCAATCGGGTTTCGGGTCAATCGGGTTACGGGTCAATCGGGTTTCGGGTAGGTCGGGTTCGGGTCGTTTACTTTTTTTAGTCAAACCAGATCGGGTTAGTTTCGGGTTCAGGTCAATCAGGTCGGGTTATCGGGTTCGGGTCAGCTTTTGACAGCTCTAGGTTCAAGTGTGGTGACAAAGTGAAATGATAAAATAAAAAAATAATAATAAACAAAAAAGAAGGGGAAAAAACCCAACGTATCCTATGGGGTTGTGGCGTGGCCATTAAGATCCAAAAAGTGATATATTCCAACTTTAGGAGACTCATTTTCAACATAGATGCCAAATTTTCCATTAAAATAAGACTATCCAAAGCCAAGACACGTAGAGAGGCTTTTAACCTATTAGCTGAGAAAGAGATACGTTCACTTAACGTGATCGTCACTCATAAGTGGGATTTGGTTTGGATTTATTCTTTACTTACCATCATTATAATTTTTCTAATCTATCTCTATGCTTGATGAGATAAGATAATCTCAGTGGAAAAGTTAACAAATATTGAATTAATTAAAAACTAAAACTGTCTAATTATTTATATAATGACGACAAGGAAAATTTTTATTATTTA
This sequence comes from Microcos paniculata, assembly GCA_030664755.1. NCBI lineage: Eukaryota > Viridiplantae > Streptophyta > Magnoliopsida > Malvales > Malvaceae > Microcos > Microcos paniculata. The sequence goes on along the minus strand of CP131459.1, from coordinate 31,253,472 downwards.
ATTAAGTACTTTTATCACATCAATTACGCACTGACAAATATCCAAGTCATATAAGTTTACTATTATTTAAGTTTCAAATTAAATATAAAATTTTTTATATAGGATATACTTTTAAATAATGTCCACTTTCCCTAAATAACTAGTAGTACTTTTTGGTTATAATCCTTCATTTAAAAAGCAATTTCAAGCGAAATTTTGTTTAACCTTGTGTTATTTAAAAGTAGAGCTGAAAAATGAGTAGGATCAACTATTTCAAGTTGACTCTTTTTACATTTTGACCCTTTTGGATTTGGATTGAGTACAAGCTCAACTAGTACCTATAATTTTGAGAATTTATGTAAAATGTAACTATAATATATTTTTTTGAGTTTAGATCATTTTGAATTCAACTTCTTTAAATCTAACATTTAGATTTTCTTAATCAAATCAGGTTCTGTCAAATTCGGACTTATTCGAGTAGGTTATGGGTCTAAAGTCATTTTATCATCTATGTTTCAGAAACTAAAATAGACAAATTATAAAATAACATTTCAATTTCTTGAAAAGAGGGGTCAATATGTTTATTAAAGAAGAAAAATGTTAAATGATGCACCATACACATTTAAGGTATTAAATTTAGAAAAATTTTATGTAATTAATGTTTTACTTTTTCTTAAATTCAAAAAAGTTATTACATTAAGCCTATGTTTGGTAGGAGGGAAGGAAATAGTAAGGAAAAGAAATAGGTGAGGAAAAGAAATAGGTAGGGAAAGGAAATAAATTTATATTTCCTTCATCATGTTTGGTAGTAAGGAAAGAAATAAGAAGGAAAGAAAAAAATTTATTATTTCCTTTGTTTGGTATAATTAAGAAATAGGAAAGAAAGAAAATTTATTTTAATTAATATGACTATTTTACCATTGTTTACTCTTTAGTTAAAAATTCACTTTCAATATCTTTTACTTGTAATTGTAAATTTTGTAATTAGAAATAAATTTTAAGGGTGTAATAGTCATTTCTATTTATTAGACTCAACAACCACTTTCTTTCCCTCCTATTTCCTCTCAATTTGGAAGAAAATGATTTCTAAGGAAATTAACTCTTTCATTTCCTTCCTATTTCTTTCCTTAGGTGTATTTCTATCCTACCAAACAAAGGAAAATTATATTTCCTCACTCACTTTCTTTCCACACTCTTTCTTTCTTCCCTATTTCCTTCATACTAAACACAGTGTAAATAAAAAGTAATTTCTTTAAATAAAAAGTCAATCAATCTTAAAAGGTGAGTGGGTGCACTAGTTAACAAACCCGATTAAAGAATATCTAGATTAAATACATGTGCAGGTAAGTGACATATTATAATCACCCTTGTTACGTTCAAACCTAGCCAAAACATGCACTAAACCATCAACCCCCCTTTTAACAAAAAAAAACGAGCATTGATCAAACATATCAGCCAAAGATACAAAAGACTGAGTTAGTAAAAAGTATATCGTAGATTATTTGTGTTTATGTAATAATTTTTAATTTATGTCGCACCTTGTAATAATAGTGGTAGATTTTAATTTTAATACGTAATTTGTAAATAGTTAAAAGGAGTAAATTTGACAAATAGTAATGGAGAAGGACGTATCGTAGGGGAAGGATATGCAGTTGTCCTTGGCGTGTACGTTGAGTGGTGGAAGCTGACGGTGCTAGTGGATCCCACACCACTATTCATTTGGGATTGGGTGACATCTACTTGGTAGGACCCTCCTACCGTTCAAAGTGGTTAAAAACTTTTTGTCCGAATGCTTCTTCGGGGGTTTTATTTCTCTTTCTTTCTTCTTTTTTTTTTTTTTCAATTTTCAGTGGGTAATTGTTTTGGGGGCAAATAGGGCTATGGTCTCAACTCTCAAGAATTCAGGATCTTTTTAATTTCAGTCGACACTCTTATTTTCTTTCTCTATGCTTGGTTGTTCTTTTAGCTTTTAATCAATAAAAATTCGTCGATTTTTCTTTTTTACATCTTTGCCTTTTGTTGTTTTTTTTGTTGTCGTGACTTGTGAACTTGAATTGAGGTTGGAAAAATAGAAAAAACTTGATGGAGGGACCCCTTTTTTTAAATGGACATATCAAGTTTTCAGTTGGGTCCCATATGGTCTAACCTTGATTGACTACAAGACCAACCTGAGCAGGTAGTAGGCTAGTAGCTGATCCTGAGGGGGGCCAAGAAAACTATTCTCACATTTCTTTGTCTCTATTCCGCCCTTTTGTTCGTTTTTTACTCTTGTTTTTGGTAGAATTTGTTTTTTACTTTTTATTTTGCAAAATCGTTCACTGGTTATTTAGATTTGAGTTTGAGTCGATGATTGTTATTTCTCAGGTGTTGACAGCAATGAGTTGAGAGTTTAATTGATCCAGGTTTTAAATTATTATTATGGAAATGAATAAATTATCCAATAAAATCAAATTGAGTTCTGAATTTTAAGAACCCTATTGTATTTAAATTGTATATGCATTATATTTTTTTGGTACAAAAGAAGTCAGATGAGGCTTAAACTCTTAAAACTCTTAAATTGTTTTTTATGAATATATTTTTTTTTGTTACAAAAGAAGTCATATGAGGCTTAAACTCTTAAATTATTTTTTTTTCATACAAAAGAAGTCATATGAGGCTTAAACTCTTACATTATATTTGGTAAGAAAGAAGTAGGAAAAAAAGACATGATTTGAAAAAAAAAAAGATGGAAAAATATAACTTTTCTTTGTTTGGTACAAAAGAAAAGAAATGTAAAATATCAGGAAATTGGGAAAGTTCATTTTCTTATAAATAATTTATGTTTAAATTGGATGAAAATAAAATGAAAAGAAAGTGATTATTTACTCTAACACATAAAAATAATTATTACACTTTTAATATTTGTTTTTAACTATCAAATTTACCATTACAAATAAAAGATATTGAAAGTAAACTTTTAACTAAAAAGTAAATAAGGTTAAAATTGTCATACTAATTAAAATAAATTTTCTTTCTTTTCTATTTCTTACTTATACCAAATAATGAAAATAATCAATTTATTTCTTTATTCTCATTTCTTTCGTTATTACATTACAAAACATGAGGAAGGAAATATAAATTTATTTTCTTCCTCTATTTATTTTATTTTTCTATCTATTTTCTTTCTTTATTATTTCTTTTCCTCATTACATTACAAAACATGATAAAGGAAATGTAACTATGTTTGGTACATAAAAATATTTTCTGTTTTCATTCTCTGAAATATATAAAGAAATCACTATCTAAGATATATGTAATTTATAGAAGCATATGTTTGTTTTAAAAAATGAAAATGAAAGTTGACCTAAAATTGAGAACAATTTTTTTCAATATCATTTTTTGCTTCAATTTTATTTTTACTTTCTAAAACATGTATATATTTCTCCTTACAACATATATCTTAGATGATAATTTCTTTATATTCTTTAGAGAATGAAAACAAAAAATATTTTTTCATACCAACATAACCTAAATTTCTTTTCTTTCTCTATTTATTTTATTTTCTTATTTCTTTCCCTCTTACTAAATATAGGGTAATTCTTTTCCTCATGTCAAATTCTAGTCAAATACACATATAACATAGAAATCTAGTCAAATATCTTAGTGCTCCGTACCTTTGATAAAAGAGAGAAAAGAAAAAGAAACGCAAACACTTTCATCTCAACACCGGACAAAAGTTGCTCACATACCATTGAAAAAGTAAAAACTCGAGAATGGCTTTTTTTTTTTTTAATTACTTTTCCTCTTCCTCAGCACTCCCTCGCAAATGACTCTATTTTTCTTATAATGATATATCTCTATATATATATATATATACATCTTTTTATTGTTTTATATTTCTTACAATGGGATCTTTTATAATTTATCTTATTTACTCTTTTTTTTCTTCTATTAGTCAACAATATACTACTTTTTTTTCTGATCAAAATTTAAATCATTTATACATATTGTTGTTTTTTCATCCACCATATTGAAAAATTGGAATTATTTAGCAAAAAGCTCATGAATGACCCCATAATTGCTTAACTTCAAAGTAAAAAATAACCCCATCTATATTTTTAGCATATAATTCTTTATATATATATATTAGACGAGGAGAAAATTATGTATAAGGTGAATTTACCTTAGACCTACGAATGCAATTTCTAAGAAAAACCGTTTAATTATTTTTTAGGAAAAGAAAAGCCGTTTAAGTTAAATTTAGCATTTAATTAGAACAAACTTAGATGAAAAGGCCCGGACATGAAAATAGGAGAGGCAAAGCCGTTTAAGTTAAATTTAGCATTTAATTAGAACAAACTTTAGATGAAAAGGCCAGGACACGAAAAGTGCTTGAAGACGTCAGGCAGTAGTTCAAAATCTCACGCTACCGCATACAAATGCGTGAAATTGAAACCGTTTTATGTTTACTAGAAAATAGCATGCGCAGAAAATAGCATGCGCACTTCGTTGCATGAAATTAATATGTACATTATATATAGATAATCGTATATGTTTATATGTATATTTATATGTATGTATTTAAATGTATATATATATCATAAGTAAATTAATGAAAATTTATGCATATACAACATATATATAGTTTAACACTAACAAATCTCAAAATCATAGAAAATCCAAAAAAAACCAAAACTCATAAGGTATAAAAAATCCAAGAAAAAAAATTCAAAACTCAAAATTTATAAATTTCATCCCCACTTCTATAGATCTCATTAAAACATATTGGAATATTAGATAAGTTCCACTTAACCCATTTCATAAATAACCTAAGATAGCCTCAAAATTAAGAAAATAATGAGTAATTGTCATTTCTAACTCAACTTTAAGTAATATTATATGTATACATATATATGTATATTATATGTATTTATGTGTGTGTGTGTGTATATATATATATATTAGTAGCATTTATAATATATAATAGTATTTATATATAATAATATAATAATGATTGCGTATGTGTATGGGATCCCACCATTTTAAGAATAGATTAAAAAAATAGTAGAATGTAAAATGACTAAAAGCCCATAATAGGAAATAGATAGAAAAAGAAAATTTGAGATAAAATGGGTAATTTTGTAAACTTACATAATGCAGTATAGATATAGTAGTATAGATTTCTCATTCAACTTTAGTAGTATTGTAGAACCTCGCCGCTTGGCTGAGTGGCAAAAAGTTGGTTGGAGAGTTAACCAGGGCAAGGGTTCGACCCCTACCATCCCCCTCCCATAAAACCCCCCTTAAAAAAAAAATTTTAGTAGTATTGTATGTATGTATATGTATATATATATATTATATTGTATGTGTATGTATGTACATATATATATATGTATGGTATGTATGTGTGTGTCTATATATATACACTATTATATTAAATATATATATATTAATATTAATATTAGCATATTAATATTAATATTAGCATATTATATAATATTTATTTATATAATAATGATTGTGTATAATTATGTGGGTTCCATCATTTTAAAAATAGAAAAAAAAAAGAAATGTGGCATGTAAAATGACAAAAAAATCATTAGAATCAATAGATAAAGAATGAGAATTAAGACAAAATTGATATTTTTATAAATTCACATTATTTTTTTTATATAGTAGTATAGATATATATAGATGTTTGTGGGTCCCATAATTTATCAAGATTGAAAAAGAAAAAGAAAAAGAAAAGGGTGAAGGTAACATAAAATGACAAAAAGGTTATTGTAATCAATAGCTAAAGAGAGAATGTTTAAGATAAAATGAGTCTTTTTGTAAATACATATTTTTTTTTATATAATAGTATAGATAAGGTAGTAACGTTTTAAGTAGGGGTGCCAAACAAATCCATCTAATCCACCATTACCGTCGTTTCGGTCTTTTCTCTGCTTTCTCCAATCAATTTGAAGCAACTTTTTGTGAAACCGTTTCTGCCGCCCGAGACTTAATTTATAGTATTTCCAACATTTATCATTTTTTCAAAAATAAAAATAAAAATAAAAATTCTTACGCTTTTTATTTGGCCCATGTGGCCATGTGAGATGCATTATTTTCCCGTTAAAAAAAGTAAATAACGTTAGTAGTCTCTAAAATTTAACTCAAATTTTATTTTAATCTTAATAATATGAAATGCTTTATTTCAGTTCTTAAAATTTGAAAATCAAATAGTTTTGATCCTTCTAATTTTAAAAGTTCTCTTTTCATTCTTATAATTTAAAAATCAAATTATTTTTGTCCTTATATTTGTATACTTTAATAGTTTTAAAATTTTTTTAATATAATATATTCTTTGAAATATAAATAAATAAATTTTCAACTAAAAATTAGTATCATAATATTAGAAAATATGTAATATATTAGCACTTATATACAAAATTAATAAAAATACTAACAAAAGACAAAAATGGTTTGATTTTCAAATTATAGGGATTAAAATATAACATTTTAAATTTTAGAAATCAAAATAGAATTGGGATTAAACTTTAAGGACTAATGGTGTTATTTACTCAAAAAAAAATTTCCCCATCCCAAATATGCATTTGATTCAACTTTATATTAATTGTAATAAATTTTATTTCAATTAATAACTGAGAATTTAGAGAATAGATAACTTGCAATTAATTGTAGAAGAGTTTTGAGTTATTTCACTTATAATAAGAGTTCAAAAAATTAATGAGCTCAGTTGTTGGCATAAACTTTTACTCTGTAAGGGCAGTATACGATATGGATGGACCAACATTTAATTAAATAATTCAATCATTTCAATTATTACTCATTCTGTCTCATAATATAAGTTAATTTTTTGACTTTTTTGGTCAAATATATTCGTTTTTTATCATTATTTTCTATAAAAATATAAAGTAAAAAAATTTTAAAAATAATATTTGTAAACTTTAAATCATGAACTTCTCAAAATATGTTTTTTGAAATTTTAATTATATATAATTTTTTTATAAATAACAGTCAAAAATAAATTTAATTAATCTAAAAAAATAAAAAATAAACTTATATTCTAAGACAGATAGAATAATATTTTTAGGCTTTGTATTTAAAAAAAAATGTACATTTGGGTTTTGTTGTCATCTGGTCGACTTTGGACGGTTTTGGGGTGCAAAATGCAAACGGAACATCAGCGAGAAAACATAAAATCATGCAACAGAAAAATATTCCAATTTCTATCATATAGATCCAAAGCAAATGATGGAACCAAGGAAGCTTTTTCTTTTGTCCGTTATAATATTAATCTTAGAGCTCATTATTCCTACGAAATGATCCAATCAATGTCTTGTACTGTATGGGTACTCTCTCTCAAATTGTTACTGCTAAGTACCTACCTATCTTACCATTTAAATATATATAATTTCCAGAGCCATCATCAACATTACAAGTTGCTATGAAAGTTCATATTCCTATTTGCAGTACCACTGTAAAGGTTTGGGCATTGAGAAAAAGAAGAAGCGGCAGCTAATCATGGGCTGCTACTTTAATCAACAGTCCTCCTAAATTTGGCAACTCGTTACATTTTAAAGTTGAAATTTTCAGACTCTATAAGCAGACATGTCCAATGTAATTATTTGTGCTGGGAACAGTATGGACCTCAGCTTTTGCTTTAAGGCCTATCTCACTTAGACTCACGTACATATTGAACACCAATTAAAATCAAAAGCCGGAGACTCTTATATCACTTGTTGGAAGCAATTCGAACTTCAACTGTTGCTCCAAGACTCATTTTACCGTGACTCATATACATATTGAACATTACTTGAAATTAAAAGTCTAAGTTAATAGTTTCATGGGTCTTCAATGTATATAAACTAAACATTTTATTTCTTTTGTGATGTGAGATCACACTCACATTTAAACACCTCAATAATTTGAATTTAAAAGTCGATAATTTAGTATCAACTTCATTTAAATAAAAAAAATCCTATTCTAACAAATGACTTAAGCCAAATAGGTCATTTCAAGTTTGGATTAGTTTTTCTTTTTGATTATTTGGAATTCAATTAACTCAAATTAAAATCATTTCGGATTCAAGTTGAGCAAATTCATTTCGCTCATATTTCTTATCAAATTAAATTGAATTGAGTTCTGATTTGAATGATGTTGTTGCAATCTAGTGAGTTTTGCCAGATCCAATCAAATAGATCTTACAAGATTGAAGTGAAAAGAGAAGCTCTCAAATTAAGATGACTGATAGCAGGATAGTTCATTCTCATATACACGATTCGAACCCTTACAAATTAGGTAAATAATAGATATAATTAAATACCACGAGGGTAAAGAGAAAAAAAAATATTTTACTGAAGTAAATAATAATGTACCGACCGTACTAATCATTTAATATTATGGAATTATTATACCCCCATGAAGCATGAAACCATGATTTTACACGTAACAAATGTGATTCGTGAAAAGAATTGACTGTCACCTCTGAACTTTTAACAGGTACAAAGTGCAATCCACGTCTGAATGAGAGGGAAGACCAAATGTTTAGCAGCTTTAATTCAGCCCAAAGATTTCATTTCATAATTCATAGACAATCATTAGTTTAAAAAACTGTTTACAAAAATTGTTTCTACTCGTAAGTGCGTTTCCCCCGTAGTACTGTTTTCTACTTTTTTCTTCAGAAATTCCAAACAAACTCTCATGACCCCACTCTGTGGGCCCCTTTGGCTTTCAAATTACAAAAATGACGCCATAAATCCACCTAAACTAAAAGCAAAACAAGCCCCATTCTGAAACCACTCTTCCCTCAGTTTCTTCCTTCTATAAATACCTTTCCAACCACTCTCCAATGCTCACAAAACCCAAAGCCAAACCATCTCATTCTTACCCTGTTTTTCCCCTGTTATAACTTCTAACTCAACACTTCTGCTTGGGAAATTTGAGCTGAAAAGCAAAGAAACATGGCAGCGAGAGAGCCATTCAATGTTACCGCAAAGACACCTTCAGGAGTCACAGCTCCACACTCACCGTGGCATTCACCTGTTCCTTACTTGTTTGGTGGCTTGGCTGCCATGCTGGGTCTCATAGCGTTTGCGCTTCTCATCCTGGCATGTTCTTATTGGAAGCTGTCAGGGTACCTTGAGAACGGAGAGGGAGGCCAAGGAGAGAGTGACTTGGAAGCAGGGGAAGGTAAAGGAGACGAGACCCAGAAAGGAGGGCCGCCTGTAATGGAACAAAAGTTTCTTGTGATAATGGCTGGTGAAGTAAAGCCAACGTTCTTGGCCACCCCCATTTCTTCCAGCAGGTCGTCTTCTTTCGCTGACAAGAGCGAAAAGAGCTGTTGTAGCGAAAAAGGTGAGAAATCGGAGGAGGAAGAGAAGCAGGTGAGTGATGGCGGTCATGTTCATGATCAAGCGCAAAGTGGAAGCACGGAAACTCAGCAATCCTCAAGTCAGGAGACTCCGAACCATTGATAAATCTTTTTCCTTTTCTTTGAAAAATTTTTCCGATGATCATATTCTCCCCTTAGGTGGAAGTTGGGTTTTTCTAGGTGGGTTCCGTTTCGTAAAAGAGAGCTCCAGGTTTTGCTTTTGGGCTGTTTTTGAGGTGGGGAGGTTGTCGGTCTGTATATCAGCTTGCATGTTCGATTGGTGTGAGTTTTGCCTTTTGTAGCAGATAAAATTCCTTTTCCCCTTTTACTCCAACCTTTGCTTCTTTTATCTTTTTCTTTTCTTTGGGGTCTTTTCTTTTTCTTCTTTTTACAATTCGGGAAATGTAAATTTTTACTGAGATTGAATGGAACGAAGAATTTACTGTTCTTAATCAAGATCTCTTTTCAGAGTAGTAGTTTGTTAAATTTTGTCGCATTAATCTGCTAAACCAAGCCTTGTATAGCCATAGAATTTACATTCTCATCATGATTAAATGAAAGTATAAACTTCATTAGCATAGATTTTTGGCAAGGTTCATACTGCAAAACCCGCAAGTTCTGCCAAATGTTGACACAGACAGGAATTTGACAAACTGGGACTCTCGCCAGAGCAGGCAAAGGAACAGAGAAAGACACGTACATGAAGCTATGCTAATAGGATTCTGTACAAGTTCCCTGATCCTGACGCGGCGTGGTGAAGCTGCACAGCTCTTTGCCTTGACTATTCCTCTCTCTCTCTCTTCCTCAATCCATTTCTATGAAAGTCTAGACTTTGCTCTGCTATTACAACAGTTCCAACATATAATAATGTTCCACTATCGCAGAGCAATCAATGAAGGTCTTCAAATTACAAAATCATCCTTGGTTTTTATGCATTCCTGATCGGCCTGGTGGGTTTTGGATCATCATAATTAAGTAAGAAAAGCTAGCTTCGTTCCATGTCTTCTTTATTTAGTTCTCTTTTCCCCTGACGAAGCATTGCAAGTAATATTGTAGTAATTTGCGAACAAAGCCTCAGGTTTTGGGGTTTTGAGGAGTAGTGGTACACCGCGGTGCGCAATTGCCATTCGAAAGTGGTACTAGAAATTCATCAATAACCTAACAGCAATTGTCCCAACTGCCAAAAAGATGTAGCCACGCTTTGGCCCTAAATTAGTGGTTTGTATTCGAATGCATTCAACTATGTAAGCAACAATCATTGTTATATAATGATTTATGAGGTAAGCCATCTAGAGTTTATCCATGATGTTCTTTGATACTAGTCTATTCTACAGAATCTAGCTCTTACCCCTACATTTTTCTCGAGGTTAAAAAAAAAAAGAGACCTTTACTCCTACATGAAAGATAGGACATCAGTCTAGCTATTAATTATAGAGTAGCCTCACCTGGCCTAAGGCTAAGGGAATTAGGGCAATACATCCAATGGTAGGAATTCAATTCTAACCCGAATGTATCAAAAATTCTATAATAACTTTCATGAAATCGAATTCATAAGATCAAAATAGGAATCCAATACCCAGATTTACTAATGTAGGAAATCAATCCCAAACTACTGTATTCGACTTTACGGGTACTTTTGTAGGAGCTTAACCCCTTCCTGTTTTTAATTTTCTCACTTCAATGAAGTCCTGTTCTACAAAAAAAAAAAAGAATTCAATTCTAACCCTGACTTATTAATTAGAAATTATGTAAATAACCACTTAGGGGTAGCCACGATTTGGTCCTCAATTAGTGGTTTGTATTCGAAATACGTTCAACTATGTAAGCAACAATCATTGGTACATAATGATTTGTGAGGTAAGCTATCTAGAGAGTTTATCCATCATCGTGATACTTGTCTATTCTACTAATGAACACCATGTAGAAATAATCAAACCTTTACCCCTAGCTACTTGAGAGATAGCATATCAATCTAGAAGCTAATTACACGTATTTGAGCATTTGACTCAATTGATAATCGCATGTTAAGCGGACATAGTATACATTACCAATGTCACAAATTTTTTATTGCTTGCTTGTATAACTTTACAATTAATTAAGAGAAATGTTAAAAGTGCAAAAGCTTAATTATCAACTTTAATAATAGTTTAGAGTGCCCGCACCATTTAAACTTTCCCTTAATAATTTCCAAATCAAGGTGAGATGTGTGCTTCAAAAATGTTTATTAGTTGCATTCGAGATTGACATTAATAAGAAATCGTTGATAGAATTTGAACCCAAAGTCACTCATATTTTGGGTGACTAAACTTACAAGTCAGCCACCCCCCGCTAGAGGTGGCCACGGTTCGATTTGAACCGTGGAATCGAATCGGAATCATAGCCATTAAAACTGGAACCGAACCTCAAATTCGATTTTGGAACCGAAGCAAAACAAGACAAGGTTCCGGTTTTTGTTTCGGTTTCCTCTTTTATTTTTATAAAATTATTTATAATAATAATTTCTTAATAATAATAATAATAATATATATTAGCATATACATTTTATAGTTATATTTATATTTATATCATAATATCATAATATCATATACATATCACATAATACATTATAAATATATTATATTATTATTTATTATTTATCTACTATAATTATAACTACAAAAAATTACTTCACTAATATATGTTTTATATTTAACAAATTAAAAAAAATCTTTTATACTTCATTAATATATATTACTTACTTTAATTTATATTATATAATTAAAATTTAATTAAATTTAGAGAAATAAAAAAATTACAAAAAAGGGAACCGATCTAACCGAAATCGAAATCAGAACTTTCACCGAAGGTTTCGATTTCAAAGAACCTACAATCGAAATCGATGATTCGAAATCAAAACCGAACCGGGTCACTTCCACCCGTACGCATAAAGTCATTGACAGGACTGTATTTTGCATGGATTTCGTCCTTGTCATTGTACCTTGCTGTAGTTTGCACTTTGCACGGTTCATGATGTGGGCTTTGCGATTATATGTCAGCGGTGGACGCGGCAGGCAGAGGATGCTTTAGGATTGTACACAGTGGTAATTTCCAAAGGTAAAAATGGATAAAGGAAAACTTGCACGATCATTGCAATAAAATAATTAACCCAAAGGGAAAATCAAAGAACCTTGTGGGAACCTTAGCACAAAGTGCGCACAGTTTTTTCTTCCTTTTCATAGTTAGCTAATGAATGCCAAGTGTATGTAGATTGTTGAGTTTTTACAATCACCAATCGCTTTTCGTAGAATTTTTCTCAAGCAAGAAAAAGCAACAGAAAATGGATTTAGATCAATCAAGATGCTCCTTTCGTCAATTTTTTGCCCTTCTCTTTCTTTTCTTAGCTTCTTTTCTTCCTTATAGCACTGAGATTCCTGACCCTATAAAAGGAAAAGTTTTGTATTTGTGATTAACAGACCCACCTTATGCGGTACAATGGTGCATCAGCGAAAGCCCAACCAAATTCAGGAGTACGTTATCAATACAGGAAAAGAATAAGATTCATATGTTGGCTTTCTTCTTTTTAACTTTCTCTTTTTTCAAATTGAGGAATTTTACTGTATATGAATCATATGTATTATGAGAGCAAGTCACATGCAAATGAAATGCATGTTATTCCTATTTCACTTGAAGAATGACTGTTGCTATTTAATTTCTTATGTCCTGAGAACTTTCAGAGTAAAGGTTTGAAGTTTTAATAACTTTTCCTTTGGCCGGATAAACTTCCGTGGTCACCATACAACATTTGGGTCCATCAATATACATTTAGACATGCATAACCATTATTAATGTAAGCACAATAAGAGCAACCCCACGCTTAGCCTAACAACAAGGGAGATAGCATGACAGGGATTCGATTCGAACTCCCAAACCAGCATTAATGTAGAAAGCACATTATTAATGGCTGTAGGGACATGGGATGGGATGGTGCAGCGTCCAAACCTGTCTGCGTCTGACAAGAATAAAAGAAAGTTTTAAGTAATGCAATATGGTATCGCTCACCTAACAAAGTTTGATTACGCACATGACTCCTTAATTTCCTTTGAATTCATCACTCAACCAATATTCTTAATTTCTCAAATTCTTTAGAACAGCATCCAACATAGGGTATTTAAATGGAAATGGTTAAAAAAAAGAAAAAAAAACTTATTCACTGGGTTTTTTTCTTTAATATAAATTATTTGCACATTCCTGCCATATATCCATCTTAGTTTGCTAGTAATTTACGAAGGCAAGCTGATAATATTTTTTCTTCTTTGTATATGATGAAATTGGGTAATTGGCATCATATACTTAAGTTCCATAAGTAATATGATCACACTCGTAGATCTTGATGACGCATGCATTGTTCATCGTTTGATCCAAAATGTACTAATCATTGAATTCGAATTTGCTTCAAAGGCATTGCGTTGCTAATCTTCATGCAAATTGGGGGAAATTGTGGCCATCTTTTCATTTAAAAAAACAGCAATAAGTCACTGTGTTAGCAAATCTGCATACCCGGGAATAGTTTAAGAAATTAACAGCACCCAAAGCGTGTTAAGGAAGTGGCATTACAGCAGAAGCCATTAGCGTCAGCATCAGAGAGAAATTCACCCTATAATGGGGACTCAACTGCTAAAATTAATCATTCACTCTCCACATGAATCATCAATCAAACTGGATAGCTGGCCTACTAAAAATGATCAAAGACTGCTTATAAACCTCATGAACTTTTTCTTCACTAAAATACTAATTTCTCCACGACCCCAAAAGTGGCCTAGCAATGAATAATGGAGCTTTGGGTTTAGTCGGTTTCTAATTTTTCTTGTGGTTGAAGATTGTGTCATCTTGAATGAAAGAAAATAAGAAAAACAAAAAAAAGAAAAAAGATTGTGGCAATGAAGAGGATGACGGTACCAATAATTGCCAATGCGAACAGGTCCGTCACTTGCTCGATAATATGTCAAATCCGAACATTCTAACAATACAAAGATAAAGGAATGTCAATGAAAGTTGCATGTACCCTTTTTTTTCCTTTCATTTATTTCCTATATAAACGTTTGAAAATTTTTATTCATTAGAAAAAAAAAGAAAAAGAAGAAACATTTGAAAATTACAACTCCAAAATTTGTGTATCTGGCGAGGAATGGCCCGTCTTGGAGGATCAAAGCTTGAGGGGTTCTTGAAATCCATAGGACCAATGTGGGTTGTCGAAGATGATAAGAGATTAAGTTCATGTACATGTGTAACTGCATTGGTTTTGCATCTGATGCAAGAAATAAGAAACAATTCAATTTTGGGGGGCGAAAAATTGGGGTGAAATTTAGGAAAGTTAATTGGGGTGAGCTATTCCAAAGGAAAGTTAATAGGTTAAGTACATGATGCCTACAAAGAGAATGATTGTACAGCCCATAATTTTGGTAAATGAACAAAGCTTATAAGCACATTTTCAAGTTCCTTTATCATGTTTCTTCAAAAAAAAAAAGTTCATTTATTATGTCACCTTTCGAAGTATACGTACATTGAAGTTACAATTCATAAATACACATGGGTGGACATAAAAAAGTTTAATACATGGAAAGAAATAGTACTTATTGGGAGGGCGTTATCCTTCATAGTTCACATTTTCAATTTGAAAGGAATTGATTTTAAATCAATCAGATCTTGGGATATCTGTGGTTAAATAATAAAAAAAATTTCTTTATCTTTCTAGTCAAGTCTCATTTTTTCCAAATATGTATTTCCATATTTCTTGATCCAAGATAGATTAGATATGGGCCATATGGCCTTTGCTAACCCAGATTGGAGACTCCTTTTCCCAAATGCCTCTGTCCAGTATCTAACTTGCATTCACTCGGACCATTGTCCCTTAATAATTTCCTTAGATAACGCCGAACTTGCTTTGGGTTTGAAGCCATTTAGACTGCAAAAATGTGGTTCAATCACTCGGATTTCATGCCACTGATTACTAGAAGTTGGTCGAAGTTGTCAATTGATTTCACTCATTCAGTGGCAACCGTCAAAGAAGACATGATTAAGTGGAATAAGGATTCATTTGGGAATGTCTTCAAGAATAAGAAAAGAATCATGGCCAGGCTTGCAGGTATTGAAAGAGCAATTCAAGCGGCTCCCTCTCAATTTCTATTAGACCTTCAAAGAAACTTATGGATGACTACAAAGAAATTCTTAAAAACGAGGAGGATTTATGGGCTTTAAAGTCAAGGTTGGACTGGTTGTTGGATGGCGAGGGAATACCCAGTTCTTCCAAGTCTCCACTATTGTTAGGAGGGCTCGTAACAAAATCCTGAAGTTGAAATGTTCAGATGATCATTGGATCACCCAACTGGATGACATCAAATCCCACATTCGAAAATTCTTCATGGAGATGTACACTTCTTCACACCTCCAAGAATCCTTATTCTTTTCAACTGCTCCCTCTAAGCTGATTCCAATCTCAGATCATGATAGATCACATCTACAACAGCCTTTCACTCCCATTGAAATTCAAAAAGTGATTTGGTCCTTTAAATCGTTTAAAACACCTAGTCCTGATGGGTTACACCCTTTCTTCTACCAGCATTGTTGGCCTATTGTCAAAGATAAATTTTGCCAAGTCATCCTCCAAACTTTTTCTTCCGGTTCTATGCCTGCTGACTTGTGTGAGACCCTTATTTCTCTCATTCCAAAGCTATAAAATCCTTCAACGATTGAACATTTTAGACCCATAAGCCTTTGTAACATGCCTTACAAAGTTGTTCTCAAACTTATGGTCTAAAGACTTAGACCTCTTTTGGGCAAGCTCATCTCTCCAATCCAATCAAGCTTCATTCCAAAAAGGTCAGGAGTGGATAATTCAATCATTGTGCAAGAAATCCTTGATTCT
Source organism: Microcos paniculata (assembly GCA_030664755.1). Classification (NCBI taxonomy): domain Eukaryota; kingdom Viridiplantae; phylum Streptophyta; class Magnoliopsida; order Malvales; family Malvaceae; genus Microcos; species Microcos paniculata. The sequence goes on along the minus strand of CP131459.1, from coordinate 31,237,237 downwards.
TTTAGAAGGAAAAAAGCTAACACCGGTTGCATGGCAATTAAGATTGACCTTGAGAAAGCTTTCAACAAATTGGAATGGGGTTTATAAGAAAGATCCTGAACTTATCCAATTTCCCTACAACATGGATCTCTTTGATTCTAAGTTGCATCTCTAATTCGGTTGTATCAGTCCTTGTAAATGGTGTTATTACAGAGAAGTTCACTCCATCAAGAGGTATTAGACAGGGGGACCCATTGTCACTTTACATCTTCATTATTTGCCTTGAATTTCTAAGCCTACATATTACGGACAAGTGCGAACAGAAGGCTTGGAACCCAATTAAAGCCTCAAGAAGAGGTCCATCTTTTTTCCACATTATGTTTGCCGATGACATATATTTATTTGGTAAAACAAATGCAACTACTGCAGCCTCAATGAACAAGTGATGACTGAATTTTATGCGGAATCTGGGTAGAAAGTAAATCTTCTCAAATCCAAAATCTATTTCTCTCCAAATACTAAGGAGGAGAAAAAATCCCATGTCATGAATACCTTGGGAATTGGAGAAGCCTTGGATCCTGGTAAATATTTGGGATTGCCCATGCTCAACAAAAGACCAAAGAAAGAAGATTATCTTTTTATCATTGACAAAATGAGGAGCAAATTATCAGGTTGGAAGGCAAGGTTGTTGTCCACTGCTGAAAGGCTAGTGCTTGCAAAGTCAACATTAGAGGCTATCCCATCTTATGTCATGCAATGCAGAAACCTTCTATGTAGTATAACCAACGAGGTTGATAAGCTTTGTAGAGATTTTGTGTGGGGGATACTTTAGAGAAGAAAAAACTTCATCTTGTTAACTGGGACAATATCACTTTGCCTAAAAAAGATGGAGGACTTGGGCTTAGGAAAGCTAAGCTTCAAAACTAAGCCCAGCTCGGCAAGCTTGTTTGGAAATTCAAGCCTAAAAAGGATTTCCTATGGGCAAAAACAATCTCTGCAAAATATGGCGAAAATATTAGTAGCTTCAGGACACTGGGTTTGATCACTTGGCAGTCGATGAGATGGGCTAATTCCTTAGTCGAAAAAGGTAGTGGAATAGTGGTCAGAAGTGGCACTACTACTAGTTTTTGGTTCGATAACTGGACTGGTTTAGGAACTTTAAAGAATATGATTTTTGGACCACTGCACAGAGATGAATCCAAACTCAAAGTTAAATCCTTTCTAAGCCACCCATCCACTACCTCATTTGTCATACCCCCTGTTCTCCTTGAGGCAATCTTAGCGGTTCAAACCCAGCTCCTTGGTCCAAAAGAAGATAACATCTATTAGTTACCTTCTCATGATGGCCATTACAGCGTTAAATCTGCATATGAATTTCTCACGCTTGGAGACACTGTCAAAGATAATGGGTAGTGGTCTTGGATATGGAGGTTGAAAGTGCCAAAAAAAATTCAATTTTTTATATGGCAATGTCTCCACCAAGCTCTTCCAACAGCTACTTTTTTAAGGAACAGAGGGATGCAAGTTAACTCACTTTGCCCTCTCTGCTCCAAAAATGAGGACAACTTAAGACACATGTTCTTTGAATGTGAAGTATCAAAAAGGATCTGGTCTAAAGTGGGTCTTCAACCAAATAGGAATATTGACACCAACAGTTCTATCAACATGGAGAAAGCTTTTTGTGATAAGTCCAAGCTTCCTCTTGGTATTCTAGTAGCTTTTACCTTTTGGGAAATCTGGTTATTAAGAAATAATTGGTTGTTTAGCAATCGAAACAATCTTGACTCTATTCCTCAAGTTATTTGTATGAAGTCTGCTGAGTTCTTTGCTGTCAATGGCTCCTTGAAGGCTCTTCCTTTGCCTTCTTTCATTCATGTAAGATGGACTAAGCCAGCTGAAGGCTGGTTTAAGCTTAATACGGATGGTTCTTCCTTGGGAAATCCGGGTAAGGCAGGAGCTGGAACAATTATAAAAAATGACTTGGGAAAATGGATTACTGGAACCAGTGGATACTTAGGATATGCTAACATCTTCCTTGCTGAAGCATGGGCTTTGAGGGATGGACTCCTCCTTGCCAAAAATTTAGGCATCACAAACTTGGAGATAGAGCTTGATAGTTCTGCTGTTATTTCTAATATTTCTACAACTTGTGATGTTAATCGCAAGAACACTAATGCTTTCTTGCAACCAATATTTGATGACTGCACATACTTGCTAGATAGCTTCCCTAACAAGATCATCAAACATGTCTTTAGAGAGTCAAACCATTGCGTTGATGCTCTAGCTAAGTTTGGTAGTACTATTTTGTGTAGAGGTGTCAAATCGGGTTGATTGGGTATGTTTCGGGTTCGGGTCAATTAGGTCGGGTCAGTTTGGGCCAAAAGAGATTTTCAGGCCATTTCGGGTTTCGGGTCTCGAGTCATTTGGGTCTTGGGTTTTTCGGGTTTTGTCCTCAGGTTTGTCGGGTTTCGGATCATTCGGGTTTCGGTTTTTCGGGTTTGACCATCGGGTCTTTCAAGTTACAGGTTTTTTAAGTTTTATATCATTTGGATTTGATTTTTTTGGATTTAACTCTCGAGCCATTCGAGTTGTCGATTATTTTAAATTGAATTAAAGTTTTGATTTTACAAATTAATACTTAAGAGAGATTTTATCAAAAATATTATTTATTAGATTTGTTATAAATTGTAATTAAATTAATTAAATTTGTAATGTTATAAATGTATTAATTACGTTAGTAATATTTATAACTTTTTTAAAAATTTTCCTATAAATTATCTATAGTTTTAACTAAAATAAATATTTAAATTTTTATTATTTACTAATTCATTTCTAAATTCTAATTGATATATAATAAATTCATGATTCATAATATCATTAATATATAATCATGAATTGTCCGTAGTACAATTACAAACTAAGGAACCATAATTTTGATATATAATTACAAACTAAGGAGTCAAAATTTTGGCATACAACTACAAAATTTACTAGTTTCCTCTTATTGAATTGAAAATTAAAAAGCTTTTATTTGGTCGATGAATAGGATAGCCGAAAAGGAATAGCCAATAACTAATAGGCTATCCGAACTGTCATACAGTTATGGCCACCATGAACCACTAATCTTAGTATCTTAGTGCTAATGACTTTGTTTTGTTCTTTCCTTTCTAAGACTTGTATATAGACTATACTTTATAGTGATTAGTGATTAACATCACCTACTTCTGCATAATAGAACAACTTACACACACTACATTCGGCATTCTTATTAAATTATTTGTTTTGACGAGAACTAAATTATAAGGAGAAAATATATGACAACATATTGAAATTTTAATTTCAAATTTTTAATGTTTAGATGCTTTTTGTTGGATAGATAATTCACTAATTTGATATGAATATCAGTAATTTATTAATACTACTATAATTTATAAATTTTCTTAATTAGAATGGAAAATTGTCATTCACATGAAAAAATTTATTTATTGATTTGATCAGTAATGATGAAATCAACATGGCCTTTTGTAAATTCTCAAATTTTTCTTAATAATGTTCATAATTAATATTATCAAATTTAAGTAATAATATTCTATAAATTCATATAATTCAATCATAAATTCATAATAATAAAATTTAAAAAACATAATTATGAAAAAATATTTTTTTGAGTTCACTTTGATCAAAATTTTATCAAATATTTATTTTTATTTTCTTTATCAAATTTATTTATTAAATTTGAAGTTTATGAGGTATATAAAAATACTCCATTTGTCCCTATTTGTCTGTTACAATTAATCATTTCATACAGGGCAAAAAAAGTAGTTATGGTACAAAATTTCATACATATTTACATTGACTTTCTTATTTTATCCTTATCTCTCTTCTTCTTTAATTCTCTCTCCTATTTAGGAAAAATATTTATTTAAGAGAGAAAAAAAGTAGTTTAAAAGGGTAATTTGAAAAAATTAATAATTAATGCTGGGATATAGACAGATAAAAAGGGATAAATAAAGCTTCTAGAAACAAATAAAGTTTCTAGCAGGAGATAGATAAATAGGGACAGAGGGAATATTTCATTAGTTTGTCGGGTTCTTTCGGGTTAGATTCTTGGGTTTTTCGGGTTAGATTCTCGGGTCAATCGGGTTCCGGGTCAATCGGGTTCCTGGTCAATCGGTTTCAGGTCGGTCGGTTCGGGTAGTTTACTTTTTTTAGTCAAACCAGGTCGGGTTAGTTTCGAGTTCGGGTCAGATTATCGGATTCGGGTCAGCTTTTGACAGCTCTAATTTTGTGTAGTAATTGTACTGAGACCTTCAAACTATTCCAGGAGCCTCCTTTTTGTATTTATAACATTCTTCCTTGGGATGAGAATGGTTGTTGTATGTTTAGGACTAACTTATCTATTTAGGTATTGAACTCCTTTTTCTACCAAAAAAAAATTCCATATTTGACACGTAATGCTCTCATGTCTCATGAAATATAGTCCTAATAAATATATTTCTCTAGAAAGCAAAGGCCTATAATGATCGGGTTAGGCCTTTTTTTACCCCTGCTAATTATGCAGATTGCTGGCCTTTTAAATGTTTAAGACTTATCCAAAGAAATTTCTTGGGCTCTAAACCAATTGACAAGGTGTGAGCCTCAGCGTTATGTAGGCCCAACCCGGAATTCACTAACCATGTGCCCAATCGAAGCAAAATTTGTACTTAATTCATTTTTAAAATATATATGTTGTCGACCAAAATTAATCAAAAATAAAAAATTTTTAGGTCTTCATTAATATCAATATCGAACTTGCATAATTAATGTATATTTGTTACTGACATCAGAAGATTTGACTTTTTTTTATAATCAAATATCCTTTTGTTTTTATTTTGACAAATGTCATTTTTCGTAGCGTGGGGGAGAATAATACGGCTTAATACTCATTTTTATCCTTGAATTTAATTAATTAGAATTGACAATTATCATATTAAATTTTAAATTTTGTCTATTTAACATTCAATTTATCAAATTCGAGACAATTCTATCATTCCGCTAGTCATATGACTAACGATTCCGTTAAATCCTTAAAGTGATGCTTAAGGAATTTAATGGATGTGATTAACGGAAGGATAATATTGTTTGGATTTCGCAAGTTAGAGGTTAAATTGGCAAAATATAAAGTTCACGGTAATAATTATCAATTTTAGACAAGTTTAAGAACGAATATAGGTATTAAGCCTAAATAATACTATATACTTGTATTCCTTTTCATAAATTGTGCAAATTAACCAATTGTTTTTCCATTCTGGATAAAATAAAATCGATTAAAATGAATGCCAAAAGTCATTTCATCAAGTAATTGTTTATGAAGCACATTTGACTAATAATTAAGCTGGTTTGATTCATACTCCGTCAATTCTCTAAAATAATCGCAGTGTCACTTAGGCTATTTATGCTAATGCCTAGTTTTACATTGCGGTTGCAGTTTAAAAAAGTTTGGTATGTAAAAAGTACTTTTGTGAAATTATTGTGAAAAAATTTGATAAGTGTTTGATAATACTGTGAAAAAATGTGGTAGAAAGATAAAATGTCTAAAAAGGATAAAACTTAAAAAGAAAATAAAAACTTACTCAAAAAGTTGTCATTTAATATCTAGAAGCACTTTTGAAATGTAAAAACACCAAAATTTCAATTTATCAAGTTGAATGACTTTTAACTGTCCCAACTGATTTTTTATCCAAATCAAAAATTATTTGACATTGCGTTTGAGGTGAAAAGGTAACTTTTTGACATCCAAACACATTACCAAATGAGCTAATTGTCAATTCCAAAAGTCACAAGTCAATGAGCCAACTCAGGCTGGGCTTCAACTCATAAAAATAGAAAATGGACTTGTCCAATCTCGACCCAACCCAACTATTTAGGCCTGATCTTATGATTAAGCTCCGCATAGATTTTAATCTTCTTGTCCAATGTCCGTGGTTCGTCCAATTTTGTTTTACTTCAAATTGAAATAAGAAAAATAAGAATTATATATAAAATTATTTTCTAAGAAATATAAAATAATATTTAAAATATTATTTATAATTATATTTTTACTAAAAATATTTGTAACATATAATATTCAGAATAATAATCTTATATATATATATATAATATTTTATAACTAAAATACAAAAATTATACTATATAGTAGTCCGAGCCGGACTCAGGTTTTAAAGCCTAAGACCTAGACTTGACCCGTTTTGAAAACACGCTTCATCCTTTGTTCGAGGCCCGAACTTCGAACCTTATTTTGTTATCAAAGCCCTCCCATTTTTTGGACGGATTTTTACAATGTGTTTGAATTAAAAAATGGATGGGAAAGTAAAGGAACGGAAAGGAAGGGAAATGAACTAAGGAAGGAAAGGGAAAAGAATGGCTCAACCCTTACTTGGATAATCAAATTTAATGAGGAAAAAGAAATAGAGAGGGTAGCTTGATTACTGTTGTTTGGCTAAACAATTGAAAGGAAAAGAAAGGATAATATTTTAATATTATTTTACAATTATAACCATTCTGTCACATGGTATGTAATGCCTAGCCTCAAATTTACTTGGATTGGAGCCATAGATTAATACATTGAAAAATTTTACATGACATGCATGTAAATATATTCTTAGGGGAATTAGAAACAACTTTTATTTAGTAAAATTTTTCCCATTTTAAAGAATTAAATTTCAAAATATCTAGAACAAATTTTTGACTTAGGAAGTAAAAGTCAACTTTTTTCATTATTTTTAAAAAATTTTATACACCTCACTGAGGTCAAAATGACTTTTTAAACCACCTAGTTATCTTCTTTGGTGTGTCATAGAATTAATTTTACTTGGATTGGAGCCATAGATTAATACATTGAAAAATTTTACATGACATGCATGTAAATATATTCTTAGGGGAATTAGAAACAACTTTTATTTAGTAAAATTTTTCCCATTTTAAAGAATTAAATTTCAAAATATCTAGAACAAATTTTTGACTTAGGAAGTAAAAGTCAACTTTTTTCATTATTTTTAAAAAATTTTATACACCTCACTGAGGTCAAAATGACTTTTTAAACCACCTAGTTATCTTCTTTGGTGTGTCATAGAATATTCGAAATCATTACAGTATTTTTCTGAACATCCTCGTTGATGAAAAATATTATAGAAGAAAATGTTGCAATATTCGATGGTATTTTTGTAAATATTAGCAAAGTTACAAATTGAATTTTTCTTCATTGAAAATTATTTTTTCTACAGTATTAAAGGGTTCCGTATTATTATACACTGTCCAAACTTGAAAATTGTCAAGGTGCTGCATGAAATTATTGGGTGAAAATTACCATTTTGCCCTCACACATGTTTTAAATGTCAAAATAAGGCAATTGTTTCCAATAGCTTAATGACTTAAATACCTTGATTAATTCACCTCATTTTTATAAAACTTTGCCAATTGATTTTAGTTTTGAAATTCTTTTATTTTATTCCAAATTCCATAATTTTTTTTAATATACAAAGGTAATTTTTAAAATTTAATAAGGGCATTTTCGTAATTTGACTTAGTTAATAGTCTAGAATTCTCAAGACAACTTTTTTAGCTTTTCTTCTTCAACTTTTTCTCACCATGGCCGAACCCTCCCCTATCATTTCCTTCCACCATTTTCAACTTCCAAGTTTCTAATTTGTTCTACACCATTCCTCCCATAAAAAAACCACCATCCAAGTACTTCAAATTCTATAAAATCTCCCAAGAAAATTCATCACTTCACCTCCCAAATAACACTGTCATCAAGGAAATTTGAAGAAAAACCTTACAAGTTTCATCAAGTATATAAGTTTCAAACTTCCATAAAAACTCAAGGTCTTTTTTCTTTTCTTCCTAAGTTCTTTTATAATTTTAATCATGAAGTGATGCATATTAAGTTCCATGCATGAAAACTTTGCATTATTAAGTTCCATGCGTGAAAACTTTGCATTCTTCTTTAATTCATTGTTAGTCTATGACTCCAAACTTTCAAAATATTCATGCTTCGTGAGGCTAAGACATAATTAGAGAATGGAAGTGTTAGAGTAGTTTCTTGAATGTAGAAAAACTTAGATGAATAAAGAAAAATACAGTTTGGCACTTAAATGGCTAATTTCCATGACATTATGCCATCTTAGAGAAAGTGCCAAATTTTTGGTAATGGCTATGGGGTTTTATTTCATAAATGGTAGTTTGACAATATTAGAAGATGATGTGATTTGAGAAATTGGTGGAAAGAACAATGGTTAGGGTAGTTGTAGTGTAAACCTACAATATGGCCTAAAGGAACCTACATTGGGCAAGTGCCATAAAGAGACCTAGTTAAATGTCATTTAGAGTTTGCATAAGTCACAAATGTGATAAGAAATAAATGTGGATGGTTAGTGTGATTAAACAAACCCCATGATGAAAAATGGTCATCCCAAGTTTATGGACAAAATACATTTTTACTTTCAAACCACAATATAGGTGTTCAAAATCCGATTCTTTTTTATTTATGGCATTCCTACAACACATTTAAGCCTTAGGAATTGAAAGGATCGAATTCCCCATCTAAAAAAAATCTCAATGTTGAAAATCATCTTATGTAGGGGCAAAATCGTCCAACTTTTCTGTTTTAAGTTCTTAGGCAAAATGGGAAATTTCCTACAAGCACTGTTTATTGAAAACGAACTTGTTCACCTTAACCATGCCATTTGAGTCATTAAAATTCAATTTAAGCACTAAGCACCCAAATTAGCAAACTAGTTAAATAACTAGTCCAAATGCCATTTTCCACCATAGTTTGTGTTAACATCAGGTGGTGAAACTTCCCCAAAGGAAAGGGAAAGAAAGGATTGAAGAGAGTGCACATTCTTCCTATACTAGTGAGTGAGACTTGCTTGACCTAAAGTTGATTTTTTAAATTTTACTACATTTTGCTTGCCATTATATTCAAATGCAACAATTTTATATTTTATGAATATTAGAAAAAGAAAACTTTGTTATAAATGTGAAAATTCATAAAATTTTCCATGGAATAGATTTACTTTAAAATTTTAGTAATTTGATGCCTAGTTATGTATTTATATTGAAATAAGGAATTTCAATGTTGTCTTAAATCATATAAATGGTCGTTTAGCGAAAGTACAGAGTGAAAATATTATTGCTATTGCACTATTCTTATTTTGTTGGATTAGTAGTGGTCACTGCAGTGGCGCCTCTCACGGTCCGACCTTGTGGAGGCCGTGCGAGTAAGCTTTGACTCCCACTTGGAGTGGATGGTACATGAGTTTTTATGCGCATTGAGATAGTGATAATGCGACCCCAGTGGGAGTACTATGGACATAGCCACATATCACCCATGGTGAAGGCCCATGCCAACGTCGAATAAAGGGTTTTTTGCTTTCTAAATAAAGAAATAATAGAAAACTACCTCAGAGGGCTTAAATCTCATCTTGGCCGGACGAGGTTTAAGCAATGTATTTTGACGAGCCATTTGAATTCTCAAACTCAAGTTACTAATCGAAATTTCATAAAATATTGAAGTCTAAACTTCATATAAAAAAATTTACTTAAAGTTCTCATAATTTACATAAAAATTATTCTATGATGAAATTACATGTTTGTATTGTATTTTATTATCTTGTCTCACTCACTGGGTATAGCAAATATACGCACCCCATTTTTCTTATAAAATTTCTCAGGCCAGTAGTGTTAGATAAAAGGTAGATTATACGGAGGAGCAACCTGACCGAAGCCGATTTTTTATCAAGTATGTGGTTAAGTTTTATTTTGTAAATGTGTTATGGATCCACCGGTACCATTTTGTCATTGGCCACTTTTGATGTATTTAAATACTTAATGAAATATTTCTCATATACCTAGTATTTTATAAAAAGGGAATTTTATTTCGTCACTATATAATATTTTATCTTTCATTGTGATTTAATATGCATTATATATAAATATTTGATAAATTTTATTTAATCGCAAATGGGTTATGAGAACCATAAGCCTTGCGCACTTGGAATTTCGGGCGAGCGCACCATTCGAAATTCTTAGTACGCGGCGATTGTCATATTTCGACCTTTCGAGTCGGGGTGTGACATGGTACTTATAGAAAAATAAGGATATTTATGACAATTTATAAATTATAAAAGTTTTAGAGTTTCTATCCCTCCTCTGACACCCCAAATCAAGGTTCTTGAAAAATTGAAGTTTGAGGGATTTTGGAGGGCCATGAGAACCCTACCTTTCCCTTCCCTTGAGAAATTTTTTAAAAATTTTTATCCAAACTAGAAAGAATCCCCTTGCATCGCTTTGGGTTAGAAAACTATATGTAATACAATACATGAAATTGAACTAATTTGTTTTTTAACTGTACAGAGAATAGCAATAAATATAGGAAAAGAATAAAGCACAAAAATGAATTTAGTTGATAACAATATAAGAAATAAATATAAATCAAACTTTGCATTGTTATTTTTCTATTGTCTTGTATTTTTTTAATTAATATGATTAATAACATTAAAAAGTAACGATGAAAGAAAAAACATCCGAAAAAGTAAAAATAAAATTATACGAAAAAATTTTTTCACTAACTTATTTTTCAATTTCATCATCTTAATTTTTCAATTTAAAAGTAAAATTAAACTAATTGGTTTTTCAATTTAAAATGCCCTTTCATTGCCCTTTTTCAATCAATATAAATAATTTAAAAATTAATTATAAAATACATTGAATGAATTTAATGATTCAAATGATAATAATGATCATTTTATTTTTTTAAAAAATTCACATTTAAAAAATATCAAAATTTAAAATTGACATGTTTAAAAAAATAAAAAAAATTAAAAATTGATATGTGACATTCTCCTTAGAACTTTATTAGGCAAAATTCTAATTTAATAGTATAAATAATATAGAAGTATAGATAAGGGAAGCGTTCTCTATGACCCTTTAATCCTCCCGTTCCATTCCCTCATCTCAATCGAAACACACTGGTGGGATTGATCAGATTTGAACGGATAGGGCTACCCTTGAGCAGCGCTACCTATGCTTTCCTTATAGAATGGGTTTTAACTTTATGTTAACCTTTGGAGTACTTGTTAAAATCATAGCACTTTTGTCTGTTAAATGCAAAAGTGATCACTAATACACTAACATGAATAAATATTTGATAAATTTTAAAGGTTCATAAGTTAACTTATGAGTTCAATAAATTATTAGTATATAGCAAGGAGACAATATGCAATGGGACAAAGATGGTGAAACAAGAAATTACACGAAGTAAAATCCAAACGGTAGTTTAAAAAGAGTAAAAAACCCACGCAATTACTGACATATATAGCCACTTTAATTGAACTGTTCCCACCCAACAAGTAATAGAATTGTCCAAGGGCCAGGTTATTCATCTAAGCCCTAAAGTTCATCCGATATTTCAGAGGATTTGGACAAAAATTTTAAATTTAAGGGTCAGATTTGGACAAAATTTATAGGCTCGTTTAGAAAATACACCGGACTTGATCATAGGAATAAAAGTCCGAGCCTGGACTGGCCTAGTCTGTCCCCTTTTCTATTATTTAATATAAATATATATTTTATATATTTATTAATATTGGTGTTTTCAAATATTACTAGTATTTAGACTTTGTAAACTTTATAAAATTGTCTTGGATAATAATTTTTTGAATATGTGTTGATTTACTTTTTATTTATATTATAAATAGATATAAATTAATTTTTGAAATTAATATTTGAAAAAAATATTAAATAGGCTTTTGGACAGGCTTTAAGCTTATATAAATATTTTAGAGTCGAATTTGAACAAAAAAATAGGCCCAAATTGTCGAGCTAGGCCGGGCTTGAATAAGCATATATCTTGTAAATTTTTGCATAGGTTCGACCCGACTCATGGACACTTTTACTAACAAGTGGATGCAAAGTGAAAATGAAATAAGAAAATAAGAAGATTTCCGTAAAAAAAAAGAGCCAAAGTCTAGTTTAGTTTTATATATGGAGAGTGAGGGGATAATATCACAATATGGCATTTCTCTAGGGAAGGCAATATGAACTGAACCCGACGGGTTCCAGCCCGCCCCACCCCCGATAGGGGTAGATTTTTCCTTTGGAATCGGGTTTTCGGTGCAGGGTGGAGCAGGTTTTGAAAATCAAAAGTCGGGTCGGGTTGGGATTGGGTTTATCTTATTCCCACCTTGCCCCACCCTGGGATATATATAACTTAATACATTTTATTTTTTATCATATTTTATATTAATAAATGTATATATTAAATTAATAATTATGTTATTAACATTAATTAAGTAGATTAACTTAATAATATTATATATTTATAAGTAATAATTATTTAATTTACATTAATAAAATATAATTTGCATAAAAAATATACCAAAAAATATAATAAATATTATTTTCGAGCTTGGTGCTAGGGCGGGGTGGGTTCGGTTTGAAACATTATATAATCAGGTCAGGTTCGAGGCATACAAAAACCGTCATGAATCCGACACATTACCATCCCTACATTTCTCTAATGGACCAAACACACGTTTGGATACATTTGAAAAAACTCTTTTTGAATGTCTTTATGCAGATGGGATTTAATCGAAAGTACTGACAACAGTTTTGCCCTATAAAAATAAGGGGACTATTTATATACCCGGTTTAAAATTCGCCCGTCTTTACATCATCCATGCTCATATTTCAAACACGCGGTGAGCTATGGGATTTGCCTCAATTAATCACTTGGTTGTATTTTTCTTTTCTTAATTAGACTTGAACCTTTTTTTTTTGTGGAAAATTAATTAACTAACAAAAAAATCAATTAACCAAGAAAGAAAACTCATTCAAACCTTCTCTAGAAAATTTGACAAATTTCCCAATTTTTGATTATTTATATCATAAGAATAATGATGATAATAATTTGGTCCACAATGATCTAATGATTTGTTGATAGAATACTGAATTATAATTCATGTTCAAATCTTAAGAATATCAAGTACAAAAAATAAGAATAATATATGGGTGAAATTCGAACTTGCCCCTGTTTTAAAATTGTATTCTTAATTTTTTTTAAAAAAATTTAACCATGAATTTAAAGAATTAAGGATAATGTCACCCTTAGAGCCCGTTTAGTATGATGGAAAGTTTTAACTAATTGCCATGGATTTTAAAAGGTTGGAAAGACTTTCTCTAGTTTAAAACAGAGAAAGCTGTGGTTCCTCTCTCTCTGATATAAGGAAAAGTAATTCTAAGAGAGGGAGTGGGAAAATAGATTCCCTGATGTGACAGCCCGTTTGGTGTTTTCCTTAGAAAGTTATTCTAGGGAGAGTAATTTCATAGAAAGTGATGTTAGGGAATCTGACACACCCGGACCTAGTGCAACTTTTCCGTACAAACGGAATAGTATAAGACGGCGTATTAAGTGGACAATACGTCGGTCTGAATGTGTCTAATTAAGAAGAGAAGTCAAGCTTAAGATAAGATGGAGTTGGAAGATGAGATAAGTGACCATGCATGGAAACACCAAATTGGACTTCTTTAAGTCCATAGCCAATGGATTGGACGTCCATTGGTGAATTTGTTGGTGGATCGGGCCAAGGATAGAAATTATGAGAGGTTTCAGAGAGGGGAAAAGTCTGGCCCAGGGTCCGAGTAGACCCGGTGTCAGGCTTGCCTATAAATAGGGGGAGATGAGCTCTCCCCCTCTCATTTTCTCTTCTACCTCTTTTCTCTTCTCTCAATTGCTCTCAGAGCAATTTTGGACTTTTGGTCGATCTGGACAAACCGACCGAAGGATCAAGGTAAGATTTGAGTATGTTATTATTAACGCCTTGATCTACGCTTCTCTAAGTTTCCACGCATTTCCATGCATTGGTCTAGGAGAAATTCAAGCTCAAAGTTAGGCTTAGCTTTTTAGATCTAGGAACTTTGAGCTTGTGATTCTCGTTTCTGCTTTGGTAAATGCGTCGTAGGAGGTACAAGGATTGTTCACTTCGATTTTCGCGGCAAACCACGGACCAAGGTGCCCAGAAAGCGAGAAAAAGCCTTGGTTCATGAGGCCAAGACGCAGCTCCCGCGGGGGAATGACCCATTTGGATAAGTCCTATACGGGACTTGGCCCAGGTGCGGCCCAGTCCACGTGGGTGGGCCTGCCTAGCCCAGACTGGGGTGGTCGGGCCCAACCGGCATGGGTAGCCCATGGCCCCAGGGCATTTTAGTAATTTTCCCCAAGTGTCCGATTTTGACCCTGAAACCTCCCGGACACTTTTCTAAGCCTCGAATCATATTTAAGCCCAGTCTTAGGTCATGCTAGAGCCACATAGGTACATTCATAATTTAATTATGAATGCTAACGTACTTCAGCGTATTAGGGCTCCGAATGATCGAATACGGCGATGCTCCGGAGGTTAAGCTACATAGAGCGCTTAGGAGTATACGAACCTCCCATCATTGTAAGTGGCCTAGAATTCTTTGTTTAGCCACTGGGAACAAAGGTTTTAAAATGTTTTAGAAACATAAATGTTTTCAAAGGTTTTGGGATGCAGGAAATCCACACACACACAGAGTTGCTTGTTGATATACCCACCTAGAGAGTAGAACGTTTCCAAAGAAAATAATAGAGACCTATGTGTGTGTGTTTACATTTATGTTTGTATGTTTTAAATATATATATGTTTTATATATGAACTATTATTATTATGATTATTGAGGGTACGATACCCCTGGGAGATGAGTGATTGAGAGGGCTCCCCGGTGCTCCAATATATGCAGGAGCGTGGACCGAGTTGGAGAGCATGCATGATACTCAATCGTGGACTGCTTATCGAGGGGCACGGTGAGTCGAGACCCTGGGATAGGCACGTAGGGAAGCTCGCCAGGGCTTCAGAGCACTGTGTTCCACCACAGCGATGGGCACCACCGAGGGAATGGGCTAAAGAAAGAAAAAGAGAAAATGTTTTAAAAAGAAAAGAGATAGCCCTAGGTGCAGTTAGTCATAAGACGACCGACGGGTCGCGCCTTCAGTATGATATAGAGATGCAAGCCCATTTTATGTATATATATATTTATTTATTTAATGTGTTTTAAAAGAGAGTTCTCGGCTAGAGAACTAGAAAGAGATTTTCAAAAGAAAAATATTTATTTTATTATTGACACGCCCGGACCTAATCCGCACGTGTCAAGTTGAATATTTATGTATTGTTGTCTAGTCAATATACCAAATTTGAATTCCCATGGATGTTTTAAACTTCATTTAGCTCGATTTCAAGCTTAAAAACCCTAAAATTGAAGTTCCGAGTTGTGGGGCCCACTTGGGCACGGATCCCAAGGAAGTTTGACCGAGTTGACCGGAGTCAACCTTGATCCGGTTGATTCCGACGCTGGAACTGGTCAGAACCGGCACCGGAACTGACCGATTATATGGGGTCTCGGCCACCCGAGATCCCCATTTTCACATCTTCTCTTGATTCCTCAATTCTCCGAGCTCTCTCTTCCAATTTCTTTGAAATCAAACCTTGAATCCCTCTTCAAACACTCAATCAAACATTAATATCAACTTCTCTTGTATCCTTGAAGATCAAAACACCAAAATTATCAAGAAAATCACCAAATCTATAAATCTGTAATTTTGGCGACAGATTGTTCTTCGAGCTAGATCTTTCAATTCAACCGTGCGAATTGACTGGGAATTTGGTATGTTGTTCTAGACTCATCAAGCTTTAATTTGATAGTTTACATGCTTGATTTCATGGTCTGTGCTAAGAGAATTCGTTGATTGAAATTGAGATTTCTGTTTTGTCCGAGATATGTTAATCCTTAGTGATTTGATTCAAAATTCGAGCATGTTTAATGGATTGATTCCGTTCTTGAAGCTGTAAATCCATAGATCATGTGTTTAACTTGTTGTGTTTCAATTTTGGTACGGATTGGTGTTGAATCGAACTTGAATCGAGCTGAAGAAGATTGGAGGCCGAAACTCGGCCTTAATTCTAGGACAGAACCGGCGCCAGTTCTGGTATGAACCGGGGCCGGAACATGAATTTCACTGTTGGTCAATTTTGCCCCATTTCGGGTCCAGGGGTAAAATGGTCATTTTACAGTCCTAAATCCTATTTGACCCAATTGACTTTAATTTACTTCAATTGACTTCCGGACTTGCCTAATTTTACTCCATGACCTTAAAATATGTTTTGTTTAATGATTTAATTGTTGGTTGAAAGCTTTTATTAATCAAATTAGATTTTAATTTGATTATTTAGGTACGTGATTGTACGAGTTTCAGACCGGTAGCAGTTTGAGCTAAGGCATTTGTGGAGTAATCGGGGAGTATACAACTCTCCTCTTTTGTGAGTGGCTTGGATTATATTGGTTGACCATTGAGGGTTAACCGTTTTCAAATTTATTTATAAATGCTTTATTAAACTGTTTATATATGTTTTGGGATATGAATTGTCCACCCTCACACACTGAGTTTACAAATGATTTAAAGGGTGGGAATTTCAATAAATCTTATATATTGATATTATTATTAATTATTGTATGGGGAACGATACCCCTGAGAGATGAGAGATTGAGTGGTTTCCCTCGAGGCTCCAATATGTGGGAGCGTGGACCGAGTTGTGAGCATGCGTGTTACTCAGCCGTGGACCACCTATTGAGGGGCACGGTGAGTCGCTCCTGAGTGCGAGAGGCGCGTAGGGAAACTCGCCAGGACTCCTGTATGCTGTGTTCCACCACAGCAAGGCAAACGTCAAGGGAATGGGCCAGAGAGTAAAGTAAAAATATTTTAAAAGTATAAAGTAACCCTTGACGGTCCAGTGGATACCCCAGTGCACGGGTATACCTTATTGGGACGATTTCAGATGCCTGCCCATTTGGGAATATTATTATTGATTTGATATTTGATTTGGTTTGGGATTTACTATATTTCAGTAAATGGTTTATTAAATTGATTTTTGGATTATTTCATATCCCCAGCCTGAGGTGATCGGTCTTTATAACCGAGTCTCTCACTGGGTACAAGTTTATGTACTCACCCCATTCACTTTTGTTGTCAGATCATCAGACTTTGGACGGCGGACGTCCTGGTGGCCAGTGATCCCAGTACAGCACTGTGGACACGACTTTGTAGGTGTCACCTCATTTTACTCAGTATATCTTGGCTCGGAATATTAGTACATTTGATATATACATTTATGTATTTATATTATTTTCCGTTGCATGGAGCACCGTAAGACGTGTCACTTTCTTTTGAAATATTTTAAAACTATATTGTTTATGATAATTTCGTATGTTTTCATATATTGTTCGAATATCCTTTATTTTTAAGTCTTGTGCCATCTTGGTTGCCCGCCTGACGAGGCACGCATCTCGAGGTGGTACGGCGGTTGTCGCGTGGCCGAGCTTGCGGGTTGAGGCGTGACAATTATCTTTTGGATTTCCCTTGTTTTTCCCTAACCCCAATGGAAATTCTTAGAACCTTTGTCACTCACCTGTATCCAATGTGGATGGATGCAGATCCGTGAGGTCAGTAGATAGAATGGAGGCTCACTAGGAGACGTCGGTAGCTTAGGCTTAGTAGTTTCCGCTGTGTATATATTCTCTAAATTAGTCCACTAGCATTACTTTTAAAGTTAATTATTTTAGTAAATGATTTTAATTAAAGTTTTAATTGTTTTGCAGCGATTGTATCCATTTTTATGCCTTGCGGTGTTTCAGGTGCTTGACTGGACAATACGTACTTCGAGGCAGCGCGGTGGTTGCCACATGGCCAACCTGGCAGGTCAAGGCATGACAACTTTAGTGGTATCAGAGCGTTTAAACGTTTCTAACCGTTTTCAAAAGCTATAAAGTGTTTTCAAAGTATTTTCAAACGTTTTTAAAGCCAGTGGATTAGATAGGTTTAGAACTCCAGAGTTTGAGTAGGTAGTTACTCGAAAGCATCACAAATGATCAAACCTACTCTTAGAATACCTTATTTAGCAGCGAGCCACCATATAGAGTTCTCGAGTGTGGTCTTTAGGTGAGATAGCACCATGACCTCCTTCTTTCTCAAGATTCGTGAAAGTAAAGCGCGTTTTTCAAGAAAATCCCCAAAATCAATTCTTCAATTTTTAATATTCCTTCTACTCGATAGCTACACTGTTCAAGGGATGGTATTTCCCTTGAGGTGACGAGATAGATGCTATCCTATCCAATCCTCCTTGATTGCCTAATTAGGAGCTTGCCAGTGAAGGAAACTGGTTCGATGCCCACAACCTTCGATGCCCAACCTTGAGATTGTGAACATCGAGACTCGCTAGTAAATCGGCGAGTTTGAAACTTAAATTAGATGCATTTCCCCCATTCTTTACACTAGTAACGTGTAAGCCTTGGGAGGAAGCGAAATGACTAGAACGAGGCAGGGAGCCAAGATGAGCCTAATGTACGTGAATGCTAGCCCCACTTCTCTCGCTCTCTACACCATTGGTGTGTAACCTAGGAGAGAGAGTTGGGTTAGGATGAAAGAAATTGAAGGAGTCGTTCACGGAAGACGTGGTTGACCAAAAACCTCAGGACGTGAGATGAAGCATTCGAGCAAATGGATGAAGGATCAAAGAAGAGCCCACGTGGAGCAATAAAACCCTTGGCGGCTAGGGTTCGAGGAGTGCTGCAGTGCACTGGTAGTCGAACACCTAGGCCTTGGGGTAGCGTGTGAGGTAGTTGGGCTCGACCCAACACTGTGGTGAGCCTGTAGGATGAGCCCACAGGTTGACAAGTCTGGTGGGATAAGCCCACAGATCACTTGGATGATGCTCTTGGAAGTAGGCATGAGGTGAGAGAGGAGTTGCAGCAAAGACTAGCTAACTTCTCTTGTACTTACACAGTGGTGTGTAAGTGGTGAAAAAAAAAAGGATATGGTGGACGAAAGAGGGCCATTTGAAGCAAATTGAGAAGAAGCATCCAAGGAAATTGGAAGAGATTGAATCAGCCCAAGATCATGAAGGTCGAATTAAGGGAAAATCACTTGAGGATGTGGAAAGAATGATAAGAGAAAACCCTAAAGGATTCAAGGATAGCAAAAAGGAAGAGTAAGGAAGGAGGAACAAGAGAGAAGCCATTCTTAGAAACGATAAGGAGGAATAAAGCAAGGATGACAAAACAGAGAATGAGAGGAGAATGGAAAGAGATCACCTCCAAGCGGCCAACGAGTAGTACATCCGTTACTACTTGCCTGACCATTGGATACCAATGTTAAGAGAGGATATCGGAGAAAGATGAGAAAGGAAATGGAGATAAAGGAAATGAAACAAGGAGAAAGATAAGTTGTAAACCTCCATTCCTAAGAGATTAAAGGTGATGAAATCGTCATTATTGGGTGATAAAGAAAGTAAGAATGAGGAGACCACCAAAGTATAATAAGAGATGATCTTGATGAAATCAATGGGAAGTAAGCAAACGGAGGAAGAGTATAATGCACGGCAATGATGGGGATGCTGCATGTGTAAAAATAAAAAGTATGAAGAGAATATTCCTCAGAACTAAAAGGAAATCATTAGAAAGAACTGGTGAGAAAGAAGAAGGAGAAATGGAAAAGAGAAGAAAAGCAAACCCTTAAACAAAGGATAAAAGAGATGTCGTGATGTAGTGCGGAAGCTTTCTAATGAAGAAAGAAAGCATAAAACTATAGGTAAAAGAAAATTCTAGGCTAATAAGAGATGAATAAGACCTAGAAGATAGAGACTTAGTTCAGTTGATGAACTAAATATAGGCTAACTAGGAGTAAAGCCTTAAAAGAAGAAAAGTATAACATATCACTAGAAAATTTTAACTTTAAATAGCGATAATTTCATAATGAACCATAGGTTAATAGCTCCAAATGACTGACCAGGATTAGTAAAAGAATAAGAGTAGGAAATTAGGGTTAGAGACAAAACCTAGGTAGATAACTTAGGGATAGGTTAATGAAAAGGAATAAAAAAGTGGATTAAAAAGGCTTAGAAAGAAGACTAAGAAAGACCTAGTGAAAGAAAGTGCATAAAAGACTTAGAAACGGATATTAGCTAAAGAAAGTCGAGCATAATAAACGCCAAATGTGAGCCAAGCCAAGGCACTACATCATACTACGAATAGGTCAAAGAAAAGAAAAGAATAAACAAGGGGGTCAGAACTGAGGAGCAAAAAGGGGTCAAGGATATAAATTGGTGAAAGGAAAAAAAAACCCCCGACTACTTGATTCTGAAAGAAGAGAACAAAAGGGTTAAAAGTGTGAATTGTTGAAAAGAAAGTAAAGGAAAGCCCTGATGAATAAGCCTATTAAGAAGAGAGTAAGAGATTGGATAGAAAGAAACAAAAAGTTGGAGAAAACATAAGAAAAGAAGCACTCGTAGGAAATGAATGAATGAGGATTATACAAGTAAAGAAAAGAATGAAGATATAACTAAAGAAAGGAAGAAAGAGGAAAAAGGTACATAAAATAATGAGGATATCAAAGCATGATGGAGTAAACAAGGTGAAAGGATGATGATAATGAGAATAATGATGATGATGGAAATTTTAAAGATAATCAAACACAGTGATGAGAAAAATGGATGGACCTAAGTAAGAGTAGAAGAAAGAATGAGGATAAGTCAGAATAATGGTTGGAACTGGAGAAGACATAGGGTCAAGGCATGGCGAAAGTGTGAAATAGAAGGAATTAAGAGTAAGGAGTCAAGGAACTTAAAGGATAAGTTGAATTTTTAGAAGGAGGGGAGTAGACCAATATTGAGGATAACCTTCCCGAAGAATGATAAGTGAAGAAAGGATGTGGGACATGAAGTTAAACCAAGCTAAAATAGAGTTAGCTTGGCACGGACAAGATTGTGAGGCAATGGGGGATAGAGAAAAGGGTTATCCGCGATAAATAAACCATGGTATTAAAAGACAAAGAAGATATATCAAGGTATTAAGAGCCAAAGATGGCTAAGATAAAGGAAACCCACATGTGAAAAGTAAGAGATGTGGGAACTAAGACAAAAAAGATGACAAGAGAGAACCCCGAGTACTCAATGGAAGGAGTACGAGATAAGGAAAGGAATTGATCAAGCTCTTAAACTTCTACGAGCACAGCCAGTATAAGCAGCAGAAAGAGAATTCTAACACCCAAGATGAGTAAAGGTATTAAAAGAAAAGAGAAATAAGGATAAGGATGATGAATAAAGCAAAAAAAAAGGAAGAATGAAACTGAAGTAAAAAAAACCTTGGATAAGACGTGAAAGATCAGGTAAATCAAGGTTAAGGAGTATGAAGAAGTGAAAGGATATGAAGATGGCCCTAATAGAATGGGTATAGAGATTGTGAAAGCTGTAACAATGCCAAAGGAGGGCAATGGACCAGAGAGAGGGTTAAGTTAAGTGAAGGACAAGAAACCCTAAGAGGGAGAAACGTGAAGAGGAAGAAACTACAAGGATGCTATACGAATGTGACATGCATGAATTACGCTATTCCGAGTTGATGTGAAGGCAAGAGAAAGGTGGACCCCACAATGGACGTGGGCAGATGGAAAGAAAGAAAAGGATAGAGATGGGGATAACACTGTTGATGAAAGGAGGAAAAGGAGTCGATCATTAGCAAATAAGTGAAAGTGAAGAGAGGAGGTCGTAAGAGAGAGAAACATGCGGTACTTTCTAAAGTGAACACTCCAAGGGAGTGAAAGATGAGAGAAGCCTAAAGGGCATAAAAGACAAGAGAAAAGCCTAGAAGGCCAGAGAAATGGCATGGATAAGTATGAAGTCGAGGCTCAGGTATGGATGACTAGGGAGCCATGTGAGGCGTCCCATGTGAAGAAGGATCAGAGATCGAGATTTTGAGGATCTCTATGATGAGCACTCGAGAGGACCGGCACAATGTATGATTTGGGGAGAGCATGAGACCTCATAGAGTTCTCCATCTCAGAAAGGATGAGAGATGAGATCGGCCATGGGCCCTGTATGTGATAAGATAGCCAAAGACCTTATTTGTGATGAAGATGGTCAGTCAGAGAGTGAGTCAGATTGTGAGAGCCGAGAGGGCATGATCTTTGATTCCTCTATTATGAGTTGGCCACGTATGGGCCAGTGGGTACAGGAGCTCGACTCATACACCACAAGATGTGAATGGAAGAAGATCAGAAAGAAAGAGAATAAAAGTAAGAAACGAAACGAAGAAGCAAAACCAAGGTGGGGAAAGACAATTAACTCACCGCATCCTCGCCGCGAAGGCGAGGGAGTTAAACTAAGGTCTTACAATAGCTTGGTTACAAAGATAAGTACTAGACCACGAAAAGACGAGGAATGCGTTAGAGGATGGCCTCGAAGTGAGAGGCAGTGGCAATGAAAAGGAGAAGGCACTCCTAAGAAGAGTAAGAAATATGGAACCTTAGAGGCAGTAAGAGAGTAGTCTCGTTAAGAGAGACTTGGAGGGTGAGACAAAGTCAAAACAAGAAGATAGAGTAAGCACAGTTGAAGTGGAGGAAGAACCACTAAATGCCACAACTGAAGTAAAGTGAACCTAACCTATGAATGGGCAAGGGTAGGCTATGTAAGGAAAAGATGAGATTCAAACTCAAGAATAGAAGGGCGATAAAGCCACTCCTGAGGAAGAGAATGATCAGAGTGCACAGCAGAAGCGTGATGGACTTCAACAACGAATAGTGATGCGAACACTATTCGAAAATGAAAGAAAGACTTGGAATAGAAGCCGAATCTCCCTAAAGCTACCTCAGTTAATTTCGAGGACGAAATTTTTAGAAGGAGGGGAGAGTTGGCACATCCGGACCTAGTTCTATTTTTTCGTACAAATGAAATAGTATAAGATGGCACATTAAATAGACAATACGTCTGTCCGGATATGCCTAATTAAAAAGAGAAGTCAAACTTAAGATAAGATAGAGTTGGAAGATGAGACAAGTGACCATGCATAGAAACACCAAATTGGACTTCTTTAAGTCCATAGCCAATGGATTGGATGTCCATTGGTGAATTGGTCGGTGGATCGGGCCAATGATCGAAATTATGAAAGGTTTCAAAGAGGGGAAAAAGTCTGGCCCGGGGTCCGAGTAGACCCGGTGTCGAGCTTGCTTATAAATAGGGGGAGATGAGCTCTCCCCTCTCATTTTCTCCTATCCCTATTTTCTCTCATCTCAATTGCTTTCTCGGAACAATTTTAGACTTTTGGCCGATCCAGACAAACCGACCGAAGGATCAAGGTAAGATTCTAGTATGTTATTCTTAACACCTTAATCTACGCTTTTTTAAGTTTTCACGTATTTCCATGCATTGGTCGAGGAGAGATCCAAGCTCAAAGTTAGGTTTAGCTTTTTAGTTAGATTTTCAGCTTAGATTTGAGATCTAGGAACTTTGAGCTTGTGATTCTCGTTTCTGCTTTAGTAAACGTGTTGTAGAAGGTGCAAGGATTGTTCACCTCGATTTTCATGATAAACCATGGACTGAGGGGCCCGAAAACCAAGGAAAAGCCTCGGTTCCCGAGGCCAAGATGCGGCTCCCATGAGGTAGCCAAGTCACTCTCCCGCGGGAGTGTCCCATTTGGCCAAGTCCTGCGCCGGAGTGGGCGGTAGCCCACTTTTCCATGCGAGACTTGGGCCAGGTGCTGCCTAGTTCGGGTGGGAGGGCCTGTCTGGCCCAAACTGGGGCCGGGCAGCATGGATGGCTCATGGGCCCAGGGGTATTTTTGTAATTTTTCCTTAAATGTCCGATTTTGACCCCGAAACATCCCGAACACTTTTCTAAGCCCCGAATCACATTCAAACCCAGTCTTAGGTCATGCTAGAGCCTCATAGGTGCATTCATAGTTTAATTATGAATGCTAATGTACTTTCGTGTATTAGGGCTCCGGATGATCGAATGCGGCGATACTCAGGAAGTTATGCTACATGGAGCGCTTGGGAGTATACGAACCTCCATTACTTTGAGTGGCCTAGACTTCTTTGTTTAGCCACTGGGAACAAAGGTTTTAAAATGTTTTAAAAACATAAATGTTTTCAACGGTTTTGGGATACGGGAAATCCACACACACATAGAGTTGCTTGTCGATATACCCACCTAAAGAGTGGGACATTTTCAAAGAAAAGAATAAAGACCTATGTGTGTGTGTTTATATTTATGTTTGTATGTTTTAAATATGTATATATGTTTTATATATGAAATATTATTATTATGATTATTGAGGGTACGATACCCATGGGAGCTGAGTGATTGAGAGGGCTCCTTGGTGCTCCAATATATGCGGGAGCGTGGACCAAGTTAGAGAGCATGCATGATACTTAGCTGTGGACCGCCTATCGAAGGGCACGGTGAGTCGAGACCTTGGGAGAGGTGCGTAGGGAAGCTTGCCAGGGCTCTAGAGCACTGTGTTCCACCACAACAATGGGCACCCCCAAGGGAACGGGCTAGAGAAAAAGAAAAGAGAAAATGTTTTAAAAAGAAAATAGATAGCCCTCGGTGCAGTGAGGCATAAGACGACCGACGGGTCGCGCCTTCAGTATGATATAGAGATGCCAGCCCATTTTATGTATATTTATTTATTTATTTAATGTGTTTTTAAAAAGAGTTCTCGGCTAGAGAACTAGAAATAGATTTTCTAAAGAAAAATATTTATTTTATTATTATCTTTTGGATTTCCCCTATTTTTTCCTAACCCCGATGGAGATTCTTAGAACCTCTGTCACTCACCTATATCCAATGTGGATGGATGCAGATCCGCATACGAGGTCAGCAGATAGAATGGAGGCTCACTAGGAGACGTCGGTGGCTTAGGCTTAGTAGTTTTCGCAATGTAGGAATTCTCTAAATTGGTCCACTGCTATTACTTTTAAAGTTAATTATTTTAGTAAATGATTTTAATTAAAGTTTTAGTTGTTTTGCAGCGATGGTATCCATTTCTATGCCTTGCAGTGCTTCAGGTACGTGACTGGTTAGCACGTATTTTGAGGCAGTGCGACAGTTGCCACGTGGCTGACCTGGACGGGTCAGAGCATAACAGAATCATTCTGTAGGGAATTGCTTTCTCATCCCCTCCCCTAGAATCCCTTTCCCTCATATGAGGGAAAGGGATTCTAATGGCAGCACCACTTTCTCTGATTTTAAAATATATCAAAACAAAGAAAGTGTTTTCATCATTTTTAAAATCAGTGGTTTAAAATATACTAAATCATAGAAAGTGTTTCCACCCTTTTAAAAACCAGAGAACGTTAAAATTTTTCATCGAAACAAACGTGCTCTGACGGAAATTACTCTCCCTGAAAAGTTTTTCAAAGTACCAAATGTAAGTCAAACACCATCGGTCACGTGATGGCATGTGATAAACTGATCCATTTAATCTTGGCTAAATGTTTAGAATTAAATTTTAAAAAAAATAGACGAAAGTTTAAGAGTACAATTATCAAAGAATGGCAAGTTTAAAAATGACAAGTTTAAGGGTAAAAATGGATATTATTAACTGCAACTTAACATATATGTTTATCATGTGTCCTCACAGGACTGACAACGTCAAACCTGAGAATGGAATTATCCAAATTCATCAAATTTAATTAGGGTTAAATTGGGAAAGAAAAAAAAAAGAAAGAGAAAATTAAGGGACATAATTGTCAAAAAGAGGCCAAAAAGAGTATTCAACCATAACAATATGATAACGACAATAATAATAATTTATGGCTGAAGGATTCCTAATGACCTTGAGTTGGTTTATTGAAGTGAAGGATTATTTGGCAATTAATGTGCTCAACAAAAATATTTTGGGAACCGATTTATAAAATATTGTTGTATAGTGATTATTTGAAAATGATTAGTTGAACTTTTTAAAGATAGTATCATATATAGTAACATACTAAAGAAATTAGGAAAAAAGATAAAGAATTATAGAAAAGAAAAAGATAAAGAAAGACAAATGCAACAGTTATAATATTGAAAAATACTAAAACCGGCATTGACTATATTGCTACAAGCTACAGGGACATTCTCTCTTCAACACAATTCTTTATTTTGAGATATAATTTCAATTAATTTCTTATATTGCCTACTTTTCGTCATGATCTTTTTTTTTTTATAAAAAAATTAACTTTCATTTTCAGGATCAAATTAAATATGATAGCTTTTGCTATCACTCAATCACTCAACTAAAAATAAAAACTGTATGAAAGTTGAAAGAGCTAGAGGAATCAGATGATCCCACCCTTAGATTATATAGGCAGCCTATATTTGACTAACCAGTTGATGCCAAGTGGCAAAATTGCATATTAATTAGGCTTAATTAATTAGTATATAGTAATATATATGTAGCCATCAAATAGAAAAAAGAAAATTTATACAGTAGTACTTAAGTGTAACAAAAGTTGCTTTCTTTGACCATTTGGAAGGAGAAGAGCCATCATTTTATGCAATGAAGAAATTACTGCTGCGGCCGCTGACCAATGGGAAAGACAGAGAGGACGGACAGATTAAATTTTCTAGGTAATTTACTCATGAAGAAATAAAGTAGCCATCCTAATTCCTAAAGTTACTCAAAAGGTTAATTATTTGAACTGTTCCAACATTGATCTATAGGAGAAATTATTAGGTAGGTCGGGTGTACCACGTTATCTATAGGCCTGATTAATTAAATTGTGACAACTCAAGGATTTTGATACATTTACTAAAACCTTACTACAATTATAATCTAAATTTAAGGACTTACCCTTTAAATTCTCCTTATTTGTAACATGGGGTTAAACCTTTGTCAGATTAGTACCTTAATTTTAAGAAACTTTTTGAGTTGTCATAATTTAATTAGTCGGGCCTATGGATGATGTAGTACACCCGGCCTACCTAATAATTTTTCGATCTGTAGGTATACAAACAAATTAATGTTGAATCCGATCGTTTGGGAACTGATTCATAACAAAAATGTAAAGTTAATTAAAATAGTTACTATATAATCGGACCCTGGATTTATATAATTAGTTAGTAGTAAATAGTAATATTTTGGTTTGATTATGATATACATTTTTTTAATTTTTTTTTTGGAGAATATAAGAGGTTACCCAATTTTTAAGGTCATCATAATCAATTTTCACTTAAAAATTTTTCAAGTTTATAGATCACTCGTCTATCTGCACAATTCGAAAGTGTTGTTGTTGTATACAAAGCGAATTGCGTCCGAACCTTAATAAACATAAATTTGGATACACATTCGACCATAAATTTTTCTGTTAATCGTAATAAATAAAACTAGTTGTTTCTTCATTAATAATTTCATTTATGCAAAACTAGTTATTATATCCGTTAAAGCTACTTCTTACCAGTCTTGACACACTAGCCGGCCAAGGGCGGCGCCTGGCGTCATGTAACGAAATTATACATTTGCCTTCAGTCTGGTTTAAAAGCCCAAACAACCAATTGACGAGAAACTCAACTCAATTCTGCTCACAAGTACCCCAGAGCCAAAACCTATGGGATCAGCCTTAAGTTGCTGTGGTGCAGAGAGAGTTGATGAAGGGTACATGCAAAGAAACTAAACTTTTGCTTCATTATTATTAGCTAGTGATCTTGTATATTGTTTTCCCGTAGATTTAGCCCATTCTTTTTACTTTTTGTAGGGTAAGTGTGGTTACTCGAGGGAATACAACATGGAGAATATTCACATACAAAGAGTTGCATACGGCTACTAATGGTTTCAGCGACGATAACAAGCTTGGAGAAGGTGGTTTTGGCAGCGTTTTCTGGGGTAAAACCAGTGATGGCCTTCAGGTATGCTCTATATATATATATATCGATGTAAAGCTGTTGGATTTTTCTTTGTTCTGCCACTATGCCCCAAAATTAAGTTTTTTGGTTTCTTGAATCGATGGTATATGCAGATAGCTGTGAAGAAATTAAAAGCCATAACTTCAAAAGCAGAAATGGAATTTGCGGTGGAAGTTGAAGTTCTTGGAAGGGTTAGGCACAGGAATCTCTTGGGGCTAAGGGGTTACTGCGTTGGGACAGATCAAAGGCTCATAGTCTACGATTACATGCCAAATCTGAGCTTGCTGTCTCATCTTCATGGTCAATATGCCGGTGATGTTCAATTAGACTGGAAAAGGAGGATGAGGATTGCCATTGGTTCTGCAGAAGGCATTTTGTAAGTTTGCTTTTGTCCCCTTACCTATATTGAATTATTTGTACGCAATATTAAGCATATAATAGCAGAGCTTTTATTTCTGACTTCTGATTTGAAATTTGGAATGCCCCAGAGCAGCATAGGTAATTTCTTTAGATATTTAATTTCACTATCTACCGATAAAAAACTTAGACATATGGAATTAAACCAAGTTTAGGATGTACTTACTGATTTGACCAAATAAGTTCAATTATAAGAAAATTAAATTAAATTAAATCAATATGACTTATGAGGAAATAAATAAAGTAAAGGCTTAATACCTAATTTAGTCTCTGAACTGTTTTAAAAAAGATAGATTGATCCTTGACTTTTATTTGAGATAGATTGATTTTTGGAAAGTCGAAAACTTGACAAAAATTATTTGATCTTTATCTGACACTACGTAATTTTTTCACATCAAGTTTTTAAATTAAAAATAAAATTCACGATTCTTAATTTTTGATAGTTTTCATTAAGTTTTCTTTCATTTAGAAATTAATAGTTTGTCTCAAACAAAAGTTAAAGAATCAATCTTTTTTTTTTCGATTTAGTTCAAGGACCAAATTAGATATTAAGTCATAAAATAAAGGTTCATCGTTATGTAAAATCTAATTAAAACACTTTTTTCATATTTTTAACTTCTTATTGAATTTAGAGTAAATTAAATATTTGGTCACCTAAATTATTTCTATTTTATTCATCCATCTATAAAAAATACTAATTTAATCACTAAACTTTGTGAACTGAATTTTTTGTCATCCAATCGTTAGAACTAACAAAATGATGACATTACTGTTAACATGAGTCACATGGTATTGCCTGTCATCTCATGTGCCATGTGATAATACCCACATAGCATTATGATCGATTAAATAAAATAAAAATCAAGATTTAAAGAGAATTTGGATTTTAAAATTTGAGAATTAATTTAAATTCTTTAAGGAATATGAAAGCCGACTCTGTCAGTATCAAAAGAAAACCATTGCTTAATTCCATATTGAGTTGTTCTTTCATCTCCTTCAATCACTAGGCATGAAATTATAAAATTATCCATCATTCTCTTAATTTTCATTAATTTCATTCTAAAAATTAAGGGTAATTTAGTCATTTCACTTTTCTATTTCAATTTTATTTTTTTTTCAAATGTGGATCCCACAATCCACTAACCAAATATCTTATTAATGTTTTTTTATATATTATATATTATCTTTATAGATTATATATTTTTTATATATTAATTTCTTTAAAAATTATATATTATATTTTATGTATTATATATCTTTTACATATTATATATATTTTTAATTTATTTATTTTTCACTATCTTTTTTCAATATTTTAATTTATTTAATTAATATTAATTATTAAATATTAATATAATAATACATATAAAGTTAACATTTAAATTACAAGAATGTCTACATCATTTTCTCAAATTTTATGTCATCTGAAGTCATTTTTTGATTGGTTAATGGGGTTTATTAGACAATTCAATATATATTAGTGGATTGATAGAATTAATGGCTTTAATTTTTTTTCTTAGGCTTTATACTTTATAAGTGTTAGATATTTTCTTAGTTTAAGTTTAATGGTTTTATTTTTTTTAACTTTTTATACTTTATGAGTATTAGTTATTTTTTTGGACTTTATATGATTTTGAAACCTTTTAATATTGGACCACATACATGATATATGCATTAATATTCTTTTTGTTACAATATGTACCAACTTTCAATAATTTACTTATAATATATATACAAAATTATATAATATCTATAAATAATTAATACTAATTCTAACGTTCGCAACAAAGCACGAATCTATTGTTAGTATATATTATATGGGAATCCAGATGGATTTGCCCTTCCCCCCCCCCCAACCCCCACACAAAAACAACCAAATCCCAAACTACACCGTTTTGGTTGTCTTCAACGGAAGCCAAAAGGGTCAAAAATCCACGATAGCGGTTCCTTTCTTTTTTTGGCTTTCAGTTTTGTCCACCATTTTAGAGCCCAAGGATCAACATGAGGAGTCATGGTTGAATCATACTAGTTGAAGAAACCAAATGGAGAAGAAGAACCATGGTCTAGACTATCATTTGACCAACAAGTCTTCAAATTGAACCAGTAATTTATAATCTGTCTCCCTCGTGTCGTGAATCCCCTGAATTTTTTTTCAATTTGCATTCGCCACCAATGGCTGCAGCCAATGAATGGCTTGGCAAAGCTTTGATCGTGAAGCAATCTAAGTGTTGAATAACTTGAAGCCGGGAAATCAATGATCCAGAAGCAACTCCACGCCGCTAATAGTAGTAGCGGCTTTTTCCTTTGAATCGTATTTTATTTTCCCCCAAAAATGTCCTCTTAGAAACTTTCTTTTTTATAATTTTTCTTTTATTTAAATTCTTATAAATCCTAATTTTTTTATTTTTGAGATTGTAATGCCACACGTGGCACATGAGACGACATGGTAATAGTAATACCATGTTGCTCATGTTAACAGTCATGTCATCATTCCGTTATGACATTCCATTAGTCTTTAAATGGTTGAGTGACAAAAAAAATAATTTCACAAAATTTATTGGCTAAATTGTGAGTTTTCATAGATAAATGATCAAAATAGAAACTGTCTAAAAATTAGGTGACCAAACTTATAGTTTACTCTTGAATTTATTTTTTACATAGAAAAGAAATAAATGTTCCCCTCCAAAGAAAAACTATCTGCAGTGTTGCAAATTCTGAGTGACTGAAAATTGGAGAGTTTCAGTTTGTTGACAATTTCAATGGAGGAAATTTTACTCTAAGTCGTTTAAAATATTCTCTGACCTGTATTCTTAATATCCTATAGGTACTTGCATCATGACGTAACGCCCCACATCATTCATAGAGACATTAAGGCAAGCAATGTCCTGCTGGATTCAGATTTTGAACCGCTGGTTGCTGATTTTGGCTTTGCCAAACTAATCCCAGAAGGGGTAAGCCACATGACAACCCGAGTGAAGGGCACTTTAGGATACCTAGCACCGGAATATGCCATGTGGGGAAAGGTATCCGAAAGTTGCGACGTTTATAGTTTTGGCATTCTCCTGCTTGAGCTTCTCACAGGAAGAAAGCCTATTGAAAAGTTGCCTGGTGGTGTGAAGAGGACTATAACTGAATGGGCAGAGCCCCTTATAGCCAAAGGCAGGTTCAGAGACCTTGTTGATCCAAAGCTTCGAGGGAATTTCGATGAAAACCAATTGAAACAAGCCATCTGTGTTGCAGCTCTTTGTGTGCAAAATGAACACGAAAAGCGGCCAAATATGAAGGAAGTGGTAGGTATGCTAAAAGGATATGAAACCAGAGGCAAGGTGATGCAGACGAGAATGGATAGCGCCAAGTACAAGGAAGAATTACTGGCTCTTGATCAACAAACAAGCGATGATGAAGATGGTGGTCCTGAGGAAAGCTATGGAGTATTTGGTGCCATGGAAGTGCAAAAAGTGCATGACCCTTACAGGCGCTATGGAGATAGGAAAATTCCCAAACATGTTTGACAAAAGTTTAGTTGCATGCCTGAACTTGTACTCTCTATTTTTGTTGACGTGAACGGGCACATATTTAATCTTTGTCAGTACGTAGAAAACAGTGCTGCAAAAAATTGTTGCTTGATATATATAAATATACATATATACATATATATGTGATATGTCTATTAGCATTAAGTTATATATTCATTCAACTTGTTCAATCATTGACATAAGACAAAAACCATGTTTCTCCGTCTGATTCCTTTCTTGTTCAAGATAACCATCCAAGATTATTAATGGGAGAGGATGGGGAAAAAAGTTCACCTTCAACACATAAACTCATCATCTAGCTAGTTCACATTGTTTGTAGATGATGATGATCTTTAAACACATTCATCAAAGTTTAGAAACCCAGATCACTATCATAATCTGAGGCAAATTCATCGTCAATGCCCAAATCTCCAGAGAAGTCATATTTGGCATGGGATGGCCCTGCTTTATTAGGTCCACTGCTGCTGCATCCCTCATGATATCCGCGGAGCTTCTTCTCCATCTCATAAAAGCGTAAACTCTCACGACAAGCAACCTCATACACATCATTATCCATTGCAGCCATTTTCTTTTCCATCTCATAGGTGCTAAGGCTTTCCTTGATAGCTCGATCAAGGCACTCATTCTCATCCCTGTCCTCGTCAACATCGTTCATTGCTAATTCAACTTCCACATGCTTCAACTTTTCCAACGATTCCCTCTTATGCCTGTGCTTCTCCTCCTTGGCAAGTGCTTGTTCAATAAGCAAGTCCATCATCTTAGTGGCTACCTCCGGAGGGCAGCTTCCGCACGGTATTACATCTCCTCTCTTCTTTGCAAGATGTTCCTTCAGACGGCTAACACCTCCCCACATTGAGTGACGGCAATAGTTGCATTTCACATGGTTTGACTTCCCATTGATCATTGTACAATGTTTCCACGCTGGATCAGAGTGCCGGCGCCCCATGTTGTTTCTACCAGTCAAAAACCAAAGAATAATTTTGTGGCTTAGTATTTCAATGTTTTTACTACATTCAACGAAGGCTAAAGGGGGGATCTGACCTTTAGCTCTCAACTTTTCTAAACATGGGTAAAATTGGCAGACTAAACCCAATTTGTTATAAATTGTGCTAGCGTCCAAGCATATATTAACATTAACACTAATAATAATTTTCCTACCACTTCAAAGCACTAGGAAAGCAAAACCCATTTGTCAATATCAAGACTGCAAAATACATATACAACACATAAAAAACATAATTTTGTTTTTCAAATTAAAACATGAAATTAGGTGTGTGTTAATTAACATATATATGGAATTAATTTATTTTGTGAAAATCAATCAAAATGAATCTTTTTTTAGTTCTTTAAAAAATATATGACAAATAGATTGTTCTAACCTCCAAGTTAAGACAAATTGTACGTTTTAGAAAGTTCCATTGACTGCATTCAGAGTCTAGCATCAAATTAAGTGGTCAACATATTCGAATCCAAGGCAGAGCAGGGCAAACGAATCCGCAAAGCCAACCCTACATTAGCTACCCAAAAATTCTAACAAAGGAATAGGTACCTAAAATAATATTTGGCTTAACAAAAAATTTTTTCTGGTATATATTATATTATTACCTGTTTAATATTGTACTTGACAAAGCAATTGTAATGGATATACACACGTGTACATATATATGTATGTATGTGTGTGTGTATATATATATATATATGTACACACACGTGCATACACATATATACTTATATACGCGTAAATACAATTAATATAAATGGTAAGTTAGGTCATATGAAGACTCATCCTTTCACTCCTTTTTACTTTTATGGTAATTAACTATCTTATCTTTCTACCTCTATCATATATATACTGACTTGATCGACGGAGGGCACCGACATGAAACCCCGGAACCTTCCTTAATCATCTTCATCATATAGGTCGTTTGATTGATCAATATAACACCATTAACAGTAATGATTTATACTTTGACCTCAACATGTACATTGTGTTAAACTAATTAATAGTTGATTTTTCTTAGGATCTAGTATTATTGATGATTAGATTTGCAAGAAATATAAAAATAATTATTATTATTATGGATTTTTTTAGAAAAGAAAAAGAAAGAAAATACGATTCGAAACTTCTTTTCTTTTGAGCTGATTTCACAAGGATAAAGATAATGAAAATGCGTATACAAATTGATTGGTTAATTGAATAGACAGAAAACTTTAATTTATATCAAGGATAATTAGTAGTTGTTTTTGTAAAATATAATAATTGTTCATTTAAAAAAAAAACATGGATATTCAATCAAGTTTCTTGTTTCATTCTTTTTGGGAGAAAAATGAATTAATCAAGAAAGAAGAGGAAAGAGTAAGAAATAATATTTATTACCTATGTTGGAGAATTCGAGCAACTCTCCGAGTCTATTCCAAGATTGAACTTGTTTTCCTTTCCTTCGCCTCCTTTTCTCCTTTCTCTCTGTCGGTAAATTAAAATCGTTTTTACCTAATATCTGCAGTACTGTATCGGTTCAATAGATAATATGAAATGAAAGAAATATAAATTTTATGGTTTCATACCTCAATGAAAAGAAAAGTAAAAGCAATTTTTGAAAATCAAATAAGTTTACGATAGATGAAAAAGGAAGAAAGATAAACAAAGAGAATTGATACCATAATATGAGAGAAATAAAACTTAAGGGTAAAGGAAATGGAGAATCTAAAAGAAGTATTTATATTATGACACGAGGCAATTATCGATCAAAACGATGATGGTACGTACCTGGTTAATTTCTTGGGTAAAATATTGGTTTTGCAATATTATGTTGAGTGCAAGGAATTCCATATTGCACTATAACATTTTCAACCTATGACTGCAAGAATAAATGCAACTATAAGTAAATTTTATGCATCCTTTGACTAAATTGTTGCAACTATAAGTTACATTAATTTTGTTAACAAAGGAATTATATTAATTTTTTTAAGTAGAGGAAAAGTATTTTTCAAGAAAATTGAAGAGTGAAGAGTTAAAAATATAAAATATAAAATATAAAGATTTTTTAAAAAGAAAAGAAAAGAAAAAGAAGTATTGATGTGGATAGTTTAATAAGTTCCTTTAGGGATAAATCAAAAGCTTCCCCATTCTTTTCTTATTAATTGGGTTTTAATTGAAATCAATGTATAAATTCATTAGAAGAAGAATAACATTAATTTTGTTAACCAAAAAAAAGTATATTAATTTTTTTAGGAAAAAGTATTTTTTAAGGAAAGTGAAGAATGAAGAGTCAAAAATATAAAATATAAAGATTTAAAAAGAAAAGAAAAGAAATGAAATGACGATGTGAATAACTTAAATGAGCTCTTTTAGAGATAACCTTAATAGGGACTAGATAGGCTATCTCGTGCTAACGTCGCAAATAAAATTAGTAATATTTGGTAAACTTATTTATATACGGTATGAAAGGAACTTTAATGTTGATGATATTAAATGTTATATGATATAAATATATAAATATGAGAATGCACAAATTAAAATAGCAATTAAAACAATATAGTTTAAAGTGGAATATATGAATCATTTATTTTCAAAACAACCTAAAAGCTTTCTATTCTTATTTTCAAAACAATTTTATTCAACTCACTCAATATTATTTAATTCCTTCCCAATTTAACGTTTTCATGTCTTTTTTGCCCAAGTTCAACTTCAATTTGGGGGAAGAGAAATTTTTATAAAACAATTTTGGGAACAGGAATTTTTGGAAAAAGAAAAATAATGAATGTTACATTTAATTAACTTTATCAATCTTAATTTTTTTTTTTAGTTACAAAACACAAACTTTTTTTCTTATATACTAATTCATGTATCTTAATAATAATTAAGAAAAGTAAAAAGGTGTAGACATTTATTAATTACCACATCAATGTAAATAAATTGAAGAGATAAAAAGTATTTTTAAAAAATAATTAAGAAATCTTAAAAAACCATACGGATCTCCCTATGAAGAGCTTTAGGGATAACTTTAAAAGTATGTAAGATAAGATGTAAGATTATTATATTTTTTTTACTATTGTGAATTTTTACGTTATAAATTTACTAAATCTTTGTACGAAAATATACTAAACTTCTATACTTTATCAGCAAATATAACTTATTTGTCACTTGCACATATTTCATTGGCATAATTGATTTATAAGAAAATCTTAGTTATTATCTCCAAATTAATTAAAAAAATAGAATTTTTTATCACAATTCATATTGATTATTGATAATACCAAAAATACATTCTTTGGAATAAGAGTTATATTAATTTTGTTAAAAAAATAATTATGTTAATTTCTTTAAGAAGAGGGAAGCATTTTTCAAGGAAATTGAAGAGTGAAGAATTAAAAACATTAAATATAAAATTTTTTAAAAAAGAAAAGAAAAGAAAAGAAAAACTAATGATATGGATAGTCTAATGAGTTTCTTTAGGATAAAGTAAAGCTTTCCTATTCTAATTTTCTTATATTAATTCGGTTCTAATTGAAATCAATGTATACATTCATTGGAAGAAGAATAATATTAATTTTGTTAACAAAAAAAATGACATTAATTTTTTTAGAAAAAATTATTTTTAAGGAAAGCGAAGAGTTAAAAATAATAAATATGAAGATTAAAAAAAAAAGGAAAGAAAAAAATAGATGATGTGAATAGCCTAAATGAGCTCCTTTTAGGAATAACTTTAATAGGAGGTTATATACTCTAATAATAAAACCTACTTATTAGAGATACATATTTTCAAGAAATTATTATTTGTCCTTAATGTTTTATCTCTCGGATTTGATTAAATAAAAAATCAATGACCTACCTGGGCCGACATGGGAATCGAATTAATTACTCTCTTCATCCATATTAAATATTCATCTTACTATTTTAGAATGTTTCGAAATAATATTCATTTTCTTAAAATGAAAAGCACTTTTATAACTTTACCCTTTATTTAAACATCAACTTTTAGTGGAACTCGTCACTTTTATACTTTCAAAGGATAAAATTGAAAAATAACTATCAAAATATCACTTTTTCTAAAACTTTTTGCAATTTGCTAAACAAATATTCAATTCGGAGGAAGTATTATTTTTGACTTCAAGTACTTGTTGAATCTTTAAACAAATTGAAGGCATAAATAATATTTTTCTCAAGTCTAAATTTAAAAGTTTGTCGTCTCTTATAAATGAGAAGAGTTGTATAAATAAGACTTGGGTATTAAAAGAAAGTCTTTGGACTTATTTCAAATAATTAATTAAACACTTTTAAACTTTTTATTTACAATCAAATAAGCCTTTGCAATTTTTATTGTAG
Source organism: Microcos paniculata (assembly GCA_030664755.1). Classification (NCBI taxonomy): domain Eukaryota; kingdom Viridiplantae; phylum Streptophyta; class Magnoliopsida; order Malvales; family Malvaceae; genus Microcos; species Microcos paniculata. Next base: position 31,200,215 of record CP131459.1, on the reverse strand, counting down.
TCAAGTAAATTCTAAAACTTCTAGATTTCGATTTTCATCTTTCTCTTTAGATTGTCACAATTATGTTTTAGGTAAAGAAAAGAAAACTAAGTAATAAATATAAGTGAAACTTTCTAGGCAATATCTACACCTATATATTAATTCTATCCCCTAATAAATCTCCTTTCTAACCCTCTAATTTGACATGTAATGGTTTACTTCTTAGATTATTTAGTAATTTCGTGCTAAAAAAAATTAATATTGTGTGAAAATATCTTTTTTACCTTTCCAATTGGAAATTGATAGTTTTAGGAATGGATTGTTTTGTAATTTTATCTAAAATTTTTTTATAGTAATAAATGTTATATATTTTTTATAATTTTTTCTAGAGAATATTTATTGAAATTCATTAAATATGAGAGTTTAATACATTTTATTAATTTAATGTCTTAAAAATTGTGCTAACATTTTTTTTTTTACTTTCTACTTTCCTTTTTTATTTTAGTTGATCAGTATTTGTTTTCTCTCTCGTTGTTTAGTGTTTTTTTTCAATTTATTAAATGATTAATGAATAAAAAATAAGTTGATAATGGTTGTTTTGGTTTTATTCTTATATAACCTAAGTATTTCCCTTTTTTTCCTTTTTTTTCTGTTTTGGGGAAAAAATTAAAAATTTATCAATATTTACTTTTTCTTTATTAAAAGGAAAACTTTTTCCCTCCAACTTTTCTTCTCTTGCCCTTTCTTATTTACTCATTCTGACAAGCTCGGACCTAGTCCGCACGTGTCAAGTGGTGAAATTGTGTATATATAGTTGTAATCTAAGAAGTGAATTTGGACTTCCCTTAGACAATTTGAACTTCATTTAGCTCAATTTTGGACTTAAAAACCCTAATTTGTTGTCCGGAGTCGGTGAGGCCCACTAGGGCGCGGAAACAAAGGCAAGTGGGGCCAAGTTGACAAAATTCAACTTATTTTCTATTGACTCTGGCGCTGGACCCGACCAAGTCCGGTGCTGGACCAGATGAATATATGGGGAGGTCGATTGCCCGAGAACCCCCATTTGCTTCCTTTCTCCTCTTCTTTTTCTTCCCTCCGAGCTCTCTCATTTTCCCATCAATTTTAACACTTCAAATCACTTTTAAACTCTTCAATAATCATCACCAACAACTTCCTTAGCCTCCAAGAAGATCAACAACATCAAATTCTCCAAGTTTTCTTCAAATCTCAAAATTTGCCAATTTGGAGTCATTGTGTTCTTCAGCCTATATCTTCCAATCCAACCATAGACTTCAGCTGATTTCTTGGTATGTTGTTCTAGACTCCTTAAGCTTCAATTTGACTACTTATATGCTTGATTTCGCTGAGTGAGCTGAGGGAAATGTTGGATTGAAGATCAAATTTCGTTTTTGCTCAAGAACACTTGCACCCTTAGACTTTTGATCCGAAAATCTTGCATGATCAGTTGTTTAAATCCGTTTTTAAAGCTATAGGTTCTTAGTTTAAGTGCTTAATATTGCTTGTTTCAAATTTCATGCAAATTGGTGTTGATTTGAGCTAGATCTGAGCTTGGGAAGTCAAAAACCCAAGTCTCGACCTTGAACAGAGGGCTGTCCAGCATTGGACATGCCTAGGTCCGGCGCCGGACTCACCCATTTCGAGGAAATTTCCCCAAATCGGTCACTCCCACGAGGGAATGGGCTAGACCAGTGCCGGAGCTACACTCTAGCAAGGGCATTTTGGTCATTTTATAACCCTAGACCCCAATCGACTGTAATTGACTTCCGGACTTGTCCAATTTAGTTTTTAGACCTTAGAAACCGTAATTAGGTTATGTTGTGTTGTTTGATTATTAGTTGAATGCCTTTATTAATCAAATTAGATTTCAATTTGATTATTTAGGTACATGATTATACGAGATCGGGCTGTAGCGTTCGAGCTAAGGCATTCGAGAGGTATATTCTGAAGTATACAAATCTCCTTTACTAGTGAGTGGCTTGGATTATAGTGGTTGACCACTGAGGGTCAACCATTTTCTAATTTCTTTATTAATTGTTTTATTAAATGTTTATAACGTTTTGGGATATGGATTGTCCACCCTCACACACGAGTTTAGAAATGGATTTAAGGGTAGGTTTTCAAAAGAATATATGAACTATTATTATTATGTGTTATTGATAATATGACCCCCGGGAGTTGACTGATTGAGAGGTTCCTCAATGCTCCGATTCGAGGGAGTGTGGACCGAGTGAGAGGCATGCATTGACGCAGCCGTGGATCACCTATCGAGGGGCACGATGAGTGGAGACCCTGTGAGAGGTGCGTACGGAAGCTCGCTAAGGCTCAATGTAGCTGTATTCCACCATAGCATCGGCAACGTTAAGGGAACGGGCCAATGAATAAAGGAAAAGGGATTTTGAGATATGAGTTAGCCCTTAACGGTCCAACGGGGCACCCAAGTGCACGGAGGTACCTTTGGGACGATTTTAAATGCCAGCCCATTTATGACATTTGATTTTATTAAATGGTTTATTAAATGAATTTTGGATTATTTCATATCCTCAGCCTGAGGTAATCGGTATTATAACCGGGTCCATCACTGGGTACATATGTATTTGTACTCACACCATTCACTTATTGTTGTCAGGTCATCACGCTTTGGACGACAGGCATTTCGGTGGACAGTGATCCTGATACATCACCAGTCGACCACGATTTTGTAGGTTCTATCCAGATCCCCTTGTGAATCCTAGCTTCGGACTAGTATTGCATATTATTATATTATTATTCTTTTCGCTGCATATTTGCACCGTAAAACATCCCTCTTATATTATATAAATATCTTACGATATGTTCTATATTATTTTCTTATATATATATATGTGTGTGTGTGTGTGTGTGTGTGTGTGTGTGTGTGTGTGTGTGTGTGTGTGTTTGTGTGTGTGTGTGTGTGTGTGTGTTTATATATTGCTCGAGTACCCCTTATTTATGCCTTGTACAATCTTGGATAGTTCCCCTTTCGAGGCACGCGTCTCGAGGTGGTACGACGGTTGTCACATGGCCAAGCCCTCGGGTCGGGACGTGACACATTCTCAGTTACAGTTACCTAGATTGAGGTACGTTTTGGTAAGTGATACGGGAATAGGAACGTGGTACGCATTTTGAAAATTTTTTGGTGCGAAGGAGGTATAGTTAGTTGGTACGATATTTCAGATCGTGATATGTTTCAGAATAATTTTCGGATCGTTTATAGCATTATATATATATATAATCTAAAATATTTGTAAAATTCATACCCATATTATCCTAAGCCCACATCATGTTTAAATTATGTGATGAAGCACCTAGTTTCTTTTGCAAATAATAAAAAGCCATTTTATGATGAAGTGGAATTGGCATAATTTTAAATTATAGTCTAACTCTAATTCTTTAACTCTTAAAAGGTTATGTATGAACACAATCCCACTCTGAAAGGGTTGAAATTTTGGTTTGAAGGGCTGCAAAGGTGAAGTGTGAAGCCTTCCCACAATCCCATATTGAAATAATGTAAAGAGAAAAAGAGTCTTTCCTTTATAAAAATGCTGCCATAACACGAAATGTGCTCAGTTCTCAGCCCTTACATCCCACATGGGATAAAAACAAGGAGGATTAAGAGTCAGTCTTTCTATAAATGTATGTCAGTTTCTCTCCCAATGTTTAAAGCAATAGTGCGCCTATTAGCTAAGTGGGCCAGAGGGGCCAGAGGGGAATACCCAAAAGGCCAAAACCTTAAAGAAAGCAGTCTAAAGTTTTAAATTGGAATTGAATCGCCATTTTTAGCGAACTGGATCACTATCTGCGCATTCCTAGAGCGGTTAAGTTCTGCAATCTTGATCGTGCAATCCAGTATGCGGTTCCAGGGGGTTACTAGCGATCCATTTTTAACGATCTGGATCATGATCTGCACGTGATTTTTAACGATCTGGATCATGATCTGCACGTTCCTAGAGCGCTTAAGTTCTGCGATCTGGATCGTGCAATCCAGTACGCGATTCCAGGGGGTTACTAGCGATCCTGGTAACTATATTCTCAGTGAAATCAGAGAGTATTATAATTTTTTTTTAAAAAAATTTCTTGAACCTTTTAATGATTTTAAAATATTTATATGCTCTAAACTATAAGTTTGTAGTTTATATTATTATGACTATCATATATAGATATATAAATGATTACCGTTCTTCTTAATTATGTATCACAAAGCATTTTTAAAAGTGATTAGAATATATAACTTAATTCTTAATTTTTTATAACTTTATACTTTTCCTGTATTTGTATGTAAGATAAATAAATATAATTAACTTGTAAAAATCCGTAGCGCAAGCAGGTAATTTTCTAATTATTAATAAAATTGCTACTACGCATTAGAGATTTATAATCATTCAAAGAGATTTTGAAATTAAATAAAAAACTGAACAAATAAATCAGAAATCATGGATCGAAATGAAACTTTATAAACTGTTAGAACCTTTCCCACAAACAAGCGTCACGATATTTAAAAGTTAAAATCACACGTGCTCCCCCAAAGCCGCGCTGTCAAAGTTAGCCCAATAAAATCAGAGACTTGTTGAGGCTCCAACCTCCACTTCAAGTAGGACTTAGCGGCCGAAGCACATGCAAAAATATCAAAACAGAATCTTGAACGTGTGGTCCGCTGATTCTACAGGACTCCCAGACAAAGTTCCCGAGGTCCACATGGTTTTTCCCACTTAGCTTGCAGACAATTCCACATTTTGTACATCAAATACAATCTGGGAAGCTTCAAGTTCAAAACATTCTTCCATTCACGTTCTGATGTTCATCATTTTGTGCCTATAGTCTATACCTTATTTTTCAAAATCTATAGGGAATCAACACAACAGTGAGCAGAAACAAAAGATAATTTTCACTCCCCCGGCTCCAAAAAGGATTTATCTCGGATCAATTAGTAAGGGGATATCTTTGGTTAAACAAAGAAAAAAGATGCACAGAAGAAAACAAATTTGCAATGACTGCTGAAAAAGATGGTAAAATTTAGGATTTGTATGTAAAATAGGGCAACTGTAAACAATTCTAAGCTAAACCCAAAGTTTTGGTCTCTGCCTATATGAATATATGATTAATTTTAGAGCTGTCAAAAGCTGACCCGAACCCGATAACCCGATCCGACTCGAACCCGAAACTAACCCGACCTGGTTTGACTAAAAAAAATAAACGACCCGAACCCGATTGACCCGAAACCCGATTGACCAGAGAATCTAACCCGAAAGAACCCGACAAACTAATGAAATACTCCATCTGTCCCTATTTATCTGCCTTCTGCTAGAAGCTTTATTTGTTTCTAGAAACTTTATTTATTCCTTTTTATCTGTCTATATTCCAGTATTAATTATTAATTTTTTAAAATTACCCTTTTAAACTATTTTTTTTCTCTCTTAAATAAATATTTTTCTAAATAGGAGAGAGAATTAAAGAAGAAGAGAGATAAGGATAAAATAAGAAAGTCAATGTAAATATGTATGAAATTTTGTACCATAACTACTTTTTTTGCCCTGTATGAAATGATTAATTGTAATAGACAAATAGGGACAGATGGAGTATTTTTTATATACCTCATAAACTTTAAATTTAATAAATAAATTTGATAAAGAAAATAAAAATAAATATTTGATAAAATTTTGATCAAAGTGAACTTAAAAAAATATTTTTTCATAATTATGGTTTTTAAATTTTATTATTATGAATTTATGATTGAATTGTATGAATTTATAGAATATTATTACTTAAATTTAATAATATTAATTATGAACATTGTTAAGGAAAATTTGAGAATTTACAAAAGGCCATGTTGATTTCATCATTATTGATCAAATCAATAAATAAATTTTTTCATGTGAATGACAATTTTCCATTCTAATTAAGAAAATTTATAAATTACAGTAGTATTAATAAATTACTAATATTCATATCAAATTAGTGAATTATCTATCCAACAAAAAGTATCTAAACATTAAAAATTTGAAATTAAAATTTCAATATGTTGTCATATATTTTCTCTTTATAATTTAGTTTTCGTCAAAACAAATAATTTAATGAGAATGCCGAATGTAGTGTGTGTGCAAGTTGTTCTGTTATGCAGAAGTAGGTGATGTTAATCACTAATCACTATAAAATATAGTCTATATACAAGTCTTAGAAAAGAAAGAACAAAACAAAGTCATTAGCACTAAGATAATAAGATACTAAGATTAGTGGTTCATGGTGGCCATAACTGTATGAATCATGAATTTATTATATATCAATTAGAATTTAAAAATGAATTAGTAAATAATAAAAATTTAAATATTTATTTTATTTAAAACTATAGATAATTTATAGGAAAAATTTTAAAAAAGTTATAAATATTACTAATGTAATTAATGCATTTATAACATTACAAATTTAATTAATTTAATTACAATTTATAACAAATCTAATAAATAATATTTTTGATAAAATCTCTTTTAAGTATTAATTTGTAAAATCAAAACTTTAATTCAATTTAAAATAATCGACAATCCGAATGACTCGAGAGTTCAATAAAAAAATCGAATCCAAATGATATAAAACCTAAAAAACCTATAACCTGAAAGACCCGATGGTCAAACCTGAAAAACCCGAACCCGAAACCCGACAAATCCGAGGACAAAACCCGAAAAACCCGAGACCCAAATGACCCAAAATCCGAATGATCCGAGACCTGAATGATCCGAAACCCAAACGACCCGAAACCCAAATGACCCGAACTCGAATGACCCGAAATCCGAAATGACCCGAAAATCTCTTTTAACCCAAACTGACCCTACCTGATTAACCCGAACTCAAAACCTATCCGATCAACCCGATTTGACACCTCTAATTACTTTCCATTCTTTATTTCTTGTCAGGTTGACACCTCTAATTACTTTCCATTCTTTATTTCTTGTCAGGTCTGCTACCTGCTAAAGGAGGAAAAAAGAAATGCCATAAATAATGAAGCTTGGAATTGAAGTTGCTAGAAGGAGGACAAAACATATTTCACTTGTACACAATGCAAATGTGATGGTCCGTGTTGTAATATGCAGCCAAACAGAAGAAACAGTTATGGGATATGAAAATTTTAAAGAATATCCGATTCTGTAAGGTCCATTTCTTCTCTGGATTGGCATCGTATTACAACAAGGCAAGGCAAGTCTTCCTATATCAGATCTTATTTCTAATTTGCTCCAAAAAATTCCATTAATATTGGTCTATAAGGGTTTTATTTGCCAAAACAGAGGAAAAGAAAGAAAGAAAGAAAGAAACGAAAAAAAAAAACACCAGAGAGAGAGAGAGAGAGAGAGAGATTGTCCTAATGTTCACGCTTCAATCTAGACAATGTGTTCAAACAATTGATATCTACATTTGGCTGTTTATTATTGTTAAAATATTCAAATGTCTTGAGGTTTGAAAACTGAACAATGAAAATCAAAATTAGAATAAATGAAGATAATAATAATAATAATAGAGTTGTAATAAAATTATGTATAATGCATGATGCCAATATTAATTTTACTTGAATCAATTATATTTACAAAGCAATTGAATGGATTCAACAACTCGGGCTTGACTTAATGGTTGTTACCCTCTTGAGAAGAATTGCGTTCTAACATTCGAATTCTTGTGTCCCTTATTATTATGCCTATAACATGAACTAAAGCTCATAATTGATGTAGCTAGTGGTACTATAGCCTCTTCCTTTTGCAAGAAGATTGCATTTGTAAAGACTCTAAAGACAAAACTAGCAATATCCCATTATTGTAGGAATCATGAATATAGCCAAGCAAGCGCCATCATTGGAAACCAATCTCTCTCTCTTTCTCTCTCTCTCTTATCTATGGGAGGGAGAGGTTGAAAAGCGTTAGTGTCCTCTCAACGTTTCATTCATGATAAAGGGAGGAGTTCTTTTTGAGTGGCGAGACCCCTTCTACCAAATCCCAACAAAGTCCTACTTTCTTTTACTAGTGTTGATCTTTTGGCTTTCATAGCAAGACAAATCAAAACTCCCAATGGCCACCACCTTTGCTTATACCCCAAAGCACCTAACCGTCACATTTAATTCTATTCCCCAAATCTCCACAGAGAGCCCAAAAAGAGAAAAAGAAAGAAAGAAAATTAATCACAGTTCTCTTGCCACTCTAAAAAGCTTTTATGCTTCTTGAACAAGAATAATAACAATGGAGAACCAATTTGGCCTCACTCTCTAACTGACCTTAATCATGTTGTTGCTTCTACATATGATGTTCCTAAGCTGAGTTCCCGGCCCCTGACTTTTATGGTCCATAGGAATCTTTAAAACAGAAACTCAGCATATATATATATATATATATATATATATATATATATATATAGTTCCCCTGCACATATTCAGTTGCATTCAAACCTGTCGGCTAAGTTGTGTGTCGAGAAATGGTGACTTCAGCTCCTGCTAAAATACTCATTGGCATCTCATTAGACCCAGATGATAGCAAGGAACTCTTGTCGTGGGCAATCAGAGTTCTAGCTCAGCCAAATGACGACATTGTTGCCCTACATGTTCTTGGTTAGTATATTTCCTACTTCCATCATACTTCGATGGGAACTGCTTATGATTTTTCATTCTGTCAACTCGATGCCGCTTGAACCAAAATCTCATTGCATCAAATTCAGGGGCCTTTTTCTCTTTCGGTTGCCACTTGAGCCCATGTTTCAATTACTGAATGATTAGCATTTGAAGTCAATTGAACCAACTTGTTCATGTGTACCATGATTCAACTTTACACCATTTTGCATGTTTATGAACATAACAGTTGGTGAGGAGTCCAAGAAGCATAAATTGATAGCCAAAGATCAAGCAAAGTTTCGCCAGGCAAAAGCTCATGTTATATCTGTGCTTGGAGAATTTGCCAGGTCCTGCCAGTCCAAGCAGGTAACCCCAAACTTTTAGATTTTTGCAGATACATATAACCTGCCAAAACAAATTCTGTTGTCTGTGTTCCAAAATATCTTATCTACACTCAAATATAACATGTTCAATGAACTTTGGTCAGGTAAATTTGGAGGCAAAAGTAGGAGTTAGCTCTAGTGTCATCAGGGGGCTAATTGAGGAAGCAAAATCCATCTCGGCTGACTTTCTTCTTCTTCTTGGTTCCAGAAACCGCTCAAAAAAGTGAGAATTCAAAAAATCCTTGGATATTAGATATTCTGTTGTTACTTTTCTCTTGATTTTTGAATTTTCCTTTTTTTTTTTCTGTCTTTGGATTAGAGCTTCACACCAAGTTACAAGATATTGCTTTGAGAATGCGCCGGCAGGCTGCACAGTTGTGTCAATAGGGAAATCAAAGCAGCCACAGCAAAAGTCAAGCTCAATTTCTGGTTCTGCACATTTTGATGGTTAGTTTACGTCCAAGCAACGTTTGAGCCAATATAAAATTTTTCTTGATTACATTCCTTAAAAATATAAAGTTTTGCCTATGCAGAAACTCGTCAATGGAGCTCAAGGTGGTCTAACAAGAGTGATCAGAGTGTTGAGGCTATCTCCCCTGTTGAAAATTCTATTGTCTCCAAAAGAAAGGTGCAAAAGCCTTCACCAAGAACTGTTTTAGATGCACTTGATGGAGATTCAAATAGCACAGAAGATGATATCTCTAGTTTTGGAGACTCAACTTTGTCTGGATCCCCTCTTCCAGCACCTAAGGCCAAAGAGCAATCCTGCATAAATAAACAGATGTCACCTTGCAAACTAATCTCATCACTCTTTAGTTCTCCACTAAGGAAAAGAAAGCCTAGTTTATCCAACAAAGAAAAGGAGCAGAAGCCTCTAATGAAGTGCTTTAGCTATGAAGAGATCTCAAATGCAACAAAAAACTTCCATCCAGGTGAAATTGCAAATACAGTACAATTTTTACTGCATTTGCATGTAAAACTAGATGTTTAGAACATATAATTATGGTAAAGTGTCTGAATGTTTTTGGGTATCAGATAATATAGCTGGTCGAGGTGGGTATTCGGAAGTCTACAGAGGTAATCTTTGTGATGGAAGAGCCGTTGCAGTGAAGAGGTTGGCCAAGGACAACAACGATGAAAACAAGGAGAAAGAATTCCTCACAGAATTGGGCATAATTGGACATGTGTGCCACCCCAACACGGCTAGTTTAGTTGGCTGCTCAATTGAAAATGGACTTTATTTGGTCTTCAACTTCTCTGAGAATGGAACTCTGGCATCTGCATTGCACGGTAAGAGCAGCAACAGCCTCTCCTGGATAAACTGCAATAAACAATGAACTGTTAAGAATATAATGTTTGAAATATTGAATACAGAGTGGTATAAAACAAATGCATACTTTTCCAACCATCAAAAAGTTTTTGCATTTTGATTGCGCCTATTTCAATTGGGAGAATCCTCAGGTAAAACAGGTGTGTTCCTTGATTGGCCTCTGAGATACAAGATTGCCCTTGGAGTTGCTAGAGGTCTTCATTATCTGCACAAATGTTGCAAACACCGAATCATTCACCGCGACATAAAAGCCTCTAATGTCCTTCTTGGACCAGATTATGAGCCACAGGTGAATCAAACTGACAACTTCCAGAAATTAATAATGCTTTGGAAAAAGTACAATCCATTCTTTCTAATTCTGATGTTTAAACATGATTTCATCTCTTTGTAGATCACTGACTTTGGTCTTGCAAAATGGCTTCCTAACAAGTGGACTCACCATGCTGTGATCCCAATAGAGGGAACATTTGGGTACCTAGCACCAGAATACTTCATGCATGGAATTGTCGATGAGAAAACAGATGTCTTTGCGTTTGGGGTTCTTCTCTTGGAGATCATTACCGGTCGCCGCCCCGTGGATTCATCAAAGAAAAACCTCCTCTTATGGGTATACACTGGAATTTAGTTTCCTGTCCAAGGGAAAATTACAGTTACAGATATAAGTAGTAAACTAAACACTGTAACCATTCCATTTTATGCTGCAAATAACTAAGGAAACTGAGGAAAGAATAATAGAAAAGGAGTTAACAGGTTTGAAAATTCTGCAGAAAACAAGTCTAATTTTATTTGTTCCTGCACATTTCTGGTAAGATAAGACAGAGTGAATAAATTGCTTTGGTGGCATAAGTTGCTCTAAGCCATAATGCACATCATTCCTCAATTCCAGTTTCTTACCGAAATGGTTTCATTTACAGGCAAAGCCTCTTATGGAGTCTGGGAACATCAATGAGCTAGCTGATCCGAAACTGAAAGGTAAATACGATGAGGATCAAATGCATAGATCAGTGCTAACAGCTTGCTATTGTGTGAGGCAATCAGCTGTATGGCGTCCATCCATGAGTGAGGTATATATGTACTTAAATTATGTCTTTGTTAGGGCATTCCCTGTCAATTCATGAAGGCAATGCATCTGATGTAATTAAATAAATGCTTCCACTTCCCAGGTCCTGGAGCTTCTAATCACTGGTCAGGACTCCGATGTTTCAAGGAGCTGGCGAATGCCAAAGTTTACCTCCGATGAGTTGGATGATTACTCAATGGTTTTTGGATATGAGGTTCCAACAGATATTTCCCTGGAGGAATTTTTATGAGCGATACTACTTCCACGCACGTCTATTGCAGCTAGCTAGCTTCAGGTGGCATCAAAGTGGGGAAGCTGACTAAGTAACATATCATAATTAGACTTTGTCCTCTGTAAACTTTTCATACTTATAAGTTTTAAATTCATGTGCTAGGCATTCCATATATATATATATTCTACAAATATATTTAGATCTTTCCATTAGAGTGCTTGTTTTGTGCCTATGGTAGAGAGAAATTTTGATCAACCACACATAAATGGGATTATGTAAGAATTCTATGTATCTGGAAAATCATTCTAACTTTTAGAACATATACCCGTCATCAAGCTGAATGAAGCAGGACTATCTACAAGAACAGGGTTGGTTGATGAGGATTTGCAGTTGAAAAACCAATTTTCTCATCATTGGAAAGATTTTTGGATCTGCTAGAAACATGATATACACAAAGAATTTAAGGATTTTAATTAGAGACCAATAACCTTTTTCTTGACTTAACACTAATTATATCTAAAAAGTTGCCGTGCACTATAAAAAGCATGCACTATGTGATTTGCACCATAACACTGGCTTCTGAAAATGACCCATGATCCTTTCGAAAAGAAAAAGAATAAAATGCAGAAACAGGAAAGATTATCACTTCTTACTAGTATTCCTTAAGAGAATATAAAGAGTGTTTGAAGTCCACCTTCTTCTATAAATAGGTTCTCCAATTCATTCTGAGAGCAAAGGTAGGGAATAAGAGCTCATATATATGCATATATATCTTGTCTTTCTAGCTCTCTCTTTCTGCCATCTTTTCTCAGCATTCTATGAGAGCAGCCAAATCTCTGGTCTTATACCTCTCTTTTGGGTGTCTGAATGCAAAGTCCAATTTCCAAAACAGGCCAGCTTGCTAGCTTCTTGTACATATATATAGTAACACAGACTGCCATGCCATAACTTTCCCTCTTCTTCAAAATTAACCTACAGTGCCATGCCTGTGGCCATTTTCATTTCGATGCTGCTGTAAAGCCTCTAGTCTCCAAACGCAGCTTGGTAGAACTTTATCCAATCTCTATACGCTCAATATAAATCCTGACACGCCAAAGGTCCATCAACCTTTTAAGCCGGAGGGGATCAGAATTTTCACTTATTATTATTGATATTATTGATTTTAAACTTCTTCTTGAAGTTAAAATGGGCCTAATACATGAGAGCCTGGCTTTAATTGGGTGACCGTTTTGCCATGTTGTCAATTTCCTCCCGGCCCAAAGCACTGTTTTCCACTACCAAAATTGTTTTGTTTCCAATAATTTTTCTATCAATTTCCAGGGTTGGGTTCTGACCTGTAAGGCCGCAACTGGAAGCCGAACAAACTTTTCAAAAATAAAAAATGTGTGTTTGATTTAATTTTACAGTTAATTTATCTGATCAGTTCTGTGGATAAGTTATATGATAGAATATTTGATAATAATTGTAATTTAAAAATTAAATAAAAAAGATTTACTCTTTGGAAAGTTTGGAAACCTTTGATATTAATTCAAAATGGCTAGTTGCTCATATGAGTACTCAATCTTAAGAGTATGCATTCAATTAAATGCCTAACCTTTTAATCTGTAAAAATTAAGAGTCAAACATATATACAAATTGTGACACGTGCAACCATACATACCATAGAAAATAAATAGACCAATACTATTTGTATTCCAATAAGTTATAGTAACTGCAATTGAAATTGATATTACTTGGTTGGAATAGCCTTAATTAAGTCCCCAGCTACTGCTAATTGTAGACCTTTTTTTTAGCTAAAAGATGGGTTAATTTGTAGATTAAAATTTTCAAAGACCATCTTCTAGGATTAACTTTTGCGCACTAATAAGTTCGATTAACAAATTGAAAAGCAAGTATCAACTTTAATTTAGCCGGTCACATTCATTTTATTTGTTTTAAGATTAGGATAAGGCTGGAAGCTGACTTGTTTTGTACTGTATCATTATGCTAACTCACAAAATCTATAGATTTTATGATTAAATTATTTGTTGAGCTTATGCATTGTATCACAAGTGACTCATAAATTAAAAAACATTATGTACTGTTATATAACAAAAAAGATTGCAAAACCTAAAGGCTTAGCCTAAACTATTTGTCAATCTTCTTCTAAGTTTGTATTCTTATAGATATGAGATTTGAGTCTCAGTTCCTACATTCTTTTTTCATAACTTCCAAATTTATTGCAAAAAAATTTATGAATATTCAACAAGAAATCGTAATAGCCAAAATCCTTGAACGGGCAACTAAACAATTGGCAGTTCAACTCCAATTTGTAACACTAAAAAAAAAAAGAAAAAAACCCCTCAATTTGGAGATTTTGTATTTTTAGATGTTGTGATTAATCAAATAAGATTTACTCCCTCTGATTTTAAATAAGTGTCGTTTTTGAACAAAAAAGTTTGTTCCAAAATACCTATCACTTTCAGAATTCTATGAAGCTTTAACTACTTATTTTTTAATTTTGTTCTTTCTTATTTTACTATCTTTCTTAATTAATGAAGTTTATCGAAAAAAAGAATGTGTGATATTAATGGAAGTAGATTATCTCAATAAAAGAATAAATATGTCCTATTATACTCCATTTGTTTCCAAATAAGTGTCGTTTTAAGATTATTCACAAGGATTAAGATTTGTAATAAATTTTCAAAGATATATAAAAAAAATTATAAAAGGATAGATTTATCCTTTTATTGTGATAATTTACTCTCATTAATATCACATATTCTTTTTTTAGATAAATTTCATTAATTAAGATAGATAGTAAAAGGAGAAGGACAAAATTAAAAAACAAATAGTTAAAACTTCATAGAATTCTAAAAGTAATAGATATTTTGAAACAAATTTTTTTTCAAAAGTGACACTTATTTAAAAATAAAGGAAGTAATATTTTTTGATTGATTTTATAAAATTTATTATTAATCTTTTTTTTATCTGAAATTTATTATAAATCTTAATCCTTATAAATAATTTTAAAATGGCACTTATTTAGATTGGGGAGTAAGAAATGAGAACGTATATTCTAGAAAGAAAGAAAAAAAAAATGATCCCCAAACTATCCAACAAATCAGGAGCCAGGACTTGCACCCATTGGCTAGCGGGTAAAAGACAAAGAGGGGGGCCTGGCGTTGACTGCTCAATTGATGGTTGATAGGTGATAGTGGATAAACATTGTTTTGGAAGAGTGGAGGAATTGGACCACACTAGAAATGGCCATGCGACAGTGGCGCGTGACAACAGGAGCCCACAAGAAGATAGGCGTGGGCCGGTAGTGCACGTGAAGGGGATGAGGGGCTGACCCACCACAATGTCCGCCATGGCGAGCTCGCTGAGCCCACCTTGATGGCTACCGCACATGCGCATACAATCTCCCACATTTTTCACTTCTTGTGCTTCCGTCTCTTTCCAATAGACCAATCGATAAAAACAACAAAGACCCAACCCAAAAAAAATTGTGTTTCTTCAATAATTTAAGCTCAAATTGTGTTAAAGAAATTGATAGCCTTTTATTTTTGAATGATTATTAATTAAACCTTTAAAACATACTACTTGAATTAGTTTACTCAGTAATTACTAAACTTTTGAAGCTAATTAACTATTACAAAGTATAATTACGATGAAAATTAAAAGGCTCCACAGGACCTATTGATAAACGGTTGAATTCTTAGTTTAAGCGACTAAATTAAAATCCTTTTTTTTTATAAGCCAAATTAAAATCCTAATAACATCAAATATTAAATGATTATTTTTTGAAGGTAACAATAAAGTTAAGACTGTTTATAAAGCAACAATTTTATTTAAGAATAAGAAAACCTAACTTTTTTTTTTGTGTGAAAAAGCCCTAACATTTCTGCACTCTAAGGGAGGAAATCAAGAGGTTGCTGTCCTTGTCTTCATTATTTTGGGGGTATTCATTGATTATTCTTCAGTTCTTCTCCATTTATTATGAAGAAAATGTTCTTGATTGGCAGATGAAGCAAGGTTGTTAGATGTCTCCCTTTCACTTTGATCTATGATTCACATGATGTTTGATCACCATAATTAATTTTATCCAAGACATAAAGCTACTTATCTTTAGTTGTACCTTTGGAGTAAGATGTCACCTTAAAAACATAAATCAATTCATCTTTGTAATGTGATTTAAGTACTCTTTTTTATTTTAGTCAACCTACTTATTGCTATTCATTCATGCTTCTCAAGAGAACATTTTCTCTTTTTTCTTCAAAAAGCTAGCTCATACATGCAGCATCATAAGACAGCTCCCCCCTCAAAAAAAAAAATCAATGAAATGTATGAATCCCAAGATCTAATAAGATACTATCATTTTCATCTTAAAGAAAAAAAAATGTAGAAGATATTATAAAAAGAAGAAAAGATATACATCCATTTCGTTAGAAGTTGGGTTTTGCTTCATAGTACCGAATGAAGCAATGACTCTAGTAAACAAACAAAACAAAATCAACTTAGTAATTACAAACAATGGGACTTTCTTTTTTTCTTTTCCATAAAGGGACTTGAATTAGTACTGGGATTATTGACTCAAATCCTTAAAGAAGATTTGATGAGATATTTTAGACATATTACCAATGTTGTAAAAACCAGCCCGGTGAATGAACCGTTTAGGTCATTAGGTCAACCAGTTCAATTGGATAAAACCGAAATAGTCATTTAGGTATAGAAATATATGAATTTTGATAATTTAAGTTTAACATATATGATAAGAAGTAAATTTTTAATAAGAAATTTAATTTAGCATAATGGTTAATGTGCTTAATTCTCTCATAAGAGGTCAAGGGTTCAATCTTTATCACTTTCAACATATTTTTAATATAAAAAATGCAAAAAATTGCTTTTTTTTCGGTTAACAAGGGTTTTAACCGGGTTTATCCAATTTTTTAATTGGTTTGACCGATTTTTAACCTGGTCAACCTACCCTCGGGTTACCCCTCTCTTCGGATCGGTAAGGCATCCAGGTCTCGATTGAACAGATCTGACCGACCAGGCCGGTCCGATTTTTACAACACTGGATATTACTTGATTGGTAAGAAGACTTGTTGGGTAAGAAATATGATTTTTTTGTTGATCAAGTTTGTGTGGTTATAAATAATGAGGGTCTCATTAGAGTTTGTTATAGAAGAAAGGTGTAAGTAAAGTTATAGGGGTTTGGGGTGAGATATCCCATAGAACAAAATGAAGGTTCTATATGTGTGTATATTTGTTTGTTTGATAATTGTTTTAATTCGAGGGTTGAGACCAAGCGAAAGTCCTCATGATTGTTTGGGTTTGTGTTTGTTTTGGTTAATTAGATTGTGAGTGAGTGCTTGAGTTTGATGGCTTATTATTGATTGTTGATTGTTGATGTAAATTCTCTATAACTAGAGGATCTTTACCAATGTCATCCATGGATGTAGACCAATTGAGTGTTAAACCACATAAATTTTTATGTCTTGTGTGGATGATTTATTATTTAGTTATGCTTTCACTTGCATGATTGATGGGATGATTGGTTGATTGGACTTGTAACCTAACAAGTGGCATATCAAAGCTTGGTTACTTTGGTTGGCTTGAGGATGACACAATGCCAAGTTAGAGTCAAATTAGAACTTACATGAAATGTGGAGTTTTGTTAGAACATAATTGAAGTTGTGTTTAAGGATTGTGGTGATAAATGATATTTGCTTGTTCATTTTTCAAACTGGATGTGGATGAAAAGTATAAGATTGGATTTAGATTTAATCATTAAAGATGAAATAATGAAGATAAGGCCGCATAAAAGAAGATTGCCATGAATTTTCATCATAGGTCCAAGTAAGTATATCTAGATTGAATATTGAAGATTAAAAATTTGAAGGAATTTAAGTCAAAATTAGACTTGACAATTCGTGTTTCCATGTCATATTCGTGTCATGTAAACACGTGTCATTAATAGCCATATAGTCATATACAAATATGACATGTTAAGGGGTGTAAAACTCGTACACGGAACTGTTTAATTAGTGTATAACATGACATGACACGACATGATTAACACGTTGTGACACGACATGACACGATTGCATGATTTGATAGAATTTCTAAAATTAATTTAAAAATAGGATTATATAATAAAACTATTTTAACCCTATAATATATAAAAAATTACTTAAAATTCAATATATTTTTTATATATTAAAGGTTAAAAGGTATTTTAATAGTTAATTTATCGTATTTAACTTGTCATGTAAACAGTTAAACGTGTAATAGATATATCCAATTAATTAATTTGTTTAACATGTTTTACGCATTTTAATCGTGTATGACACGCTTAAGACATGAAATACATTAATATTAATCGTATTGACACGATTAAAATACAAAACACGCTAAGGTTAAACATGAACACGGTTGACTTTATGTCATTCCCATGTCATATCTAAAATTATCAGGTCTAGTTAAAATGAAGAATGTTGGGATTATTGACTCAAATCCCTAAAGAAGATTTGATCTATATATTTTAGGGATATTACTTGATGGGCAAGAAGACTTGTTGGGCAAGAAATATGATTTTCTTATCAAAAATCAAGTTTGTGTGGCTATTAATAGTGAGGGTTTTATTAGGGTTTGTTATAAAAAAAAATGATGTAAGTAAAGTTATAGGGGTTTGGAGTGAGATACCCTATAAAACAAAAAGGATGGTTATATGGATGCGTATGTTTCTTTGTTTGAAGATGGTTTTGATTAGAGAGTTGAAATTGAGTGACAGTGTGCATAATTGTTTTGATTTGTTGTTTATTTTGGTAGTTAGATTGTAATTAAGTACTTGACTTTGATTGTTGATGTAAATAATTCTCTATAACTAGGAGTGATGATCCCATGGACTCGATCTTGTGAGAGTTACCATGGAGCCAAGTTGTGACATAATTATGACGACATATTTAAAATAAACACTACCCCTATAAATGTCATTAATTAGGGACTTGAATTAGTATTGGGATTATTGACTCAAATCATTAAAGAAGATTTGATAGGATATTTTTTTTTTAGAGATAAAAGGGATTAAGTTTTTATTGAATAGATTCAGAGTTTTTACAATCAGTATTCAAGGTATCAAGAAGCCAAACCGGAGCTTCTTCAACCCAAAACAGATCATTCTCCAAACTTAGCTAAAGCATGAGCTGCTACATTGCAACTTCTGTTGACATGAATATACTGATACTGAGAGAAACATATTTTAATTTGACGGGCTTCTAGAATGTATGCTCCAATGGGGGACAAGTTAGAAAAATCAGAATTTATCTTGCGAACAATACTTAGTGCATCGCCCTCTAGGATGATATCAGTGAATCCCATGTCTGTTGCCCATACCAGACCCTTCACAACTGCTTGTCCTTCACATGTAAAGGAATATAGTATGTGACACGCCCGGACCTAGTCCGCATGTGTCAAGTTGAATATTTATGTATTGTTGTCTTGTCAATATACCAAACTTGACTTCCCATGGATGTTTTAAACTTCATATAGCTCGATTTCAAGCTTAAAAACCCTAAAATTGAAGTTCCGAGATGTGGGTCCCACTTGGGCACGGATTTCAAGGAAGTTTGACCGAGTTGACCGGAGTCAACTTTGACTCATTTGATTCCGGCGCCGGAACTGGTCAGAACCGGTGCCGGAACTGACCGATTAAAAATGGGTCTCGGCCATCCGAGAACCCCATTTTTCATTTCTTCTCTTTGTTCTTCAAATTTTCTCCGAGCTCTCTCTCGATTCTTCTGAATCAAAACCTCAATCTCCTTTCAAACACTTAATCAAACATCAATACCAACTTCTCTTGTCTTCTTGAAGATCAAAACACCAAGATTTCCAAGAAAATCTTCAAATCTAGAAATCTGGAAATTTGGCGACAGATTGTTCATCAGCTCATATCTTTTGATTCAACAGTGCTTTTGATTCAACGGTGAGTCGCTCCTGTGTGCGAGAGGCGCGTAGGGAAACTCGCCAGGACTTCGGATGCTGTGTTCCACCACAGCATGGCAAACGTCAAGGGAATGGGCCAGAGAGTAAAATAAAAATGTTTTAAAAGTATAACGTAACCCTTGACGGTCCAGTGGATACCCCAGTGCACGGGTATACCTTATTGGGACAGATTTCAGATGCCAGCCCTTATGTAAATATTATTATGGATTTGATATTTGATTTGGTATGGGATTTGCTACATTACAGTAAATGAATTATTAAATTGAGATTTGGATTATTTCATATCCCCAGCCTGAGGTGATCGATCTTTATAACCGAGTCTCTCACTGGGTACAAGTTTATTGTACTCACCCCATTCACTTTTGTTTTCAGATCATCAGACTTTGGACGGTGGACGTCCTGGTGGCCAGTGATCCCAGTTTGTCTCTGTGGACACTATATTGTAGGTGCCACCTCATTTTACTTGGTATATCTTGGCTCGGAATATTATTGCATCTTACATATATATTGTGTATTTATAAATAATACTTTCCGCTGCATGGAGCATCGTAAGATGCGTTGCTTTATTTTTAAAATACTTTGAACTATATTATTTATGATAATTTCATATGTTTTCTTATATTGCTCGAATATCCTTTATTTTTAAGCCTTGCATCATCTTGGTTGCCCGCCTGACGAGGCACGCATCTCGAGGTGGTACGGCGGTTGTCACGTGGCCGAGCCTGCGGGTTGGGACGTGACAATTAAATTGGTATCAGAGCAAATTTTAAATATATATAGTATATTTATATTATACCGAGCCAAGCAGTTCATATAATTTTGAGATTTCTGATTTTGGAGTTAGAATTTGAGAGTATGGTTGGCATAGAAATATTTTTTCGTCTTCTGATTTAGATTTTATGTATAGTTGCACCATGCCACCTAGAAGGAGAAATATTCCGGATACTTCTGTTCCTACCCCTGATCTCTTTGTACCTAGGAGGAGAGGTCGACCACGTAGGCAGCTTGAAATTCAGCCTAGTGTAGACCCGGAGACCACTGCGATTCCGGATGAGCCTATTCCACCTATTCCACCTGTTGATGAGACGCATCATCAGGATACTCATACTGATATTCCACCACCCCCACCTCCGATGACTGTCACGCTGGTGCAGTTTACGCCCGCTGATTTCAAGCGTATGTTTGATATTTGGGCCAATAGATTCTTTTCATCACTGATGGCCACTGGCGTACATCCGACTACCGGCATTACACCACCAGTTCATCCATCGCCACCGATGCCAACACCGATGCCACCGCTTTCATCTGGTGGTCGAGGAAAAGAGAAATGTGGATTTGGGTCCAAGGCCAAAGGAAGATTTGGGAAGAAGATAGTGGAGTCTGGGCCTCGATGCCTAAACTGTAGACGTTTTCATTCTGACCAGAGTAGGGCTGGACTTCAATGTTTTCAGTGCGGAGGTATGGGCCACGTAGCACGTAGATGTCCATTTACTACTTCTGTACCACCCAGATGGAGTTTTAGTCAGCCACCTATTAGATCAAGCAACTATGGAAGTTTTTGTCCATTTCAACCCGCGCGACATTCTTTCGCAGCACCTTCTACCTCTCAGCAGATTCGGCTATTGGTAGTAGTTTTGCAACCCCGAGACGACCTCCACAGCAGCAGCAGCAGCGGCAACATACTCAGGTTTACGCAATGTCGCAGGAGGACGCTGACGCACGTCCTGATGTTGTCACCGGCGTTGTAGTTATTTTCGATCAACCGGCATATGTGATTATGGACACTGGAGCTGCCTTGTCCTACGTTAATACAAAGTTTGCCGTGCATGCGGATCGATCATTATCGCCCTTGGGATACGAACTGTTGGTGAATACACCGTTGGGTGAGAAAATGGTTCGAAATACGGTGTACAAAGGATGTGCAGTGAAGATGGAAAACCTGATTTTCGAAGTAGACTTAATTCCACTTCAAATGTTTGACTTCGATGCTATTTTGGGAATGGATTGGCTTGGGAGACATTGTGCTCAGATCTTTTGCGAGCACCATTTGGTGAGAATTCCACGACCTGACGGCAGCATGATTGATTTTTACAACGAGCGCAGAGGCACACCGAGTGTCATCTTTCCCATCAAAGCAAGTAAGCTACTACTGAAAGGGTGTAAAGCTGTGTTAGCCCATGTAGTAGATAATTCTGTAGACGAGCCTAACATTGAAGATATTCCAGTAGTTAATGAGTTTCCGGATGTTTTCCCCGATAAATTACCTGGTTTGCCACCCGAAAGAAACTTCGACTTTCCGATCGAAGTTTATCCTAGTACGGATTCAATTTCTATGGCTCCATACTGAATGGCACCCACTGAACTGAATGAGCTAAAGAAGCAACTCGCCGAATTGCTGGATAAAGGATTCATTCGGCCAAGTACTTCACCTTGGGGAGCCCCAGTTTTGTTTGTGAGAAAGAAAGATGGTTCTATGCGACTTTGCATCGACTACCGCAAGCTGAATGCAGTGACTGTAAAGAATAGATACCTATTACCTCGCATCGACGATTTGTTCGATCAACTTTGAGAAGCCAGAATGTTTTCTAAGATTGACTTGCGATCAGGCTATCATCAGTTGAAAATCCAAGATGAAGATATCCATAAATCTGCTTTTCGTACCAGATATGGACATTACGAGTTCTGTGTAATGTCGTTTGGACTTATCAACACTCCAGCAGCATTTATGGATTTGATGAATCGTATATTCCATCAGTACTTAGATCGATTTGTTATCGTCTTCATTGATGACATATTGGTTTATTCAAGGAATCAGCGAGAGCATGCAAATCATCTTCGCATTGTGTTGCAAACTCTTCGAGATCATCAACTTTACGCTAAGCTTTCCAAATGCCAGTTTTGGTTGTAGCAAGTTGGATTCCTTGGACATGTTGTGTCTAGGGACGGCATATATGTAGATTCCAGCAAGATTGAGGCAATCACCAATTGGAAACGTCCTGCAACTCCCACAGAGATTCGAAGTTTCTTGGGATTAGCTGGATATTATCGGAGATTTGTGGATGGATTCTCCATGATTGCGGCACCATTGACTAAGCTGACCCGCAAGAATACTAAGTTCATTTGGTCAGAGGAATGTGAAGAGAGTTTCCAGAAGTTGAAGTATAAATTGATGACCGCACTAGTACTTGCCTTACCTGTGAGCGGCAAGGAGTTCAATGTGTATACCGATGCATCGGGCAACGGACTTGGATGTGTATTAATGCAAGATGAGAGGGTAATTGCTTATGCTTCTCGTCAATTGAAGCCAAATGAGGTCAATTATCCGATACATGATTTGGAGCTTGCTGCCATAGTCTTCGCCTTGAAGATTTGGCGTCACCATTTATACGGTGAAACCTGTCGTATCTACACCGATCACAAGAGTCTTAAACATTTCATGACTCAGCGTGAGTTGAACATGTGGTAAAGGAGATGGCTAGATCTCATTGAAAGACAAGGAAGAGATATCGATGGATTAATAGCCGAAGATGGCTAAGGTAAAGGAAACCCCAAGTACTCAAGGGAAGGAGTACGAGAATAAGGAAAGGAATCGATCAAGCTCATAAACTTCTATGAGCACAGCCAGTATGAAAAATAGAAAGGAAGTTCTAACACCTAAGAGGATCAGAAGTGTTAGAAGAAAAGTGAAATGAGAATGAGAAAGATAAAGAAGGTCAGAGAAGAGAGTAAAGAGGGAAGAATGAGGTCAAGGCAAAGGAAACCCTGGATAAGAAGTAGAAGATCATGTAAATCATGGTAAAAGAAATATAAAGAAAAAAAATGACACGGAGATGACCCCAAGGAAAACGGCGTAAGGATGACAAGAAATTGCAAGTGATGCCTAAAGATGGCAATGGACCATAAGGAAGAACAAGTGAAAAGATGAAACCTCAAGAGAAGTGTGAAGAGAAAGAAACTACCAAGAATGCAACATATGTGTGACAAGCGTGAATTACGCTAATTCACAATGGACGAGAAGGCAAGAGGAAAGTGGACCCCACAATAGACGTGGGAGGAACGAAAAATGAAGAAAGGAAAAAGAAAGAAATGGGGATATGGAGACCCCAGAAAATATTATTGATGAGAAGAAGGGAAAAGAGATTGACCTTTAGCAAGGAAGCTAGTGTGAAAGAATGAGGTCAGAATGATAAGAGACACGTGACACCTCCTGACTTGAATACCTCAAGGAAATAAAATTTAAGGAATGCCTAAGAGGCAAGAGAAATGATATGGATGGGTATATGGTCGAGGCTCAAGTGTGATTGATTTGGGAGCCATGTGAGGCGTCCCTATAAGAGGAAGGGTCGGAGATCGAGATCTTGAGGATCTCTGTGATGACCACTCGAGAGGACCGGCCCAGCATGTGAGTGGGGAGAGCATGAGACCTCCCAGAGTTCTCCGTCCTTGTGAGGAGGAGAGATGATATATATGATGGGCCATGGGCCCTGTATGAGATTTGATGGGCCATGGGCTCTATTTGTGATTATGATGGGCGGTCAGAGAGTGGGTCAGCTTGTGAGAGCCGATAGGGCATGGTCTCTGATTCCTCTATTATGATATGGCCAAGTGTAGGCCAATATGTATTGGAGCTTGACTCATACGCCATGAGATTTGAGTGGAGGATGTACAAAAGAGGAAGAATGAAGCAATAGATGAAATGAGAAACGAAACCAAGACAGGGGGAAAGATATTTAACTCTTTACATCCTCGCCATGAAGACGAGGGAGTTGAATGAAGGTCTTTCCCGATAAATTGGCTACAAGGATGAGTACAAGGCCACGAAACAGCCAGAAACGCGTCATAGAATGGCCTCGAAGTGAGAGGCAATGGCAATGAAAAAGGAGAAGGAACTCCTAAGAAAAGTAAGAGGTGTGGAACCTCAGTAGAAACAAAAAGATAGTCTTACCAAGAGAGATTTGAAGGATGAGACAAGAACAAAGCGAGAGCATCAAGCAAGCATAACTACAGCAAAGGAAGAACCTCCAAAGGCCATATTTAAAATAAAGAAGACCTAACCCATAAATAAGTAAGGGTAGGATATGTTAAGGAAAGGATGAGGTTCAAACTCAAGATTTGAAGAGTAATTTTTTTTAAATTCATCCGAAAAAGATTTCAGGCAGCCCAGAAACGAGATCGAAATTATGCACAGCGAAAACTAAATCCGAGGTACATTGGTCCATTCCTTGTCACTGAATGAATCGGACTGGTGGCGTATAGCTTGGAGTTGCCATCTGACATGTCTCGGATACATGATGTCTTTCATATATCTATGCTCCGAAAATATGTACCTGATCCGTCACACGTTTTTCAAGCACCACCTGTGAAACTGAAGAAAAGTTTGGGCTTCAGGGTTCGACCTGTAGCCATTTTGGATCGAGAGATTCAATCGTTGAGGAATAAATCGGTACCTTTGGTGCGAGTTTTGTGGAAAAGCTCGCAGATTGAGGAGCAGACTTGGGAGCCCGAGAATGACATGAGACATGATTTCCCTCATTTGTTTGATGTTTAATTTGTTTGAATTTCGGGGACGAAATTTTTGTAAGGAGGGGAGAGTTGACACGCCCGGACCTAGTCCGCACGTGTCAAGTTGAATATTTATGTATTGTTGTCTTGTCAATATACCAAACTTGACTTCCCATGGATGTTTTAAACTTCATATAGCTCGATTTCAAGCTTAAAAACCCTAAAATTGAAGTTCCGAGATGTGGGTCCCACTTGGGCACTGATTCCAAGGAAGTTTGACTGAGTTGACCGGAGTCAACTTTGACTCAGTTGATTTTGATGCCGGAACTGGTCAGAACCGGCGCCGGAACTGACCGATTAAAAATGGGTCTCGGCCATCCGAGAACCCCATTTTTCATTTCTTCTCTTTGTTCTTCAAATTTTCTCCGAGCTCTCTCTCGATTCTTCTGAATCAAAACCTCAATCTCCTTTCAAACACTTAATCAAACATCAATACCAACTTCTCTTGTCTTCTTGAAGATCAAAACACCAAGATTTCCAAGAAAATCTTCAAATCTAGAAATCTGGAAATTTGGCGACAGATTGTTCATCAGCTCATATCTTTTGATTCAACAATGCGTTTTGGCTGAGAATTTGGTATGTTGTTCTAGACTCATCAAGCTTTAATTTGATAGTTTATACGCTTGATTTCATGGTCTGAGCTAAGAGAATTCGTTGATTGAAGTTGATATTTCTGTTTTGTCCGAGATAAGTCAACTCTTAGTGATTTGATTCAAAATTCGAGCATGTTTGGTTGTTTAATTCCGTTCTTGAAGCTGTAAATTCTTAGATCATGTGTTAAACTTGCTGTGTTTCAATTTTGATGCGGATTGGTTGTCAATCGAACTTAAATCGAGCTGAAGAAGATTTAGGCCGAAACTCGGCCTTATTTCCAGAACAGAACCGGCGCCGGTTCTGACTAGTTCCGGCGCCGGAACATCACTGTCCAGGGGTAAAATGGTCATTTTGCAATCCTAGATCCCATTTGACCCCAATTAACTCCAATTACCTTTAATTGACTTTCGGACTTACCCAATTTTATTCCGAGACCTTAAATGGATTTTGATTTGTGATTTAATTGTTGGTTGAATGCCTTTATTAATCATATTAGATTTTTAATTTGATTATTTAGGTACGTGATTGTACGAGTTTTGGACCGGTTGCAAATTGAGCTAAGGCATTCGTGGGTAATCGGGGAGTATACAACTCTCCTCACTTGTGAGTGGCTTGGATTATATTGGTTGACCATTGAGGGTTAACCGTTTTCAGATTTATTTATAAATGCTTTATTAAATTGTTTTTATATGTTTTGGGATATGAATTGTCCACCCTCACACACTGAGTTTACAAATGATTTGAAGGGTGGGAATTTCAATAAATATTATATTGGTATTATTATTGATTATTGTATGGGGAACGATATCCCTGAGAGATTGATATTATTATTGATTATTGTATGGGAAAACGATATCCCTGAGAGATTGGTATTATTATTGATTATTGTATGGGGAAACGATACCCCTAAGAGATGAGAAATTTAATATAGTCCTCGGGGCTCCAATATGTGGGAGCGTGGACCGAGTTGAGAGCATGTGTGTTACTCAGCCGTGGACCGCCTGTTGAGGGGCACGGTGAGTCGCTCCTGTGTGCGAGAGGCACGTAGGGAAACTCGCCAGGACTTCGGATGCTGTGTTCCACCACAGCATGGCAAACGTCAAGGGAATGGGCCAGAGAGTAAAATAAAAATGTTTTAAAAGTATAACGTAACCCTTGACGGTCCAGTGGATACCCCAGTGCACGGGTATACCTTATTGGGACAGATTTCAGATGCCAGCCCTTATGTAAATATTATTATGGATTTGATATTTGATTTGGTATGAGATTTACTACATTACAGTAAATGAATTATTAAATTGAGATTTGGATTATTTCATATCCCCAGCCTGAGGTGATCGGTCTTTATAACCGAGTCTCTCACTGGGTACAAGTTTATTGTACTCACCCCATTCACTTTTGTTTTCAGATCATCAGACTTTGGACGGTGGACGTCCTGGTGGCCAGTGATCCCAGTTTGTCTCTGTGGACACTATATTGTAGGTGCCACCTCATTTTACTTGGTATATCTTGGCTCGGAATATTATTGCATCTTACATATATATTGTGTATTTATAAATAATACTTTCCGCTGCATAGAGCATCGTAAGATGCGTTGCTTTATTTTTAAAATACTTTGAACTATATTATTTATGATAATTTCATATGTTTTCATATATTGCTCGAATATCCTTTATTTTTAAGCCTTGTATCATCTTGGTTGCCCGCCTGACGAGGCACGCATCTCGAGGTGGTACGGCGGTTGTCACGTGGCCGAGCCTGCGGGTCGGGGCGTGACAGTATGAATTCCACCTACCCCGCATATGCACCAAGAACATGCCTAGCATGATCTCTAGCAATAACCCCCACTCCCCCTCGTTTTTTCACAGTATCCCAGGCACCATCGAAGTTTACCTTTATGGTCCCTAAAACTGGTGCCCTCCATGTAGCTTTTATCATTTCAAAGCTCATTTTTGTTACTAGCTGACTTTCCTTAAATTCTTCCAAATAGCTCCAAGCAAACTCAACTATCTCTTGCGGAGTACTTTGTCCCTCATCATATACAATCATATTTCTAGCACCCCATATGGCCCAAGCCGTGAAAAGTGCAAGATCAAACCACACAACTTCATCATTACCTTCCATTTGGAAATGTTGGTTCACAAAATCCTATGCAGTTTTAGCAAAACTGCATTCTCTTTTCGCATGTTCTAGAGATTCCGGTCCTTGTTGACATCTGGTACAGGTTGTACTTACATCCATCTTCCTTGAATGCAAATTATCCATTACTGGTAAGATATCATGAAACATGCGTTAGCCAAAGATTCGAATTTTTGGTGGGACCTATGCTGACCAAATCCTCCTGAGTGCCTCCTTATCTTGCACAACATCTCTTGAATATAAGTAATCTCCAGTATCCTCTGTATTGCATAACAACCTATACCAACTCTTAACACTATAAAGACCTTTTTTTATCAAAATGCCAAACCAAAGTATCTTGCATTCTCAACCTGTTTAACGGGATTTCGAAGATTACGTGGGCTTCAAATTTAAGAAAAAACCTTACAATGAGTTCTCTGTTCCATGTACCGCTCTCATCATCTATTAAATTTGCAACCTTTGTAGCCAAGTTAAACTTTCCATCTGCTGACCTGGGAGTAAAATTTTCAATATTAGGCACCCATCTATCGTTATAAACAGAGATGTTATCCCCACATCCAACCTTCCATTGGATGCCTTACTTGAGTAATTTTTATGCACCCCAAATACTTCTCCAGGTAAAGGATGGATTCCAGCCAAGTTGAGCTTCCATGAAATACGTTCTTGGAAAATACCGAGCTTTCAACACTCGCTACATTAAGCTCGATTGACAATGAAGTAGCCTCCACCCTTATTTAGCCAGTAAAGATAAGTTAAATTTCTCCATTTCTCTAAAGCCCATTTCTCCAAAGTCTTTAGAACGGCATAGACACTTCCAACTCAGCCAATAGATAGGGCGTTTATCAGCTTTCTGTTTCCACTAAAATATTCCTAACATACTATTAATATCTTTACATAGCAATTTTGGCAATGCAAAGATATTCATAATATATGTAGGGATAGCTTGAAGAATTACTTTAATCATTATCTCACGCCCTCCTTGGGATAACATCCGACAATTCCAGTTATGCAGCTTTTTCCCGATCCTGTCTTTTAGGTCCATAAAAGCTTTCTTCTTGTTTTGTCCCACCATTGCTAGTAAACCCAGATATTTCTCTATACTATTCTGTTCCCGCATACCAAATAAAACTTTCCCCTGATTTCGCCTCTCTCTGCTGGTATTGTTGCTGAAGTAAATGGAAGACTTCTCATAATTTATTTTTTGGCCGGATCCTGCTTCATATCTTGTTAGCAAATCTTTCATCTTGTTCCCCTCGGCTACATTTGCCTTCCCAAAAAGCATACTATCATCTGCAAAGAAAAGATGATTGATACTGGGACCACAACGACTAGCCTTTACTCTTTTCAGAGATCCATTTTGCTATCTACTTACAAGCAAAGCTGATAGCCCCTATGTGCACATTAAGAACAAATATGAGGAAAGGGGATCCCTTTGCCTCAAGCTTCTCTCAGGCACAAAATGGTCAATAAGTTTGCCATTAACGATCAAAGAGAAAGAGACAGATTTAACACAATTCATTATAATTTGCACCCATTAGGGAGCAAACCCCAAACTAAGCATCATATGTTCAAAAAAAGCCCACTCAACTCTATCATAAGCTTTACTCATATAAAGTTTCAGAGCAAAATGACCAGAATTGCTACCTTTCCTATTTTTCAAAGAATGTAATAATTCATAGGCCACTAAAATATTATTGGTAATGAGTTTTCCCAGGATAAAAGCACTTTGTGTCTCACTAATGCAATCAGGAAGAATGAGTTTCAACTTGTTGACTAAGACTTTTGAAATGATCTTATAGACAATATTACAAAGGCTTATGGGTCGTAATTGAGTCATATTATTGGGCTGGTGTACTTTTGGGATTAGAACAATATGGGTGTGATTGATATCATTCAAATCTACATTACCCCTAAGAAAATCAAGACAAAAATTAATAATATCACTACCTAAAATATGCCAATATTTTTTGTAAAAGAAAGCAGGCATACCATAAGGACCTGGTGCTTTGGTGGTATGGATCTGTTTAAAGGCAAAGACTATCTCTTATGCTGTGAATTATGATAAAAAGAGTCCATTTGTCTCACCAAAAACTTGAGGTTGTGCCTTTTCAAGTATGTCATTGTAATCCTGGGTACCTGTGGAAGTAAAGAGATTCTGAAAATAAGAATAAGCAATTTCTTGGATTTTTATTGGGTCCTTATACCACATTCCATCGTCCCCCACTAGACCTCTAATTCATTATGCTTTTGCCTCATAGTTGCCTGGCCATGAAAAAAGGCGGTATTTCTATCTCCTTCCATTAGCCAATTCACCCGAGACCCCTGCATCTAATAAACTTCCTCTTCTTCTAGAAGTTGATTCAGTTCCTTTTTTTTTTCTCCTTCTCTCTTTGAATCCCCATATCACTCACTCTACTACAAGCAACTCTTTCCACCTCATCAGTTAAGGAAAAAATTCACCTTCGCAGTGCTTTAAACTTCCCATCATAAATAGACTTTAGTTTATCTCTGATAAGAGCAACTCTATCTATTACTTCCCTATTGCCTGCATTCCCCCATTCCTCACGGATGAAAAGTTCACAATCAGGTTCTTTGCACCATTTAACTTAAAAAAAAAATCTCCTCTTTCCTACATGTTTTTCAAATCTCCTCACATCACCTTCAGTTCAGAAACTAATAGGATTATGGTCTGAAATTGAAGCTAATAAGTGGTGCACTATAGTTTTCGGAAAGACAAACTCCAGTCATTTGTAGCAACAACCTGATCTGGTCTCTCCCTTACATGATGGTCAACTAAATTTCGCCTTTGCCAAGTGGACATATAACCGCTATAACCCATATCATGTAACTGGCAGTCTTCCAGAGCATCCCTAAATTCTTTCATTTGGTTTTTCAGTCTAAGTCTCCCACCTTCCTTTTCATTACTCCATAGGATTTCATTAAAATCACCAAAACAAACCTATCTTTTGATATCATAAGATGCAAATTGTCTTAATAGATTCCATGAATAATGTCGGAGCCTAGTATCTGATTCACCATAGAAACCCGTCATTCTCCACTTTTCTGATCCATTCTTTTCGTCCACCATCATATCAATATGATTAACCGAGAATGTAATTAAATCCAAACTGACCGAACCATGCCAAAGCATAGCTAACCTGCCACTTCTACCTTTAGAACTAATAGCAAAACAAGAATCAAAATGACACAGTCTCATAATCCTATCTAGCTTAACATCGGGTAACTTAGTTTCAATAAGAAGTATAACATTCGGTGCCTCCTTGCGAACTAGCTCCCTCAAAGCTCTAACTGCTCGTGGGTTCCCAAGCCTACAGCAGTTCCAACTTAGTACAATCATGGCCCCTGGCAGGGCTAACAGTCAGCCTGCCATTATGTTATCAAAATCTACAGAACTGTTATGCAACTTGCATTTTTTCTCACCTCCGATTTGGATTACAGACTACTGTATTAGATCTTTTCCCAAGATGAGTCATAATTTGTCCCGACTGAGAGTTCTCACGTGCTTTCCTCCTTCATGTTGATTTCTTTGTGTCAGTAGTTGCCCCATCAATAGGTCCTTCAAATTCAACAATTTTAATAGTATCTGGTGCTTTCACAATAACCACTTCCTGATGGGCCATAGCATCCCAGTCCTTCACTACCGAATTAAACTTATCCTCGTTATTGGGCTTAAGTAGATTAACACCTTTGTGACCCAAGCCCGATAATTGATCACCCCTTATTTTTTTTCCATGTGAAACAGTGCCCTGTTTATTACCATGCACGTTCACCACATCTAAGTTCTCCTACAAGACCTCGACCCGATTTTCTCGATGTATCCCTAAATTAATGATACCATCAATATTCTGATTTACTTCGCTGCGACTGAGTCCACTGTTTGAAAAAATTGCAACATTTTCTCCTTGAAAATCACCACCTTCCTCGCTGCCATTAACACCTTTCACTGAAAAATTTTCATCACTATAACCCCCATGGCTACGCAATACCAGTAACTTTTCTGAGCATGTAAGTCCACCATTTTTCACAACAAAAAGACTTTTATGAACTGGGTTTACCAAGCGAACACTGGGAGAAATTTTTGAGTCTTTTTTGGTACTGATATTATTGCATATTTTCGGTGCTACATGTCCCCTCTGCCCATGCTTCCCTCTTAATGGAGACACTCGTAGCCACTCTCCGTATTGCTGAACATTACCCAGATAGGAATTATCTTTACCTTGATCGTCAAAATCAACTGCAATATGTCCCAATATATTGCATGTATGGCAAAAAGTAGGCAATCTTTCATAACTTAGCCTACCCCGAATTTCATCACCTACTCCACTTATCTTGACCGCTTTACGCAAAGGCTTTGTAGCATCCATTTCAACTCTTAGTCGTAGAAAACGTGACCATCCCCCTGTATCAAGAGTTGGGTCAATACCTTTCAAAACACCAATCTTGTTACCAATTTTCTTTGCGATATCCATAGTACGCTTTCCTAGAGGCAAATTGTAAACTCTAACCCAAAACATCACCTTCTCAAAGAGGTAGTCTTCCGGCCTTAGATCTCCACTGTAATTTGGAAACAACAGAAGATTGCCAAAAGACCAAGGGGATCCATCTGCAATTCGAAAATGATCCCCTTCTGATGAGAATTTAAAGAGGAACAGATTCTCTTCAAGGGCAATGATATGAACCTCTTTTGCCAATTTCCAAATCAGCTTAAGGGTATTCATCGTCACTCTTTTATTGAAAGGCCTCATTGTGAGCAACTTTCGGATCAGCCAATATTTCTCTTCCACAAATTGATTTTTTTTCGGATCCTCATCCACCACAATACAATCTTCCTCTTCCTCTGTAAGTGAAAGATGCCGCCACATTTCCTCAATCTCCTTCGCCATACCACCAACCTGTATTGATCCCCCTACCCTCAAACCAAGAACCCAATAAAAATTCAAGAGTCAGAATCCCTATACTAACTAAAGCCCCCCGGGTCACAATAAGCAACTCGAGAGGAGAAACCCTTTGCTTTGCTAGACTCCAAGCTCCTCTCTCAAAACCATAGGCTTTGGAAATACTCACATATTTGATGGGATATTTTAGACATATTACCAATGTTGTAAAAACCAGCCTAGTGAATGAACTGTTTAGGTCATCGGGTTAACAAGTTCAACTGGATAAAACTGAAATAGGCATCACGCTAAGGTTAAACATGAACCCGGTTGACTTTGTGTCATTCCCATGTTGTATCTAAAATTATCAGGTCAAGTCAAAATGAAGAATGTTGGGATTATTGACTCAAATCCCTAAAGAAGATTTGATCGATATATTTGAGGGATATTGCTTGATCGGCAAGAAGACTTGTTGGGCAAGAAATATGATTTTCTTATCAATCAAGTTTGTGTGGCTATTAATTAATAGTGAGTGTTTTATTAGGGTTTGTTATAAAAAAAAAGATGTAAGTAAAGTTATAGGGGTTTGGAGTGAGATACCCCATAAAACAAAAAAGATGGTTATATGGATGTGTATGTTTCTTTGTTTGAAGATGGTTTTGATTGGAGAGTTGAAATTGAGTGACAGTGTGCATAATTGTTTCGATTTGTTGGTTATTTTGGTAATTAGATTGTAATTAAGTACTTGAGTTTGATTGTTGACTTAAATAATTCTCTATAACTAGGAGTGATGATCCCATGGACTCGGTTCCGTGAGAGTTACCATGGAACCAAGTTGTAGCATAATTATGACGACATATTTAAAATAAACACTACCGCAATAAATGTCATTAATTATGAAACTTACCTTAAAAATTTTAAAAATTTTATTTGGGACTAAACTTTATGCTACGTCTTGGTTCCATGATAACTTCTATGAAATCGAGTCCGTAAGATCATTTCTCCTATAATTAGTAGATTTTTACTTTCATCTGTATGGAATGGTAGGTTGATTGGGCCCGCTTGAGACTTAACAGGTAGAACCTATTGAGTCCTCACCATTTCTTTTTCATATTTAAGGTATGATGAGGTTTGAAACCCTAATAACTATAATTAAGACTGCAACATTCTACTAACAAAACATGCAGCCTATTATCCTTGCTCCTTCCCATTAATTAAAACGAGATTTCGTTGACATATAGCTAGATTACATTAATATTGAACATTTTTTGTGATGTTGGTTGCAAACAGTTTATGCATTTTTGTCCCGTGGATATATACACCCACTCTCTCAAAGGTATAGAGCATTTTCCATGTCAATCCGGTGGGAAACATGCCACTAGCACTAGATAATTTCTTCCTTATCTCTTTTAAAGATTAATTAAACTTTATTGAATATTTGTCTTTATAATTTGAGATTTTTTATGGACAAATAACGAATATTAGGTATTCCTAATTAAATGAATTAAGTTTGTCAATAAGATCAGATTCTTGTAGAAAATCTAAATTGATCAAAAAGCAAATAACTATAAATATAGATTGCCAGCAAGTGCCTAAAAATTAGTAAACAAGATTAATATATATATTTTTTGCTCTAGCTAGTATGGTGTTTACACAATTAGTTTACAGACCTAATTAGGGATTCGATTAAATAACCAGTTCTTGAGTATGGCCACTAGACCAAGCGACGCCGGTTAACAAGATTAATATGTTTGAAAAGGCCTTGAGGGGAATCATGGTTCAAGTCTTATAATGGTGATCCCGAATGTAAAATTCAAGTCTAACAAATAATATTGGACTATAGGCTTAATATATAAAATAGCCTTCGAACTTGTATGAAATTATCGTTTTGACCATTCAACTTTGATTTTAAAACTTTTGACCATCGAACTTTAATTTTGTGAACAATATAACCCTTGACACCATGTTAACTTGTACAGATATTAACACGTGAAAATTTCTTGTTACACCACATCAGCATTAAGGGATACATTGTTCACAAAATAAAAGTTTGAGGGTCAAAAATTTCAAAATAAAAGTTGAATAGTCAAAATGATAATTTTTTACAAGTTTGAAGACTATTTTATGCATTAAGCCTTAGACTATTTGTGTAAAATTTTTCTTGCACGTCTTGCTTATATATAAGCATAGCTGAGATCTTTCTGTTATAGCTACCATAGAGAGAATTGGGAAGGCAACGGCCCATGGAGGCAATATTAATCATCAGAAGTTAGATCTGAACTAATCCGGTTCTAATTCTTCTCTTTCTGCTTAATTAATACAATAAAATTACATTTAATTAGGTGCGTTAGAACTCAGATAGATAGAAATGGCACCCAAATATCTTCTTAGTAGAATGGATTGACCAAACTTAGAACGTGTAGCTAAGCTGGCTTTCTTCTGCTTACCAGTTTGGAAATTGTCGGTTGCTGTCAGGAGATCTAAGTTTAGCAACTTGAAAGAAAAATGGTCCCAAGAAAATTGCAGCCACTAGTTGTAAGACCTTTGCAATTATGAAAATCTTGATATATTCATAGTATATACTGCTTATCTAATTACAGCAGTTTCCGATATATAGGCACATATAAATTAATTAGTTTGGCGAAAAAAACAAAAATACTTTTTGACCCGTTTACTTCAACCCGCCTCTGTCCTGTTTGATGTGGTTTTCCCAATTATCACAAAATTTAACCCTACTTTTTACCAAGTTTAGGCTCATTTTAATAAGAGTGATTATTATTTGATTTTAAAATTTGATAAGATTATTATGGTAGAGTTTTAGAAAGAAAAGAATGTGATACTAAACAAATGAATGCTACGTTAGGTGGGATCGGGGCAGAGGCGGATTTAGGGCGGCGGTAGGCCCTAAATCCGCCTCCAAATTTTCTTAGCTTTGCCTCTGGATAGGAGGCAGGACAAAAATAGATGAGTTGTGTAGCATTATTAACGAAAAAAATCCTGTGGAAAACAATAGGCTTAATTAGTCTGTAATTGCCAGCCAAGGCAATGCTTGGGTTGCATGGGAAAAGATTGTATACATGCAAGGTTTGGCAGAAATCGGGGTTTAACCACAGGAATATAAAAGTACATTAATTTGTCTAGTCAAAGGAATCAATGGATAAATCTTGATGGAATTTTTTTTCATGAAGTTCTCAATTTCAATTAAAAATGCTAACAAAATCATCGGGTTGATAAAATTTCAATGGATATAAATGTGAACAATTCGTTATGAGATTCTTAAGTATTTCCTGATTCAATAGTCAGTGTATACGTATCTTCCTTTTAAGGAATCGGATTCGAATTTTTCTGTCTCACACGGTAAAGGATATAAATTAAGATGCGTGCATTTTGGATCGGTTTAGTGAAAATATAATAACTCGCTATTTATGGTTATGCAATCTCCAAAATCAAATTCGTCGATTCAATATATGGCAAAAATCGTGCAGCCCCTTCATACAGGGATGTGAAAATTACCCAACCTACTTGGTTTTGCCAACATGCAGGGACAGAGCCAGGGGGCCGCCCCTAATTTTTTTTCAATTTAATGTACATGACATAAAAAATTTTTAGATTTAGTTAGTTTTTCAATAAAATTATATATATGACTACTCCTTAACTTTTTAACCTTTCTTTTTCTTGGTACATAACTTTTTAAACTTTCTTAAATAGTCTAATTTAGGGTTTAAAAGTTATTAGATAAATGGGTTTTTTATTTTTTTGTGATAAGGCCAAGCAGACTTTCTACTTTTAATTTTCTTACTTAATGCTTATATTAATTACTAATATTAGCCATTTAGCCTATCTCTCCCCATTTTTCTATTTTTTAATTTCACTTATACTTTTTTTTAAACATAATTTCACTTATACTAGTATAACTTATTTTAAACCCAACTAAGCTCTAATGATAAATTAATAACAACATTTCATAAGTTATACCACTCAACTAACACCAAAAAAAAAAAAGTTATACGCCCAACTTCCCTCCTGACTCTTTAATTTTCAATTCTATTAGTCTGAATATTCTATAAATTTATTTTCATTTTAAATTTATTTATATTGAAGAATAGCCGAAAAAAATTAAAACGACCCTGACTAAATATTTATATCATATAACGTTAACAATTTATTTAGTAAATTTAAATTTTAACTATAATATTTTAAAATTATATTAATAGGTCTAAAAGTTTATAATGCAATTACAATAAACTAATTAAATTCGTAACATAATAATATATTATCTATTGTAACAGCAATTATATCTTAATAATTATATATATGAAATTTTACTTGGTCCCTAAAAAAAATCCTAGCTCCATCCTGCGAACATGCATGTATGGAATATCAATAAGGTCAGAAGGCTTGCAGATAGAGAGGAAAGATGCTGCAAGCCTTTAATTTCTGGATAGAAATGATTAGATTTCCTCACAATTATCAAAAGCATAGTTCTCGAAACATCTTTTGTGAGTTTAAAGTAATTTACTTCAGGCTAACAACCAGAAATGCTTTTGTGTGAGCGCAATACTCTTGCCCGTGAATGAGAGGGAAAAAGGAGGGCTGAACTTGACCGTTCTTATGATTTCCAAGGTAGAATTTCAGCCGAAAGGTTTTTCTATAATTATTACCATTGTTGAATGTCAAATTCCATATCCAAGTGAAGGGAAATATACCAAATTAATTTGGCACATGAATTGAGCACCTTTTTTAAATAAAATAAATAAATAAATCTAACATGTATTTTATATAAAAAAAATCAGATCTAAGCTATTTTAATGCTTAAACCTTAAATTAAAGTACACTATAATGGAATCCCCTCACAATGCTTAAAATTACAAAAATGAAAATAATGTAATACATGAAATTGAACTAATTTTTTTTAACTGTACATAGGATAACAATTGTAAAAGTAATCTCATTTCGTTTCGAATTACAAAAATAAAAATAATATAATAGACAAAATTATACTTTTTTACTATATATTGAATATAATAACAATTATAAGAGAAAAACTCTAAAAAAAATTTGATGGTCTGATGGAGGGTGCGGGTAAAAATTTACGAAAACATTGATTGAAGGTGAATGACGATCAATTTTTTAGTTACCAAGACAATGAAACAATTATCTGCTTTTTAGTTCCCAGAAAAATGAAGGTCCTACTACACAAAATATTTAACATACTTAAATAATAAAAATTTTTCCTCAAAATATTTTTAGATTAAATATAAATATTTTTACTCCATTTTTTTATCCTACTTGATAGTACTATTTATGATTACCATAAAATATTCCTTTCTGTAATAGTATAGATGCCAAATTGGACTATATTATATGAGGAATTTAAATGTATATATATGATAAATTAAATAACATTTGAGGTAAAAAATTTAAATATAATCATAAAACCAAAAATTTTTTGAAAAGAAAACTTGTGAAAAATAAAAAATCTTAGTTTTTTTTCTTAGAGGATGAAAAATCATAGGTTAAATGTATTTAATATAATAAAATTACAATAAATAACCTACACAAAGTATTTAATACACTTAAAAATATAAAAATTATTCTTAGATTAATTATAATGATTTTTTCTCTCTCCTCTTGCCGATATAGAAGTCTCTATAACCTCCATAAAGCTTTCCTTTAATATAATGATGATATAGATAGATGGCATAGATTAATATTCTCAAAAGGCAATATTTTAATTTTTAAGCCTTAATTGTCATTTTAAGTATTTTTAATTATAATTAATTTGATAGCATTTATCATATATGTATATATATATATAAATAATTATGGTAATTGTGTCAAATGACTTCTACTGTATAAATATATTTTTATAAATAAATAATTATATTCTCTAGAAATAATATAAGCATTTCGTTTTTTAAGGATAATGTTTCGGTCAACGAGTTTAATTGACAGCTTAATATACAAAATAGTCCTCGAATTTGTATAAAACTGTCGTTTTTGATCTTCAACTTTTGTTTTGAAATTTTTGACTCTCCAACTTTTATTTTATGCACAATGTAGCTCTTGGTCTTGACATGATCCAATGAGAAAATTTCAGGTGTCATATGAAAATTTCACGTGTCAATATATTATTAGGTCACGTTAGCATCAAGTGCTATATTGTACACGAAATAAAAGGTCAAGTGCAAAAAATTTCAAAATAAAAGTTGAAGGGCCAAAATAACTACTTTGTACAAGTTCGAGGATTATTTTGTATATTAAGTTGTCAATTAATCCATTCAACATTTTTTTCATTAATTGCCCATCAATTTTCACTTAATGTGTGTAGATTAATTACTAATTTAAAATTTTTACTTTCCTAAATTTTTAATTTTTCTTTTTTTTTATAATCATAAATATTCGTATATATATCCGTATCCGTTTAATAGTCCATAACTAATTCTGTTGGAGTTGTGTTATATTTCAAATGGGGAGAAGCTCTCAAATTTATTTTATTTATTTAGAAAACTCGTATCCAAAACCTTATATTAAACTCTTTCTACTCAATCAAACAAAACAGATGTTTGGTCAAATTTTCTCTTTATTTTCAATTTTTGCTACTTGCTAGGTAAAAGCAAGCAAAAATGAAAATGAGAAAAAGTAGAAATAATAGTAAGTGATTGGAAAAACAATTGTTTCTATTTATCAAGCGGAACGTAAATATATTAGTAAAAATCACACAAATATAGGTCATAACACGCCAAATAAATCCTGTAATAAAATCATTCGAATACAAGCGGATGATCAAAGTCGTGAAGCTATAAATGGAACAATTCATTGTATCCTTATTTAATTATAGTTGTATACTGCTTCGTCCTTTAATATTTGTCCCTTATTAACTTTTATAAAATTTAAGAAAAAATGATTAATTTATATTAAATTATTTTATTATTTTTTATGTTTATAAGTGTTTTTAAATTTTGTATAATAATATTATAGTAATAAAAGAAAAATAAGAATAAAATTAAAATTAAAATTAAAATTTATTAATTATTTATTTATAATAAAGGACGAATAAATTAAAACTTCTAAAAAAAAGAATAGATAAACAAGTGAAATGGAAGGAATGTTTTATTAGGTGTCCTAAACGAGATCTTTGTTCTGGGTTGCTGAAAAATTCACAAAAATACTTTTATTATTTAACACTGAAAAAAAAAACTAAAATATAAATCATAAAGAGTGAAGATTAATTGCATCCAGCTGCAGAAAATAAACAACGTGGGGGAAAAAAATGGATGGGATGGGAAGATGCCATTACCAGCTTGTGAGTTTGGAAATCCCAAAAGCAAAGCTGCTGAGGGTCAAAGTTCAGAATGGCATATTTTCTTTCCCTGAAAAGTTAGCCTAAGGCTGGCTCTCACGCCAATACCCTATTCTGTGTCAGTCTGAGAGAAAACTTCCAGAAAAAGTGGGAAGACTTTTCTTTTAAGACAAGCCCACCCCTGTTTTGTTCCTGAGTTTGTCAGTGCAGAATCTCCCTAATATTCGGCCTCCTATAAATTATTTGTTTATTGAAGAATGTAACTGTAAACACCAAACCGTAACTAAGCCTTACTCAAACAAATACAATTGAAAAACTCAAGATTGAGCAATATTAAAGAATATAATAATAATAATAACGAAGAGAAAAAAGGTCTTGGGTAGAGGTATCAAATCGAGTTGATCGGATAGGTTTCGGGTTTAGATCAATAAAGTCTTGTCAGTTTGGGTCAAAAGAGATTTTCGGGTCATTTCGGGTTTCGGATCATTCGGGTTCGGGTCATTCGGGTCTCGGGTCATTCGGGTCTCGGGTTTTTCGGGTTTTGTCTTCGGGTTTCGGGTTTGACCATCGGGTCTTTCAGGTTACAGGTTTTTTGGGTTTTATATAATTTGGATTCAATTTTTTTTTATTTAACTCTCGAGTCATTCGGATTGTCGATTTTTTTAAATTGAATTAAAGTTTTGATTTTACAAATTAATACTTAAGTGAGATTTTATCAAAAATATTATTTATTAGATTTGTTATAAATTGTAATTAAATTAATTAAATTTGTAATGTTATAAATGCATTAATTACATTAGTAATATTTATAACTTTTTTAAAAATTTTCCTATAAATTATCTATAGTTTTAAATAAAATAAATATTTAAATTTTTATTATTTACTAATTCATTTCTAAATTCTAATTTATATATAATAAATTCATGATTCATACAGCTATGGCCACCATGAACCACTAATCTTAGTATCTTAGTGCTAATGACTTTATTTTGTTCTTTCCTTTCTAAGACTTATATATAGACTATACTTTATAGTGATTAGTGATTAACATCACCTACTTTTGCATAATAAAACAACTTGCACACATACTATATTCGGCATTCTCATTAAATTATTTGTTTTGGCGAGAGCTAAATTATAAGGAGAAAATATATGACAACATATTGAAATTTTAATTTCAAATTTTTAATGTTTAGATACTTTTTGTTGGATAGATAATTCACTAATTTGATATGAATATTAGTAATTTATTAATACTACTATAATTTATAAATTTTATTAGTTAGAATGAAAAATTGTCATTCACATGAAAAAATTTATTTATTGATTTGATCAGTAATGATGAAATCAACATGGCCTTTTGTAAATTCTCAAAATTTCCTTAATAATGTTCATAATTAATATTATTAAATTTAAGTAATAATATTCTATAAATTCATATAATTCAATCATAAATTCATAATAATAAAATTTAAAAACCATAATTATGAAAAAATATTTTTTAAGTTCACTTTGATCAAAATTTTATCAAATATTTATTTTTATTTTCTTTATCAAATTTATTTATTAAATTTGAAGTTTATGAGGTATATAAAAATATTCCATCTGTCTCTATTTGTCTATTACAATTAATCATTTCATACAGAGTAAAAAAAGTAATTATGGTACAAAATTTCATATATATTTACATTGACTTTCTTATTTTATTGTTATCTCTCTTCTTCTTTAATTCTCTCTCCTATTTAGAAAAAATATTTATTTAAGAGAGAAAAAAAAGTAGTTTAAAAGGGTAATTTTAAAAAATTAATAATTAATGCTGGGATATAAACAGATAAAAAGGAATAAATAAAGTTTCTAGAAACAAATAAAACTTCTAGCAGGAGGCAGATAAATAAGGACAAAGGAAGTATTTCATTAGTTTGTCGGGTTCTTTCGGGTTAGATTCTCGGGTCAATCGGGTTTCGGGTCAATCGGGTTCCGGGTTAATCGGGTTTCGGGTCAATCGGGTTCCGGGTCAATCGGGTTTCGGGTCAATCGGGTTACGGGTCAATCGGATTTCAGGTCGGTCGGATTCGGGTCGTTTACTTTTTTTAGTCAGACCAGGTCAGGTTAGTTTCGGATTCGGGTCAGTCGGGTCTGATTATCGGGTTCGGGTCAGCTTTTGACAGCTCTAGTCTTGGACCAATAAGGGTTGAGAAATAGATCTCCATGATTGATGTTGAAAAAGAAATGGAAAAAACTAGAAAGGAGAAAAAGCCAATTGAAACTTTACTAGCAGAAAAACAGTCACAGAGATGAAGCCCTTTGAAGTTAAAAAGTGAATGGACTTTTTTTAACCTAATGGTTTGAAGAGATGCAAGAAAATCTCCCATCTCAGCTTTAGCTGAAACTTTAGCATATCCATGCAGCTATAAACGGCTAAAAAACTCCAACGATACACTATTTTTACATCAATAAATAACCATAAGTAAGTAATAACCAAACATCTTTTCTACTCCTTA
Source organism: Microcos paniculata (assembly GCA_030664755.1). Classification (NCBI taxonomy): domain Eukaryota; kingdom Viridiplantae; phylum Streptophyta; class Magnoliopsida; order Malvales; family Malvaceae; genus Microcos; species Microcos paniculata. Next base: position 31,157,634 of record CP131459.1, on the reverse strand, counting down.
ATTTTGACGGTCGTGGGGTTATTCTGCTACTTGCTGGAGAAAAATCAACAGTTGAAAATTACTGGATCATAGATAGAAAAAGAGCCCCTTTCTTTTTTCCTTTTCTTCTTTTTCCATTTTTACCCAGATTCATGAACCGTCAAAAGGAAGGGACGACCCCGTATTGGACGTCGGACATGAAAGCAGCAGCAGCAGAAGGTGGGCTAAACACGTCCTCAACTTCGTTGTCAAGTTCGGTTCTTTTAGCGAAACGACCTTTGATTCTTGGCCTTGACTCGGCGTAGGCCTTACGGGAAGCGTAGCGGATGGTTTTCTCGAATTTCCTGTTCTTTCTCTTCTCTCTGTACCTTAAAACTCTAGCCTCTCGATCGATTCCACCAACTTGGGGTGCTTGGTTATTGGTCGTCATAGTTGCCGAGATGGTTGCGCTCGGATCAGTCATGGTTCGTCCGAAAGGGTACGAGATATCGGACAGGGAATTCCCATCTGGGACAACTCCTACGTCAAGCGAGGATGATGAAACCTGAAAGTTTTGTTTACAAATTCGTATCAAGAATCAGTTTACAGAAGTTCATAAAAAGTTTCTCTCTTTTTAGTTCATCAAAAGTCTTCTCTTTCTTTCTCTTTGAAAATTGCTAAAAGAAGATTGAATTGTGAAGGGGGTAAGAAGTTTCCTTTTATGAAGAAGAAAGAAAGGATCAAAAGATAAATACCCAAATCAGTATTTTGCTTTTACTGAAAAATTGAGCAGATTATGTAATTGAAGAAAGTGGATTGAAGTATTTACACTATGGCTGAGGGACTGCGTTTGGTAGCTGAAAGTAGGGAGCTTGGTTCGACAGAAGTCGATATCGAAACAAGTTTCATTGTTGATCACTGGAATTTTCGCTGGTTTGGTTTGAACTGGAACTACGCTATCCATAGCTGCGTTATGGTGGGGTTGAAACGAATTCTGGTAGTCGAAATCAATAAACGGATCCATTTCGGAGAAGAACAAATCCCCTGTTTTGACTTGGTTAGTAGTTTCCATGGTAAGTTTGGAATTGACGTTAGGAGTAGGATTGGGCAACAACCAAGAACCCGGCTCTACATCTTCCGGTTGACAAGTACCACTTTGGTCCGTCGGCACGAGGAAGCTGAAAGGGGAAGATTTGACAATGGAATCAGCAGAGTCAAAGAAAGGCTCGACCGGGACACGCTCGTGGCGACGAGCCAGAGGATTAGCAGAGTGGATGTCAGCATCGCAGGTGACACAAAGGGCAGCAGCGTCGGCCTTGCAAGTGACGGCAGCTGGAGCCTGCTCGCACACCTCGCACATCCAAACCCTCTCATGGCGAGAAGAGGCGGCAAGCTTGTTGTTCCCAGAGTGGATCCTGGAATCACAATTCAGGCACATAAAAGCCGAATCAGCACGACAAAAAATAGCCGCCGCGGCTGATTTACAGGAGTCGCATGTCTTGGCAGCCAAGCCCATGCCCCAGCCTCCTTTGACGCTCGCTAACTCAATTCCCATTTCTCTTCCTTCGCTTCTCGCTCTTCCAGTTCCTCTCCGAAAAGACTGATGATGAATGAATACTTCTTGGGTAGGGGGTGGATCTTTGAAGTAAACGTGGAGTATTACAACAGTTGGTTCTTGATTTAGTTGTCTTTGGGGATGTGCTTGGCTCTCTATCTATCTAGTGACTAGAGAGGAGGGAAAATCTAGGTGTTGACGAGTGAGAGAGGGACACGTGGAACGATATATACCACGCAAAAGTTGCTGTTTTAGGACAAAAATATTTTTGGGATTTTAATAATGTTGGGAGGAAGTAGTTGTCATGTGTCTGTGCCGACGTGGGCCCAAAACAGGAAGGAGAACGATGAAGTGACGGCAAGTTTCATCAAACTTTTCTTGAGACGACTAGGAGATTAAAAATTAGCCAGGAATCGATGACCGATGGGAAGGGGCGCAGCGAACTAGCAAGCTCTTCGGGTTTAGCAGCGGATTTTAATTTTTCTCCCAACGGCTCGGGGCAATCGCTTTGTGATCATGGAAGAATATAATCTCTTTTTTATATTCCCTTTCCAAAACTGGAGATCAAATTATTTAAAATGGAACTTTATAATCACTGCTTAATGCATGGTTCAGTCACATTACTACTACAATTAATTGATAAAATTAATGCGATATAGATTTTTTTTGTTTATATGTATAAAAGGTCCCCGAATTTATTTAAAAAAATCGATTAAACCCCTAAACTTTTATTACGATCAAATACATTCTTAAACTTTTATTAATATACAATTAGGTTCTTGATATGATCAACATTCATAAAATTTCATATTAGAATTCAATTAATATCTAACTAAACTCTCGATATGATTAAAATTTATTAAATTTTACACTTAATAATTGTTAAAGTTCATAAATCCATGAAGATTACGTTTTGTGTACATAAGTCCATAAATCACATATATCACTTGAATATATAGAAAAATGGATCAACTATTGTAATTTTTTAGTATTAAAAGGAAAAAAAAAGAAAAATGGACCAACTTACATCTAAATGTATCAACGATTGAATTTTAAAAAAAAATTATAAAGTGCGAGAATTTCATTTATAGGATTTATTAAATTTTTACAAAAAGTTAATACTAAAAAGTTACAATAAATAAAAATACAAAGTTTAAATAAACCTAGATAATTAATTCTCAAATAAAAAAAAAACTGTTAAAGTCAAATAATAAATAGACTCCAAAGCTCAAACAATATACTAGGGATGATAATAGGTAGTTTGTAATAAGGTACCCTGAATTACCTGATTCAATTAAGTAGGATTAGGGTATCTTATAATCGGATTCGGGTAGAGTTCAGATAATAATTTTAATATCCATGATGGGTTCAGGTAGTGGTCTTAAGGTACCCACTACCCGAACCCGGTTATAAAATTAATTTTTTAGATTTTGTTATAGTTTTACTTAAAAATTACTAATAACTAATGTAATAATTATCTAATACTAATTAAAATTCATTAAATATGATTTTTTTAACTTTGATTTATTTTATTATGAGTTAATTTTAATTTATTACTTTAATTTTATTTGATGTATTAAATTTATTCAGATATTTATCGGGTTTAGGTATTTAACGGGTAGTGGAGATTTTATTCGGGTAAAATTTGGGTAGTAATTTTTAAAAAATAATCGGATAATTATCGGGTTCGAAGACCCTAAAAAATAATAGGATTAGGATACAGGCATCTCAAAATTAATCAGTACCCTATCCGTAATCATCCATATCATATACATAAATAATAAAAAGAAAAATAAAAGTAATATTTGTATATAATAATAAGGTTCATATTACCTAAAATAAATTTTCCTACAACATTACAATTGTTGAGCCTATAATTTTTTTGGCTAATAAGACCTCATCCCTAAGAGGAAATAAAAAATAATAATAGGGTCTATACCAAAGTTGTAAATACCGTATCGGGCAATGTTTCGGTTTTTCATAAAAAAATTATATACACCGATTTCGGTTGTTTCGATATACTGTTTCGGGTTTTCGGATCGGTAAAATAAACTATAATATACATAGATATTTAAAAATATTAGGACTTATAATATGAAAATTATCATTATAATATATCTAAAATTGCAATAGTTTTAAATACATTAATATAACTTAAAACTTTAACAATATATAGTCCTCTAAATAAAAATAGAAAATCACTCATTTTTATCATCTCCTAAGCTAGCCCAATCCCATTTAAAAATAAACTTATATAATATAAATACAAAAGAAAAGAAAGTTACCTTTGATGGTGACACAAAGTTAGAGAAGTGCTATATAAAATATTGAAACTTTGAAAGAGCTAAGTTGAATACTTGAATATGAACTCTGATGCTTGGGAAAACAACAGTAAAAAGTGGGTTTAGATCGAGTGGTAAGTGGTTTGTTCCAGCTTAAGCAGGTCTCAGGTTTGAGACTTTGCGTATGCAGCTGCTCCCGTTAGGAGACTCACCTACCATGTCCAGGTGCGCGACGCGGGTCAAACCTGGATTAGTTAGAGTGAAGCTCTGGATACCGGATGAAAAACAAAAAAAAAAGATAAACTAAAAAAATTAATAGGACATTTTCATATAAAGAAAACTATAGGGTCTGGGTAAAAACTAGATATCCTACCATATATAGGTTCAAAGCATAGTACTCCCCCTGTATCAATTCGAGGGTTGTTTCTTCTAATGCAAAAGTAACTCTCTCTCTCTATGAGAAGTGATATATAAATTATGTGCAGATGTCCACATATATTTTTGTATATTTATACGTATATATGTTTAAATATGTGTATATAAACTAATGAAAGTTAATGTACGTACAATATATAAGATTTAATATTAGAAAGCCTCAAAATCTTATAAAGCCCCAGAAAACCAACAAGCATAAAGCATAAAAAGCCAAAAAAAAAAATCTAAAACACATAAACTCCATAATTATTTCCGTAATTCTACTAAAATATGTTGAAATATCAAATGAACTCTCTCAACCCATTATAAATGATTTAAGATGGCCTCAAAATTGAAAGAATCATAGGTAATTATGTCATTTCTTACTAAATTTTAATAGTATTGTAATGGAATGTAATTGTATTTATCTATATATTAGCATAAATAATATATAATATTATTTTTATATAATCATAATAATGATGATGTATGTATGTATGTATGTATATGGATCCCACCATTTTAAAAATAGGAAAAAAAATAGGAAGGTGGCGTAGAAATTGATTAAAAAAAAACCATAGTAATCAATAGATAAAAAAAGAGATTTTGAGATAAAATGAATAATTTTTGTAAATTCATATAATTTCTTTATATAAGTAGTACAGATATCCAGCCGTAAAATTTTTTTTTTAAAAAGTAACAGTTTTCAAACAATGAAAATAAAGGGTTGCATTTGATGTGAAGATGGGGTTAATCCAATAATTATAAGAATGAGTTTAATGGATGAGATCGTAGTGGGAACAAATCAAGCAAAAATGAACTGGAAACATTTGAAGATGGAGAATTCCCATCATCCTTCGAGATGGAGAACAGGGGAAAAGCAGTAGCATTCCCATACCGGACTGTCGCATAGACAAAGACCCCTTCGAAATATATTATATTATATTAATTAAATTTTCAGAGTGACAATGTCTCCTGCCTCGAGGTGTCAAAAACTGACCCCACCCGAAAAACCCATCTAACCCGTCCGAATCCGAAATTAAACCAACCCGATTTGACCAAAAAAAGTAAACGACCTGAATCCGACCGATCTGAAATCCGATTGACCCGAAACCTGATTAACTCGAAACCTGTTTGATCCGAAACCCGTTTAACCCGATAGGCTAACCCGAAATAACCCGAAAACCTATTTAAGTAATATATTACCTTCTCATTCTTAGATATTATTAAATTTATTTAATAAATTTGTTAAAAAATAAAAATAAATGTCTTATTAAATTGAAATAAAAAACATATTTCATATTCTTAAATTTTAATCTTTGTCCTACAATTTGTAAATTATAAGTTATACTTTAATATATCTCTTATTATATTATACTTCTAATAAGAGATAGAATGATAGATAATCTATATTTGAAAAAATCTACTTAATTTTGATCATATGTAACGTGTGACATGTTACATGAGACATGACACATGTCTCATAAATTATAAGTCGATATAATCCAAATATATTTATAGATTTAATACTTTAATTTGATTTTATCATTTATATATGTGTTAATATGTTTTATAAATAGTATTAAAAAGCAATAATGCATAAATTTATTTGTTTTAATTACTTACTTATTTTATTCAACTTAATAAAATTAAAATTTACTGTTGAATTAGAAATAGGAAGTGGAGAGTGGAAAGAAAAAACATAAAGAATTGAAGATTGAAGAGTTACTTATTAATTTGTTACTTAATAATTAAGATTTATAAATTACAAGTTTAATGGTATGTAATTTATGTGCATGAAGACTCGTGCTAACATATGACAATAAATAATTGTTTGACTTCGATTAGCTAATTACTTGATATATTATTGAAGAGTTAACTTATAAATTTAATTTTTTTAAAATAAATAATTAGAAACTCAAATGAAAATAATTTATGAATTAACCTAAAAACTCAAACTAAACCCATGACTCATGTCAAAATGACTCAATGAATAAATTTGAAAAATCCAAAATCAAATGACCCATGGGTCAAACCCAAAAAACCCGAGTTTGAATGACCCGAAACCCGAATGACCCGAGGTCCAAACCCGAAAAACCCGAGCTCAAATAACCCGAAACCCGTGTAACCCGAACCCAAATAACCCAAAACCCGTGTGACCCGAAATTTTTTGAATCAAATTAACCCGATCTGATTGACCCGAACCCATAACCCGCCCAACCCACCCATTTGACACCTCTACTCCTGCCTTTGCGTCTTATGGGGCCATCACCGTCTTTTAATAGGATAGCTCTTCGATTCGGGTAAAGCTTCTGATTGTCTTCCTTTTTACCTTGTATTAGTTATTGTTTTTAATTACTAATTATATTCTAATTGTCTTTCTTACACCTTTACAATATTGTGTATTTAAAAATAATAATTTTCTTGTTATTTATTTACTATTGGTATTATCTTATGCCACGCCCCACGAATAGCAGTGTCTTTTTTCTTCTTTTTGTTTATTGGTAAGAGTCGATGAGTCAAATTCTCTTATACTATATATTTATACCAATACCCATGGTCATTGAGTTTGAAACCTCTTGCTCTTTCTTAAGTAGACTTTTTTCCTACTTTCTTATATAATATACCAAAAGGAAAATAGGTGGATATGTGGAAAATTTTTTTCTTAACTGATGATATAAATATATATTAAAATGATTTAAAATTTTATGTACATAACTAGTGTTTACAGATTGTTAGATGTAACCAACAAGTATTATATGTACATCTTTATTTAAATTTTTTTAATTTAAAATTTTTCTTTTACATTTATTTTATTTTTCTATATTATTTATCGATATTTGAATTTCTCTTATATATTTACTATTATTTTATTCAAATATATAGAAAATCAATAATTCATAATTAAGTTATTTATCATATAAAAAGTTAATAATTTAATAGTTAATGAAAATTATATATAAAAAATCCAAAAGGGAAGAAAATTATATATAAAATACGTATTTATACTAATACCCATGATCATTTTACATCATCACCTCACCGTCATCGTTGTTTTCGTCGAACACCTACTCCTCATCGTTGGTTTTAATTTCACTACCACAATTCTAGTATCACATATACAGTAACTAATCTCATCATTTCAATCGCATCGAAACTAATCTCATTACCCTCCTAATTATAACCTTAGCATATACAGATACAAACAGAATAATAACAACAACTCTAACAATCCTTTTTTTGTTTGTTTGGGAATAGTACTGTTCTAACAACCCTTTTGCTCGAGCTCAAGTCAAAGTGTGTTTCTTGCCGAAGTAACTATTTCTGATTTAAGTAACCAATTATATGCGGTTAACATAATTCTTACTTCCATATATATATATATATGTATATGTTGTGCCCCGATGCGCAGGTACGAGTTTGAGATAGTCGCTTCATTACTTCGAAGTACGTGTGTATAGTTATGCACCAAAGATCACGCAAAGCATAATAGATAACGTATAAAAATAAATATCAAATACTATTTTAAAACAATGCTTTCCCTATTTCAAATTAAATATCCACTTGAAAAATGACACAGTGTTAGAAAAAGTGATATTTTAATAGTTATTTTCAACTTTTATACTTTAAAAGTATAGAAAGTGATAGGTTCCATTAAAAGTTGGTATTTAAATTAAGAGCCCGTTTGGAACTTTCCTTAGAAAGTTATTCTAGGGAGAGTGATTCCATAGAAAGTAATTCTAGAGAATCACTCTCTAGGGAATCACTTTCTCACCTCCCTTCCTTAGAATCACTTTCCCTCATATAAGGGAAAGTGATTCCAATATAAGCACCACTTTCTCTAGTTTTAAAATATAACAAACCAAAGAAAGTGTTTCCACCCTTTTAAAATCCATAGTTTAAAACAAACCAAACCATAGAAAGTGATTCCATCACTTTACTTTCTAGGGAAAGTAGATTAAAATCTCCATACCAAACGGGCTCCCAGGGTAAAGTTATAAAATTATTTTTCATTTTAGAAAAGTGGACATTATTTTGAAACATCCTAAAATAGTAAGGCGAATATTTAATTTGGAACAAATAGAGTATTTTTCAATAATAAAATGATAATAATAATAATAAATACAATATAAATAGTAAAATCTATCATTGGGAAAATATCAAAACATAAGGCTCAAGTGTACATGAAAATAAAACGTTACACAACAGAATTTAGAATTATCAATAGATCACACTAAATAGGACATCACATATAGAAGTTTGAGGAAAGCCTAATCTATACAAGCTAGAGAATGCAGCTCCTCATTATTGTTTGATTTCCTAAAAACATATGAAATCACGGGGTGAGTCTGCAAACTTAGTACAATGGTTTGAAAATAATGTAAAAGACAGAGATAGCAGGGATGGAATTACACCAAAAATAGAATCATAAATCATCATTTATTTCATAAAGTAATATCCCCAATAAATCATTATTAGGGCGGCAAAAATGGACGGAATCTCATCCGTCGATGAGCTCGAACTGTTGGGAGTAATTATCATAAAATAAATATATACAGACAACTTATCGACTCTCCTAACCTTGTCATTCATCGACTTTGCGACTACAAACCTCCTACTTAGTTACCCTATACATTTTTCAGCTAGGGGCACACTCACATGTTCCTCTTTCTATAAACGATCCACATGCTACTAAGTCAGCTAGCAAATGTCCATCAATGGGCTGGCCACACAAGAGCCAGCCACATAAGGGCCAATAGTACGTAACTTAATCAAGCAGGCTATGCAAGGACCCTCATCACGCCATGATCAAATTCATAATAAAACCATTTAAAACATTTATATCACACACACACACACACACACACACACACACACACACACACACACACACACACACACACACACACACACACACACACACACACACACACACACACACACACACACATATCAACCCGTGCATATAAAATGTGTAGGCTTTGAAGTGGATAACTATACTCCAAAGCATTAAGACATTTATTATAAAACAATTAAAAACACTTGCTATCATGTCACTAGACATTGAGGTCAAACTACTCATAGATTGGAGAATATTATACTCCCACATTAATCCAACTGCATAATTAGAGACCTCATTGCAATCTGTCGTCGGTGTTCCTAATTTGTATGAAAATTTATTAGAAATCCATTTTAAAAATCAAACCATGCACATGCTGACACATGATAGCCTAAACAGACTTCTAACATGCCTAAGAATAGCCCTAAGCAAAGATTAATTTCACGTAAACTGAAAAAACTCAACTCGAATCAACTCTAAGTTAACCCTTATCCAGTGCTGGTTCTAGGCCTATCCGACGTTGGTTTAACTTATTCAAATTTGGGTCTCTCAGCCAGCAAACATCTTGGGTTTGTATTCGATGCCGGTTCTACTTGACAGGGGCATTATCTTTTGTTTTAGACAACTCGACACTGGTGCATGGTGGCTTTTTGTCATGCTCAGCCTCCTACAACTCAAATTTTTCACATTTTCCCCACCAAACAACCTGCCAAGGCTCCGATAACCATAATAACTTAGCCACAATTTGATAGTTCAACGACTTGATATATAACCCAACTAAATAACCAAAAATAAGCTTTTATTATACAAAATTCACAAAATGCTTATGAATCCATGATTTCAACATGCAAAAGCACCCATTGAAAGCTTTTAAAGTGATAAACAACACATTTTGGTGATTTAGTTTAAACTAAGCCAATTTTTCCAAATCCACCAAGAAATCTGAAATTTTCTCTTCCTGTTTAAGGTAGTTTCTTTAAGTTTTTCCAAAAATAAACTTCATATTCTTGTAGAGCTTAAAATTCAGTTCAATCTTTTATATCTGCATGCAAGATTTGGTTTAGATTTGAACAAGATATTGAAGAGAGAAATTTTGGTATTTATCGAAAGTTGAAAGCTTGAAATACGAGAAAAATGGAGGAATAAGTGAAATGAAGAAGACGATGGGGCTACTAGCCTATACGGCTCACCCCCATCCTTTATTTATACAAATTTTCCCAAAGGTAAAATTAACTTCAAGTCCTCCCACTTTTCCAAATTCTAAAATCACCCCCATATCCTTTTAAAATTTTCAATTTAGCGCCCAATCACACTTTTTATTTTCTTCAATTTCACTTTTAATACTTTATTACTTAATTTAATTTCACAATTTGGGACTAAATACCAAGTTTAATTAGGGTCAGAGTCTATAGCTTTCCCATCCTTATAAAAATTTCATCCTCGAAATTCCAAGAATTAAGCAACAATTAAATAAGGATAACTTCATCTTATCTTATCGTGGGCTTCCAGATTTGCTCTTCAACTCAGAGTTTCGCCATAATACTTTCATCAAGGAAATTGTTTATTCCATAAGGATTGCTTTTACCGATCCAATATGACTACCTGTTCAACTTCAAAATTTAGTTCTTGATAAAACCCAATCTGAAGGAGTTTCAAGGATATGAGGTAGATCCGGTACATACTTCTACAATATGGATATGTGGAACACGTTAGGGATCTGCTCTTAAAATCTGATGGCAAATTCTTAACAGTATGATACAGCGTCAATCTTTTCAGTGATAATATAAGAAAATGGCGAATACACCATGGGTTAAGCTTACTCGATTCTCTAAAGGGAATTTCACCTTTCTAAAAAGACTTTAAGAAACATCCAGTCTCCCATTTGGAACTTTAAATTACATCTCCAACTATCACTATATTTCTTTAACCAATTTTTGAGATACCTTTAATCAATCACAAATTATCTTCACTTCTTAAGTTGGCAATATCGACAATTGTATTACCAAATAACTACCTTTCTCTAAATTCATTCCAACAAAGTTAGCTTCTACACCTCCTCCTATACAATACTTCATATGAAATCATGCCAACACTGGCTCAGTAACTATCATTATTGGCAACTCAACCAATAACAAATGCAAATCTAAACTCCTAAGAGGATTTACAATATACCTGCGTAACATAGCTTCCAGGATTTAATTCTTCTTTCACATTGTCCATCAATTTAGGGATGGAATACAACATTGAGAAATTCCAATTTCTTCTTCATTGTCACTATCAAAACTATTCAGAGTACATCTCGATTCTGAAACCATCAATATCAAACACTATGGTGACGAATCATTTCACGAATACACAGTTGATCAACCATTCAAGTCACTTAGACTAGCAAAAAATGTGTTGATTTGGTGAATCTCCCATAATCACCTAAATCATATCATGACCTCGTTGAGCGTGAGGTAATTAATTTACTAAATTCAAGGTGTTACATTTCCACTTCCCTTTAGGAATAAACAATAATTGCAATGTGCCCGCAAGCTTTTAAGGTTTGATCTTAACTCACTAACCTGTCAAACACTTAGTCTGATACTTCTCAATTTCTTCCCTCACAGTAAACACCAACACTACTTTTAAGATTTTGACTGACATATCGGACCTTTTATTAAACTTTTACGTATTATCAGAATAGTAGAAGATGGTGAATTGGTATAAGAGATACTTTGGTCCAGGTGTGTCATGATAAAGAAAATATTGAGGACATGACTAAAACGAGGTTGAAAGATGAGGCGTCAAATAATGTATGGATTGATCAAGGAAAGATTAAGGAAACCTTAACCCTAATGATGTCCATACATGTAATGAAACTTATACGTGACTTAACCAGACTTCAATTGAAGAAGTAATCAGGCCTAGAAAGTTGGTGGAAAAGTGTATTTCAGTTTGAGAAAGAGATTAGATTGAACTGGAGGTTTAAAACACCTCGGTGCTAGAATATGCATCAACAGATGTTGTAACTCAATGCAAGGGAAGAAGATTGTATAATAGCCTAGAAAAATGAAGAAGAATGGTCCAGGCAACAACTGGCACACTGGACCTCTGCATAACCAACACCGGATGTTGCTTATTTAAGCTTTTGGTTTAGTTCGAGCGAGTGGACTGAGACATAGAGTGGGGCATGACACCAACTTTCGTGACCACCTGAGTAGAGGGACACGGGAGTGAGATTAAGATATTAGAATAAAACCGTAGACAAAGGGCGTGGTGAGAGTTTGTTAAAATCATTGTAGCTATGTTCACCCACAGCGAATGCGCCATTAAGGGAATAGGCTTAGTAAAGAGGCACATAAATGTATATACGTGTATGGGTGCAGATATACATACATATATATATATATATCATGTTTACTATTACAATTAGCCCTTGACGATCTGAGTATGATAGCTATGTACGTCGGAGAGTGTTTTACAGCCAACATATTTGAGATATTATTTTTTATTAAAGAAAACAGATTTTGGAAAAAAATTTGAAAATGAAATAAATTTTATTTATAACTTATCTTGGATCATAACTATTTTCTTAACCCTTCTTAGATACTCTTTAAAATTTTGTCATTCACCTGTAGCCAATTTTGTTGGATGCAACTTCTGCATACGAGGATTGTTAGATATGTCGATGGCTATACGAGTTTTCCTATTTTCATTGCTTAGGTATCCCTTAATGTTAATCCACTAGTACTCGATTTTAATTAAATTACCTTTTTAAATTATTTTCAATTATTAATAATGTTTCTAATTAAGTTTTAGTTTTAAATTATTTTGCAGTAATGATATCTAATCTATACCTTACGATGTTTCACAGTGTGTGACCATCGACATGTACTTTGAGGTAGCATGACGATTGTCACATATCTAGGTCGACGAGTCCAGGGCGTGATATTGACACTTCTTAAGGCTACTAGGGTGCATAGCAAATGTGGAATAGTAAGCTTGCTCCATAATTACATTCCAAATTTTAATATCATTCGGAACACACAAACTTTACCTTAATAGAGTAACACTTCATCATTCCTCATTTGACATATCATTTGTTAATCTCTTTACAAAACTTCATTATTCCTCATTTGACGTATCATTTGTTAATCTCTTTACAGCTTCTCAACTTCTATCATCCACTTAGGATCATTATACTGCAATATTTAGATGTGCTTAATCAACAAAGATATGACAATAAATTGAGCAGTCAAGCCATTATCATGGCCAATACTCCAAATCTACACCAGTAAATAAACTTCTAACAAACAATGGCAATTTTCAGTGTGGCTCTATGTACAGAAGAAGAACCTTTCGATTTAACATATCAACCAACATATTGGCTTGCTTAGGTGATAAACAATCACCAAGTCAAAAGCCTTCACCAATTCTAGCCACCGTTTTTGTCACACGATTAAAATATCACTATAACCTTACATTGGTCTTTATAAATGTAGGATGTTTCCCGTACAGTGCCTCCAACTTTAAGTGCAAGACTTCGGTTGTCAATCTCTAAGTCATGCATCAGGTAAATTTTCTCCATGCCTTCTTAAGTAACGAGAAGCATCATCTTCCCATTTTTTATAAAACATAAGTGAGACCTCGTCTAGGTGCATTAGTGTAGACTATGTAACCTCTACTAGAAACTGGCAAAGTAAGTATTAGGGTTGTATTCAAACACCCCTTAAGTTTCTTTTATCCCAATGAAACTTAACTATTGAGAGTCAAGCTGGTAAGTTGTGCAACTATAAGAGAAAAACCCTTTTAACAATTCTCTGATAATATCTATTGAATCGAGAAGACTACGAATCTCGATAGTACTTCTAGTTTATTTTCAATGAAAATAGCATTACTTGGGTCCAAAGAAAAAACTTCCTTAGTCACTATAAAACCCAAGAAAATAGTTTGCTACAATCAAATTGATATTCGGATTGTTTGGCATATAGCTGGTGTCCTTCTCAAGTTCACAAAACAAAAAAGAGAAGCTTGGCATACATACGCCTACTTTTGAATATAACAAGATGTCATTGATGAGGTAAATGACAAGTTGGTCAAGATACGGTTGGAACACTCGATACATTAATTTCTTGAATGGCATAAGTGTATGAATTAAATCAAATAGCATGATCAAGATTTCACAATGAGCATAACTCGTTTGGAAAATAGTATTGGGACTGTCATTCTCATCGATTCTTAATTGATGGTATTACATTGAAAATTGATCTTTAAACACAAGCTTGGACCTTGTGATGATTAAATAAGTCATTGATGTGAGGTAATGGACATTGATTCTTAACAGTGACTTTGTTCAACTGTTAGTAGTCGATACAAAGTCAAAGATACTTACCTTTTTTCTTTCATATTTTAAACCAAAAAATTCAATAGCGAGATGCTCAGTCGAATAAGTCCATTTTCTATTAATTTAATCAACTTTTTTAATTCACTACTTCACTTAGCTCCATTCGATACGAAACAATGGAAATGAATCCGTACCTAATTGTAATTATGTTGTAAAAACCCAATTTCTTTTTCTGGTTTTAACCTCAACGGTTCCTCTAAAACACACCCAGAAATTCTTTTCCACTTCAACACTGTTCATAATAAATTTCCCAACTTAGGCACTCATGATAAGTGCCAAGATGTTAGTGCATCCTTCATGGAGTAGCTTACTTGTCTCAAGTGCCAATATCATTCTGGATGACAACATTCGACGTTCATTGACAAATTTAACTAGTCACTTCTTGGCCTTCGAAAATTCCATTCTCTAGTGGCACAACTCTCCAAAATGCCACACTTTTTCATCTGATCCATATCAAGTATGACATCATCATTCTCCACAAGCATTTCTATCACAACTTCCGTAGTAATTTATTAAATTATCATTTCACCGACTCTTCTTCCAATTCTCTAAATTTGTCTGTCACTTCATTTAATTAAATATTTAATCAATCCTTCATTCATTCCTATACTTCCAATTATATTTTTGATTTATGTTTAATTTCTTTGAAATTAAATTTTCAATGTCCATATTCCCTACTTATTACCCTTCAGGTTTATTTTAAATTTCAACTTTATTAATTTCTTTAGCGCATTACTTGGAGTACACATTCTCATCTCATGGGGAAATGTGACTCGACAATTTCATCTTATTCACAACCTATTAATTTATATATACTGATGTTTTCGTAGGATTAGGAGAACTATTCATAATGGATTTACTTCATTTCCATAGAGATCAATTCATGCACCATTCAATTATTTCTTCTTATTTCATACAATATTCTATTTACCCCATAGTAAAATTTTTCTTCCCAACAATAATTCAATCATTCTTTATAAATTTACTTCTGATTATTAATGATGTTAAGTGCATTATGCAATTTAGGTATGTCTATTATTGTGTCGATGTCACTAAGGAAGCATATCAAACACCTTCATAACAAGTTTCAGCTTCACCATCCACGATCATACTCAATGGTGATACACGATGGTCGCCCACCACATTTAAAAATTTTCACATTTTAGGTTTCAAATTTTTCTCAAGTTTCACCTCTTTTGTGTTAGACAATTTCTTTTTTGTAGAGTTAAAGGAATGGAAGGTAGCACCGAGAGTTTCAATTCCTAACTCAATTTAGGCTTTAACCTTTCTTCATTAGTTCACATTGATCGGTTTTCAACACCAACTTCTTATTCGATTACCTCCTCAAGAGAGTACATAAGATTGTTTTGCATATTTATGGGAACCAATCTCATCCTCACCACATTTTAAGCTTATTCACCACAATTTCTCCAATTAGAGTTCAACTCTCACCTTTTTTTTAGTCTTGCATTCTCTAATAAAGACAACTACACTACTTTAGAACTTGTGGTATTCAATAACTCTAGACGAAATTACCATATTTCATCCCATTCATGGGAATACTTGAGTCCGTATCTTAACTTTAAAGACAAATTCTAGGAAAAGAACAAATTTCTGGTCCTTTCTAACTCAACATGATTTTCATCTACTTCACAAAGTAAGGATTTTATTTCTCACCCTTATTCACCATTGTTTTTGCCTTTCTTTGTAAAGACACTATTACCACTCTAAAGCTTATAACACAAAGTAGTCCCATATAGACTTAACACCTTTCATCCTACTCATAGGATCATTTAGATTTATGTCATAGTTATGTCACAGCTTAGGTAGCACATTACTCTAGAATAGGAATAATTTTAGTTATTTGACTAAGAGGACTAAGATGACCAATGAAATAGCTCTATTAGGTACCTAAGTACCCAAATTGACTCTTTACATCCTAGTGTTATCTATTATATTTTTAAAAGTTTTTTAGAATAAATTTTCCCTAATACCAATAAAACTATCATGCCCTGACCCATAGGCTCAGGAACGAGAAAGCCACGACACTGCCTCGATGTATTTGTCTGTAGCCATGCACCAGACACGATACAAGGCATAGTATACAAAGTATAAAAACAAATATCAAATACCATTTTAAAAATAATACTTTTCAATAATCAAAATAATAATAATAAATATGTTGTGAAACACGAACTCAACGCCTCATTAAATTTTGTTAATATAACTCATGAACTTTAAATATTCATTTAAGATTCATTTGAGTTACTCTTTGGATCCTATATATAAACAAGTTTCCATAGCCATTGAGAAACACTTGATAATTACATATTCATCTCCTCTCTCATTCAATTCTCTAAATTCTCTTTCTCTCTCTCTCTTGTTCCTTTAATTCTCATTTTCTCATATTCTTACTTTTTGTTCCAATTTTAATTAACATACTTTCCACAATACGTTATCAGCATGAGTGTTCTAAAGAGAAGTAAGTTTGAAGTTTAGTTAGTTCTAAAGGTTTGATCTAGAATTCCATACAAAATTTTTTTTATTTAACATTTTCCTTACACGAGATAATTTGAATTTTTATTGTGTAAAGATTCACTTGTAATCATTTTTGACACTAGAGGTTGTCAAACTAATTGAGATCATTCTTTTTAGAATTATGGCAAATATTGAAAAGCCTAAATTCCAAATTTTGGATCTAAGTGGCAATAACTACTTGTCATGGTGTCTCGATGTTGAACTGCATCTCCAAGGCCAAGGTCTTGCAGCTACCATTGGTGAAGATGGAAATGCTAATGATAAACATAAGGCAAATGCGTTGATTTTTATCCGCCGGCATCTAAGTGATAGCCTAAAAGTTGAATATCTATCTGTCCGAGATCCCTTAATCTGGTGGACAAGATCGAAATAACGGTATGATCACACCAAAACTATCATCCTCCCTCAAGCACAATATGATTGGCAACATCTGAGGTTGCAGGATTTCAAGTTCGTGTTCGATTATAATTTGGAATTTTATGATATTGTTTCACGGCTTGAACTTTGTGGTGTTAAGCTTACTAAGGCTAAGCTTTTAGAGAAAACATTCTCCACCTTTCATGCTTCGAACATTGTATTGTAGCAGCAATACTGGCGGCGCCAATTTAAGACATATTCTGAATTGATCTCAGTCCTACTGACAGCAGAACAAACAAATAAGCTGTTACTCAAAAATCATGATTTAAGATCTGTTGGCTTTAAGGCACTTCCTGAAGCAAATGCCTGGTCAAATAAGAATGTTGGCCGTCCTAGAGGCCGCGAATGCAGGCATGGGAATTTTTCCCGTAAGGGTGGTAGGAGATCTAACCGTAATATAAATAACTCCCAACATAACCCTAAAGGTAAAAAGCCTATGAAGAAGCATGATGATAGTACCTGTCATCGTTATGGGATGACTGGTCATTGGTCACGCATCTGTCGTACGGCCAAACATTTGGTTGATATGTACCAAGCATCCCAGAAGGATAAAGGTAAGCATGTTGAGACCCATGCCACTGAAAATGATCTAATTGTGACTGATACTGAAGTCAATAAGGTTTTGGTCAATAAAAACTCTCATATTCTTGGCAATGCAAAACCTTTTGAGGTTTTTGATTTCTTTTGATAATGTTGATGAAAATAATAACTCCCCAGAAATAGATCCCGAGTGTTTTCATCTATGTTTTGCCATTCCCTTGGATAATTATGTTACTAAGGAAGATATTAAATAAATATGGTCATCAATAAAATCATGAGTTCTATTCCATATTTGTTGGTTTATATTTTGAATCATATTATTGATTTGTTAAATTTTATAAAACTTGACACTTGAAGTTGTCAATATAAGTGCAAATGGGACACATTGAAAAAAAAGGAAGATATATGTTTGCTTGATAGTGCCACGACGCATACTATACTTTATGGCAAACACTTCTTCTCAAATGTGACATTGCGCAAAGCAAATGTTCAGACAATATCCAGTCCTATTAATATTATAGATGGCTATGGGAATGCCATAGTTATTCTACCAAATGGCACAATATTGTATCTTGAAGATGCATTGTTAAGTGGTAGATAAAAAAGAAATCTACTTAGCTACAAAGATGTACGCCGTAAACAGTGAATGAGTAAAACAAGGAATTTCTTTGCAGCACTTCCTGCAAGATGGGCCAGAAGACCATCCATGAGAAGTTGGAAGCTTCTAGTATAGGATTATATTGTGTCCCAATACGAGCTATAGAAACATATGCCACAATGCCATGGAAATTAGTGAACCCTGATGTGTTCGAACTTTGGCATGGTCGCCCTGGTCATCCAGGAGCTACAATAATGCGAAGAATCATTAAAAATACTCGAGGACACCCTTTAAAAGATACAAAGTTGTTGTTGTCCAAGGATTACATTTGTGAATCTTGTTCACAAGGAAAGCTCCTTACTAAACCTTTCATAACAAAGGTTGATTATGAATCCTCGTCATTCTTGCAGAGAATCCAGGGTGATATCTGTGGGCTGATTCAGCCTACAAGTGGACTATTTAGATATTTTATGGTATTAATGGAGGCATCCTGCAGATGGTCCCATGTTTGCCTATTATCAGCACGCAACATCGCCTTTGCATGTTTGCTTGCATAGATAATAAAGCTTCGAGCTCATTTCCCAAATTATCAAATTAAAAGCACAAGAATGGATAATGCTGGTGAGTTCACATCAAAGAGTTTTGATGGTTATTGCGCTTCATTAGGAATTGAAGTTGAACATCCAATCTCACATGTTCATACTCAAAATGGATTAGCAGAATCCATAATTAAGCACGTTCAGATTATTGCTCGAACTCTATTGATGAGGACAAAGCTCTCATCCTCAGCATGGGGTTATTCTATTTTACATGCTGCATATTTGATTAAATTACGCCCCATTACTTTTCATTTATATTCCTCTCTTCAGTTAGTCTTGGGTCAAGAGCCAGACATTTCACATCTTCGCACCCTTGGTTACGTGGTATAAGTGTTTGTAGCACCACCGCAAAGGACCAAAATGGGTCCCCAACACCGTTTGGGCATTTACATTGGGTTTGATTCACCGTCTATTATTCTGTTCCTTGAACCATTGACGGGTGATTTATTTACCACTAGATTTGCAAATTTTCATTTTGATAAAACGGTATTCCCATCACTCGGGACACCAAAAGCTTCCACATATGGAAAGCAGAAAAATGTCGAGATTTTCTAATGGAATGAGAAAAGTTTGTCTTATTTAGACCCATGAACACCTGAATGTGAAAATGAGGTGCAACGATTGCTCCATTTACAAGCTATTGCAAGTCAAATACCTGATCCATTTAATGAGATTGCTAAGGTTATAAAGTCTCATATTCCAGCTATGAATGTTCCAGCTAGGATAGATGTTCCTGTAGAACCAACTGAAATGGATCTAAATGGCTCAAGCCTAAAGCGTGGTAGACCCGATGGGATCAAAAAATACTGTTCCTCGAAAAAGAAGGGGGAGAAATTTAGAATCTGCTCCAGATGAGCATATTGATCTTTCTCAAGGAAAACAAGTTGCTCCTGAAATGGCACAATATAATATTTAAAAAGAGCATATTGCCCTCGAAGTGGTACAAATTCATGAGCATTTTACCCCTGAAGTGGTACAAACCCATGAAAAGATCACCAACTTCGAGAATACTGAAATTTCCATCAGTTATTGTAATGAGATATGGGATTGGAATGAGATAATAATCAATGATGCATTTGCTCTCTCAGTTACTCATGAGATTATGAATGATGATTATGAACCTCGGTCTATAACCGAATGCCGTCATAGGCAAGGTTGGCCTAAATGGGAGGAAACAATCCAAGCTGAATTGACTTCCCTTGCTAAATGTAATGTTTTTTGGGCCTATTACTAAAACCCCCGACAATGTAAAACCTGTTAGATACAAATGGGTATTTGTCTGAAAAAGAAATGAGAAAAACGAGGTCGTGAGGTATAAAGCCCGACTCGTAGCCCAAGGTTTCTCACAGAGGCCTGAGATAGATTATGATGAAACTATTCACCAGTAGTGGATATAGTTACCTTTCGTTTCCTTATAAGTTGGGTTGCCCAAGAAAATTTTGAAATGCGTCTTATGGACGTTGTGATTGCATACTTATATGGTTCATTAGATTTCGACATCTATATGAAAATTCCTGAAGGCTTCAAAATACCTGAAGCATGTACTCCCCATAACTTATTCTCAATAAAGTTGTAAAGATTTTTGTATGGGTTAAAGAAATTCGACCGCATGTGGTATCAACGTTTAAGTGAATACCTGACTAAGGAAGGGTACATAAATGATCCCATCTGCCCATGCTTGTTTATTAAAAGATCTGAAATTGGGTTTACTATTATAGCAGTTTATGTCGACAATATGAATTTAATTGGGACTCCTGAAGAGTTATCTAAAACTGCTGAATACTTGAAAAAGGAGTTTGAGGTTAAAGATTTGGGCAAAACCAAACTATGCCTTGGTCTAGAGCTTGAGCACAAAAAGAATGGAATACTTGTCCATCAGTCAGCATACACTGAGAGATTGCTTAGACATTTTAACATGGACAAGGCTCATCCATTGAGCACCCCTATGGTCGTAAGGTCTCTTGAACCCCAAAAAGACCCGTTTCGTCCTAAAGAACCTGATGAGGATATTCTTGGTCCTGAAGTACCATGCCTCACTGCAATCGAGGCTTTGATGTACTTGGCACAGTACATGAGACCTGATATTGCTTGGGCGGTGAATTTGTTGGCACGTTTTTGTTCTGAGCCAACCTGGAGACATTGGAATGGGATTAAACATATCTTTTGTTATGTCTAAGGAACCATTGATTTGGGGTTATTTTATTCTAAGAAAACTACTAACTTTGGTTCAGTAGGTTATGCTGATGTAGGATATAAATCTGATCCACACAGCGCTAGCTCACAAATCGGTTATCTCTTTTGCTATAATGACATAGCCATTTCCTGGCATTCCACTAAGCAAACACTAGTTGCTACATCTTCCAACCACTCTGAAATTATTTTCCTCTATGAGGTCGGAAGAGAGTGTTTTTGGTTAAGATCTATGATATCACATATTTACAATGCTAGTGGATTCAAATCGGTGATAAATTCTCCCATTATAATTTATAAGGATAATGTTGCTTGTGTTGCACAAGTCAGAGGAGGATATATTAAAAGTGATAGGACCAAGCACATCTCGCCCAAATTTTTCTATACTCATGAACTCCAAGAAAGTCAAGAAATTGATGTTAAACAGATTTGCTCTGCTGATAATCTTACAGATCTATTTACCAAATCTTTGCCAACATCAACATTTGAGAAATTATTTTATGGCATTAGTATGCGGCGAGTCAGTAAGATGCAAGATCGAATTTCCCAAAAATGGAAATATTTAGATGCTCCAGAAGTAGCAGTTTGTTTTATTTTAGGGGGAGCGATTATGGATATAAATGCACTGTACCCTTTTTTCCTTCTGTCTGATTTTTTGTCCCATTGGGGTTTCCCAGCTTAAGGTTTCCAATGAGGGCAATAATAGCACGTCCAATTAGGCCACTAAAATAGGCCCACCTATATTGTTCTGAAGACAAATAGATTCTCTTGAAGACAAGCACATATTGTCCTAAAGACATATTAGATGGACTAATTGTATTGTACTATTTTTTCCCTTATGATCGGTTTTTGTCCCATTGGGTTTTTTTAACTTAAGGTTTTTAACGAGGCAATACATGTCCCAGAATAGCGTTTCGTCCACGAGGGAGTATTATGAAACATGAACTCAACGCCTCGTTAAATTTTGTTAATGTAACTCATGAACTTTAAACATTCTGTCGAAACGTCTAAAGAGCCGTCCGACGGGAAATTTTGGCGAAAAAGAAAGATTTGAAAACGAGAAAATAAGAAAAGGAGTCGCCACTAACCATTTAGTTTAGGTAGGTTAGCCACCTATTTTGACTCCATTTAACCTAACATAATCTACAAAGATTACCTTAGGTCAAACAAGTATTGGTCTATGAAAACAGATTTTGGGTTCGGGAGTCGGTTACGTTCGAGGAAGGATTAGCACCCCCGAAACGCCCGAAAATCGGTACCACAAAAGTCTTTTGAACATCAATTTTTTGGGTTAATGACAAAATGTTTTCAAGAAGAAGAGAATAATTTGAAAACTAAAAGTTAAAATGTCAGAGTAATACTCCTTTTGCTATGGGTTAATTCACCCTAAAAAAAATTCGATTTAATGAGATCCGTATTGAAAATTGGTTAGAAAAATTCTCAATGTAGAATAACCGAGTTGAGAACTTCCAAAAATAAACTTTGAAAATCAAAATGTTAAAACAAATAACTTGTTGAAGATAAATTTTGAATTTGAAGAAAAATGAGGATTTTGGAAAAGATTGAATTAAGTTTGGAGAGACTTCAATCATTGAAGACTAATTGAAACCTTCCGAAATTATTTTATTTTATTTTATTTTTTTGAAAAATTTTTTTTAAACTAATATCGGAATTATTAAATTCCTTTTATTGATATGTAGATTTTAAATAAAAGCAAGCTTCGAGAGAAAAAAAAATTAAGTTTAATTAGAAAGATTTCAATGTAAGGGTCAAATTGAAATCCTTCAAAAACATTTTTTGATTTTTGAAAACAATGTCGGAATAATTAAATTCCTTTTATTTTTGGATCTCATTTTTAAAAACCATGATTAGAGAAATTAACCAAGGTTTGATTTTGTAAGAAAAACCTCAACTATTGATTAAGTTTGAGATTTTCCTAAAAAAAACATCTTTAAACTTTTTAAAACTATGTCGGAATTGAAATTCCTTTTGCTGATAAAGGGGATTTTCTTTCAAAAATATTTTCAGGGTTTTCTTGAAGAAATGAGATTTGTAGAAAAAACTTTTGGAATTTTAAGGAAATCATAAAATATGGTATGATATGCAGATGATCTTTAAAAAGAATGGATAAAATCATTTTTTTTTATTTTTTAAAATAGACGAAAATCTATATTGAAGCCTTCCGAGTCCCGATCGGAATCCCGATAAGGTTATCTCGAAAAACCCTCACCTAAGAGAACCATTGAAGTCCTCGTAATCACGAGGTCCCCTCTGATCCTCTATCATCGGGATTTCCAATGCACATGATTTTTTTGAAAAAACGATACACTAATTTCTAAATGTATGAAATGATGGGATGAAATAAACTAAGGACATGGGTTAACATGAAAATATATTAGGTATGTATTAAACGAATAATTAAAGATGTATGAACTTAATTTCTAAAAAGATATAAATGATGTAAATGAATCTAAGTTAAATGACATGAATTATCATGTTAATGGGCCTAAGCTAAATGACATATTCAAAATACTAATGGGTCGAAGCTAAAATGCAAAAGAATTTGATTCTAAAATGCAAATGGGCATAAATGACAATGAGACAAATTAAATATGCATCACCTATATTAGAATGATTTAGATCTAAATTAAATACATGTGAATCTAAATTAAAATTAAACAAATTAAATATGCATGGACTTAGATTAAAATGAGACCGATTAAATTAAAATGACCTAAAGTAAATGCACACAAATTATAATGACCTAAATATATGCATGGATTAAATGAAACAAATTAAATTAAAATGACCTAAAGTAAATGGACATAAACTGAAACAAATCAAATATGCATGTACATAAATTTACATTACATAAATATGTATGAAACTAAATTAATACGATATAAATTAAATACACATGTAACTAAATTAATATGGCATAGATTAAATATGCATGAAGCTAAACTAGTATAATATAGGTTAAATATGAATGAGACTAGATTAAAATGACATAAATTACATACGGATAGATTAAAATTAAAATGATATGAACTAGATTAAATTGCTTGGGCTTGGCTAAATTAAATATGCATGGATCTAAATTAAAATAACTTAAATTAAATATGCATGAAGTTAAATTGAAATGGGGTCTAAATTAAGCATGTAAAAAGGGAAGAAAAGAAAAAAAATACAAATTAAATTAATTTCGGAAAATACCAGAAAAATGGAAGGCGGATCACTGTGATCGGGTCGGGTCAGAGTCTGGATCGGCGCGCGGGTTAGCAGAGAGGGCAACCGGGTCGGAAGACGGGTCGCTGGTCAACGCGCGGGCAAGTGGAACGGGTCGCGATGCGAGTCGGGGCAACGCGCGGGTCTTCTCCGCTGAGCGCGGGTCAAGGCTCGGATCTCGGTTCGGGTCGGGTCGAAGCGCGGGTCGGCACGCTGATTGCCTGCGCGGAGCTATTCGTGGTGCGGGGCGCGGGTCGGGTCGGTGCAACGCGCGGATCTTCGCTGCTGAGCTCGGGTTGACACGCAGATCCGGTTCGGGTCGAGGCGACGCGCGGATCTTCAGCGTTGGAGGCGGGGCGGCGCGGGCCGAGACGCGGGGAAGCGCGGGCCTGGTGCGGGGGAACGCGGGCCTGAGGCTTTAATGAGAGTAAAATGTCTATTTTGCCCTCCTTGGTATAAAAACCAAAATTTTACTTCATTTTTAAATTTTTTGCCATTTTTCTCTTCTCTTTCTCTCTCTACCCGAGTTCTTCACTCTCTCTCTCTACAAACACAATTAAACCTAGAAAATCAATCCCAAACGGATTAAAACCAACCTTCAAACCCAGAAAATTATGAACTTTTGAAGAACACCAAGAACAATTTTTCTCTACAAACACAATTAAACCCAGAAAATCAACCCTAAACGGATCAAACACAGCTTTTTCACATGAACTTTTGATGAACACTAAGAACACCGAAGAACACTAAGAACATTTTTCCAGATTTTGTCTCCTAAACCATGAAATTAAACACAATCTTCCTAAGCAAACTCCTCTCAGATTATTAAACACAAAATCATACACCGATTTACCAAACTCCAAACCAAAAACCCTAGATCTAGCTTTCAAATTCCTAAAAAAAACTTTAAATTCGAGCTCTTTTATTTCTATTTTAGTGAACCTTAGATGGAATTCAAGCCTGAAACTCACCAATTACTAGCCTATAACAAGCTCGAAATCCCTCCAAGTTGTTTTCTATTTTCTATTTTTTTATTTTTTTATTTTTTTAACAAAACCCTAAGCCTCAAAAAAATTTTTTTTTTTCTTTATCCAGAAATCTCCTCTCTCCGAAAATTTATCCCTTCCTCCCTCCTCCTTTTTTTCAGAGTTCCTCCCCTTTTTATTCCCGTTTTCATCTGAGGATCCTTTGCTTTTTTCTTGTTCTTTTTTCTTGTATGGCATCTTTTAGTGGGAGAGGGGGTGGATGAAATGATGAATGTATGTGCTGGTTTTTGGGATTGCTGAAAAGGCATCTTTTGGTGAGAGAGGGGGGTGGACAAAATGATGAGTGGGCATGTGCTGGTTTCAATTTTGCTGAAAGGGAATCCCGAAGCTGTGCAATCTCCAATTTTTATTATTTTTTTATTTTTGATTTTATTTTTTTGATTTTTTATATTTATTATTATTTTTTTAATAAAATATAAAAATAAAATAATTAAACAAACAAAAGTTGTGCAAAAAAGGAAATTAAATTATATAAAAAATGGTGTCTACACATTCATTTAAGATTCATTTGAGTTACTCTTTGGAGCCTGTATATAAACAAGTTTCCATAGCCATTGAAAAACACCTGATAATTACATATTCATCTCCTCTCTCATTCAATTCTCTAAATTCTCTTTCTCTCTCTCTCTCTCCTCTCTCTCTCTTGTTCCTTTAATTCTCATTTTCTCATATTCTTGCTTCTGTTTCCAATTTTAATTAACATACTTTTCACAACAAAATACAATATAAATAGTAAAATCCCCTATTTGGAAAATATCAAAACATGAGGCTTAAGTGTGAGCAAACAAAACATTACATAACGGAATTCAAAATCATCAATGGATCATATTAAAGAAGAGATCACCTATGGAACCTGGAGCAAGCCTAATACACACAAACTGAAGAATGTAACTCCTCACTAAGCTTTAATTTCCTGAAAACATATGAAAGCATGAGGAGAGTCCATAGACTTAGTGATGTGGTTTGAAAATAACGTAATAGACAAAAATAATGGGGGATACACTTATACCAAAAACAAAATTATAAATCATCATTTATTTCATAAAGCAATACCCTCAATAAATCATTTAATTAAATATATATATATATCATATATTAGGGCGACAAAAATAGATTGAGCATCATTTGTCGATGAGCTCGTACCATTGGAATTAATCGTCCCATAATCATCAAAAAATAAATATATACATACAATTTGCCAACTCTCTCAATGTTGTCATTCGTTGACTTTATGACTATAAACCTTTTGCTGAGTTATCCTATGTACGTCTCAACCAGAAGCACACTCACATGTGTATCTTTCTGTAGATGGTTCATAGGCTACTAAGTCAACTAGCAAATGCCTCTCAAAGGGCTGGCCACGCAAGGAGCAACAACAATGCCTCACATGGGTTGGCCATACAAAGGCCAACAGTAAATACCTTCACACACATACACATACATCTATCCAACCCACCATATAAAATGTGTATATTTGTGTGGTGGATCACTATATTCCAAAGCATTAAAACATTTATTGTAAAACAATTAAAAATACTTTGCTATCAATGCCACTAAACATTGAAGCCAAACCAATCATGAATTGGGAAAGTAATATATTCACGCACTAATTCAACTGCATAACTGGAACCCTTACCATAATTTTTCATCGATGCTTCTAATTTGCATGAAAATTTATTAGAAATCCATTTTGAAATTCATATCATGCTTATGCTGACACATGATAGCCTAAACAGGTTTCTAATATGCCAACGAACTACCCTAGGCTAAACCGAGATTAATTTTACATAAATCAAGAAAAGTTAACTCGGGTTAACTCTGAGTCAACCCATATCTGGCATCGATTTAACTCATTCAAATTTGAGTCTCTTAGGCAGCTAACATTCGGGACCCGTTCTACTCGATATGGGCATGGTCCCCTGTTTCGGACGACCCGACGTTGATTTTACTCATGTCTGGCGTCGGTTCTCTTCGGTGCCATCGTCCACGGTAACTTTTCACCCTGTTCAGCCTCCCACAACTCAAATTTACCACATTTACTCCTCCAAACAACATGCCAAGACTCCAATAATTGCAATAATTTAGCCACAATTTCATAATTCAACAGCTTGGTACATAACCCAACTAAATATTCGAAAATGAGCTTTTATTCTTCAAAAATTCACAAAGTGCTCATCAACCCATGATTTTAAAATGCAAAAGCTCCTATTGGAATCCCTTAAAGTGATAAACAATATTCCTTGGTGGTTTGGTTCAAAACTAGGCTAATTTCTCCAAATCTATGAAGAAACCTGCAACTTTCTTCGCTGGTTTAAGTTAGATTCTTTGAGAGTTTTCAAAAATGAACTCATCTTTTTGTAAAGCTCAAAATTTTCTTCAATATATCTCTCAAAAAAAAAATTTCTTCAATATACTATATTTGTATGCGAAATTTGGTTTAGAATTGAACAAGACATTAAAGAGAGAAGTTTTTAATTAAGTTTATTAAAGGGCGAAAGCTTGAATTATGAGAAAAATAGAGGAATGAGTGAAACGAAGACGACGATGGAGCTGCTGGCCCATGCGGCCCGCCCCATCATTCATTTATCCAATTTTCCCTTTTGGAAAATTGACATCAAGTCCTCCCTCTTTTCTAAATTCTAAAATCAACTAAATATCTTTATAAAATTTTTAATTTAGTCCCCAATCACACTTTTGTTTTTTGAACCGAGGGTATCATCAGGCTTTGGCCTAAGAGTAATCTCTTTCGAGCTGGATTAGCACACTATAAGGGTAAAGCTCTTCCAATAATGATTTTCTCTATTCATAAAACTCGAACTCGAGACCTTATTTAGGGGAATAAATGTCAAACTATTTGAACCAACCAATTATTAGCCCCCAATCACACTTTTTAATTAATTTAATTTCACTCTCAATGCTCCATTACTTAAGTTAATTTCATAATTTAGAACTAAATATTAAATTCAATTAGGGTCAGAGTCCACAATATATATCAATATATATATATATATTACTTATTAATTTATTTATTGAAAGAGTTATTTTTTATTACAATTATTTATTAGTAATAGGAAAATAAATTATTTCTTAAATTGAATGTCATTTATGAATCGGGTGAGGTTGGACTTAAAAATATGATCAGGATTCAGATTCGGTTTATGGCAAACCTAAAAATTATTTATTTCTTGTCAGTCCAAAATCCTAATCGCTTTGAGCCTTTGACCGATATTTTATACTTCACACAAGCATAAATGCTAAAATTCTCGGCTTCAATCAATGCAACATTATTCAAATCTAAATTTCTCAGCCACGTCAGCCCCACGCTGCCAACACATCGGGTTGACTGTTTTTGTTTATATGAGAATTATATATACCATAAAGATAAATCACATAATTAATTTTAGTTCTATCAAGAGATTAGTTGGGTGTAAATTAAAGTTAAGGGATTTATTTGATTATAACAAAAAGTTTGGAGAACTTATTTGACTGTTAATAAAAATTTAAGGACTCCTTACTCGTAAGAGTGCCTTCGACCCAAGGTCTAGAGAGTCTCTTGAATTTTTTTGGTCAAACTAAGAATTCCCTTAATTAAACCCAAAAAGGTTTCTTATCAAAAAGGTCTCTTGAATTTTTCTTGGTCAAACTAAGAATTCCCTTAATTAAACCCAAAAAGGTTCTTATCAAAAAAGAGTTTACAGGCTTAATTGACTTCTTAAAATAAGTATAGAGTTTCTTTTATATATATATATATATATATATATATATATATATACTTAAGCCTTTAATTTATGAGTATACAAACTAATTTGAAACAACGGTTTTAGTGCATATTTGTTATATCAAATTAAATTGGATAAGATAAGGAGAAAAATTATATGTAATTTATTATGTGATTTTATAATACTTATATAAATTTACATAGATTTATATTATGAAGATGATTGTTCATTGGATGAGTCAATCATCTCCATTTATAGAAGATTAGATCATCTTATAAATAATTCTCCTTACAATACAAATTACATATAAATCTGTATCAATATTATGAAACAACAGTATAAATTCATCTAAGTGTTAGATATTTTCTTGGATAAAATTTAATGGCTTTAATTTTTTTTCTTAGACTTTTTATACTTTATGAGTATTAGTTATTTTTTTGAACTCTATAATTTTGGGACCTTTAATATTAAACCACATACATGATATATGCACCAATATTTTTTTTTGTTACAATATGTATAAAATTTCAATAATTTACTTATGATAATATATATACACAAAATTATATAATATGTATTGATAATTAACATACGAATTCTCATGTCCACAGGAAAGTGCGGGTCCATTGCTAGTATTATTTTAAACTCTAAAAAATCTCTTTTGTACATCAAGAAACACTCAAACATTTTTTTTGAAGTATCAAAATCTATAAATCAATTATTATCTATACCATTAAATTAAAATTATGTTTAACGGAGCTCTAAGGAGAGTGTCACATATCAATTTTAAATTTTTTTTGTATTTTTTTAAAACATATCAATTTTTAATTTTAGTATTTTTTAAATGTGAATATTTTTTCAAACTAAAATCATCATTATTGTCATTTGAAGTTATTAAATTCATTAAATGTATTTATAATTATTTTTTGCATTATTTCTTTTGATTGAAAAATGAAAATGAAAGGACATTTTAAATTAAAAAACTAATTAATTTAATTTTTACTTTTAAATTGAAAAAACTAAGGTGATGAAACTAAAAAATAAGTTAGTGAAATTTTTTTCATATAATTTTATTTTTACTTTTTCGGGGTTTTTTTCCTTCCTCTTTACTTTTTGATGTTACTAATCATATTAGTTTAAAAAAGAAAAATACAAGACAAGAGAGAAATAACAAGTTAAAGTTTGATTTATATTTATTTCTTATTTTGTTATCAACCAAATTCATTTGTGTACTTTTTTCTTTTCTTATATGTATTATTTATTATTATCTACTTAAATAATAATATTGTAATACATATTATGCCTTTTTGTTATTATCTATCAATTTTATCTATTATATTATACTTATTTTTGTAACTCGAAGTAAAATTTATTTTTGTAATTACTATTCTATTTATAGTTAAAAAAATAATTAGTTTAATTTCATGTATTATATTATATTTATTTTTATAACTCGAAACAATAAGATATAGGGTTCTCTTCTAGTTATATTATAAAATTAAAAAGCAAAGAAATGCATATGCAAGATTCGTTGGATTGAATGAAATAAAAAAAAGATTTATTAAATAATTTTACCTTGTCTATTCTATAAATTGCTAGAAGAATCTCTTTTATTGACCAAAAATAAAAGAAGAATCTCTTTACTTTTCATACGACGTTAAGATGAATAAATAATCAATATATTTTGATTTACACAAAATTAAACGTCAAATAGGATTAAATTATTTTATGTATCTCGCATACATTTAAAATAGTTATAAAATCTGGTTTCAGAGAATTTCAAATCACAATTTTGTTACTTTTTAAATATTTTGTTGAATTAAATGATTCTAGATTTTTTTATAATTAATTTATTTAGATAAATATCCAAAAGAATAAATAACAAAAAAATTATGATAATATATTAAAAGACATTTATTTTTCCTAAAAAGATTCTAATGGTAATTTTTTCTCTCAATGTCATGCTTTATTTTTATATATCATCCAGTTTTTGTATAGGGATTATAAACTTTGATGATAATTTTTTGTCACTTTTTTTGTTGATTTGTTTGAAATTTTATAATTAATTATAATTATGATCCTAACGCGGAACAATGACTTAAATCTAATTAAATGAATTTTAACTTGTTTGGTTGATTTTAGTAACATCGATAATATAATTTGACATAGATCAAATTCTTTTAATAAATTTCTAAATATATTAGATTACTACAGTATTTAAAAAATACTAGCTTAATTACAACTTACACCTCAAATTAACGGTTTAATTTTCAAGCTGATTGGGATAAAAACAAAAATAGAAAAAACGATGTACTCTCAGCTTCTTGAAAAGGAGAGTTATGGGATGCAATGCTATTAACGTCATGGATTGCGTTAGCTTTGGTACTTCAAAAGTATAAAATAAATATAAAATGTATTTATTATTATATAATATTTATTTATATTTAAATGAAATATTAAATAAAACAAGGATTTGCTTAACCAGTGCCTATAAGCACTGGTTAAGTTCAATTAATTATGATAAAAAATAGCATTAAATTTTATAAAAAGTAATAATTATTGTCAGAAAGTATTTAAATGTCAAAATATCCTTAGATTTATTTTGGACTAAACTTTATAAATTTGGGGTTAAACTTTAACAAATTTTTTTTTTGTTAAAACCCTATAATAATATATTTAAAAATTTAAATCTAATCCTTAAAATTAAAATTTTTTATTTAAGATTAAATTTTATAAATTTAGAGGTAAATTTAAATAAGGATATTTTTATCTTTAAATAATAATATAAATATAAAATAAATATTAAACACCTAAAAATAAGATAATTATTACTAATAATTACTTACTTAACATGCACCCGTTCACAATTTTCATAAAACAAATATAAATAATAAACATATATGTTTTGGTGTTTGGACAAGTTTACCCTAGAGCTATAAATGGTACATAGCGGCACAAAAATCCAAAAAAATCGAGGTCAGAGTGGCAGATATGTCAGACAGATTGGTCTGCGTGTTTTATTCGGCTCCTCCTATAGTTTTTAACTGAAGGATAATTTTGATAGATAAGATAATGATATTTCCAATTTTTTTCTTTTTTTATTCTTTTCATTTGATAAAAAAATATAAACATAAATAGCTGGGTGGGTGGAAAGCAATGATTTTTTTATTGTGGAAATTTCGGTGATTCATCCGCCAGGTGTTAACAGCTGCAGATTTCTTGTAGTTAAAATTGGCCAACTCATAAGTTTTACATAATTATTCACATAATTCTGCACATGAATAAAATATTCAGTTGTACTAGCTTATAGAAAATATTGAGGGGGGAACTGATTATAATACACCAGTGGTTATGCTGGTTGCACTGGCTGTGTTGATTGACAATCATAAGAAGATTGTTGTTCAAGGGAATAATATGATAGATACTCACTAGATGAATATGGTGTCCCATGATAATATTCCTATATTTACCATCAAACCAATTTCCAGAATATAAGTCAATCTGTGCATTATAACCGACTGAACTTTGTTTTGTGATTATACTCATAGAGTATAAATGTCACGCCCCGACCTGCCCGAGCCAGCCACTTGGCAACAGTCGCACTGCCTCGAAGTACGTGTCGACCAGTCACGCACCAGAAGCACCGCAAGGCTTTGAAATGGACATTATCGCTGCAAAACCACTAAAACTTTAATTAAAACTCTTTTAATAAAATAATAAACTTTAAAAGTAATACCAATGGACCAATTTAAAGAAATATCTATCCAGCGAAAACTATTAAGCATAAGCTACCAACACCTCTTAGTAAGCCTCCATTCTATCTGCTGTCCTCGTATGCGGATCTGCATCCATCCACATTGGATACAGGTGAGTGGCGGAGGTTCAATAAATCTCCATCGGGGTTAGGGAAAACAGGGGAAATCCAAAAAGATAATAATAAAATAAATATTTTTCTTTTTAAAATCCCTTTTCAAATTCTCCACTGAGAATTTACTTTGAAACCATTTTAATAAATATATATATATATACATATCTCGAAAGGGCTGACATCTCTTTCATACTGAAAGCTCGACCCGTCAGTCGTATACTTCACTACACCAAGGGCTATTTCCTTTCTTTCTAAAATGTTTTCTCTTTTTCTCTTTCTCTAACCCGTTCTCTCGGTGGTGCCCATCGCTGTGGTGGAACACAGCTACCTTGAGCCCTGGCGAGCTTCCCTACGCTTCTCTCCCAGGGTCTTTGTTCACCGTGCCCCTCGATAGCCGATCCACGGTTGAGTCTCATGCATGCTCTCAAACTCGGTCCACGCTCCCGCATATTGGAGCCCCAAGGAACCTACTCAGTCGCTCATCTCGCATCCCAACCATATATATATACATCATATATATATATAAATATATATCTTTAAAATATATAAGCATAAATATAAACACACACACACATAAATCTTTATTCTTTTCCTTTTAAAACATCCCACTCTCTATGTGGGTATATCACCATGTAAATGTGTGTGCGTGTATTTCCCGTATTCCAAAACCTTTGAAAACATTTATGTTTTTAAAACCATTTTTAAAACCTTTGTGCCCAGTGGCTAAACAAAGAAGTCTAGGCCACTCACAGTATTGCGAGGTTCGTATACTCCCAAGCGCTCCATGTAGCTTAACCTCCGGAGCATCGCCGCACTCAATTCATCCGGAGCCCTAATCATGGAAATACATGTTAACATTCATAATTAAATTTATGAATGCACCGACGAGGCTCTAGCATGACCTAAGAGGGTGTTTGGAAGTGTTTCGGGGCTTAGAAAAGTGTCTAGGAGGTTCCGGGGTAAAAATCGGACACTTAAAGGAAAATTAACAAATTGCCCCTAGGGGCCCGTGGGCCGTCCATGCGAGCTGGGCCCGGCCCCAATCTAGGCCAAGTAGGCCCTCCCACGCGGACTAGGCCACGTTTGGCCTAAGTCCCGCGTGGGGAAAGTGGGCTGCCGCCCACTCCTGCGTGGGACTCGGCCAGCAGGGCACTCCCCTTTGGGAATGCCTCTTCTCCCGCGCGGGAGGCCTTGAAATGGTCTCTCCCGCTTGAGAGAGACTCAGCTCTTGCGCGGGAGCCGTTTGGAAGCCTCGGGAACAGAGGCATTTCCTCAATTTTTGAGCCCCTTGGACCATGGTTTGGTCAGAAAATCAAGACGGACATTCCTCTCGCCTCCCACGACTCGTTCACAGAAGCAAAAACAAGAATCACAAGTTCAAAGTTCCTAGATCTCAAATCTAATCTAAAAATCTAACTAAAAAGCTAAACCTAACTTTGAGCTTGGATCTCCCCTAGACCAATGCATGGAAATACGTGAAAAAATTAGTAAAACGTAAATTAAAGCGAGTAGAATAACATACCAAGATCTCGCCTTGATCTTTCGGTCGAATTGTCCGGATCAGCCAAAAGTCCGAAATTGCTCCGAGAGAGCAATTGAGAGAAAAGAGAAATGAGAGAAGAGAGAAAGAGAGAAAATAAGGGGGAGAGGCTCGGCCTCCCCCTATTTATATGGGAGTCCGGCACTTGGTCTACTCGGGTCCCGGGCCAGACTTTCTCTCCTCTTTTTGTAACCTTTCATAATCTCAATCCTTGGCCCAATCCACCGACCAAATCGCCAATGGACTTCCAATCCATTGGCTATGGACTTAAAGAAGTCCACTTTAATGTTTCCATGCATGGTCACCTGTCTCATCTTCCAACTATGTCTTATCTTAAGCTTAATTTCTCTTTTTAATTAGACACATTCGGACCAATGTATTGTTGACTTAATATGCCGTCTTACACTATTCTGTTCGTACAGAAAAGTCGCATTAGGTCTGGGTGTGTCATAAAATCATCAGTGAGATTTTTCATACCTTTCTTCGCTTTTTTTACTTTTTGCTCCATACCCAGTTTTGCGAGACCCATGGTCCTCATCTTGCGTAGCACGTGTGAAAGTTGCTTCGCACGTAATTGAACTTACTAGTATATAATAACCACTTTCATATGAAGGATCATACCTTGCAACATTTTTTGTTCCTCTTTGTCCACCCCCCACCTTGAGTCCCTGTTGTTTTAGTCATTTCTTCATATCCCTCCATCATCATCACCACCATCATCATCATTATTTTGGTTTCTTGAATGACCTTCGAATTCAGGTGGAAATCGATGGTTTTATCTGATGAAGAGTCCAAGCCTACCTCTTCAGACAAGACTTTATCAACATCAATCCCACATTCTTGAGCATGAATGCTAACTTTTGGATTAGACTTCCGAATCAACATGCAATTTACTTTAATTGAGAGCTAAAGAGGAGTAAGACAACATACTTCCTTACCTCAAGAGGTTGTTGCCAATATTTCTCCAAATTTCCAAGAGAAGTCCAAACATTTAGCTTGAGATTGAGCTTAATTCACTAAGTTTTGATGCCAATAGCCACTAACATTGGATAAATCTCGAAAAGATACATAAGATAGAGTATTTATTTGCTTCGATCGGTCAATAATTGAAGGATAAATGAAGAAATGAAGTTTGAAGTTTAATGGATGAGCAAGAAAAAAGAATCCGGA
This sequence comes from Microcos paniculata, assembly GCA_030664755.1. Taxonomy (NCBI): domain Eukaryota; kingdom Viridiplantae; phylum Streptophyta; class Magnoliopsida; order Malvales; family Malvaceae; genus Microcos; species Microcos paniculata. The sequence goes on along the minus strand of CP131459.1, from coordinate 31,121,743 downwards.
AAGGAAAGGAAGAAGGAAAAAGAAAGAAGAAATTATTCTTCCATGCACTATTCTTCCATGCACTGCTTGATAAAAATGTCAATTTTACCCTTCTTCATTTTCTCAAATTTTAATTCTTACCATAGATTTAATTTAACACTGATTAATTTCTCCAAACTATACTTAGAAAAAATTCGATTTTACTAGAAATTTATTTATTGGGAGTTTAATACTATATTAGATTAGGGTTAGAGTCCATAAATATTCTTTAAACTAATCTTAAAAAAGATATTAGCACAAGAAAGAAACATATAAAATAGTTTACAGAGTACTTTATTTTTCTCTTAACCCAAGTTACTATTTAAATTTAATGTTACATTCACTAAAGTTTGCCGTTATATAATTGCAAGTCAACAAAACAGCCAATGCAATAAAGATGGGTCCCAAAGTCTAATTTTTTAATCTTTGAGACCTCAACATTAAATTTGACTTAAAGAGTTTATGAGTGTAATATAGTGATTAAATTTGAGTCTTAAGCTCGAGCCTTCTACTTCCACCATAGATCTTAAGTAATTCTCCATTTGGGTCAAGATCCTAAATATTTTGGATCAAATCACTATTCAAGTCAGATCGCAAAAATTCAGCTTGATTCACCAAGTTTCAATGCCAATAGCCACTAACATTGGATAGATCTTGAAAAGTTACGTAAAATAGAGTATTTATTTGCTCCGATCGGTCAAGAATTGAAGGATAAATAAAGAAATGAAGTTTGAAGTTTAATGGATGAGGAAGAAAAAAGAATCGGGAAAGGAAAGGAAGAAGGAAGAAGAAAGAAGAAATTATTCTTCCATGCACTATTCTTCCATGCACTGCTTGATAAAAATGTCAAGTTTACCCTTCTCCATTTCCTCAAATTTTAATTCTTACTATAGGTTTAATTTAACACTGATTAATTTCTCCAAACTATACTTAGAAAAAATTTAATTTTACTAGAAATTTATTTATTGGGAGTTTAATACTATATTAGATTGAGGTTGGAGTCCATAAATATTCTTTAAACTAATCTTAAAAAAGATATCAGCACAAGAAAGAAACATATAAAATAGTTTACAGAGTACTTTATTTTTCTCTTGACCCAAGTTACTATTCAAATTTAATGTTACATTCACTAAAGTTTGTCGTTATATAATTGCAAGTCAACAAAACAGCCACTGTAATAAAGATGGGTCCGAAAGTATAATTTTTTAATCTTTAGGACCTCAACATTAAATTTGACTTAAAGAGTTTATGAGTGTAATATAGTGATTAAATTTGAGTCTTAAGCTCGAGCCTTCTACTTCCACCATAGATCTTAAGTAATTCTCCATTTGGGTCAAGATCCTAAATATCTTTGATCAAATCACTATTCGAGTCAGATCACAAAAATTGAAAGCACAACAACAAACAAATTTTTTGTAATGTATTACTGATTTTTACGGATAAATAAAATATCGTAATTATATTGTAGATATATGAATATATCGACGGATATTCGGTAAAAAAGGATTACCGTAGAGATATATCGCAATATCGATATCGATATCGGCTATATCAATGGATATATCGATGTATCCATAGATATTCAATTCCATGATTCTAACATTTCCTTCTTTTCAAATTGAATGTGCCATTACAAATGATAAAGGTGAAATGATATTGTGATAGTTATTTTATAATTTTATTTTGAAGTTTGAAGTGATATATAGTTAGAGATCTTACAAAATGTTAGTGTTTAAATGAAGAATAAAATTGATTTTTTTTTATTTTAGGTAAGTGAGTATTATTTTGAAATAGTATAATAGGATGGATATTAAATATATGAAATAGCGGGAGTATTAACTAGCTAAATTCTACTAATTATTATTGAATAATAATAATGAAACTTTTCGGGGTCATGACGTATCTCAATTTCTTCTTGGAACAAAGAAAGATACCTTAGATTTGATTAATAATATTATTCTCTCTTTCCTATTTTGTTTGCTCATCTTTTTTTTTATAGAAAATCATAGTTTATTTATCTATTATTATAAATAAACAACTAATAAACTTCATTTCTCAATTTTATCCTTCTTTTTCTTTTATTATTATCATATTATTATACAAAAATCGCAACAAAACTTACAAATATAAAAAATAACAAAATAATTTAACATGAATCAACCACTTTTTCTTAAACTTTATAAAAATTAACAAGAAACAAACATTAATAGACGGAGGGAATATTATATGTGGAATTTGTCATCATTTTAATAAAACAAGATGCCTTATTGAGGCATGTAATCTCATTTTTCTATTCGCATTATTTTGGTTCATATATATGTTCATGTATATGTGTGTGTATATATATAACATACATACATACATACACATATAGGGAATTCAAATTTCTACTCTTTTGAATATGTGAAAATGTTTATCACTCAAGCAAAATGTTCGAATGTCTTCTTGATGATAGATTTGACCTTCAAGATACGTCAAATTGTAAATTTCCATTGACAAGAATTTGCAAATTATTATTTAGAAAATAAAACCCTTCGTACCATGACAATAATATTAAGTTTATAAACAATTATCATATAGGCCTAGTCACTTTTGTTCATTCTTACAGGAAGGCTAACTTCTTTTTCGATTCCTTAGTCAAATATGGTGTTTTTAGATCATCAAACTTGGTTACTTGGTTTATAATATTTTTCTCTTTTAATAATTTTTATCTTCAAAAAAAGTTTATAAATATAATAAATTATCAAGATAAACAAAAGAAGAAAGAGAAAATCATTCAATATTTCAAGGTTAGAATTATATCATTCGATACCTATACACACTCACAAACACATGTATGTGTGTGTGTGTGTATATATATATATATATATATATATGAGAGATCTACTTACATTCGGTATTAATATTTTATAATTCGACGTACAATTAATATTTTAACAATATGATCATTGGATTTAACAATATATTCAAATCTATCATATACGTAAAATTTCAAGCCAATCCGATATTTTTATCATATCAATATAAATTTTAACATTTTTAGATATTTTTAATATATGCTTAACAATGAAAAATTCTATCGCATTAAAACATATGGTAGACACTTTAAATTAACTTAAAATTTTACATGTATGATATTTATGAATAAAGTATGAAATTTAACAGTTTGATCATTCAAATTTTTATCGTACATTAAATTATGACATGATATAAAACTTTTAATCTTACACTGAATGTAAAAGGATCTCTCATCATATAAATATATATATATATATATATGTATATAATTGTCAAAGATTTAAACCCTAATTACTGAACCTAAGTGCTAACACTTTATCAATATTAGTGACCATGATTTGGTTTCGGTTCCTAAAACCTTGAAACGAGTACTAAAACATTAAAGTGCAGGCTATACTCAGTTCCAAGATAATTACGATTTAGTTTCAGTTTCTATTTCGAACCATAATTTTCATATATATATATATATATATATGATATATTAATTTATGTTAAAAGGAATGAAAATAGAGTACTACTCCCTCAGTCCTTATTTATCTGTCTCTTTTTGGGATTTTTTATCCCTTTTTATCTGTCCCTAACTAACATTGATTATTAATTTCTAAACTTACCCTTTCAAACTCTTTTATTTCTCTTTTAAATGAATAATTTCTCAAATGTGAGTGAGAATCAAAGAGGGAGAGAGATAGGGATAAAATAAGAAAGTTAAGATAAATGTTTATGAAATTTTGTGTCTTAATTACTTTTCTTGTCTTGTATGCAACGGTTAATGTGGACAGATAAATAGGGACAGAGGGAGTATCAGTTTTAGTTCTAATATACGAGAAATCAAACCGGAACCTTTATTATGATTTTGACGGTTTGTTTGATCATAGTTTCGGTTTGGTTCTATTATCGGAACGAACCAGAGTTTTGTCTAATTATCATCAATTCGGACAACTATTAATAGAATTGCTATTTACAAAATAACTAATGAGATAGTATAATTCTTTATATATTTATAAAGTTATTTAAAAAGTAATTTAAAGGTATAATGAAAATTTTGTACGCTTTTGTCAATTAAACCATTTTCTAGATCTTCATTAATTTTATAAATTAATTTGGCCAAGCAAAATTCTCTCTCTCTCTCTCTCTCTCTCTCTAGATATATATATATATATATATATATATATATATATATGCGCAGCTTAGTTAGGCATGCCTACATACACAAAATGTCGACAAAGAAAATTAGAAGATAAATGAGAAGAAAACTCTTATATCTATAAATCTGTAAATCGAGAAATCGGTAAACTATAAATGAAAGTCTATACCTAAAACTAAAAGAAAGGCCATTCACGTTGGGGTCTCTTTTATTTTTTTTCTTCTTTTTGCAATTTTTTATTCTTTCTTTTTATTCTTTTTCTTTTCCTTTAAATATTTTCTTTAAAATTTTTTTTACCATCCATCAATCAATCATATATATATAATATTATTTAATTAATATTATTTTATATTTTATATTGATTGTCATCTAACAATTGACTCTCATTTTCAAATTTTTTTAACAAAATTTTAAACATGAATTCACTACTTTCTTCGAAAATTTAGAGCAAGTAAGTAGAGTAAAAATAAAATATTGATCCATTACATTCCTCATATTTAACATATCATTACACTTTATTATAATTCTCTTGATTTTCTTCAAAAAAAAAATTCCTCCAAATTTTTTTTATGAATTATAAGATTTAGGCCATGTTTCATAGAATTTTATTTATCTGTGATTTTGTTTTAACTTTTTAATTATCATTTGTGAGTTTTATCAATTAATATGAATCTCTCTAACATTTTATTAAATTTTTTATACTTCTATAGGAAAAGGAGAGGAGGGGGGGGGGGGGGGGGGGGGGGGGTTGGGGGGGGAGCAATTGTCTTTCTCAATCTCTCATATTTTATTTTTTAAAAAAAAATTCTTAATATAAGTCCCACTTAAATTCTTAATAGAAGTGCCACTTATATTCTTAATATATATAAGTGCCACTTATATTCTTTTTTTTTTTTTAGAGTTTTTGGTTTGAAAATGAGATTAGTTTTTTGATGATGATAAAATTTGGGTCATATCTATTAGAATTGGTGTTATTTCTAACTGTTTTTATTTTTATTATCTTGAGTATATTTTTTAATTATTTTATTTTTTAATATTATTTATTTTAAACTAAATATTTAATCTTGAAGTGTTATTTATCTACAGTGATATTTTATTTTTATAAAAAATATAATTTAAATATTTAAAATAAAAAAATCCCAAAGACGAAACCTGGATCAATTTCTAATATGAAATTATATGATGGATTTTAACTCAGAAATCATATCTAGTTTTTGCTAAAGGCCATAAAAACTGTCCGCACACAATTCGAAAGTTTCAGATTCTAATAATTACTCTCATTTTCACAATATCTGTCGTTTTAAGGTTTTGCATAAGAATTAAGAATAGTGTTAAAAACTCCTAAAATCTAGACAAAATATTATGAAAGGGCAGTTTTACCCTTTTATTGAAATTGTTTATTCTCACAAATACTTTCTTTTTGATAATTAATACTTTGTCGAATTAATTTAGAGGGATAGGGATAAAATTAGAAAAAGAATAGTTAATACTTCCTATAATTCTTAAAATAACGGATAAATTGAAATGAAAAAATTTATCAAAAACGACAATTATTGTGGAAAAGAGGAAGTATTTAAGCAGAGGATCAAGCATTTATCGTCCTTTTCTTATTCTTTTTTATTGAGGAAGAAGTCAAAGTCTCCTGCAGGATTAATTGACCCACAGGAAAATTATCAACAAATTGTTTGAAAAAGCTTTGTTTTTTAATGAATAGATAGATTATGGTATTTTGATACAACGATTATCATAAAACGATTTTTAATATATATATATATATATATATTTGAGATTATAAAAAATTGAATAATAAAAATATTAATTCGTCACTATCTTTAATTTGGACGGCGGTCATATGGGGAAGAAGTCGAAAGGTACCAGACGATTGCGGTAAGAGTAAGGGCGGTTGGAAAGGCCAATGTCATCTTGTTCCATGCAATAATTTATTTAGCCATTGATGCAATGGGACTTCGGCACTTTGGGCAATTATTATTGACAACGCAAGGTCAAGTAACTGTCTAATCTTCCGCCACCCTGGTACCAGCTTTCACAAATCTTTTCGTATCCAGTTATTTTTCAAGATCTTTTTTCTTTTTCCTTTTTCGGGGATTTTGAAGCGATTTTATCTGTTTTAGTACTATCCTGAAGGTACAATACAAAATGGAAATAAGTTTAATTTTTATATATATAGTAAATTTTACTCCTTATTCAAGATTCGAATCTAAAATTTCTAAGTTAAAATGATCTCAAATCTTAAGCAATTATATGACCACTTGTAAATTAAATGTTGAAGCTGACTTAACTGCTCCTTTATTTTGCCAAAACATTGAACTTGGATCTATTGACCCCAAACTAATTTCATTTAGATATTGAAAGTATAAAAAATAAAGCTTTCTTATTAGTTTGTTTTTGAGAAATTAAATTTGTATTCTCACTCTTATCAAATAGAAACAGTTAGATCAAAGCCTGTCAATAATTTGTTAGGAATTTGATTCATTGACATTGTAATGCCGTATCACAAACAATATGAAAATACTATGAGTCGAAACTTCTTATCTAGGAATCACAATCAAAACACAAAGAACAAGAAGAGCTTGACAAATCAAATGTTTTCAGTCTATATAAGAAGCTCCTTGTTTCCCTTCTTTCATATTGTATTATATTATCTATTTTTTTTTTCCATGATCCTTTTAAACGATTAAATTAAAGAGCCTGAGTAGAGCTGTCAAAAGTTGACCCGAACCCGATAACCCGACCCGACCGACCCGAACCCGAAACTAACCCGATCTGGTTTGACTAAAAAAAGTAAACGACCCGAACCCGACCGACCTGAAACCCGATTGACCCGAAACCCGATTGACCCGAAACCCGATTGACCCGGAACCCGATTGACCCGAAACCCGATTGACCCGAGAATCTAACCCGAAAAACCCGAGAATCTAACCCGAAAAACCCGAGAATCTAACCCGAAAGAACCCGACAAACTAATGAAATACTCCCTCTGTCCCTATTTATCTGCCTTCTGCTAGAAGCTTTATTTGTTTTTAAAAACTTTATTTATTCCTTTTTATCTGTCTATATCCCAGCATCAATTATTAATTTTTTAAAATTACCCTTTTAAACTACTTTTTTTCTCTCTTAAATAAATATTTTTTCTAAATAGGAGAAAGAATTAAAGAAGAAGAGAGATAAGGATAAAATAAGAAAGTCAATGTAAATATGTATGAAATTTTGTACCATAACTATTTTTTTTGCCCTGTATGAAATGATTAATTGTAATAGACAAATAGGGACAGATGGAGTATTTTTATATAACTCATAAACTTCAAATTTAATAAATAAATTTGATAAAGAAAATAAAAATAAACATTTGATAAAATTTTGATCAAAGTGAACTTAAAAAAATATTTTTTCATAATTATGGTTTTTAAATTTTATTATTATGAATTTATGATTGAATTATATGAATTTATAGAATATTATTACTTAAATTTAATAATATTAATTATGAACATTATTAAGGAAAATTTGAGAATTTACAAAAGGCCATGTTGATTTCATCATTACTGATCAAATCAATAAATAAATTTTTTCATGTGAATGACAATTTTCCATTTTAACTAAGAAAATTTATAAATTACAGTAATATTAATAAATTACTAATATTCATATCAAATTAGTGAATTATCTATCCAACAAAAAGTATCTAAACATTAAAAATTTGAAATTAAAATTTTAATATGTTGTCATATATTTTCTCCTTATAATTTAGTTCTCGCCAAAACAAATAATTTAATGAGAATGCCGAATGTAGTGTGTGTGCAAGTTGTTCTATTATGCAGAAGTATGTGATGTTAATCACTAATCACTATAAAATATAGTCTATATACAAGTCTTAGAAAGGAAAGAACAAAACAAGGTCATTAGCACTAAGATAATAAGATACTAAGATTAGTGGTTCATGGTGGCCATAGCTGTATGAATCATGAATTTATTATATATCAATTAGAATTTAGAAATGAATTAGTAAATAATAAAAATTTAAATATTTATTTTATTTAAAACTATAGATAATTTATAGGAAAATTTTTAAAAAAGTTATAAATGTTACTAATGTAATTAATGCATTTATAACATTACAAATTTAATTAATTTAATTACAATTTATAACAAATCTAATAAATAATATTTTTGATAAAATCTCTCTTAAGTATTAATTTGTAAAATCAAAACTTTAATTCAATTTAAAATAATCGATAACCCGAATGACTCGAGAGTTAAATAAAAAAAAATCGAATCCAAATGATATAAAATCCAAAAAACCTGTAACCTGAAAGACCCGATGGTCAAACCCGAAAAACCCAAACCCGAAACCCGAATGACCCGAAACCCGACAAACCCGAGGGCAAAACCCGAAAAACCCGAGACCCAAATGACCCGAGACCCGAATGACCCGAAACCCGAATGACCCGAGACCCGAATGACCCGAAACCCGAATGACCCGAAACCCGAATGACCCGAAACCCGAAATGACCCGAAAATCTCTTTTGACCCAAACTGATCCGACCTGATTGACCCGAACCCGAAACCTACCCGATCAACCCGATTTGACACCTCTAAGCCTGAGTGAATAGAATCTGTCATAAGCCTGCATAAAGATCAGAAAATAAGGGACGGCTGGTGCTTTGGGCCCTCGTCAAAATATGATCCACCAGAATACACAATTTCAAATGGGCCAAGGTTTTCGTTCCTTATGTGTGGACTATAGTTGCGAAATTCATCTTTTTACGTTTTGCCCTTTGTTGTCTTCATTCAATTTTGGGCCTAAGGGGAAATGAATAGAGGTGTAAACGGTTTGGTTCGATTCAGATATTAAGATTTTAATATCTTAATGCTTCAGTTCGGTTCTGTTCAAATAGTTCGGTTCTGTTCAAATATTTTTACTGATTTTTAGGTAGTTAAAGTTCATTCAATTTTAGACTTTTATTTTTTTATAAAAGCTCAAATAAGATTATAAAAATTTTGTACCATTCAATTTTGGAACAATAAAATCAATTTTGGACTTTTATTTTTTTACAAAAGTCCAAATAAGATTACAAAAATTTTGGGTCACTCACTTTTTGGTCAATAAAATCAAGCATTTTTCTTAAAATTTTAATTCATTTGGACAATTTGATTTCCATATAAACAATTTAAACCCTAACCTAATTATCGATTCAGTTCGATTATAGATTTTTTCGATTTTCTTGCACAACCCTAGAATGGAACTGTACGAGCAAATATAAAGAAAACTATAATTAAGGATTAAACTGTACAATGCCAAAAGGTCATCATTATATATATATATATATATTATATATAGAGAGAGAGAGGTAAACATATAAAGTCAGATCCGCAAAGAATTAAATTCTCTCTGTCTTAAAATATATGTCACTTTTAATTGTTTCACAAGATAGAAAAAATAATTTTTTTTAAATTTTATGTATTTTTCACTTATTTTACCCATGATTTAACTTTTCTCTCACTTAATCAAAGAGAAAGAATAGAAAGGATACATGCATTAAATAAGAGTAATTTTAAAACATACAATAATATTACTTTGGTTTTGTAAAAGTGACAAATTGTATTTTGAGACAAAATTTCCCAAAAATAACATATATTTTAGGACAATGAAAGTATTTGGAAAAAAGTTAAAAGGAAGGAATCCTCCGGGTTCTAAATCTAATTAACTAACAACTAACAAAGTGGAAAGGAGAATAGGAGGATACATCCGAGTTTCTTCGCTTTCGATTTTAAGAACAACCATCTTCAGTATGAACATACTCTGCTCAATAGAATCGACAATTTGAGTGTGTACAATATCAAACCAACTTTGCTGCTTTGTGATCAAAAATGTATTTGGATAATACTTGGCTCCACCTTTAACTGCTCATCAAGCTTTCTTTGCAAGCTTTGAGATGGGGAATTCAGCTTTACCTGGCGTAAGAAATTGAGGTACCAAAGTTGCTTGGGAAGTGTTTCTAGTTCATGGCAACGAATGATGTTCAACTCTTCAAGGCTCTTCATGGCTCCATCTCCCATCACCCAACTTCGAATAACTATTTCTTCCATAAAGAGGAATCTGAGTTGAGGAAATGAGCCTGGTCTCATTTCCAACTTAGGCCCTCCGATGGATCTACTTAGCAGTTTTAGCACCTGGAGATTTGGGAGAGACTCTAACATTGCCAGTTTATCAGGTATTAAATCAGTTTTCACCAGGGTTACCTTGACGAGGCTTGGTGGGAATGCTGTCTCTGATTTCGAAAACACAACAGGATTGATAATCTTCAGATTTTGAAGACAATCTAACTCGTAAAGACATTCTAAACACTGCTTCGTCTTCCATTTTTCTTGGCAATATAATGCCAATTTTGTCAAGCTGGGAAATTTGGAAGAAATAATGAGATCAGCAGTGTTTCTATCAGGAGCTATCGCAGAAAGAGTCCGAAGGTGCCACAAAGATTTATGAGGGGCACGCCATTCAGGCAGCGAGGTCAGCCGAGGCAACAAAAGATGCCTCAGATTTTGCAACCACCAAATTCCACTAGGCAAGCGTGGAACACAAGTATTTCTAATATCAAGCGTCTGCAGATTAGGAAGACTACGTATAGAAGAAGGGAGACGGTTCAAGGAAGGAGAATTTATCTTCAAGTACTTCAAAAGTGGTAAGCTTTTTATGTTTTCAGGAATATTAGAAACAGATGTAGACCCTAGATCCAACACTCTAAGACGTTGAAACCGACGGCAAAGCAATGTCCATCCATCTGTATCAAGGCTACCCTTATTGCAAAAACACAATAAAGAGTGTAGGTTGGATGAATGTAAGGAATTGGAATAAATGTACCTCGAAGCCTCGTAATGGAGAGAAAGCTTCCGTGGCCTACTACTGCACGAATTTCCTAACTTCTTTTGAACAGCCAGAAAATTTGTGCGTTCACTTTCATGAATGCAGAAGCTCCGCCAAAATTCATGGACTCGAAATGTTCTTACATCACCGTCTGATCTTTTTCTGGCTACTTCGATCAAGCTTAGATCAATTAGTTCTTCCAGGTATCTCTCTGCAATCTGCTCTACTTCTCTACCACCTGTTTCCTTCACAAGTTCCTCTGCTATCCAGAGGTTGATAACGCGCCTTGCAGGGATTTCAAAACCATTGGGGAAAGCACCCAAATAGAGAAAGCATAGTTTAAGGTGTTCAGGTACACTATCATAGCTTAAAGCTAATATTCCATTGCAAGGCGGACCATCTTCTCGATTAAGATACCAACTCACATTGCTAAGTATATCTAACCACTGTGAATATTTTCTCTTTCTAGCTAGTAAACTAGCCAAAGAGACGATGGCAAGCGGTAACCCCTCACACTTGGCAGCAATTTGTTTTCCGAGCTTCACCAATTCTTGAGGACAAGGTTCATCTTTGAACACCAGCTTCTCCAAGAGATTCCACCTCTCGTCTTCGCCAAGGGGTTTGAGATTGTGAGTCTGGATTGGGCTTGCTAGTGAAGCCACTTCAGTTGAGCGAGTAGTCAATATAATTCTACTTCCATGTTTTTTGTCAGGAAAAAACTTTTCTATATCCTCCCATAGTTGAGTTTTCTCCACACCATCAATGACAACTAGATATTTCTTGCCTCCTAAGTATTTCCTGAGCTTCTCCGCCAACTTGGCATCATCTAGCTTGGAGGTTTCCCCCCTGGTCGACATCAGACTCTCGAGGATGTCCATCAACAGGTTCCAGATTCTGTAGTTGGAAGGCACAAAAATCCACGCACGATAGTGGAAGATTTTGGCAATGTCACTACGCCCATAAATCTTTTTGGCTAAAGTGGTCTTGCCTGAACCAGCCATCCCCACAATTGAGATCACATCACGCCTTAACCTTTTAGTTATCAGCATCTCGATCACATGTTTTTCTGCACCATCGAATCCCACCACATTTTCCACCTCAACCTCCCTCCTTCGCTTCTCCAGCCACTGTGTCTTGTCTAAGTTGTGGTCGGCAACTTGAAGCTTATTGCAATACTTCTGTCCTAAGCCATCAATATGTTCAATATTCTTCTTGATGCTCTGTACCTTAACTGAAACATTACGAAGCATTGCTGCGTGACGAAAACCATAAATGATCTTTGCTGGCCGACTCCTCTGCTTTTGGATATCATTTTTCGCATCAAATGTCTCAATGATATCCTTTGCCTCGTAAGCTACATCCTGAATTTGTCTCAGCCATACTTTCACCCTGACATCTTCCATTAATCTGTCATCGAAATTCTTGAGGCGCCCATTGATAAAAAGCAGCTCGGCATGGAGTGACCACACCGCATCCTTGGCTCCGAAAATCAACATAGTTTGCTTTGTTACAAATGGTGCCACGTATTCTAACAGAAATGATATACTAGGAGAAATAAGATCCATCTTTCAAGTATCCCACGAATTTTTTCTACTAGAGTAACTCAACAATCAACTATTGTTGTAAATTTTGGAATTTGAATGGAAGCAAGACACTCCTCCTCCCCTGCATTTATAATACGGTATTAATACGCCATTGTCTATCTCCAGCCACCACCGGATCTTAGTTGACCAGCACAAGACAAAGCAACAACTCCAACGATCACGTGAATAGCGTCCATTTTTTCTGCAATGTACAATAGTAATAAGTGACAGTACTAGTAACAAAAAGATCAGGTCAACCAGAGTCATTAAATAGGCAACAGAAAGCATAAAGCATTTTATCTACCATAATCACTTTTTCTAGCTCATAGTTAGTACTCCATCTGTTCTAAAATATATTTCATTTTTTTAAAAAAAAATTTTCAAAATATTTATCATTTTTACAAAACCAATATAATATTATTGTAAATTTTCTAAAATTACCTTTATCATTAAATAGAGTGTTTTACCAACCTATTGTGATTTAAAAATGTAATTCCCAAAATATTGCACTTTCAAAAATATTTCCCAATCTATAGTGGTTTTCGTCACATAAGCTTCATATCATATTTTTTATTTTAAAAATTAAAAAAAAAATTAACAAGTAAAGGAAGGCATCAGTCTCTTTCATTTCGGTTCTAGTTCTTTTTTTCTTCTCCAAAAATTCTGTCTCATAAATTAGTAAATAATGACAATTCTCTCTTTAATTTTATTATAAAGATTGAATTTTCTTACCATTTGCTATGATGATTATATGGGGAGCTTGAATGTTCTTTTTGTTGGTTGTTCGTAATTAGGGATTTTAAAAATGGATAGTTTGATCGTCAATTTGTTAGGCTTGAACTTTTATTTTCTCTCATCTTTACCAGAAAAGAGCATCATTTTTTGAAAGATACTACCTAACTTTAGCAGGCAATCTAAATAGAAATATAATAAAGCATAACGTGCATCCGTTCAAGAATGGAATTCTAAATTTCCAATGACTCGGCAGGTTGACCGCATCCCTGAGAGCCCAATATTAAAAAATCCCTTGTATGACCAAGTTTCCTCTCAAATCCTGCTATCAAAGTTCTCTCATGGCTCCTAATGAGATCCCTTTACTCGCTTGGCCTGGATTATCACTAAATTAATATCAAATCAATAAATAGTTACCTACGTTGTACAAGATCATAAGATCTGGAAACATCTATTTCGACATCTCAACCCACTTGTGGGGTGGCTTTTGTCTTGTCAGTGCTAAGCTATAGGCTACTTGTGGGAAAGAACTTTTATATGGAAAAGTCAAAAACTAAATTCATGTTCTAAAAAAGAAAAATGATAGTAAAAATTGGATATACAGGAGAAAGAAGTTATATGGGAGGAAGGAAGAAGTAAGGAGATGGACAAAGACGGAGGAGACGTAATTTTATAGGTCAAGGGATAAATAAAACTCAATTTTGTTATTTAAAAAAAAATGACAAAGCTTATGTGGTAGGAAATATTATAGATTGGAATATAGTTTTAAAAGTGTAATATTTTGGGAATTAAGTTTTAAAATTACAATAGGTTGGTAAAAAACTCTCATTAAATACATGTCTCTTTTATCCTCTCCATTTGACCATAAGTAAGAGAAAAATTAAATAAGATGTAATATAGGAAAGTGAAAAATGCATAAAATTTAGTAAAAAAAAATTAATTTTTTGATCTTATGAAACAAGTAAAGGTAACATATATTTTGAAACAGAAAGAGTAGTTATCAAACTTTTGTGGTTGAAGTAATGAAAGAAGGGAAGATTATTTCCTTGCAAAATACTCTATGAGAAGATAGTGAATTATTTGTTAATAAGTGGGCAAGAGAGAGCAAGTTTTCCGCGGTAAACTAAGATGATGCCCGACTTATGTCTATTTATTTATTTTACGTAGGAAGTAGAGGTATGAGTCTATTTAAAGGGTTGTGATTAAAGCTAAAGGAAGAAAAATGATACGGTGAAACTATCTATTTAATCCTTATATTATAGGATTGTGTAATTTAGTCCTTATATTCCAGTAAAAATGACAAATTAAGGACAATCATTATCTGTTTTCTTAAATCTGATGACATGGTACTAAAAGATAATATATAAAGATGTGATCAATGAGGAACTGACACATGGTATCCATATGTGCAGTATGGATATAAATCTTTAACTTTTTTGTGCATTATGTGTCCTCACATACTATATTTTTTTTTCTAAAAATATCTTAGATTAATATTTAAAAAAATTGATTCAATTTTTAAATTTCCATAAAAGTTACTATCAACTTCTCATTAGAACACGTTATTTTATGTTGTCACATCAGTATTATGTCATTTGATTTAACAAAACATATTAGAATAGTTAGTGATTGTTCTTAATTTATTATTTTTATAAGAGTACGGGGATTAAATTAAAAAAATTGGAGTATATAGATTAAAATGAATAAAACCCTATATTATAAGAACTAATTGAGCAATTTAACTAAAATAATATGGAAATTGTTAACGCACCGTTAACAAGCATTAAATAGTGCACTAAATAAAAAAGTCAACAATAAAAATAATTATTTTGCCCAACTAATTAAGAATTAGTTCTTTCAAGAAGAATATTGCCCTTAAACAAAATTTTTAGATTTCTTTTTCTTTTGTTATATTTTATTTTCTAATAAAAATAAAAACTATTTTTCACGACTAATAAAGAAAATATTTTTTATAATTTTTTAAGACAATAGTATTCTTTGACAAAGTTTAGTCACAAATTTAACAGAAAGTTTTCATTTTGAGGGGTAAATCTTTAGGGCTTTAGGGAAAAAAAAATCTCAAGCTATTTTATCAAAGTTTGAAATAAAAATAGCTTTTTTTAAAGATAAAATAAAAGTTAAACATTTTTGGTTAAAAAAAATTGTTAGACACTTTTTAAACCTAATTATACATCTAAGGTTATTTTTATCATATAGTATGCTTTATCTTAACAACATTTTACCAAGTCCATTATTAACACCAAAATTAAAGCAACTTTTGTGAGTAATTAATTACTTTTTTAAAGTATTTAATGGTTGTTAGCAAAATCCAAATAATATTGATATATGAGGGATTATCTATCTATCAACATTTTCTTTTTCTTTTTTTTAACTAAAAAAGACTGTTTCCTAACAAACAGAAGATCCTGGCCTGGCCGAAAAACAAAGAGACAAAATCCTAGCGTGATTTGTTCTAGGATACAAAAATAAATTAAGGAAGACTTGGGAAAGTCTTTCTTTAGACGTCAACAGTAAAGAGAACAATAAATAAAGAAAGACTTGTGAAAGTCTACTCCAAAATCTTAATCAATCATCTAATTTCATACTAATAATTCGTGCACTTGTCCGTTATTGATCAAACTTCAAAGTACAATTATGCAAACAGGTAAATACATAAATAATACAATCACCTGTCTGCTTCATTAAACCTCCGCGGCCGCGCGCCTGGTTGGTGCAGACTGTAAAGTCGGTCAGGTTGAAGGAGCTGCGCCGGGGGACTTGTTGGTGGGTGGCTTGTATTTCTGCCCTAGAAAATGGAGTTTTGTTGGGCTTGGGTGGAAGGTATAATCCTTAAAGCTGAATTTGTGTTCTGAGTCTCCTGCTACAGGTTTCAAGCACCAGGGCTCGTTACTGTTGTTATCGAATCTGATTCCTCTTGCTATGGAAGGAAATGATTTCAACCTGCCAGACCCCTGTGGATATGAAGCATATATTCTCTTGGTGGAAGTCTTTTTCTCGGTAAGTATGATTTTGTTCAATTTAGTTAGTGGGACATTTGGGCCATTCATAACTGATTACATGATTAACAGTTTTCTAAGAACAAGTAAAATTTGGGTTAACTCTTAAAAAAAAAGGAGTAAAATTTGGGTTAAAGAGCTTGATTGATTTGAGTCATCGACTCATATTGGCGGCCCAATTGCGCATTAATTTGGATTGGTTGGCCTATTTTGAGGAATTTTCATCATTATAGTTCTATAGCTTTCCAACCATTGAATGGAGGTGTCATGGCTTATTCGGGCCAAGACGGCACCGCCCGACACATCAAATTCTGTATCCGAGGCCCAGCTAGTCTTAACTCTGGCCTTCTCACTTTGTCCGCATTTTAAAAATATTTTATTTTAAACAAAAAAAATGTAAAAACGTATTTTCATATTCAATAATCATATTGAATTTTGACTAATTTAAAATTAAGTCGTTTTGAATTCTAAATAGGAGAAGTTATTCTAAGTTTATTTTTCTATTTACAAAACTTGAATCTAAAATTTTATTTTAAGATATCAAATTTCTTTCACTCAACCTAATAAATTGATAATTGATAATAAAAAATAAACTTTTAAATAAGATAATATTAGTAATTTTTTTGGACCCAATAAGATAATATTATTTATCAAACATAATATGTTACAAAATCTAATCTTGATTGTGAAATGGCTATATTACATTCTTGCTATTTAAAACCAGCAAGAAAAATCTACTTTGCTAAAACGGAGTTCTGGTGTTATACAAAGCCATATGTTGAATAGTTATGGAAAGTGTTCCACTTAAAAGTTGAGTTGGTGAACGCCCTCCCTGCGTTCCCCCAGAAGTGATACAGCTGTGGCTGCAATATGCTTTGCGCTAAGCCCTGCTTCTTCTAGTTGATCTTTTTGGGATCCATGGTCGATGTATCTGTCAGGGAGCATCATTGGCCTCCACTGCACCGAACAAAGATATATTTTATTTTAGAAATAATCCAAAAATAATCTTCAACAAATTAGTCCCAATTGTATTTCAGGAGCTGTTGTTCAAATTAATCGAAATATGGAAGGTTTTGTGTGGATATATACGCTACCTTAAGCTTTCCGTCTAGCAATCCATTCAAGCCCAAGAAATGAGAAACATGGGTGCTGAACCCTCCGATTGACCCTTCTTCAGCTGTGATCAAGATCTCATGTTCTTGAGCTAATTGCCTGAGTAAATCTCCATCAATAGGTTTGCAGAATCGGGCATCTGCTACAGTCGCCGAGATTCCAAGCACTTGTAGGAGCTCTGCTGCTTTCATACAACTTTGTACAATTGTTCCATACCCCAATATAGCCACCCTGCTTCCCTCTCTTAGTACTCTTCCCTTACCAACCTGAATATATTCCGAAATTTGGTTAAGAAAATTGGAAAAGATGTTAATGGCCGGATATAAGTACAAGGATCATGTAAAACAGAATTACCTCTAAAGGCGTTCCTTTGTTGTTTTTTGGGAGAATGGAACCAATGCCATTTCCTCTGGGGTACCTAAAGCAGCTAGGCCGATCATCGATAGCTGCTACTGTGGCCACCATGTGCATCAGCTCTGTTTCATCGGAAGGGGCCATGACCACCATGTTAGGCAAACAGGCCATATAAGTAGTGTCAAAGGCACCGCAATGGGTTGGTCCATCTGCACCCACCAGGCCGGCCCTGTCTATAGCAAATCTCACCGGAAGCTTTTGAAGATCTACATCATGAGCAACCTGCAACAATCAAGATAAAGTTTGTTCATTAGTATTATTAAAATTTTATTATAGCTGAGAAATTGCTTACTCTTTGAGATTAAATTTAAATTACCTGATCATATCCTCTTTGTAGGAACGAAGAGTAAATGGCACAAAAAGGTTTAAGTCCTTCAGAGGCTAGACCAGCAGCAAAAGTGACAGCATGTTGTTCTGCTATACCGACATCGAAACATCTATCAGAGAACCGTTTTTGGAATAAATTTAGTCCTGTTCCTCCACCCATGGCAGCATGAATTCCAACAATTTTATCATCTTGCTCTGCTTCAGCTATTAAAGACTCTGCAAAGTACTGGGTATAAGAAAGCGTTTCTGACTTGGTCTTCAATTGTTTCCCGGACTTGGGATCAAATTTCACAACACCTAGAAGAAGACCAAAGCTTGTTAGGTCTGGTCCTATAAGTACTAAACTTTTATGAAACAAATTATAACACTGAAAGTATGTACCATGCATTTTGTCAGGTGCAATTTCAGCAGGAGCATAGCCTTTTCCCTTCTCGGTAATGACATGAATGAGAACTGGGCCGGAGGCTGGTATTGACTTAATTTCATTTAAGACATATACAAGGTCTTCAACATTATGACCATCCACTGGACCGACGTAGTATAATCCTAGTTCTTCAAATACGGAAGCCCCGGAACAACCTACCATGCCTCTCATATAGGAATCAAATTTGGCAGCAATTTCGTGTGTTTTCCCTCCTATTTGCTTCGTGATACCCTGTTGATTCGTCAAAGCACTTTGTAATTAAGCCCATTATGAAGAATTATGTCAAAATCCAAACTAAAGACGAATATTGATTTTGAGCAATCACCTTTGCAGCTTCACGTAATTGACGAAATTCCCTGCTTGAATGCAGCTTGGTTAAAGCTTTACTAAGAGCTCCAACAGGAGGAGCAGGGCCATCAACCGTGGCAGTAGGCAAGGAGACTTGCTCGTTATCGTTCAAGATGATGATGAGATTTGTGTCAAGATAACCTGCGTTGTTCATTGCTTCGTATGCCATTCCAGCAGTCATGGCCCCATCGCCAATTACTGCAATTACATGATTGTTCTTCCCCAACAGATCTCTCCCAACTGCCATTCCTGGAAACCAATAAAATAGCGTAAATCAGCATGTATGTTCATTTCGTTTCCCAAAAGAATTAAAAAAAAAAAACGTGTTAATTGCCAAGCTGACAAAAAAGAGTCCGCGGGGCCAGGCGTCAAGAGATTATTGATATGGCCAACTTTGATTGTTAATTTATTTAGTATACTATTTTTTCTTTTCCTTTGGGTCCGACTCAGATGTTTTGTCACCATTATCTTTTTGTTCTTTTTAACCTCCACCACATCTTAAATATAGGCCATAAGCTTGCTGGCCATGTTACCTAATCCAGCTGAAATGCTAGTGGAACTATGGCCCGCTCCAAAGGCATCATGTACGCTCTCTTCCCTCTTTGGAAACCCTGCTAATCCAAACGTTTGCCGAATTGTATGCATTCTTGATCTTCTGCCAGTTAAAATCTTATGCGGGTAAGCCTGTAAACGAACACCAGAATCCCAACAAGAAAATTAGTCCAAATTCCAAACCAAACATCTTAGCTAATTGACCATGGATGAAATAAAACAAGTAATTTACCTGATGCCCAACATCCCAAATGATTTTATCCTCGGGGGTATTGAAAACATGGTGAAGTGCCACTGTTAGCTCAGCCACTCCCAAGCTCGAACTCAGATGCCCACCTGTCTTTGACACCGAATACACTATCTCTTCCCGTAGTTCATCAGCTAACTTACCAAGCTCCTGTAGTTTTAATATTAACATGTATATTATTTTCTTGGTAACCAATCGGAGCCAAAACGTTTTTGTTTTTAGTAATAATTAATAATTGTTAATAGTAGTTTATACCTCGAGTGAAAGATTCTTCATATGAATGGGATGGTTTATGGTATCCAGAATTGGAGTAAAAGGCTTTTCTCCTGAGAAATTAAGGAATCTTTTGAAGTGTTGTTCATTTTGTCTTGTTCCTTGGCGTCTTTTGAGCATGGTGTTTCCGTCATGATCACTTGAATTCCCTGTTGCCACCTGCGCAGCTGCTACTCCTTTGAACCGGCACTGCAATAAAAAAACATTAGCGGTCAGTGTTTAAAATTATAAACTTTCAAAAAACCAATAAAAAAAACATAGCACTTTTCCTCTCAGTCCCATGACTATGAGACAGAATCTGAGAGACAGACCTTGCGGTCACCTCTGTGGTGAGTATTAGTAAAATTACGCAAAAAGCTTGAAATCGAATTATTGTAACCGTCACGAGACTGCAGCAGGGGAAGAAAACTTGTGCCAAGGGAAGAAGTCATTATCCCGACTTTGTAATAATCAGATGTAAGACTGTATTAAGTCTAGTGCTGGCTTGGTTTGAGTCGAGGAATAGGAAATGCCTGAAAGGCTAGAAGTGATCCGTGAGCCAAGACGTGGGTCGTTAAGGGGGGAATTTATAGGCAAAGAAAACGTCATCAGCTATGATTCGTATGAGTTTCGAAGAAAAGTCTACTAATAGAAATATCTTACACGTGAAAAACTTTGGGATGGTACGGACGTCGGATGGTCTAAAATGAAAAAAACTATGAAGGGTCTAATAATCCAATGGGGCCTCGTTTATCCCGGGCCTTTTCTTTAACTTGTGCAATCTCCTCCACCACATCCCACAACTAAATCCACTTAATTCAAAAGCTAACATCTAATATATTTTTCTTCAAAACAGCTAACTTATAATTTCCGTAGAAATTAAGTCTTTTTCAAAACAGAACTTATGGCTATATATGTTTGGTATGAGAAAACATTTTATGTTTTCATTTTTTAAAAAAGATAAAGAAACTATCATGTAAGATATGTGTTGTAAGAGAAAATATATACATGTTTTAAAAAATAAAAATGAAAATAGATTTAAAAATAAGATTTAAAAAAAATTGTTTTCAATTTTAGGTCCATTTTCTTTTTTATTTTTTAAAACATACATACATTTCTATAAACTACACATATCTTATACGGTGATTTCTTTATATTTTTTAGAGAATGAAAACAGAAAATGTTTTCATGTATCAAACATAGCTTTTAAGTTGGTTTTTCTTACATCATTCTCATCTTAGCAGTCATTAAAACTTTATCAAGAATCTATTCATATTATAAGCCATTTAACTCATTTTTAATATCGTTATAAGTGAAATTTTTTTCTTAGAATAATTTTTATTTATTTAATTATTCTTTTTATTAATGAAAAAAGTATCAAAAAGTTTAATTACAAATTTTAAACAAATTAACTATTAAATGGTAAGTTTTGAATTTTAAATAAATATTGTGGTAGAGTTTTAGAAAAAAAATTATTACATATCACAAAGTTTGATCACAATTTTAAACAAATTAACTTTTTAAGGATAAATTTTGAATTTTAAAACAAATATTATGATAGAGTTTTACAAACAAATAATGATTGGAGTTTTTAAAATAAATATTGTGATGAGGGTTTTAAAAAAAAGAGGCACAAGAGGAATAAAAAAATAAAAGACAAAGACAACAAAGAGAAAGTTAACAGTATTAAAAAAATGGTTAAATAATTAGTTGTATGAACGGATAGTTGATAAGATTTTAATAAGGATTATTATCCCATTCACTGACAGTAAAATTTTTAAACTTTACAAGAGGGGTTAGAGAGTTGACATGTGTCCCTGTAAGTATATTTTAATATATTTTTAAATTAGTTAATTGAGTAATGAGTTATATGTCATTCTCTTAATATTATTTGTAGAGTTTAAAAAACTCCACTGTCAATGTATACTAAGATGAAATGAACCTAAGAAAAAGGACCTAAGTTATGTCCTTTACAAAACTAGTTCTACTTGTTAGTTAAGACTTGGTTTTCATAGGTGTTTTACTTTCTTTCTTTTTTTATTTTTTATTTTTTATTTTTGATAAATAAACATGAAACAAAACGACGTTAAACAAAAGCATTCATCGGGAAAGTAGGTGAACGAAGATTTTAATGGGTAAATTGTTTTGATTAATTAGGATAATATTGGAGTAATTAGCTATATCTAGTTGTATAATGTCTCTTTCGCAAGAGAGTTTACTTTGAAGCGTGTGGATTATATAAGGTACGTAGTTAGGTTAAATACATTATTAAAATTGTTAAACCATCACATTAAGCTCATTTCTAATCGACGCGATATTGTCAAAGGAAGACAAATTTTCTTAATCACGTAGCTGTAGCCGTGTAATGACGTGAGCGAGTGGCGCCGCAATTCTTTAACTAGCCATGCCTATGGGCATAATATTAATTAATTAGACGAAGACCAGAAACTACATATTTTTGGGTAATTAATTAGTATTACATGTTTTTTTTTTCTTTTTAATGTTCTCTAAATTTGGTATGGTAGAATGTTGATTACACACACTTGAGTTTGAAAAAACTGAAAAGTTGTGAATCACGTTTCTGACTTTCTTGCTAAGGACACTCTGATCATGGAAGACGATTTCAGGATTTTGGAGCATCCTCCTTCTACTCTTTTGACAGCCCTTATGGCGGACAGTATGGGTGTTATGTTCCCAAGGATATGTAATAATAGTTCTAATAGAAACAATGATATCAGGGCCTCATTTTGTAACACCAGTAAAAACATGGTTGCCCGAGACTCGTGTTGTTAAATGCTGGAAACTTTGTTAGTTTATTTTAATAAACATTAATGTGACTCATGTAATAGGTTAGCTTTACTATTAAAAGGCCCATATAATGGATATTGGGTTTAAGGAATTAAAATCCTAGGATTTTCTATATAAATAAGGATTAAACCCCCAATTCTCTCTTCATAACATAACATAAGATAACTTGATCTCCAAGTTATTAGAAAAGTACATACTTCTCTTCTATCAGAGAAAACCTAAAAGAAGAAGGAAGAAAGAGGAAAATCCAAGAAGATCAAATCCTTTATTCAATTGTGATTTTATTCAATTAATTGTTTAGAGCTATGGATCAAGGTAAGTGCTCTTAATTTTCTTGTTAATTGAATTCTTATTTGGTTGATTCTATGGGATAAAAGATCCTATATAAAGGTTAATTCATATTTTCTATCATAGTATAATTGAAAATATGTTTTCAATTGGTATCAGAACTTAGATTATAGACCTATAGAATCACCATTAAATATTATTATTACTATTATTGGTGCTCTTATAATTTTAGAACACATTAAAGAAATTATTATTTTAATGCTTCCGCTAAAACTTTTTACAAGAATTAAAGTTTATAATTTCTTGTGAATAGATTTTTGTTTTCTTGCAATTGAATTGTATTTTTATTTATTTATTGCAATTTATGATCAATTGAGCAAAAGGTGTAAAACCTATCATAGGCTCCATTGAATAAAAGTATATATATTAAAATAATAATAATAATAATAATAATAATAATAATAATAATTATTTGGTCATATGAATTTTATATGCTATGTGTGACCATGATAATGGAATTGTAAAGAGAAAATTTCATTGTTATTTTTCCATAATGAAAGTTTTATTTTGGGATATTAAGAATGGTTAATTAAATGTCTACTGCATGAAAAGCTTATTAGTCACCAAAGTGGCCTAGCTTGTAAAGATATTTAGACATTTAATTGTTTGCTTTCAATTATTCATGTATTGATGCCATTAAATGATATAAAGTGAATGGATAATTGAAATTCATTAATTATATTGCTAAGAGGTCACCCAAAAGTGGACAATTGCTTATGATTAGTGATATAAAAGAGACTAATTGATATACTTGGTGAACATGTTTGTATATCCAAAGATGACTTGCATATTTATTTGAGTATGTTTTATTGTCTATTAAAGTTTATTTGAATTGGCATCATTATAGATTATGTATTTTAGGTATCACCCAAAGGTGAACTTTAAATCATAATGAAAGTTTATTATTTGTCTGAATCATTAAGGTTCCTCAAAACATTAATGTGTGAGCTTATGTAAAGTTTGCAGTTTTTTAGTTATTTGTTCACTTTGGGTAATGGGCTAATTAAGTTCAATGGGCTGAATTATGGGGATTGGTTTGAACAAATCCAGTTACAGCTAGGTGTTATGGATTTGGACCTAACCATAATAACGGATGAAAAGCCTGTAGCCATTACGGAAGACAGTACAGTTGATGACAAGTCTTTTTATGAGGCTTGGGAAAGGTCCAATAGGTTGAGCTTGAACTTGATGCGAATGTCGATGGCTGAAAATGTTAAGCCATCAATGCCCAAAACGGACAATGCACGGGAATTTATGCAGAAAATTAAGGAATACTCTCAATCGGACATAGCTGACAAGTCCATTGTTAGGAGTTTGATGAGTGAGCTGATGACCAAGAAATTTAACTGGTCATAGCCCATTCATGATCATGTGACGAAAATGGCAAATCTAGAGGCTAAGCTGAAGTCGTTGGGAATGGATGTAAGTGAGTCTTTTCTTGTTCAGTTCATTATCAACTCATTTCCTCTAGAGTTTGGCCAGTTCCAAGTGAATTATAATTCACTTAAGGAAAAATGGAACTTTTAAGAAATTAAGGCCATGTTGGTTCAGTAGGAGGTCAAAGAACATAAAGGAACAGACTGTCCATCTCACGATTCATAACGGAGATAGCAGCAATAAGGTTAAACTGGGTAGCAAGGACAAGCAAAGGGATAAGGCTCCACTGAAAGTTAAGGAGGGCCAAGTCCATAAGGAAGTGAGATGCTTCTTCTGTAAGAAGATTGGTCATCTCAAGAAGGACTGTCCAAAGAGAAAGGCTTGGTTCGAAAAGAAAGGTACATATTATGTTTCAGTATGTTTCGAATCAAACCTTATTGAAATACCTAGTAATACCTGGTGGTTAGATTCTGGTGCAACTACTCATGTGTCACATGTAATGCAGGGATTTCTTTCAATCCAACCCATAAGCAGGAATGAAAAGTTTTTGCATATGGGAAACAGAATGAAGGCACGTATAGAAAGAATTGGGACTTACAGATTGATCTTTGACACTGGTTGTCACCTAGATCTAGAAAAGTGTCTTTATGTTCCTGAATGTGCTAGGAATTTAGTTTCTGTTGGAAAGTTGGATGATTTAGGTTTTAATTTTAAGATTGGAAATGGTGCTTTTTCATTATGTAAACAAAAGCACCTTTATGGATTTTGGTACTTTGATTAATGGTTTATTTCATTTCAATCTTGATGTTAATTTTGTTGAATCCCTATTTCATGTTGATCACAATATAGGTAGTAAACGTAGTGCACATAATGAATACTCTGCTTTCTTGTGGCATCAAAGATTAGGTCACATATCCAAAGAAAGGATTTTGAGGTTAGTGAAAAGTGATATCTTACCTCACTTGGATTTTGCTGACTGGGATGTATGTGTGGATTGCATTAAAGGAAAGCAAACCAGTCACATATCAAAGAATCCAACCACAAGAAGTAGTCAACCTCTTGAGTTGATACATACTGACATTTGTGGTCCTTTTGACACTCCATCATGGAATGGTGAAAGATACTTTATCAGCTTTATTGATGACTACTCATGGTATAGTTACATATATTTTCTACATGAGAAGTCTCAATCAATAGATGCCCTTAAGGTATTTATTGATGAAGTGGAAAGGTAGTTAGATAGAAAGGTAAAAATTGTGAGGTCAGATAGAGGTGGTGAATATTATGGAAAATATGATGAGAGTGGACAATGTCCAGGTCTATTTGTAAAGTTTCTTGAAAGTAAGGGCATATGTGCACAGTATACAATGCCCGGTACACCACAACAAAATGGTGTAGCTGAAAGGCGGAACCGTACTCTTATAGACATGGTTAGGAGTATGATGAGTTACAGTACTGTACCCATATCATTGTGGATGCATGCATTAAAGACTGCTACATATCTGCTTAATAGGGTTCCTAGTAAGGCAGTTCTTAAGATTCCTTATGAACTGTGGATAGGAAAGAAACCTAGTTTGAGGCACCTGCATGTTTGGGGTTGCTCAGCAGAAGTAAGGATATACAATCCACATGAAAAGAAGCTTGATGCAAGAACCATTAGTGGTTATTTCATTGGCTATCCAGAAAAGTCAAAGGGTTACAGATTTTACTGTCCTAACCATAGTACGAGAATAGTTGACTCTGGAAATGCACGGTTTATTGAAAATGGTCAGTTCAGTGGGAGTGGAGTACCATGAAAGGTGGATATTCAAGAAATTCAGGGTGAAAACCCTACATCTAGTGCTTCTCCTGAAGTTGTTGTTCCATTTGCTGTATCACAATCACACAACATATTGAAACAACAAATATATGTTCTAAACCTATAAAACGAACATGTAGGTGATGATGTTCCGAATCAACAAGAGGAACATGTAAATGATGAACCGGTAAATGATGCACAAGTCGAAAATGAGCAAACAGTGAATGAATCACATGAAATGGCATTAAGGAGGTCTGTAAGGCAGAAAAGATCAGCCATTTCAAAAGATTATGTAGTTTACTCACTTGAGCATGAATGTGACTTGAGCATTAATGATGATCCAGTCTCGTTCAAATAAGCCATGGAATGTGATAATTCTGGAAAGTGGTTGAACGCCATGAAAGAAGAGTTGAAATCTATGGATAACAACAAAGTCTGGGAACTAGTTGGATTACCTGAAGGTTCAAAACGAGTTGGTTGTAAATGGGTCTTCAAAACCAAACGTGACTCGAAAGGTAACATTGAAAGGTATAAGGCTAGACTTGTTGCCAAAGGTTACACTCAAAAGGATGGCATTGACTATAAGGAAACCTTCTCTCCAGTTTCAAAGGACTCCTTGAGGATTGTTATGGCTTTGGTGGCTCATTATGATTTAGAGCTCCACCAAATGGACGTAAAGAATGCTTTTCTAAATGGTGACTTAGAGGAAGAAGTTTATATGGATCAACCAGAATGTTTTTCGACCACAGGAAAGGAAAACTTGGTGTGTAAGTTAAAAAAGTCAATATATGGACTGAAACAAGCTTCCCGACAGTGATATCCTAAGTTCAACAATACCATTAAGTTGTATGGTTTTGTAGAAAACATTGTAGAAAACACTATTGATCGGTGTATCTATATGAAGGTCAGTGGGAGCAAGTTCATTATATTAGTCTTATATGTTGATGACATTCTTCTTGCTGCAAATGATGCTGGTCTGTTACATGATGTAAAGATGTATCTTTCTAACAATTTTGAAATGAAAGATATGGGTGAGGCATCCTATGTGATAGGAATAGAAATATTCCGTAATAGATCACAAGGATTGTTAGGACTGCCTTAGAAAAGTTACATCAATAAGGTGTTAGAGAGATTCAGAATGAAAAGTGTTTCGCTGGAATAGTTCCTGTCGAGACGTTTTACCGCTCCGACGATAGATGATATGGCGTTGAAAAAAAAAATGCTCGGGACTGAACAGTTTAAAAACAAATGGAGTTGCCACTAACCTTTTATTTTTAATAGGTGTGGGTAGTCACCTATTGGTTTAACTTAAAATAAATCTAGAAAGATTACGTCAAGTTAAGGAAAGAAACTGGTCTACGAAAAAGATTTTAGGTTCGGGAGTCGGTTACGCTTGAAGAAGGATTAGCACCCCCAAGACGCCCGGAAATCGGTACCACAAAAGTCTTAAAAATATTTTACTTGAAAAATGATAATAAAATGTGTTTAAAATCATTTAAGAAAAATATAATTTTAAATGTTGGAATAAATATTCCTTTTAATGTAGGATAAATATCATATTATAAAAACTAAATTCGAAATTTAAACACTTAATGTCGGAATAAACATTCCTTTTAATTTAATTGGGCTTCTTAAACAAGAGATTTTCTTAAAATAAAATGAAAATAAAACATAAAAGTAAAAAAAAGGAAAATAAAATAAATAAAAATAAAAGATTTTGGAATTAACATTCCTTTTTGTAAAAAGATATTCTTTGTGGGGTTCATTTACAAATTTTAAGAAATTAAAGAAATCATAAACATGATATGAGTATGCCTTTTATGAAAAAACCAATGAAAAATATATTTTTTAATTTCGAAGGGATGAAAAATTTCTCCGGGCCCGATCAGACTCCCGATTAGACACCGAAAAAAACTTCCCATCGAGGAAAACCTTCAGAAACCTCGGACTCCCGAGGCACCCTCCGACTACCCCATGCATATGAATTTTGAAAATCAATGTTCTAAATTTAATTATGCATGAATGGGACAAGGAAACATGGGTTAATACATATATGCACAAATAATTACATAACATATAAGCAAGCTTAATTTAAACAAACACACATATATAAGGTCAAAGATGTAATTTTATACAAAATTCAATTCATATTTAAATAAACATATATGCGGGGCAAAAGAGTAATTTTTCATACAACACTCAACTTTTAATTAACCAAACATACATACAAGGGCAAGACAGTAATTTAATGCAAGATTCAATTTCTAATTAAGCTAAAGTTCATGCAAGGGCAAAAAGGTAATTTCACATACACGATTCAATTTTTTAATTAATCAAACATACATACAAGGGCAAGACAGTAATTTAATGCAAGATTCAATTTCTAATTAAGCAAAAATACATTCAAGGGCAAAATAGTAATTCTACATTGGTCAAAATTAAATATTAAACTAAAAAGGCCTTTGCAAATATAAAAATAGAATTTTTATGACCAAATTTATTTTTTATTTAAATAAATAAAAATAAACTCAAAGATTTAATTTTTATTCACCAAGGTTTTATTTTTAATTAAACAAAAATATTTACAAATTTAAAAATACAATTTTTATAGCTTAAAGTAAAATTTTAACCAAACAAACAAATTTACAAAATTAAAGGTATAATCTTTATGGCCAAGATTAGGTTTTTAAGCAAACAAGAATGGAAATAAACTCTAAAATGTAATCTCTTAAATTGGGATTAAACATTTAACTAAACAAGCGTATGGAACATACAAAGTAAACTTCAAAACTAATAAAGCTAGAAATTTTTTGTATAATCACATAAATAATTAAAAGAAAAGACATATTAACAAAAATAAAATAAAATAAATAAACAAAAAGGCATCATCTTGGATATTCTTAAAGCATACGTTAAACAAACCAAATTTGTAGGTGATAAATATCAACAAGAAGATTAAAGTTAACATTTTTATATATAAAATTAACATAACAAAGCAAGAATATTATATTTAAAGTAAAAAGGAAGGATCTTTATATATATAAGAACTTTACCTAAAAAGGATGAAGTTTTACACCAAAACTAAAAAAGAAAAGAAAATAATGGCTTTGTGGGGAAGAGAATGCCTAAAAGTTGATGAACAACAAGCTTTTTTCTCTATTTTCTCTAGTCAATCCGTTTAAAATAAATCAAGAAGAGAAGAAAAGCTTCTTCTTTTCCTTCTCGAACTCTCTTTCTCTCTTATTTCCTCTCTCTGTTTTTCTTTTCTCTTTTCAAAAAAAATGCTGAAGCTCCCCCCTAATTATTGCTGAAGAGCTATCTTTTATAGCTCTCCCGTCCTTTCTTCATCTAACGGCTCTGATTCTCGTCCTCTTTTTCATCTAATGGCCTTTAATCTTTGTACATGATCTCCCTTCCTTGCCCTTTCCTCTCCTGCCCTCATTGGCTATTGGCTTGCTGATTTCAATCTTTGTGTCTTTGCAGGGCATCCAGCTAGCAAGAGAATCACGTGGGGAGCTGCGCTATTTGAAATGACAAATGGGTCTTGTTATGCATTGATTGTATAATGGTCCCATATTTGAAAAATTCATCAAACGAGGCCCTACAGAAAGCATAATTTGCTGATTTCAATCTTTTTGTCTTTGCAGGGCATCTAGCTAGCAGGAGAATCACGTGGGGGAGCTGCGCTATTTGAAATGACAAATGGGTCTTGTTACGCATTGATTGCATAATGGTCCCATATTTGAAAAATTCATCAAACGAGGCCCTACAGAAAGCATAATTAGGCATGATGCAATTTCCAAATGGATGGCTTAAAAGTTGAGTAGCCCTTTCAAGAACTGATTTTAGAACAACAGATGCACCATCCCCAGCAGGGCTTCCAAGGGGCCAAAGTGGTGGCTGCTCTAAGGAACAAACAACCGCAACGAGGCAAGCACTAAGTGCACGAAGATCCATGCCGTTAACACATAGAAACTATCTTTGCAGGATTGCTAGTTGTCTCGGCTGCTGCCTAATCAGATGAAAGACCACCAAACAAGTATCTCAAATGACGGTAAATGGCCATGCACACTATTCAAATAAGCTCGCTTCCAGGGATAAGAAGCTGGAGGAACCTGACGAGAAGCTTATGGCCTTTTGGAATAGTGACTCTCTTAGGAATACACTGTCGTCCTCGGGAGCACAACTAACCACATGCCCACCTTTGCTAAGTGAATCAACAAGCTGAAGTGATGAGGCGTCATCAATAGCCTATTTCTTCAGAAATAGTAATGGTTGTCCCGGAGCAGCAGGTGCATTATTTGTTTTATGGATTGTCTTGAAAGTGCCATCAAGTATGTTGTCACCAATCTACTCAAGCTTCCATACTCTTCCGAATTGAAATAATTTTCGAGATTCTCGTGTTTCAAAACTTATCTTCCAAACAGCTCCTTAGTGGAAGTAATCATCACTTCAGAAACTCTTTCCATTGAATTTTTTAGCAATTGAAAACAATCATTAGCTAACAAAATTTGTGTAGGCTGCGTTGAATTAAAGGTGGAAATTGCAAGAAGACAAGGCCAGCTTGACAAGGACGCTGGGGTCCTTTGGAAATAATTCAATTAGCAGAAACAATAAAAGCGGTGAAAATTGTAAGAAGACAAAGCCAACTCGACAAGGACGCTGGGGTCCTTTGCAAATAATTCAATTAGTAGCAACAATAAAAGCGGTGGAAATTGGAAGAAGACAAAGCCAACTCGACAAGGATGCTGGGGTCCTTTGCAAATAATTCAATTAGCAGCAACAATAAAAGCTGCTCCACTTGAGGCTCCACTTGGCACGTGTGCTGCTGCTGAGGATATTTGAAAAGGGTGGGTCCTTTTTGGTTTAGCCTTACTTTCTTAGCTGTCATCGGTTGTTGGCATGCTGACTCTGCTTTCTCATTGGCTGCTCCCAATTTTCGCGCTTTCTCAAGGGCACACTCAAAGATAGAGAAAGAATGCAGCTGGCAGAACAAGTTGGCACATGCTAGAGACTATTGCTCTAAGAGGACCCGTGACCCATCTTTTGAACCCCACTTAGAATCACGTTTTCTACTTCCACTCATATCACCAAAAGTAGTTGCACGTATTCCTATCAACACAGCATGATCATAAGAGCAAGAGAAAGAAATGTGTGCGCGTTGCTTTTGTATAAATATGTATATATAAATATATGTATATGTATATATAAATGTATATATATATATAAATATATGTACGTGTATATACAAATACATGTATATATATATATTCATATATATCTACACATAAATATATATATTCATATATATATATATATACAAATAAAAATATATATGCATATAAATATAAATATACACACATAAATATATATATATATACATATACATATGTACATACATACACACATATATATATTTTACATGATAACCAAATTAATCCGGTTGGTCTTTGCATGGAGGTCGAGTTAACTCAGTCTTAGCTTCTCGATTCTGGTTCAAAATTACCTGCGAGGTAATTAAAATAAAATAATACGACAAAATAAAATAAAATAAAATAATAGTAATAATAATAAATGAACACAAATACTAAACTTAAAAGGATAAGTAAATTGGAAATTCGAAAATGTCAAACCAATTAACTAATTAACTAGAATTAAAAATAAGTGTCTACAGCTGCCCTTCTTTGATTGTTTCTTAATGATCTAGAAGTGTAAGCTTCTAGATAATTAGGAAATAAGCAAAGATGTAGACACTCTTTACTCAAATGTGTACTAAACAGTACTGGGGTTTTGAAAAAGATCACTCTTAATAGAACTGATTTTAAAATCAAGGGAATTGTCCTAAATAGAACTAATTTTAAGAAAACCATCTTAAACAGTAATGATTTTGCCTTAAACCGAAACAAATTTAAGAAAACCAATCTAAACAGAAATGATTTTAAAGGGAATTGTTCGAAACAGAAATAATTTTAAGAAAACCATCCTAAACAGAAATGATTTTAAACTTTGGATAAATCGCCCTAAACAGAAACAATTTTAAGAAAGCCACTCTAAACACAAATGATTTTTAAGGAAATTGTTCTAAACAGAAAATATTTTAAGAAAATCATCTTAAATAAAATGATCTTAAATTTTTGAAGAAATTGTTTTAAACAGAAACAATTTTGAAAAACCACCCTAAACAAAAATGATTTTAAATCTGAAGAAATTGTGCTAATTTTGAGAAAACCATCCTAAACAGAAGTGATTTTAAATTTGAAGAAATTGTACTGATTTTGAGAAAACCATTCTAAACAGAAGTGATTTTAAATTTGAAGAGATTGTGCTAATTTTGAGAAAACCATCATAAACAGGAATGATTTTAAACTTTGAAGAGATTGCTTTAAAAAGAAACGCTTTTGAGAAAACTATCCTAAACAGGAATGATTTTGAACTTTGAATGAATTGCTTTAAAAAGAAATGTTTTTAAGAAAACCATCCTAAACAGGAATGACTTTAAACTTTGAAGAAGTTGCTTTAAAAAGAAACACTTTTGAGAAAACCATCCTAAACAGGAATGATTTTAAACTTTGAATAAATTGTTTTAAAAAGAAACGCTTTTTAGAAAACCATCCTAAACAGGAATGATTTAAACTTTGAAGAAATTGCTTTAAAATGAAATGTTTTTGAGAAAACCATCCTAAACAGGAATGATTTTAAACTTTGAATAAATTGCTTTAAAAAGAAACGCTTTTTAGAAAACCATCCTAAACAGGAATGATTTTAAACTTTGAAGAAATTGCTTTAAAATGAAATGCTTTTGAGAAAACCATCCTAAACAGGAATGATTTTAAACTTTGAATAAATTACTTTAAAAAGAAATGCTTTTGAGAAAACCGTCCTAAACAGGAATGGTTTTAAACTTTGAAGAAATTGCTTTTAAAAAAAAATACTTTTGAGAAAACCGTCTTAAACAGGAATGACTTCAAACTTTGAAGAAGTTGCTTTAAAAAGAAACACTTTTGAGAAAACCATCCTAAACAGGAATGATTTTAAACTTTGAGTAACTTGTATAAATGATTCATGCTAAATATAACTGAATCAGGGATAATTACCTTAAGCAAGAAAAGACCTTAAAGGAGTTTTGGAGAGTTACCTAAGGAGCTTCTTATACAAGACTAACCTCGCAATTTGAATTCAATTTGTGGCTGCAATCTTTGAACAATGACATGAGGCATGATGAATGTTTATGAGGAATGATGCTAAAATGATGCAATTTGCATGCTCATGCTTAAATGTTAATGCCTTTCTACTTTGCCTCAAAGGTTTCAAGATAGCCTTCTGGCTTGGTTCGACCTAGATTCTTCGGAATTGGAGAACATCTTTTTGTCACATCTTTTCTGGCATAAACATGCCCCAAACCCTTATTTCAAATCATTTTTGCCTGAACATCCCAGTTTGAGATAACTTCATTCACGTGTCACCTTGTTTTGGGCACCAAAAGTATGTTGTTGAGCTCATGTTTACCCTCACATTTCTTTCCTTTTTTGTGTTGGGAGTTGACTTCAAATGTTATGGCATTCACTTACCTGTTTTCTCTCCCTTTCATGATAAAGACATTATGCAATTCGTATTTAAGGAGAAATTCATGGATTATCTTGAAGAAAAGCAATGCACAATATATTAAATAGACAAACTTATAACAAGGATTTAACAAACAAGTTTATAATAAACAAGTTCGTAATAAACGATTTTATAACAAAAGAATAAGAAAGGTACATGACCTCAGTGCGATGAATGCATAGACAACAAAGTGTTGGTCATCTCGCTCCTTGCCTTCGACTGACTCATCATGGATGACACTGACAATGTTTGATTATTTCTGATTATCATGATCTTATGAACAAAAAAGATATCTTTTGCTAGCTCGATACCTTTTTGGAATGATTTCATTTTTCTACATTGTTTTCTTGGGTTTCAACTTAGGAACCAACCTCATTTGAATCTGAACTGCTTATTCAGATTTTCTACTTGAGCCACTCATTTTCATTATCATTTCATTTTTTGCTTCTCTTTTTTTTTTCTTTTCTTTTTTTTTCTTTTCTTCCTTTCCATTTTTTTTTACCGCTCCATCATGCACATAAGGATCAAAACTTTTTCAAACACTCGTTTAGAGAGTATGATTTAGTGATAAAAATTCATTCCTCTAAGGAAACGCTTTTCAAGTCAAAGTATCCATACTTGATCGAAATGGACTTTTCAAAGTACGTAATATGGGTTAGCGTTAAGGGTTCTGAAAGAAAGTATAAAAAAAAAAGGCCCAAAATTGTGTTTCCAGGGAAATTGAATCAAGGATCACTTTTTGGCCATATAAAAGATCATTTGTCTATGCATGTTCTTTTCATTTGCCCCAACCTTATTCATCTTCTTATTTCTTTCCTTTTTTCTTTCTTCTCTCCTTTCTTTTTTTTTACAAAATGAATCTAAGGCTTTCTTGATCACTCATGATTTATCTGGCCTTGATGTAAGACTTTAAACAATCTCTTCATTTTTACCCCAGTGTGGGGGTGATCCTTGATTGGGTTCATCAGAAAGAAAGTTCATTAGGCTCAAAGGGGTCAACAATGGATAATTTTTCTACAAGTGAAGGGAATAAGAAAGACGGCCATTTTTCCTCCCAAGCATGGTTACATTTATCGAAGAACATTCCTTCAAAAGAATATGATTTTGAAAACAACAGTTTTTAAAAAGTAATGATTTCAAAATATAAGTTAAAACCTTAAGGATGCCCCACATGCATGATGATACGGTCAATTTTTTTGCTTTCTTTTTTTTTCTTTTTTTTATTCTCTTTCCCTCATCTTTTTTTTTGCCATTTGGATTCCAGATATATGAGTCTCATACTCTGCCATATCACCTTGTGCAGTCAGAATCAAATCTTGCTGTCACTGGGCATTGATCCCCATTCGAGGATATTAACTAGCTCTCATTCCATGCCGCAATACATTTGATGCCACATCAAAGTACATTTATGCTTGTTTTCCTCTTCTGTCTCAGTATTGAATATCGCCGTCAAAAAGGAGGTAATCATCATTATTGCTATCATCAAAATCATCTATATTAATGAACCAGTCAAAGTTGGGCTCGATCGGGCCATCTTTACTATCTCTACATTCATCACTTGGGATCTTGGGCATTTAAGAGAAAAACAAGAAATATATACATATATGTACATGATCCATGAATAGATAGACAAACAAATAGATCGAAGGGTAAAGATATAATCATATATACATAGGGAAAGAATAAGAATTAAAAAGGCAAGACTATATGAAAGATAAAATACGTACATGATGAAAAGTTTTTTTAAGAAATGCATGACATTAAAATAAAAAATGATAAGCAAACAGAGAAATAAAGCCCACAACATATGGAGATCAACCACCAACACTCTTAGGCAGAAGTGTGGAATAAAAGACAAAATCGAGGCTCAACACATGTCAAATTCTGTTATCGGCATCTCAAAAGCCTCCCAATTGTTCAACACGGCTCCTGGTATTGACCGTCAAACCATGTCTCCTTATTGAAGGTATTCAATTATCCTTGTTCTAGCATGGTTGACTCATGACTGACGGCATTCACCCCATTCACATCATGATTAGACAGTGGATTTACCCCCTACATTTGGCTATGTTTCAGCATTAAAAGTTAATCGCCCTTCATCAATGATCCCCTGTATCACTTGTTTCAATCGATTGCAATTTTCTGTACTGTGCCCCTCAGCTCTTGAGTGATATGCACAAGTAGCACTTTCATCAAACCAGTTTGGATATGGAGGTTGAGGAGGTCTTAGGTATGGGACTGGTTCGATCATCTTGCTTTGCAGGAGTTTGGAGTATAGCTCTGTGTAAGTCATGGGGATCGGAGTAAATTGTTTCCTTTTCTTTGGTGGTCTTGGATTCCAGTTTTGGGTGTTTGGTCTTGGAGCAGTGGAAATGGTGTTGGACACTAGGTATTGGTAAGCATTTTGAGGTCGTGTATAGTTGGGATGAGGATATTGATAAGTGTTCTGAGGTGGTGTGAAATCGACGGGATGGTATTGGGGTTGGCATTGTTGGCATTGGGGTTGTGGGTTGTTGGTATCCTCCACATCTGATAGTGCTCACTTTGCCTTTTTTCTCTTTGGAACTCTTCTTGGCTGCACTGGACTCCCCATCATCTAACTTACCGGTCTGAGCGCATTCTCCACCATTTCTCCAATTAAGACCATGTCAGTGAAACTCATGGTGGCGCCAACTAGCATATGGCTATAATATGGAGCTTTCAAGGTGTTAATGAATAGCCATGTCATCTCTTTCTCAGTTAAAGGAGGCTGAATCTGAGTTGCCACGTCCCTCCATCTTTGGGCATATTCAATGAATGACTCGGAAGACTTTTTCTCCATGTTTTGCAAAGTCAGTCTATCGGGCACTAAATCTATCATATGCTTGTACTGATCGATGAAAGCCCGAGCCAAATCATTCCAAGAATGAATACCCTGCCTATCCAACTTGTTATACCACCGTATTGCTGACCCGATGAGGCTGTCTTAGAAACAATGAATCAGCAGTTTATCATCTCGAGAATAAGCGGCCATCTTTCGGCAGTACATGGCAACATGGTCTTTAGGTAGTCCCTTTATACTTTTCAAACTCAGGCACTTTGAACTTCCTTGGGATCGCCAATCCATCAACTAAACTCAACTCATATGCATCAGTAGTGCCATAAGCATGAGTGCCCTCCATAGCTTTAAGTTGCTCCTCTATTTGATTCAACACTTTCTGGCTTTCAGCTTCGCCCATCCCTCTCTCAAACTACTTGTTAGGCACAATCACGGGGTTGGCTGGGGCAAATCCAGGGACAGGAGGTGCCATGGTGTATGTGGGAGGAGTAATTTGTAGGGTTGGCATTGGAAGTCCTCTGTTTGTATTGAACATTGGGGGTATAAAAGGGTATATACCAGGTGGAGGCGGTGGTGGAAAGGTGAATGTGTTTGATTGCGAAAGTCATGTTTGATTTTCTTGTGGAGGTATACTGAAGGTTGGAGGTGAGAGAGAGGTATTCATGGGTTGAGTTGTTTGAAGTATGTGTAGGAGTGCATTCTGGGGAGATTGCCCATCGGAATTGTTGCCTGAGTTGGCCATGTTTTGTTGCCTCATACTAGTCACCATTTCTGCCATCTGATCCAATTTTTTCTGTAATTCTTCATTTGCCTTCCTCAATTGCTCAATCTCAGTAGTTTGCTCTTCCATTACGATTTTGGACCGTAATCTAGTATCTGGAGGTGCTATCTTGAAACCCTTTGATGTAATCACAAGGATGAATCAGATTCCCTCATTATGAATGGAATGTATGTATGAACATGCTTGATGAAAATGCAACCATGGGATGCAAAAATAAGGGGAAGAAATGACAAAAAGGAAATGTGTTAGCTCACCATTATATACATGGATGTACATATACAAGTACAGTATGAAGTAGAATAAAAAGAAGCATGTCAATGATTAGATGTAGATGCAAAAATGAATGGTTTACAACAATTTAACTATAAAGGATAATTGGTCATTTCTTCAGAACGAGGCCAAGAGACCAAACATCCGTTGACCCAAAGATTGACCTTGTTCGTCAGCCATGACTAATTTCCCTTTATGGTTCCTTTGTTGTGAATGATTCTATAATGGAA
Organism: Microcos paniculata; assembly: GCA_030664755.1. Classification (NCBI taxonomy): domain Eukaryota; kingdom Viridiplantae; phylum Streptophyta; class Magnoliopsida; order Malvales; family Malvaceae; genus Microcos; species Microcos paniculata. The sequence continues at coordinate 31,083,639 of CP131459.1, read as the reverse complement.
TGCATGTCATGTGATAATGGCAATAAAAAGCAATAATCATGGATATTTAAAGGAAACAAGGAGATTATAAGACAAAGTATAAATATGTACGGATAAAGTGAGGAAGAAAACAGACATACAACAAATAGCATATATACTGACAAAGTGAGGAAGAAAACAGACAGATTATTCAAACAACATACTATCATGAAATAAACATATACAAATAAAATGAGGAAGAGCACAGACAAATTATGCAAATAGCATATCAGTATGAATAAACATATATACAGATAGAGTGAAAGAAAACAGACGGATTATACAAATAGCATATCAGTATGTCATTGTGAAGTAAACATATACAGATAAAGTTGGGAAGAAAACAAACAGATTATCAATATACCATCATGAAATTAGCATATATACAGATAACGCGAAAGAAGACAAACAGATTATACAAACAGTGTATCAACAATTGATCAATATATCATCGTGAAATAAGCATATATACGGATAAACAGACAAATTATACAAACAACATATCAGTATGAGATAAGCATATATATAGATAAAGTGAAAGGAATTGATAAAGATTAGAAGCCGTCCCCCCTTTATGCCTTAAGAAACCGGGTTTTCTCCAAACGGGTTTGACTCTATCTAAGTTAGAATTTAGGTTTTTCTACATGCTGGGTTTAAAGCTCTAGACAAGGGTACCTATCGGACAAGATGGGGTGGAGGCAACCCCGTCGCCCCCTCCTAAATAAAGGTGAAGTTCAGACTCCCGAACTTTTATGTTTTTAAGCAAACAAGAATGGAAATAAACTCTAAAATGTAATCTCTTAAATTGGGATTAAAACATTTAACTAAACAAGCGTATGGAACATACAAAGTAAACTTCAAAAATAATAAAGCTAGAAACTTTTTGTATAATCACATAAATAATTAAAAGAAAAGACATATTAACAAAAATAAAATAAAATAAATAAATAAAAAGGCATCATCTTGGATATTCTTAAAGCATACTTTAAACAAACCAAATTTGTAGATGATAAATATCAACAAGAAGATTAAAGTTAACATTTTTATATATAAAATTAACATAACAAAGCAAGAATATTACATTTAAAGTAAAAAGGAAGGATCTTTATATATAAAAATAAGAACTTTACCTAAAAAGGATGAAGTTTTACACCAAAACTGAAAAAGAAAAGAAAATAATGGCTTTGTGGAGAAGAGAATGGCTAAAAGTTGATGAACAACAAGCCTTTTTCTCTATTTTCTCTAGCCAATCCGTTTAAAATAAATCAAGAAGAGAAGAAAAGCTTCTTCTTTTCCTTCTCGAACTCTCTTTCTCTCTTATTTCCTCTCTCTGTTTTTCTTTTCTCTTTTCTCTTATTTCCTCTCTCTATTTTTCTTTTCTCGGCTGCTGCCTGATCAGATGAAAGACCACCAAACAAGTATTTCAAATGACGGCAAACGGCCATGCACACTATTCAAATAAGCTCGCTTCCAGGGATAAGAAGCTGGAGGAACCTGACGAGAAGCTTATGGCCTTTTGGAATAGTGACTCTCTTAGGAATACACTGTCGTCCTCGAGAGCACAACTAACCACATGCCCACCTTTGCTAAGTGAATCAACAAGCTGAAGTGGTGAGGCGTCATCAATAGCCTATTTCTTCAGAAATAGTAATGGCTGTCCCGGAGCAGCAGGTGCATTATTTGTTTTATGGATTGTCTTGAAAGTGCCATCAAGTATGTTGTCACCAATCTGCTCAAGCTTCCATACTCTTTTGAATTGAAATAATTTTCGAGATTCTCGTGTTTCAAAACTTATCTTCCAAACAGCTCCTTAGTGAAAGTAATCATTACTTCAGAAACTCTCTCCATTGGATTTTTTAGCAATTGAAAACAATCATTAGCTAACAAAATTTGTGTAGGCTGCGTTGAATTAAAGATGGAAATTGCAAGAAGACAAGGCCAACTCGACAAGGACGCTGGGGTCCTTTGCAAATAATTCAATTAGCAGCAATAATAAAAGCAGTGGAAATTGCAAGAAGACAAAGCCAACTCGACAAGGACGCTGGGGTCCTTTGCAAATAATTCAATTAGCAGTAACAATAAAAGCGGTGGAAATTGCAAGAAGACAAAGCCAACTCGACAAGGACGCTGGGGTCCTTTGCAAATAATTCAATTAGCAGTAACAATAAAAGCTGCTCCACTTGAGGCTCCACTTGGCACGTGTGCTGCTGAGTATATTTGAAAAGGGTGGGTCCTTTTTGGTTTAGCCTTACTTTCTTAGCTGTCATCGGTTGTTGGCATGCTGACTCTGCTTTCTCATTGGCTGCTCCCAATTTTCGCATTTTCTCAGGGGCACACTCAAAGATAGAGAAAGAATGCAGCTGGCAGAACAAGTTGGCACATGCTAGAGATTGTTGCTCTAAGAGGACCCGTGACCCATCTTTTGAACCCTACTTAGAATCACGTTTTCTACTTCCACTCATATCACCAAAAGTAGTTGCACGTATTCCTATCAACACAGTATGATCATGAGAGCAAGAGAAAGAAATGTGTGTGCGTTGATTTTGTATAAATATGTATATATAAATGTATGTATATATATATAAATATATGTACGTGTATATACAAATATATGTATATATATATTCATATACATCTACACATAAATATATATATTCATATATATATATACATATAAAAATATATATGCATATAAATATAAATATACACACATAAATATATATATATATATATACATATACATATATACATACATACACACATATATATATATATATATATATTTTGCATGATAACCAAATTAATTCGGTTGGTCTTTGCATGGAGGTCGAGTTAACTCGGTCTTGGCTTCTCGATTCTGGTTCAAAATTACCTGCGAGGTAATTAAAATAAAATAAAATAATAGTAATAATAATAAATGAACACAAATACTAAACTTAAAAGGATAAGTAAAATGAAAATTCGAAAATGTCAAACCAATTAACTAATTAACTAGAATTAAAAATAAGTGTCTACAGTTTCAATTCAGAAAGGGGACAAGTTTAGTCAAATGCAATGTTCCAAGAATGATTTGGAATGAAAGGTTATGGAATCTATTCCTTATGCATCAGTGGTTGGGAGTTTGATGTATGCTCAGACATGTACTCGGCCGGATATCAGTTTTGTTGTGGGAATGTTAGGCCGATATCAAAGTAATCCCGGAATAGATCACTGGAAAACTGCAAAGAAAGTCCTTAGGTACTTACAAGGCACCAAGGATTATATGCTCACGTACAGGAGATCAGATCACCTTGAAGTGATTGGTTACTGGGTTTCAGACTATGCTGGATGTGTGGACTCAAGGAATCCACATTGGGTTATTTGTTCCTATTGGCTGGAGGGGCAATATCATGGAAGAGTGGTAAGCAGTCTGTCATTGCTATTTCCACTATGGAGGCTGAATTTGTGGCATGCTTTGAGGCCACTATTCATGCATTGTGGTTGCGGAACTTTATTTCGGGGCTTTATGTTGTTGACAGCATAGTTAGGCCGCTGAGAATTTATTGTGATAATTCTGCAGCTGTCTTCTTCTCTAAAAATGACAAATACTCGAAATGTGCTAAACACATGGACTTAAAGTATTTGTCTGTGAAAGAAGAAGTGCAGAAACATACAGTGTCTATTGAGCATATTGGTATTGACATGATGATAGCGGATCCGTTAACTAAAGGATTACCGCCCAAGATTTTCTCTGGCCACGTTGAAAATATGGGCATTATAGACAAGTCCTTGTTAGCATAATAGTTTGTTATGTATATATACATAAAGAAGACTTGCTTCATTTGTTATGACACTGGATGAATTCATTTAAAGTTATATTTATGTTTCTGCTTATTACTTCTCATCCGCATTAGGTTATGTACATGTATTGCTTGTGTGATGAATAATTGTGTCTTTAAGGACATTAAAGTTGAGGATTACAGTTTTTCTCAATTATGATTACTCTCAATTAAGGCTATTCTGACTTGAGTTAATTTTGTGATACATGGAAGGAATCATGTTGTTATATAATTTGTGACCGTTATGATCCAATTAATTCATTTCAGTTAAGGACGATGACTTGATAAATTTCAATATATGGTGCGCACTTATGGTTGTTGAATCTTCAAGTCATCACATGTGCCAAGTGGAAGATTGTTAGTTTATTTTAATAAACATTAATGTGGCCCATGTAATGGGTTGGCTTTACTATTAAAAGGCCCATATGATGGACATTAGGTTTGAGGAATTAAAGCCCTAGGGTTTCCTATATAAATAAGGATTAAACCCTCCCCTCTCTCTTCATAACATTCTTCATAACATAACATAAGATAACTTGATCCCCAAGTTATTAGAAAAGTACATACCTCTCTTCTATAAGAGAAAACCTAAAAGAAGAAGGAACAAAGGGGAAAATCCAAGAAGATCAAATCCTTTATTCAATTGTGGTTTTATTCAATTAATTGTTTAAAGTTATGGATCAAGGTAAGTGCTCTTAATTTTCTTGTTAATTGAATTCTTATTTGGTTGATTCTATGGGATAAAAGATCCTATATAAAAGTTAATTCATATTTTCTATCATAGTATAATTAAAAATATGCTTTCAAACTCCTGCTCTTTGGTTGTGCTTCTATGTCTGTAACCTTTTCGTTTGTTTAATGCAATGAGTATTCATCTTTCCGACCAAAAAAAAAAGTACATACTAGTTTTTTGACTCCAAATTCGTGGAGGAGATTCATGCTGCTGTATAATATTACGGGTACGCACTTTGCAAAATATGCCCATATTTTATACAGTTTAATTGTCCATATTTATGCATGATTGATGTCAATATATTTAGTTCCACTAATTAAAATTTTTATTTTTTATTTAAGAAAATAAAATATTAATGCTAAAACCGATAAAAAGAAAAATTGAATGAGGTTTTTTTTTTTTTTGGAGAGAGCGAGAGGTGGGGGGAGGAGGAGGAGGAGGGAGTCGGAGGGGGGGGGGGGGGGTGGCGGATGGGGGGAAAGGGGGTTGGGTGGTTGCGGCCCTGGAAATGGAATAAACCACTTCGCAGCAACCTCTCCAAAGTCCTCCGGCGTTAAATTGTATATTCAAGATTAAATCCTAAACTATACAAGTCCAAGGTTATCAACCAATATGATATTTAGTGATGACATGCGAATAATTATGGCTTAATATACAATTTGATCATCAAATTATCTAAAAAGGATGATTTGGTCCTTAATTTTATTTATATCAATTTGGTTATCGATTTTTTTATGTAAACTACATATATATTCATATCCATTTTAACGGTTTATGATTAATATTGTTTGAATTAGGTCGACCCACTTTGGGGATAAAGCTCTTCCAATAATAATTTTCTCCATTTACAATACTCGAACTTGAAATCTTACTTAATGAGAATAAGTGTCTTATCACTTGAATTAACTAATCGTTGGCGTGTTATCAATTGCACATTAGTGTCAACACAACAGCGGCAGTTAGTCACGTGATCAAGTTCAATCAAATTTGGGTCAAATTATCTAAAATAAGGTCTGTTTGGCGTAGCAGTGAAATTGACAATGGTGAGTTTAAATACTATGGTGGTGGTTAGACCGCTATCGCAGTGGTGAGATTATGAGTTATATTGGTGAGGTTATAAACAGTGACTAAAAATATTTTGTTCAACAAAAACAGTGGTGACGATGAGATAAGAAATTAAAATTACAACTAAGGACATAAAATTAGAAGGTATATAGTATAAATTGTTCTAATTTATATGCTTCCCTTTTACTTATATTTTTTTCTTTTTATGAACTTAAATATAATCTATCTTAAAAATTATTTCAAATTCTTATATAAACATGATTATTAATAATAACACTAGAAGAGAAACTCCTCGCGTAGCTTCGGAACTAATTTGTTTTTATATTGTACATGGGGCAATAATTGTTAAAGCAAATTCACTTCACTTTGAGTTACAAAAATAAACATAACACAATAGACGAAATAGTATTAATTTCTTTTTTACTATGCATATAATAACAATAGTAAGAGGAAAACTGAAACAATGTCGACTGATGAAGAGTTAAAAAATAAATATAATATAACATATGAAATTGGACTATTTTATATAAGAAATTTAATTGTATGTATGATAAATTCAATAAACATTTGAGGTAAAAAAGGTTTAAACATAATATAGAAGCAATAGATTTTTAAAAAGAAAATTTATGAAAAATGAAAAATTATAGGTTAAATGTATTGTAATTTCTTGTGAAATTCAATATTATTTATAATAATTTAAAGCATTCCAATTAATAACACACCAATATAAAGAAAATTTTTGTCAAAAAAAATAAAATCTATTTTCAAACTAAATATAATCATTTTTTTCTCTCCATCCACAAATACAATAAATAGCTTACACAAAATATTTAATACACTTAAAATATAAAAATCATTTTAAAATTACTTATAATTATTTTTCTCTTTCCTCTTATCCTACATGACACTACCTATGGCCTTTATAATACATTCCTTTAATATAATAATATAGATGACATTTTCTTATAACGATAAATAAATTATTTATTATTTAACATGCTTAAAGTATCATTATTTTATGTTTTTAAAATATTCACGCTTAAAATATCTTGTTACTTTTATATGTATACATAATATATATATATATATATATGCAGACTTGTTAGCTTTTAAAAGTTAAAATAGAAAAAATAAAAGATGAAAATGAAAATTGGGTAAAACTGGAAAAACAAATATAAGAATAGCACGTTTGAAGCCACTCGACCTTCAAAAGCCAGTGACATTTTGCTGTGGTTGAGGAGGCAAACCGTACAGCTGGGGTCATGCCAAATGGTACAAGAACAGTGCGATTGGAAAAAAATCCTTCTAAACGTACTGGAATAGGCTTGCCAAACATAACCATAAAGGTTTAAGGTCAAATTATCCTCAAATTGCATTTACTTCTTGAAACTAATGTACAAGTTGTATATGCAAAGAAAATCTTTCTAATTATTATACCAGTAAATTTTCAGTCTAACAATTGGCCCAAAAAACATTGTTGATTGAAAATGAAGAATGTGTTTTACTTAGAAATTGTTACATGGTTCCCGCCCACCATGTCAATAATTAAACAAGTCAATAGAATTTTATCAACTCATAAATATATCTATAATTACTAAAACCATGTCCCATTAATGTCTTTAATTTTAGGATTTACCTTGTAAATCCCTCTTCTTGAAACTATGGGTTAAACCTCCTCTGTTTCTATTTACATGTCACAAACTCATGTTCCTTTTTTTTGTCATTTTAGTAAATCAATAAAGTAGTTGTTGACTATATTACCATTTTATCCTTCTTTAAATATGTGAGAGAGGGACATAAATAGAGAAATAAGATAGATAAAGACATTAAATATAGAGAGAGATGATAGTAGAAAAAGTAAGTATAGTTTTGGAAGAACATATAAAAATTTTATTGATTTTTGAAAACTAACTACTTTCTTAATTTAAGAGAATTAGTTATTAATGACAAGTAAATAAGAACAGAGTGAGTAATAATTATTTTAAGTTGACAGAATTTTATCGGTTGGTTCCACAGATGATGTGGTGGGATGGACCCATATACTCCCTCCGTTGCAAATTATCTGACCCCAATAACCTAATATCTTCGATTAAGAAAGTTAATTAAGTAACAAAATTCTATATAAATTTTATTTCACTTTCCAAATTTACCCTAAGTCTATTTCATTCTCTCTGCTCTTTATAAGTTAGTTGGGTTAATATACGACAATTACTACATTTAATGGTTCCTATAGTTCCAACGAAAGGTAAGTTTGGAAATGAATAATTAATGTTTTGAAACCATAAAAGGACAAATAAGAAGGAATATTAGGTTGGAATATGATAATAAAAAACGGAAGAAGTAATAATTTCCTGTGTTTTACCTTAGAGAATGTCCAATCCTTGATTACTAACACGACTCCCTATTAATTAAATTTAAAAGTTACTTACCCATTGACAACTTGAAGGAATCTAGATTAAAAACTAATGATTACCCCCCGCCAACAAACTTGAATTTCAATGATGGGTGTCGAGACGTTTTACCGCTTCGACGATAAAAGATATGGCGTGAGAAATGCTCGGGACTAAACAGTCGAAAAACGAATGGAGTCGCCACTAACCTTTTATTTTTAATAGGTGTGGTTAGTCACCTACTTGTTTAACCCAACGTAAATCTAGAAAGATTATGTCAAGCTAAGGAAAGAAACTGGTCTACGAAAAAGATTTTAGGTTCGTGAGTCGGTTACACTCGGGGAAGGATTAGCACCCCCGAGACGCCCGGAAATCGGTACCACAAAAGTCTTGAAATATTTTACTTGGAAAATGATAATAAAATGTTTTAAAATTATTTTAAGAAAAAAACATAATTTTAAATGTCGGAATAAATATTTCTTTTAATGCAGGATAATCATCCCATTATAAAAACTAAATTCGAAATTTAAAAAAAAACATAATGTTGGAATAAACATTCCTTTTAATGTGAAAATCCATAGCCCAATTTGAATTTGAAGAAATTTCCTACTTAGAATGGAGATTCAATTTCTAAATAGGAATAAATATTCTTCAAAAATCAAAGTCAAATTTAAAAATGAGGATAAATATCCTTTTGAAAAACAAAGGTTTAATTTTAATTTTAGAAAGTCTCAATTATGAGAATATTAATTGAAACCTTCTAGAAAACATTTTACAAAAAAGTTGGGATAAACATCCTCAAATTCATGTTTTGAAAATCACGTTAAGAGTGACACACCCGAACCTAGCACGACCTTTTCGTACGAACAGAATAGTGCAAGATGGCGTAATATTTGAATAATAAGTCAGTCTGGCTGTGTCAAGTTAGAAGAGAAGATAAGATTAGGATAAAATGGAGTTAGAAGAAAAAGTAATTAACCGTGCATGGAAATTAGTAAATGCAAAAAAAAAAAAAAGACTTCCAAATAAGTCCCTAGAAATTTATTATGGGCCCCATTGGCACAAGAAAGCAAAGGATTTAGCCAATGGGTGAAAATGAAAGAAAGTTGAAAAAGGGGAAAAGTTTGACTCGGGGCCCGAGTAGACCTGGTGTCGGGCTCCTCTATAAATAGGGGTAAGCCAAAGCTTTTCTTCATTTCTCTTTTTCTTTTTCTTTCACTTCCTTTTCTTTTCCTCTCTGGAGCCAAACGGAGGCATTTTGGACAATTGGCAGATCCGGACAAACCGACCGCCAGTTCGAGGCGAGATCTTGGTGAGTTATTCCTAACTCCTCGATCTACGTTCCATTAAGTTTGCATGCTTTTCCATGCATCGGTTTAGGAGAGATCCAAGCTCCAAGTTAGGTTCAGCTTTTAGTTAGATTTTAAGTTTAGATTCGAGATTTAGGAACTTTGACCTTGTGATTCTTGTTTTTCTTTCGGTAGACGTGTTGTGGATGTCGCGAGGATCGCCTGGCTAACTCCGTCGGACGATTGGCGATCGAGCTCCCGCTTGGGAACCGTGCAGGTCTCGTGCGGGAGCCGTGCGGGCAGCTCCCGTGCGGGAGCCCTGCAGGTCCCGCGCGGGAGCCGTGCAAGTCCGGCTCGGGAACGGTGCAGAACCCAAGCGGGAGTGGGCTTTTTGGGCCCAAAACTGGACTAGGCCGAACCCAGCCCACTTGGGTGGGTCTGTTGGGCCCGGAACAGTGCCGGGCCGACATGTGGGGCCCACGGGTCCCCAGGGGCATTTTCGTAATTTTTCATCAAGTGTCCAATTTTTACCCCGGAACCTCCCGGACACTTTTCTAAGCCCCGAATCACTTCCAAACATCGTCATAGGTCATATTAGAGCCTCATAGGCGCATTCATAAATTTAATTATGAATGCTAACTTATATTTCCGTGTACTAGGGCTCCGGTTGAATCGAGTGCGGCGATGCTCCGGAGGTTGAGCTACATGGAGCGCTTGGGAGTATACGATTCTCCCATCACTGTGAGTGGCTTAGATTTCTTTGTTTAGCCACTAGGGAAAATGATTTTAAAAATGATTTTTAAAAACATAAATGTTTTCAAAAAGGTTTTGGGATATGGGAAATCCACACACACACACAATTGCTTGTGATATACCCACACAGTGAGTGGGATGTTTTAAAAAGGAATATAAGACTTATGTGTGTGTGATTATATGTTTTAAATATAAATTTTTTATGTGTATATATATATTGTTGAAATATTATTATTATTATTATTGAGGGTACGATGCCCTTGGGAGATGAGTGTTTGAGAGGGTTCCTCGGGGCTCCAATTTGCGGGAGCGTGGACCGAGCTTGAGAGCATGCATGATACTTAGCCGTGGACCGCCTATCGAGGGACACGGTGAGTTGAGCCTGGTTGGGAGAGGCGCGTAGGAAAACTCACCAGAGCTCCAATTCACTGTGTTCCACCACAGTGAGGCACCACCGAGGGAACGGGCTAGAGTAAATGATAAAGAGAAAAGAGATAGCCCTCGGTGCAGTAAGGCATACGACCGGCCAGTCGTGCCTTCAGTGTATTAGGTGCCAGCCGTTATAGCATATTTTATTTTTAAAAGGTTTTAAATTCAATTCTCCTTAGAGAATTACAAAAGAGATTTTCGAAAACAAATTTACTTATTTTATTTTTATTATATTATATTTTGGATTACCCATGTTTTCCCTAACCCTGATGGAGACTCATTGAATCTCTATCACTCACCTGTATCCAAATGTGGATGGATGCAGATCCGCGTGCTGAGTCAGCTTTAGAAAGGAGGCTCACTAGAAGACGTCGGTGGCTTAGGTTTAGTAGTTTCCACTGTGTAGGTATTCTTTTAAATTAATTCACTGGTATTGTTAATAAATTAATATTTTATTAAATGATTTATAATTCAAATTTTAGTTTTGTTTTACAGCGATGATATCCATTTCAATGCCTTGCGGTGCCTAGGATGCGTGGCTGCAGACACGTACTTCGAGGTAGCGCGGCGGTTGCCACTTGGCCGGCCCGGGGCGGGTCGGGCCGTGACAAAGAGACTTTAATTATGATTTCTTAAATTAAAATCTCTTAGAAAGATTTAATTTTAAAACAATGTCGGAATAATTATTCCTTTTAATTCGATGAAGGGAATAGTTTGACAAAGATTTAGTTTAATAGGAAAACCTTAGTAAATTTAATAAATTAAGACCTTTCAAAAAAATGAATGTCCTTTTTATCAAATAAAACTGATTTTGAAAAAAGAATTTTAAAGATTTAAAGAGTAAACATTCCTTTTATTGGAGTTAAAAATGCATTTTTATAAAAATGAAGTTTACTTAAAGGGTCTTAATTAATTAAATTTACTAAAGTCCTCCCAAAACGGTATTTTGGAAAAATAAAAAAAAAGGTCAAAAGAAAATAAATATTCCCTTTCATTGGAAAGAAATAAAAATAATAAGAAAAGAAATTTTGAAAATGGTTTTTTAATAAAACTTGGATTAATTTGAGAGGCCTTAGCGATAATTGGGTAGTTAAGATCTCTCAAAAAACTTTTAAAATATGTTTTGAAATTAATGTTGGAATAAACATTCCTTTTAATTTAATTGGGCCTCTTAAACAAGACATTTTCTTAAAATAAAATATTTTGGAATTAACATTCCCTTTTGTAAAAAGAAAATTTTTGGAGTTCATTTGCAAATTTTAAGAAATTAAAGAAAATCATAAACATGATGCATGCTTTTTATGAAAATTACATGGAAAACATATTTTTTTAATTTTGAAGGGATGAAAAAAATTCTCCCGGACCCGATCGGACTCCCGATTAGACACCGAAGAAATTTCTCATCGGAGAAAACCTTTGGAAACCTCGGACTCCCGAGGCACCCTCCGGTTCCCCCCATGCATATGAATTTTGAAAATCGATGTTCTAAATCTAATTATGCATGAATGGGACAAGAAAACATAGGTTAGTGCATATAAACATAATTATTTACAAAGCAGATAAGCAGACTTAATTTAAATAAACACATATATAAAGTCAAAGATGCAATTTTATACAAAATTCAATTCATAATTTAACAAACATATATACGAAGGCAAAAGAATAATTCTACAATCAAAGTTAAATTTTTAATTAAGACGCATATGGATTTAAGGGTAAAAAGGTAATTTAACAAGGTCAAAATCAAATATTATACTAAATATGCACCTATTCAAATTTAAAACTACATTTTTTATAACCAAGATTAATTTTTATTTAAATTTTTAACCTAAACAGGTTTGAAGATGCAAATTTTGCAGTCAAAATTAAATTTCTAACCTAAACAGGTTTAAAGATGCGAATTTTACAGTTAAAATTGAATTTTTAAGCCTAAACAAGTCTAAAGATGAGAACTTTACAGTCGAAATTAAAATTTTAATCCAATCAGATATTCATACAGGCCTAAAGATGCAAACTTTATGATCAAAATCAAATTTACATGAAGTAAATATCATACAACATATATATTAAACACAAAAAATTATAAAGATTGACATGAAACATATAAAGTTGTGAACTTTTTACACAATCATGCACATCGTTAAGATTAAACACATAATAACTTAAATAAAAGCAAAAAAAATATTTTTACTACATTTAAACCATATTTAAAAAAAAATCAAGTTATTTAGCAGGATATAAAAGTTTAACAAACTGCAAATGCCAATATCGAAGATAAAGTTAACATCTTTGTACACAAATGAACCATAAACAAGCGCGAAAAGAAAGAAAAGATCCAAACTTATAGAGTAGTAAAAGAAACGTCATAAAACAAACTGCTTATGGCTTATAAGAATAAATTTAATGAACTTCAAACAAATATGAGCATGAATGTAATCAACCCAAAACTAAAGATAACATTTTTACCTCCAAAAGATGGATTTCTCCCTTAAAGATGAGAGTTTTGATTTCAAAAGACTCAAAAAAGAAAGCTCTCAAAACAGAAAAGCTAAGAACGAAACAGCAAAATGAAAACACAGAAAAACAAAATGAAAACTTCTATTTTTAAATCGTTTAAACAACACAGCGGAAGAAAGGAAAAAGAAAAAAAACCTAAGAATGACTGTCTTCCTTTGAGAGCAAAGAATGGTTTCCCGTTTGAAGGATCAAACCAGCCCTCTTCCCTTTTTTTCGGCCAACCCCCTTCTTCCTGGTCTTTTCGGCCAGCCCTCTCCTTCATGTTCTTTTCGGCCAGTCCTCTCCTTCTTGTTCTTTTCGGCCAGCCCTCTCCTCCTTGTTCTTTTCGGCCAGCCCTCTCCTCCTTCCCCTGTTCTTTTCGGCCAACCCTCTTCTTCCTGTTCTGTTCTTTTCGGCCAGCCCTCTCATTCCTATTCTTTTCGGCCAGCGCTCTCCTTCCCATTCTTTTCGGCCAGCCCTCTCCTCCTTGTTCTTTTCGGCTAGCCCTCTCCTTCCCGTTCTTTTCGGCCAGCCCTCTCCTCCTTGTTCTTTTCGGCAAGCCCTCTCCTCCTTCCCCTGTTCTTTTCGGCCAGCCCTCTTCTTCCTGTTCTGTTTTTTTCGGCCAGCCCTCTCCTTCTCTTTTCGGTCAGCCCTCTCATTCTTCCTTTTCGGCGAGCCCTCTCCTCTTAATTTTTTCGGCGAGCCCTCTCCTCCTTCCTTTTCAGCCAGCCCTTTCCTTCTTGTTCTTTTCTCCTTTTGAAAACTAAAGCTCGCTGTTTTCTTCTTTCAGGAGATGAAAAAACCAGAGAGAGACCCCCCCCTTTTTCACGAAAACGGCCGATCTTTCCTTTTTATTTTGAAACTCCAGTGGCTGCTTTCTTCCCCAGACAAATTCCAGAAAACAGGGAGCAAAAACCGAATAATCATCCCCCCAAGAGAATCCCCGAAATGGCCAACCAGTTCCTTTTATTTTGAAACTCCAGTGGCTACTTTCTTCCCCAGAAAACAGGGAGCAAAAATCGAATAATCATTCCCCCTTTTTGTGCCGCCGAAAGCAGCCTTACATATCCCTTTTCTTCATTTTTCATCCAACGGCTGTTTCTCTTCTTTTTATTTTAATCTAGTTGGCCGATGACTCAAAGTTGGCCGACTGCTCCCTGCTGGCCGATTAATCAAGTTGGCCGATGGCTCCAAGTTGGCCGATTGCTTCAAGCTGGTCGATTGTCCCAAGTTGGCCGATTGCTTCAAAGTTGACCGATTGCTTCAAGCTGGCCGATTGTCTCAAGTTGGCCGATTGTCCCAAGTTGGCCGATTGCTTCAAGCTGACCGATTGTCCCAAGTTGGCCGATTGCTTCAAGGTTGACCGATTGCTTCAAGGTTGACCGATTGCTTCAAGTTGGCCGATTGTCTCAAGTTGGCCGATTGTCCCAAGTTAGCCGATTGCTTCAAGCTGGTCGATTGTCCCAAGTCGGCCGATTGCTTCAAGTTGGCCGATTGTCCCAAGTTGACCGATTGCTCCAAGTTGGCCGATTGTCCCAAGTCGGCCGATTGCTTCAAGGTTGACCGATTGCTTCAAGTTGGCCGATTGTCTCAAGTTGGCCGATTGTCCCAAGTTGGCCGATTGCTTCAAGCTGGCCGATTGTCTCAAGTCGGCCGATTGCTTCAAGGTTGACCGATTGCTTCAAGTTGGCCGATTGTCTCAAGTTGGCCGATTGTCCCAAGTTGGCCGATTGCTTCAAGTTGGCCGATTGTCTCAAGTTGGCCAATTGTCCCAAGTTGGCCGATTGCTTCAAGCTGGCTGATTGTTTTGAAGGCTGTTTGAATTCAAGGTGGAATTTGCAAGAAGATAGCTAGCTCGACGAGGATGTTCGGGTCCTTTGCGAACAATTCAATTAACAGCAACAACAAAAGCGGCTCCACTTGGCACGTGTGCTGCTGCCGGGTATACTTACGGAGGTGGGTGTTTTTGTTTCGTTTTTTGGCATGTATATATATATATAAATTTTGCATCACAACCGAGTTGACTCGGTTAGCCTTTGGCTTGCTTGGCTTTGCATGGGAGTCGAGTTGGCTCTCTTGGCTCTCCGGCCTTAGTTCAAAATTACCTGCAATATAACAATACGAAATTAAAATAAAGTAAAGCAATAATAATGATAATAACTGGTAAGATAAATAAACTAAATAAACTGAACATAAATGAAATAAATATTTGAAAATGACAAACCAATTAATCAATTAATTAATTAACTAAGATTAAAAATGAGTGTCTACAGTTGCCCCTCTTTGATTATTTCTTAATGATCTAGAAGTGCAAGCTTCTAGATGACTAAGAAATAAGCAAAGATATAGACACTCTTTATTCAAATGTGTACTAAGCAAAGATCACTCTTAATAAAATTGATTTCGAAGTCAAAGAAATTATTCTAAACAGAACCAATTTCAAAAGATCATTCTAAGCAGATATGATTTCAAATTTTGAATAAATGGCCATAAACAAAACTATTTTAAGAAAACCATCCTAAATAGTAATGATTTTAAACTTTGAATAAATTGCCCTGACCAGAAAATATTTTAGAAAACCATCCTAAACAGAAATGATTTTAAATTTAGAAGAAATTGCTCCAGACAGAAACAATTTTAGAAATTCATCTTTAAACAAAATGATTTTAAATTTTTGAAGAAATTGCTCTAAACAGAAACAATTTTAGAAAACCACCTTAAACAAAATGATTTTTTAGATTTTGAAAAAAAATTGCCCTAAACAGAAACAATTTTAAAAAACCACTCTAAACATAAATGATTTTTAACTTGGATAAATTGTGCCAATTTTGAGAAAACCATTCTAAATAGATATGATTTTAAATTTGAAGAAATTGCATTAAAAAGAAACGCTTTTGAGAAAATCATCCTAAACAGGAATGATTTTAAACTTTGAAGAGATTGCTTTCAAATGAAATGCTTTTGAGAAAACCATCCTAAACAGGAATGATTTTAAACTTTTTGGATAAATTGCTTTAAAATAAAATGCTTTTAAGAAAACTATCCTAAACAGGAATGATTTTAAACTTTTTGGATAAATTGCTTTAAAATAAAATGCTTTTGAGAAAACTATCCTAAACAGGAATGATTTTAAACTTTGAATAAATTTGCTTTTAAAAAAGAAACACTTTTGAGAAAACCATTCTAAACAGAAATGATTTTAAACTTTGAATAAATTTGCTTTAGAAAGAAACATTTTTGAGAAAACCATTCTAAACAGAAATGATTTTAAACTTTGAATAAATTTGCTTTAGAAAGAAACATTTTTGAGAAAACCATCCTAAACAGGAATGATTTTAAACTTTGAATAAATATGCTTTAGAAAGAAACATTTTTGAGAAAACCATCCTAAACAGGAATGATTTTAAACTTTGAATAAATTTTCTTTAGAAAGAAACATTTTTGAGAAAACCATCCTAAACAGGAATGATTTTAAACTTTGAATAAATTTGCTTTAGAAAGAAACATTTTTGAGAAAACCATCCTAAACAGGAATGATTTTAAACTTTGAATAAATTTGCTTTAGAAAGAAACATTTTTGAGAAAACCATCCTAAATAGGAATGATTTTAAACTTTGAATAAATTGTAGAAATAATTCATGCTAAATAGAACTGTATCACGGATAATTACCTTAAACAAGAAGAGACCTTAAAGCAGTTTTGGAGAGTTACCTGAGGAACTTCAAGACTAACCTCGCAATTTGAATTGGATTTATGCCTACAATGTTTGAACAATGACAGGATGCATGATGAATGTTTATGAGGAATGACGCTAAAATGATGCAATTTGCATGCTCATGCTTAAATGACAATGCCTTTCTACTTTGCCTCAAAGGTTTCAAGATAGCCTTCTGGCTTGGTTCGACCTACATTCTTCGAAATTGGAGAACATCTTGTTGTCACATCTTTTCTGGCATAAACATTCCAAAACCCTTATTTCAAATCATTTTTGCCTGAACATCCTAGTTTGAGATAATTTCATTCACGTGTCACCTTGCTTTGGGCACCAAAAGTATGTTGTTGAGCTCATGTTTACCCTCACATTTCTTTCCTTTTTGTGTTGGGAGTTGACTTCAAATGTTATGGCATTCACTTATCTGTTTGCTTTCCCTTTCATGATAAAGACACTATGCAATTCGTATTTAAGGAGAAATTCATGGATCATCTTGAAGAAAAGCAATGCACAATATATTAAATAGACAAACTTATAACAAGGATTTAACAAACAAGTTTATAACAAACAAGTTCGTAATAAACGATTTTATAACAAAAGAATAAGAAAGGTTCATGATCTCAGTGCAATGAATGCACAGACAACAAAGTGTTGGTCGTCTCGTGCCTTGCCTTCGACTGACTCATCTTCGCTGAAGTGACGCTTAACAAGATTTGATGATTTCTGATCACTCTAATCCCCATAACCGAACAAGATCTCTTGTGCAAGTTAGGTACCCATTTTGCTGTGCTTTCTCAACCTTCCTAAACTGCCTTTTCAGGTTTTCAGCTTAGGAACCAACCTAATTGGTTTGAACCGCCCTTTCGGGTTTTCACCTCAGACCCCTCCTTTTCTTCTCTTTTTCGGACTCAAGTCGCCTTTTCAGGTTTTCAACTTGAGACGCTCTTTTCTTTTTTCATTTTTCATTTTTTCATCATTTTTTTTCTTTTTTCTTTTCTTTTCTTTTTTTTTAGTTTTTTTTTCTTTTTTTTATTCTTCTTCAAGTGTAGTATTTCTTCACAGCTTTGGCATTGATTGGATGTGGCAATTCATCCCCATCCATTTCTTACAAGATTAGGGCACCTCTCGAGAATGCTTTCTTCACCACATAAGGACCATCCCAATTTGGAGTCTACTTTCCTCGGGGATCATATTGATTAGGCAGAATTTACTTCAATACCAATTCTTCTTCTCTGAACTCGCACAGACGCACCTTCTTGTCATATGCGTGCATTATTTTATTTTCTAAAATAATTGACCATGGCAAAGTGCTTTGAACCTTTCCTCTTCAATCAAGTTCAATTGGTCAAATCTCTCTTGCACCCAATCTGACTCTTTAAGCTTTACTTCTCTGTATACTCTCAAGAATGGGATTTCCAACTCAACCGGCAACTACTTCCATTCCATGAACCAAAGAAATATGAAGTTGCCCCGGTGGATGCTCTTGTAGTAGTGCGGTAAGCATGTAGGGCAAAACGAAGTTTCTCATGCCAATCAACTATCTTCTTGATGTCCTTGTTTACTGCTTCAACTGCCCCATTCAACTTAGGGCAGTAAGGGGTAGAATTGTTATGCTTGGTCTTGAATTGGGAGCACACTGCCTCTACCATCTTATTGTTGAAATTCTTGGCATTGTCGATGATGATTCTTTTCAGCAAACCACATCGGCAAATGATCTCTTTCTTCACAAACATGATGACCACTGACTGTATTATACTTACATAAGAAGTTGTTTTGACCCATTTGGTAAAGTTATCAATGGCCACCAGAAAGAATTGATGTCCATTAGAAGCTTTCGGTGAAATTGCCCCAATCATATCTTTGCCCCACATTGAGAAAGAACATGGAGAAGAAATAACATGTAGTGTTTTGGGAGGCATGTGAATCTGATCAGCATTAATTCGGCACTTATGACATTTTCTTGCATGATTGATACAATTTGTCTCTATTGCCATCTGAATTCTTAAGATGCAAGTTTCATACTTCGCCGTATTGTTTGTGCAGTCAAAGTCAAGCCTTGCTGCTGTTGAGTACTGATATCCATTTGGGGATATTAGCACAACTCTTATTCCATGCCCCAGTGCATTTGATGCCCCATCAAAAAACATTCTCCACTTCTTTCCTTGCTCCAACTCGATATTGAATATTGACATCAAGTCCTCATTAGGAAACTCAAACTTCATGGGTTCATAGTCATCAACTGCTTTATCAGCTAGAAATTCAGCAATAGCACTTCCTTTGATAGCTTTCTAGGAGACATAAACTATATCACGAGCTAACCGACATGATAATGAAAGTTGTTTTTTTTTTAAGAGGAGTCCGATCGGATCTAGCTTCACTATCGACCCAGTGGTATTATACAATATGCACTGTCTTAATCTCTGAGCTATCCACGCCAATGCACAACATATCTTTTCTATCTGAGAATACTTAGCCTCGTACTCTGTGAACTTCTTGCTGACATAGTAGATCGCTTGCTCTTTCTTACCGGTTTCATCATGTTGCCCCAAAACACAGCCCATGGACTGTTCCAACATTGTCAGATACAAGATTAGAGGTCGATCAGGCACAGGAGGTACTATCATTGGTACGTTTGGCAAATACTTCTTGACCTTATCAAAGGCTTTCTGGCAATTCTAATCCCATTTTCTCGTATTATTCTTCTTTAAAAGCTTGAAAGTCGGGTCACATTTTGTAGTCAACTGAGAAATGAAGCGGGAGATATAGTTCAATCCCCTTACTTTTTTTTGTGTTTTTGATGTGGCAAATTTTGAATGGCTTTAAAATTATCCGGGTCTACCTCGATGCCCCTTTGATTGACAATAAAACCCAGTAGCTTCCTCGAAGTGACGCCGAAAGTACACTTGGCTGGGTTCAATCTCAACCAATACTTGCGTAGTCCTTCAAACAGCTTCTTCTGACCAGTCATGTGCTCCTTCGGATTTTGGCCCTTGGCGATCAACATATACTTGCATCATATCATGAAAAGAGTTACCATAGTTCTCTGATAAGTTGCCTAGGCATTCTTGAGGCCGAAGACATCACATTATAATGAACGTGCCCCACACAGTGGTGAAAGCAAGCTTTTCCTCATCTTCTGGAGCCATTCCAATTTGACTATAACCTTGCTGACATCTCG
The DNA here is from genome assembly GCA_030664755.1 of Microcos paniculata. Classification (NCBI taxonomy): domain Eukaryota; kingdom Viridiplantae; phylum Streptophyta; class Magnoliopsida; order Malvales; family Malvaceae; genus Microcos; species Microcos paniculata. Next base: position 31,063,758 of record CP131459.1, on the reverse strand, counting down.
GTAGTGCACACGTATCTGCATCCTGCCATTTTTCTTTAGGACTAGCACTACGTTCACTACCCATTCAAGATAAATGACCACCTAGAAATCCCGCATCTAGTCGCTTCTTCACTTCCTTTTTAATCTTAAGTAACATCCCAAGCCTCATTCTTATCAATTTCTGCTGCACTGGTTTGAACCCGGACTTGATTGGCATTCTATGTACCACAGTCTCAGCATCCAAACCCATCTTATCGGCATATCAATTCCTCTTTCTGTTTGGATGTCAGGGAAGTGCCGATTTTGACCTCTTTCTTTTCTTTATCATCTCCCAAATTGATGAATTCAGTAGTTTCTTTGTGAGGCAAGATCTATTTGTCTTCTCATTCAATCAGTCTCATAAGATCATGGGGAAAAGGGTAATCATCATCATCATTATTGTCAAAGTCATCCGCATTAATGAATCGGTCGAAGTCAGGCTCGAGAGGATCATCTTTGCTATCTTTACATTCATCATTTTGAGGTTCTTTGAGTCAAGGGATAATAAAGGAATATATATAATATATATATACACATATATGTATTTGATCCATGAATAAAAATAAAATGGTAAAATGAATAATAAGGGTAAATAGAAGAAAGCACGAAGTTCAATGAAAGAATTATGATATGAAATATGTATATGACAGAGAGTTTAAGAATGTACATGACAGAGAGTTTTAAGAATGCATAACATCAAAATTATGAATGATAGAGCAAATATGAAAGTAAAACCGATAGCATATGAAGATCAACCACCAACACTTTTGGGCAGAAATGTAGGATAAAAAGTGCTCAAAGTTGCCAAAGCTTATCTACTATCATAATCGAAGCCTCAAAAACTTCCCAGTTGTTTAAATTTGTCCCTATTGCTAACTACCGGACCCATGTTCCGCTGTTACTTGATTCCTCATAGTCCAACGTAGCTAATTCAGCATTAACAACATTTACTCCATTCCTGCCATGATTAGGAAACGAATTTGCCCCTACATTCGACTGCACACCGGTATCAAAAGTCAAACGACCTTCCTTGATAATCCCTTGTACCACTTCTTTCGATCTCATGCAGTTTTCAACGCTATGCCCTTTGGCTCATGAGTGATAGGTGCATGTTGCATTCTCATCAAACCATTTAGGATATGGAGGCTGTAAAAGGGTCGAGTATTGCACCGATTCAATCATCTTGCTATTCAATAGCTTGGTGTATAGCTCTGTGTAAGTCATGGGGATGGGAGTAAATTGTTTCCTTTTCTTTGGTGGTCTTGGATTCTGGTTTTGGGTGTTTGGTCTTGGAACAGTGGAAATGGTGTTGGACACTGGTATTGGTAAGCATTTTGAGGTTGTGTATAGTTGGGAAGAGGATATTGGTAAGTGTTCTGAGGTGGTATGAAATTGGCAGGATGGTATTGGCATGGTTGGCATTGGGGTTGTGGGTATTGTTGGTATCCTCCACATCTTATAGTGTTCACTCCGCCTTCCTCATTTTTGGAACTCTCTTTGGTTGCACTGGACTCCCCATCATCGAACTTACCGGTCTTGAGTGCATTCTCCACCATTTCTCCGATTAAGACCAAGTCAGTGAAACTCATGGTGGTACCAGCTAGCATATGGCTGTAATATAGAGCCTTTAAGGTGTTAATGAATAGCCATGTCGTCTCTTTTTCAGTCAAAGGAGGCTGAATCTGAGTTGCCACGTCCCTCCATCTTTGGGCATATTCAGTGAATGACTCGGAAGATTTTTTCTCCATGTTTTGCAAAGTCAGTCTATCAGGCACTAAATGTGTCATATGCTTGTATTGATCGATGAAAGCCCGAGCCAGATCATTCCAAGAATGAATACCCCGCCTATCTAACTTGTTATACCACCGTATTGCTGACCCGGTGAGGCTATCTTGGAAGCAGTGAATCAACAGTTTATCATCTCGAGAATAAGTGACCATCTTTCGGCAGTACATGGTAATATGGTCCTTAGGGCATGTAGTCCCTTTGTATTTTTCAAACTCAGTCACTTTGAACTTCGGTGGGATCACCAATCCATCAACTAAACTTAACTCATATGCATCAGTAGTGCCATAAGCAGGAGTGCCCTCCATGGCTTTAAGTCACTCATCTATTTGATTCAACACTTTCTGGCTTTCAGCTTCACCCATCTCTCTCTCAAACTGCTCGTTAGGCACAATCACGGGGTTGGCTGGGGCAAATCCAGGGACAGGAGGTGCCATGGTGTATGTGGGAGGAGTAATTTGTGGGGTTGGCATTGGAAGTCCTCTGCTTGTATTGAACATTGGGGGTATAAAAGGATATATACCAGGTGGAGGCGGTGGTGGAAAGGTGAATGTGTTTGTGGTTGATTACAGAAATTGTGTTTGATTTTCTTGTAGGGGTATACTGAGGGTAAGAGGCGAGAGAGAGGCATTCGTGGGCTGAGCTGTGGGGAGTATGTGTGGGAGTGCATTCTGGGGAGATTGCCCATTGGAATTGTTGCCCGAGCTGGCCATGTTTCGTTGCCTCATACTAGTCACCATTTCTGCCATCTGATCCAGTTTTTTCTGCAATTCTTCATTTGCCTTCCTTAATTGTTCAATCTCAGTAGCTTCCTCTTCCATCATGATTCTGGACTGTAATCTAGTATTGTATCTGTGTGTTGGCGGGGCTATCTTGAAACCTTTATTGAACCACAAGGGTGAATCAAATTCCCTTATTATGAATATGAATGAAATGTTATGAACATGCTTGAAGAAAATGCAATCAAGGGATGATAAAATGAGGGGAAGAAATGACAAAAAGGAAATGTGTTAGCTCACCATTAAGATAAATTATACGCATGGATGTACATATACAAGTAAAATATGAAACAGGATAAAATGAAGCATGTCAATGATTAAATGTAGATGCAAAAATGAATGGTTCACAACAATTTAACCATAAAGGATAACTAGTCGTTTCATTAGAATGAGGCCAAGAGGCTAAATATCCAAAAATATCCACATGATTATCCGAAAAAAGTTATTACTTTTTGTTGACTCGAAGATAGACCTTATTCGTTAGCCACGACTAACTTCCCTTCATGGTTCTTTTGTTGCGAATGATTCTACAATGGAATGCATGTCATGTGATGATGGCAATAAAAAGCAATAATTATGGGTATTTAAAGGAAACAAGAAGATTACAAGGCAAAGCATAAACATGTATTGATAAAGCGAGGAAGAAAACAGACATACAACGTATCAACAGACAAAATATATACAGACAAAGTGAAGAAGAGAATGGACAGATTATACAAACAGCATACCATCATGGAATAAACATATACGGATAAAGTGGGGGAAGAACTCAGGCAAACTATACAAACAGCATACCACTATGGAATAAGCATATATATATATATATATATATACAGGTAAAGTGAAAGAAAAACAAACAGGTCATGAAATGAATATGTACAGATAAAGTGGGGAAGCATATCATCATGAAAATAAGTATACATACAGATAAAGTGGAACAAAACAGAAAGATCATGCCAACAACATAACATCATGAAATAAGCATACATACAAATAAAGTGAAGGAAAACAGACAGATCACACAAATGGCATATTATGTAATAATCATACATACAGATAAGATGGAAGAAAACAGACAGTTCATTCAGACAGCATATCATCATGAAACAATCATACTTACAGACAAACAGCATGCCATCATGAAATATATATATACAAATAAAGCGAAAGGAACTAACAAAGGTAAGAAGCCGTCCCCCCTTTGTACCTTAAAAAACCGGGTTTTCTCGAACGGGTTTGGCTCTATCTAGGTTAGATTTTAGGTTTTTTTTTTCTACATGCTGGGTTTAAAGCTCTAGATAAGGGTACCCATCAGACAAGATGGGGTGGAGGCAACCCCGTCGCCCCCTCCTAAATAAAGGTGAAGTTCGGACTCCCAAACTTTTATGTTATGAATTTGTGTTGTGTGTGAGGTAGGGACTTGTACCTTTACCAGTTGCCTTTCGGTGAAGCAGCAGTCATACGAGATAGCAGAAGAGATTCATAAAAAGAAGCAGAAGAATTTCACTATCACATGTCAACACACGATCAGTACAATTCAATATATAAATTTAACAAATAAATAAAAGTGAAACAATAAAAGGTCAAAGAATAAGCATGCAAGATATAAATAGTATAGGCATTCATGGCATATACAAGTAATTAAAACATGCAATATATACAAGTAACTAAAAGAAGCCAAAAAGGTAAACACAAAAAACATGCTAGCAAATCAAAACATACAAAAGGAATTAAAACATGCAAAACATATACAAGTAATTAAGACACAAAGCATGCTAAAGGATCAAGGCATAGGGAAAAAAAATTAAACACACAAAGCATGCTAGAAAATCAAAGCATAAAAACATACATATAGATTAAATGTGATGTAGGTGCAAGATGCAATTTTAACAAACTTGATTAAAAAAGATCTTCCTTTCCCCCTTTTTTTGAAAAAATTATTGGAAAATTTTGTAATGAAAATGAATCAATGCAATGCATGAAATGAAATTTTAAAACATTTCAATATCAAATCCAAGTAAAATAAGACTTAAAAAAAGTGGCTTGACTCTCTAAAAACGTCCCCAGTGGAGTCACCAAGCAGTCGAGACGTTTTACCGCTCCGACGATAAATGATATGACGTGAGAAATGCTCAGGACTAAACAGTCGAAAAACGAATGGAGCCGCCACTAACCTTTTATTTTTAATAGGTGTGGTTAGTCACCTACTTGTTTAACCCAACGTAAATCTAGAAAGATTATGTCAAGCTAAGGAAAGAAACTGGTCTACGAAAAAGATTTTAGGCTCGTGAGTCGGTTACACTCGGGGAAGGATTAGCACCCCCGAGACGCCCGGAAATCGGTACCACAAAAGTCTTGAAATATTTTACTTGGAAAATGATAATAAAATGTTTTAAAATTATTTTAAGAAAAAAACATAATTTTAAATGTCAGAATAAATATTCCTTTTAATGTAGGATAAACATCCCATTATAAAAACTAAATTCGAAATTAAAAAAAAAACATAATGTCGGAATAAACATTCCTTTTAATGTGAAAATCCATAGCCCAATTTGAATTTGAAGAAATTTCCTACTTAGAATGGAGATTCAATTTCTAAATAGGAATAAATATTCTTCAAAAATCAAAGTCAAATTTAAAAATGAGGATAAATATCCTTTTGAAAAACAAAGGTTTAATTTTAATTTTAGAAAGTCTCAATTATGAGAATATTAATTGAAACCTTCTAGAAAACATTTTACAAAAAAGTTGGGATAAACATCCTCAAATTCATGTTTTGAAAATCACGTTAAGAGACTTTAATTATGATTTCTTAAATTAAAATCTCTTAGAAAGATTTAATTTTAAAACAATGTCGGAATAATTATTCCTTTTAATTTGATGAAGGGAATAGTTTGACAAAGATTTAGTTTAATAGAAAAACCTTAGTAAATTTAATAAATTAAGACCTTTCAAAAAAATGAATGTCCTTTTTATCAAATAAAACTGATTTTGAAAAAAGAATTTTAAAGAATTAAAGAATAAACATTCCTTTTATTGGAGTTAAAAATGCATTTTTATAAAAATGAAGTTTACTTGAAGGGTCTTAATTAATTAAATATACTAAAGTCCTCCCAAAAAGGTATTTTGGAAAAATAAAAGAAAAAGGTCAAAAGAAAATAAATATTCCCTTTCATTGGAAAGAAATAAAAATAATAAGAAAAGAAATTTTGAAAAGGGTTTTTAATAAAACTTGGATTAATTTGAGAGGCCTTAACTATAATTGGGTAGTTAAGATCTCTCAAAAAACTTTTAAAATATGTTTTGAAATTAATGTTGGAATAAACATTCCTTTTAATTTAATTGGGCCTCTTAAACAAGACATTTTCTTAAAATAAAATGAAAATAAAACATAAGAGTAAAAATAAAAATAAAATATTTTGGAATTAACATCCCCTTTTGTAAAAAGAAAATTTTTGGAGTTCATTTGCAAATTTTAAGAAATTAAAGAAAATCATAAACATGATGCATGCTTTTTATGAAAATTACATGGAAAACATATTTTTTTAATTTTGAAGGGATGAAAAAATTCTCCCGGACCCGATCGGACTCCCGATTAGACACCGAAGAAATTTCTCATCGGAGAAAACCTTTGGAAACCTCGGACTCCCGAGGCACCCTCCGATTCCCCCCATGCATATGAATTTTGAAAATCGATGTTCTAAATCTAATTATGCATGAATGGGACAAGAAAACATAGGTTAGTGCATATAAACACAATTATTTACAAAGCAGATAAGCAGACTTAATTTAAATAAACACATATATAAAGTCAAAGATGGAATTTTGTACAAAATTCAATTCATAATTTAACAAACATATATACGAAGGCAAAAGAATAATTCTACAATCAAAGTTAAATTTTTAATTAAGACACATATGGATTTAAGGGCAAAAAGGTAATTTAACAAGGTAAAATCAAATATTATACTAAATATGCACCTATTCAAATTTAAAAATACATTTTTTATAACCAAGATTAATTTTTATTTAAATTTTTAACCTAAACAGGTTTGAAGATGCAAATTTTGCAGTCAAAATTAAATTTCTAACCTAAACAGGTTTAAAGATGCAAATTTTACAGTTAAAATTGAATTTTTAAGCCTAAACAAGTCTAAAGATGAGAACTTTACAATCGAAATTAAAATTTTAATCCAATCAGATATTCATACAGGCCTAAAGATGCAAACTTTATGATCAAAATCAAATTTACATGAAGTAAATATCATACAACATATATATTAAACACAAAAAATTATAAAGATTGACATGAAACATATAAAGTTGTGAACTTTTTACACAATCATGCACATCGTTAAGATTAAGCACATAATAACTTAAATAAAAGAAAAAAAATATTTTTACTACATTTAAACCATATTTAAAAAAAATCAAGTTATTTAGTAGGATATAAAAGTTTAACAAACTGTAAATGCCAATATTGAAGATAAAGTTAACATCTTTGTACACAAATGAACCATAAACAAGCACGAAAAGAAAGAAAAGATCCAAACTTATAGAGTAGTAAAAGAAACGTCATAAAACAAACTGCTTATGGCTTACAAGAATAAATTTAATGAACTTCAAACAAATATGAGCATGAATGTAATCAACCCAAAACTAAAGATAACATTTTTACCTCCAAAAGATGGATTGCTCCCTTAAAGATGAGAGTTTTGATTTCAAAAGACTCAAAAAAGAAAGCTTTCAAAACAGAGAAGCTAAGAACGAAACAGCAAAATGAAAACATAGAAAAACAAAATGAAAACTTCTATTTTTAAATCGTTTAAACAACACAGCGGAAGAAAGGAAAAAGAAAAAAACCTAAGAATGATTGTCTTCCTTTGAGAGCAAAGAATGGTTTCCCGTTTAAAGGATCAAACCAGCCCTCTTCCCTTTTTTTTCGGCCAGCCCCCTTCTTCCTGGTCTTTTCGGCCAGCCCTCTCCTTCATGTTCTTTTCGGCCAGCCCTCTCCTCCTTGTTCTTTTCGGCCGGCCCTCTCCTCCTTCCCCTGTTCTTTTCGGCCAGCCCTCTTCTTCCTATTCTGTTCTTTTTGGCCAGCCCTCTCATTCCTATTCTTTTCGGCCAGCCCTCTCCTTCCCGTTCTTTTCGGCCAGCCCTCTCCTGCTTGTTCTTTTCGGCAAGCCCTCTCTTCCTTCCCCTGTTCTTTTCGGCCAGCCCTCTTCTTCCTGTTCTGTTCTTTTCGGCCAGCCCTCTCCTTCTCTTTTCGGTCGGCCCTTTCCTTCTTCCTTTTCGGCCAGCCCTCTCCTCTTAATTTTTTCGGCGAGCCCTCTCCTCCTTCCTTTTCGGCCAGCCCTTTCCTTCTTGTACTTTTCTCCTTTTGAAAACTAAAGCTCACTGCTTTCTTCTTTCAGGAAATGAAAAAACCAGAAAGAGACCCCCCCTTTTTCACGAAAACTGCCGACCTTTCCTTTTTATTTTGAAACTCCAGTGGCTGCTTTCTTCCCCAGACAAATTCTAGAAAATAGGGAGCAAAAACCAAATAATCATCCCCCCAAGAGAATCCCCGAAATGGCCGACCAGTTCCTTTTATTTTGAAACTCCAGTGGCTGCTTTCTTCCCCAGAAAACAGGGAGCAAAAACCGAATAATCATTCCCCCTTTTTGTGCCGCCGAAAGCAGCCTTACATATCCATTTTCTTCATTTTTCATCCAACGGCTGTTTCTCTTCTTTTTATTTTAATCTAGTTGGCCGATGACTCAAAGTTGGTCGATTGCTCCCTGCTGGCCGATTACTCAAGTTGGCCGATGGCTCCAAGTTGGCCGATTGCTTCAAGCTGGCCGATTGTCCCAAGTTGGCCAATTGCTTCAACCTAGCCGATTGTCCCAAGTTGGCCGATTGCTTCAAAGTTGACCGATTGCTTCAAGCCGGCCGATTGCTTCAAGGTTGACCGATTGCTTCAAGTTGGCTGATTGTCTCAAGTTGGCTGATTGTCCCAAGTTGGCCGATTGCTTCAAGCTGGCCGATTGTCCCAAGTCGGCCGATTGCTTCAAGGTTGACCGATTGCTTCAAGTTGGCCGATTGTCTCAAGTTGGCCGATTGTCCCAAGTTGGCCGATTGCTTCAAGCTGGCCGATTGTTTTAAAGGCTGTTTGAATTCAAGGTGGAACTTGCAAGAAGACAGCCAGCTCGACGAGGATGTTCGGGTCCCTTGCGAACAATTCAATTAACAGCAACAACAAAAGCGGCTCCACTTGGCACGTGTGCTGCTGCCGGGTATACTTGCGGAGGTGGGTCTTTTTGTTTCGTTTTTTGGCATGTATATATATATATATATATAAATTTTGCATCACAACCAAGTTGACTCAGTTAGCCTTTGGCTTGCTTGGCTTTGCATGGGAATCGAGTTGGCTCTCTTGGCTCTCCGACCTTAGTTCAAAATTACCTGCAATATAACAATACGAAATTAAAATAAAGTAAAGCAATAATAATGATAATAACTGGTAAGATAAATAAACTAAATAAACTGAACATAAATGAAATAAATATTTGAAAATGACAAACCAATTAATCAATTAATTAATTGACTAAGATTAAAAATGAGTGTCTACAATGGGAACTTCTTCCTTCTCATAGAATGGTAAACTGAAATCAAGTCATCTAGTTTGGTAAATCAATTAATAAAAATCGGACCGGTTATTGAACCGACAAGGTTATCGGTTTAATGATTTAACCAGTCCAATCGATTGAACCATTTAGACCGATAGAATGAATATTTTAATTTTATTAATATCTTAAAATATCTAAATTTTCAATTTTCAATTCAAAATATTTTTTTTAAATTCCTAAAAAATAAGAACAAGTATAAAATATTAATACATTGCATAATGTAAATAAATATTACAAATCATTTTACATCATAAGTCAAATTTTTATTATGAGAATACATTAGAATAAATAAAATAAAAAATTTAAACTCAAAAATTCAAAATAAAAAATCTAAACATAATAAAAAAATTAAAATTTGGGCATTTTATTAACTTGGACTTCTTTTGAACTTAGATTAGTTAATTAAAAATAGCTTAGAAAATTAAAAAATATTAAATTTTCGGCTCAACCAGTCCAACCGGTTCAACAGGTTCAACGGTTCAAAAACGGTTCATGAAAAACTAGTTTCATCACCCTTATCGGACCGGACTTATGGCCGGTTCTCGACTCAACCGACCGGTCCGATTTTTTATTCACTGTGGTAAATCAAAATCAAGAATCCTCTCCTTGAAAATGGCCTTTTATGGTTGCTTAAAATTCATATCACTGATTTCCCACCAAATGTGCCAAAAATGTTTTGCTAATTTTCAATCACATGAACTAGGTGATATTGGATGACCGTGAGATCCTCACCTTTGTTTCTTTCTTACAGAGGATGGGAGTTTTTCGCAACCAAAAGCCATAGCAGATAGCAAAAGAACAAAGGTGTGACATGGTTCAAAAGCAACTAAAACCCGGCCATGGATGGGAAGCCCGATTGGGGTGATGGAATGGTGATTTGTAGTTCAAAACTATAAAGATGAGTATGGAAAAGAAAAGGCATGAAAAATCTCCCATTCGAGAAAATAAGAATTAACGTAAATATAAAATGTAGGAAAATAAAGGAAACATTTAAAATAAAGTGCAAAAAAATTAAAAGTAAAAGAAAAAAAAACTTGATTCATTGACAAGTCAAAGACCTCTTTTGTATTGATCAAACCCTTATTTATATTAAGAGGGAGAAGGTAGTTATAACTATTCCATTATCCTATTCATAGAGAATCTCTTTTGGAAACATATAAGTCAAGGTAACTGTTTTTGGATAACTCTTTGATTATTGTATTTGTTTTAGGATAAGCTCTTGAATATATACTTTCTCAATTCTTAAATAAGTGTCAGTTTTTGAAAATCTTTTTTTTGTTCTACAATAAGTATTGTTTTAATAATTCTATACTTTATTAATTGCTTATTTTCTAATTTTACCAATCTTTTTTATACCTAATTATATTGAATAAAGTTTGTTTATAAGAGAGAAAGTGTATTTTAATAAGAGTTAAGAATTCTAATACAAATATAAACTCGACATAAGAAAAAATTTGTTTCTAATATATTTTAAGATTTTTTAATCTATATGTCAAGCTAAAAAAGACACTTATTTAGAAATAGAGAAAATATATATATATATATATATATATATTGAAGAGAAGAAGATATTATTAAAAACTAGTTAAGGAGAAATAATGCACAATATAGAAAAGATACAAAGAGCATTAATTGCGAAAAGTAACAAAATCATCTCGTCTAGAGACCTGAGCCTTAGTAAACCCATCTGTGATATCGTTACACTCCCTAGGGACATGAACCACTTTTGACTTAACAACACATTGCTCGAAGTGGCCATATAATTACAGAAACTATTTATTATTTCCTCTATCCATATTTATCTGTCCCTATTAACCGTTGTATACAGGATAAGAAAAGTAGTTAAGACATAAAATTCTATAAACATTTATCTTAACTTTCCTATTTTATCCTTATCTCTCTCCCTCTTTGATTCTCATTCATATTTAAAAAACTATTCATTTAAGAGAGAGATGAAGGAGTTTGAAAGGGTAAATTTGAAAAAATAATAATCAATGTTAGTTAGGGACAGATAAAAAGGGACAAAAAAAACCTAAAAAAGAGACAAATAAATAGGGACTGAGAGAGTAAATGCCAGGGGGCTTTCCACGGCTCATTCATCCAAGTAACAGCACTAGTGGAACCACTTCCCATGATAAGACAATGGGAACCACACCAAGTAGATGTAGTAAAAATAATAAAGGCTTCCCTAATGGCAAAATATTCAGCTTGATTGGAATCCGACACACCAATAGATTTAAAAAAGACAACAAGGGTTTTACCTTTTTTTTTCACGTAGAATGCTACCAATACTTGCAGGCTCCAATTTTCCAACAACATATCTATCAATGTTGAATTTAAGACAATTATAAGGGAGTTTGAGCCACACATTAGATATACGTCCAAGCTTAGACACAGAAAGCACAACAGCTGTATATGAAAAGAAAATCTCTTTAATTCTTATACTATTAAATTTTCAGTCTAATAATATCCCCAATGTTTATCAAAATTTTTGTTTAAGACTATCTAATCTTTTGTCAATTTTAGAACACGTTTCTTTTGTTCACTTTCTCATCGAGACAAACGTTTTAGTTGATTCTCTCACTAAGCTTGGAGTTTCCTGGTTGTAACTCTTTTTTTTAATAAACTAGTTTTAAACCCCGTGCCTTTACACGGGTTAATTTTTTTAAAAAAATATTTATGTATAGTTATATTTTATTTAAGTTCTTAAAGCTTCAATGGTAAAACATTCTTAATTTTTTTAAGAATAAAACATCCCTAAATTTTGAATAACACCCGCTTATTAACAATATAAACTTACTAAAAAAACTCAAATCACACCAACTTGAGGTCTTTTGCTATGTAGCACCTTTTTGTAATTGATTGTGTGATAACGTCCTTCACTCCATAGTTATTTTCTCTTTATTCTTATCTACGAAAACTTATATGGCATAAGGGGGGTTGCTGAAATATCTCTTATATTTAAAGTTGACACTTGATAAAGATGAAAACTTGAGAATATAAATGAAAAAATCAAGCAATAAGAAATATAAAAAGAAAAAAAATAGTAAAAGTAAAAAAAGAAATCAACTATGGACATTTAACATAAAAAAGGACATACATAAAATACATAGGTAAATATAGCAAGTAAATTAAAAGTTGTGTACAAAGAAAATTAATTGTCACTAAAAAATTATACTTTATAGAATAATTTAGTTAAAGGAAAATGTTAAATGGTGCATCCATGCACAATTTAAAGTACTAAATATAAAAAATTTTATGTAATTAATACTTCACTTTTTCTTGAATTCAAAAAAATTACCTCATTAAATAAAAAATAATTTTCTTAAATGAAAAATTAATCAACCTTAAAAGTTGTCTGGATGCACCTGTTAATAATTAGTTAAAAAGTGAATGAAAAGTTGTAGTAAGAAATTATTCTATACCTTTGGCCCTCCAAGTCTAATAACATTGCTTGAGACCAAGTGGGCCACGATTGGCCTAGGTGCGTTAATGTGTGCAACTCTTGACCCTAGCATGCTACTTAGCCTTGGGCTGGTAGGGCACTCGCATTCTCCACAACATTGGTAGCCAAACAAACAGGAGAAAAAAAACCAGTATTCTATACCTTTGAAAATGAAGGTTGGCGATTGAAAAAGAGAAATAAAGAAAAACACTATTTCTAGGTAAAGTAAGATGGGATTAGCATAGATTAATAGTGTAATTTTTGAAATTTTAAAATTTAAATTATTTATGGAAATTTAGATTCCCAAACCCTTCCAAAATCTTATTTTAATATATTTTAAATGTAAATTAGATTTCAACCTTTCTACAATCTTGTTTTAATATATTTTAAGTGTAAATTATATTTCAAATTTTCTTGGTATTTTATCTATTCAATAAAGAAATCAAATGTAAAAATGTTTTAATTCAAATATATAGGTGAATTCTACTGAGACCTTAAATCCAAGAATTTAAGTTTATTAAATATTATATGTATGGGAAATTTTCAAAATTTAAAAGAAAAAGATATTAATGATTCTAATTAATCTGACAAAATTTGATAAAAAATTATATTTAAATAATTAAGATAAAAAAAATTAGTTGTGAAAGATAATCTAATTAAATAAAGGATAAAAAACCTTAAATTAAAAAAAATTAAAACATTGCATATATATTTTAGAAATTCAAATCTATAATTAATTTAAATTAATTTCAATTTTTTGAAATAAATTAAATGATAGACACATGACAAAAAGATAAACATACCATGTATCGATTATTGAACTTATTTTACTTATTTAAATATATATATATATATATATACATATTAAAATTAATTATAGATATTTAAACCTTTAAAATTTTTAAACATGTATAAAACATACACCTATAAACAAACAAAAAGTTTGTTCTACAATTTTTAGTAAAAAATTGTTCATATTAAAGAAATAATATTGTTAAAAATATTGCAATTTAATTAACATAGATAACGTTCTATATAAATATATAAATATTCATTATTTATTATTCATTATTTGTTTATATGAGTAATATAGATATTTATTATCAATATGTTTAGTTTGAAAAGATTCATTATTTTAATTCTCCCTCTAACCCAAATGTTTAGAGGTAAAAATTCATATAGCTAGGATGTCTTGAGTCTATTTTTCACATAACCTTACTTTTGCACTTCCTACGCATAAAAAATTTAATTTTTTTAATAAAAGAAGAGTTGAACTTTTGCTTGTCTTCTTTTTTTTTTTTTCTTTTTTAAAAGGGTTAATTTCTTCAGAAAAATCAAATTTAAGTCAAAACTTCAATTTCTTATATTTCTTATCAATTCAATTTAAAATGAATAATAAGTATTAAATTTGAAAATTTCATCACTATATCTACAGTACTTTAAGAACTAATTTATCTTTATGTGTGATATATATATATATATATATTTTTTTTTTTTTCAAATACAAAATATCAGATATTATCTAGTTAATTAAAATTTAGAAAAAAGATGAATTAAATTGATTTGATATTTGGATAATATTTAAAACATTATATTTTTAGTTTATTAATATAAATTATTTTCATTAAAAAAATTAAATGATAGACACATAACAAAAAAATAAATACATTATGTGTCAATCGTTGAAACTATTGTCATTTCCTTATATATATATATATATATATAATATTTTCTTTTACTTGAAAAAAAAGTTTATCGAATCGCAAATTTTCTAATATAACAAAAATATAAATTGTGAGTGGCAAAAAAAAAATTATTGGAACATTATTGGACTAAGCCAAACGGCCCATAGCACGGCTACAAGTTGGACCGTTAGGCTTATAGACTCAAGAGTCTGCTAACTTCTAAGGAATATTATTAGAATATTCGCCCTTTAATAAATCCATGTGACTTGTACATCAAATACACACTTACAGCAAGTAAGGTAGCCCTAGTCCCTATTGCCTATATGAAGCTACTTACCAGCTACCACACAGGTATATGTAGACAAAACACTCTCTCTAAGCTCTTCTATTACTTTCTCTCTCTTATTATTTTTGCAGGATGGATCCCTCCAAACCTCTTGGATCGAACCAGTCGGCTGCTGCTAATTATTCCCCGTTGATCACCATTGATCAGCCTCCCAACTTTGGTGGCATCAACATAAATAATTGTTTATTTTCATCATATAGTATTAACGTAGCAATCATTAAATATTAAGGAATCATTGAATCTGTTACTAAAAAGAATCCCATAGGCATGGAATTTGTTGATAAAAGTAATCTTAATTCTGTATACTCTTTTGTGATTGTGACTGCAATATATATCGTACATAGGAAAATTCAGAGACAAGCCTCGCGATTCACATGCTTCCTTCCCAATGGAACCAATACCACTCGTATGATTTTAATTGTTGTACTAATTTGTCGCTAAACGAAACAATAATTCAGGAACTCAAATTCATCGTGGGCTGCATGTATCATGCATTTTTTTCTGTTTTTATGGTACAGGTCGAAGGTTGGCGAAGGCTGACACGTTTCTCTCAAGCACAAGACATTAACTTTACCTTGGTGGGTGTCGAACGAGAGCGACACTCCGGAACTAGACAGCCATAGCAATCGAATGAGCTGGACGTCTACGAGTTTCACCAACATGAAAGTGGACATTCATAGCTTTTTGCGCTAATATGGGGATTCATATATATATATATATTATTAAATATGATTCATAATTAACAAAAAAAAAGTAAATATACTTTCTATTAACAGCATAACTCTTCAATGCATCACTAAGGTCGAAGGATACGCTAGGATATGAAACTTGGAAAAATCCATGGAAGGCCACAAATAGAATTTTATAATTGCTAAACCTTTTGCCTAAATCTAAATTTATCTACATCCAATGTATACTAATTTGCAAAAAGCCATCCGAACTAATTAAGTGTATAATTAATGAAGGACTAAAAGGACACCTAGCTAATTAACTATAACTAGAACATGGTCCCGGACTTTGCCCCCGGTTTTTAAAAATTTTTAAAAATTACTATTAATTTTTTAATAAATTTTAAATTTTAAAAGTAAACTTTTCTTTTTTATTATATTTGCACATGAGCATGTGTAAATTTTTTTGAAATTACTTTTAATGTATGATATAGATGTATAAATTTTGGTCTTATAGGCTAACTTTTAAAATTTGAGTGAGAGAATAATTTTGGAATAAGGGAAAAAAGATTAAAAAAATAAAAGTAATTTTACTCAATCTTGAAAACAACACATAAACATATGAATAAATTAATGTTACGAAAAAATACTTTAAAAAAATATAATTGTTGTAGAAAGTATATGAATAATATTGAAGCAAAAGAAGCAAGAATTAAAGGAAACGAAAATGAAAAAAGAAAGAGAATTGAGAGAATTGAATGAGAGACGAAATTATTGATGTTTTACTTTGGTGTATATTATTGTTGGGTGTGTATTATTCTTAGGTATTTAGTATCTCTAATGACCATGGAAACTCATTTATATATATATATATATATATATATAAGTTTCCAAGAGTAATTCAAGTAAACAATTTTAAGCTGAAATGTAAACTTCAATAAACTTAAACATTCATTATTCCAAGAGTTTCAACATTAATTGATGGCGTTTAAGTTCATGTTCCATAACAATAATCTATATATAACAAATATATATAATTTATATAATTAATAAAAGTTTTATTTTAAATTGAAAAAAAATAGAGGACTAATAAGAAATGATAAATAGTACTTCAAAATACTTTTTAATTGAGTTTTAAGAAGTACAAATATAAATATTAATTGATTTGAGTTTTTTAGAATTTTTAAAATTTTAAACATTTAACTCTTGTTTTAGAAAAAAGTTTCAAAAAAAAAGAGGACTAAAATGAGAATGGCAAATGATACAACATTCTTAAAGTAAAAGATTATTAATGATTTTTTAAAATAAATTTTGTAGGAATTTTAGAAAAAAATTAAGATAAAATTAAAAAAAGAAAAATGATAGAATTCTTGTAATTTTATCTTAAGTAAAACTAAAAACATTTGAAAACTATTCTTTTCAAAAATCAAAGTGACTTAAGATGTAAATAAACTACTAAAATACATAAAAGAGAAATGATTTTTTGTTACTTTTTGTAAGAAAGGAGGAAGAAAATTCTTGTTTTTTTTTTTAAAAAAATAAGGCTATGTTTGGTACATGAAAACATTTTCTATTTTTATTTTCTAAAAAATACAAAGAAATCACCATCTAAGATATGTTTAGTATATAGAAATATATACATATTTTAGAAAATGAAAATGAAAATGGACCTTGAATTGAGAACAATTTTTTTTTATTCTCATTTCTAAGTCCATTTCCATTTTCATTTTCTAAAACATATATACGTTTTCCCTTTTAATACATATCTTAGATGTTAGTTTCTTTTTATTTTTTATAAAATAAAAATAGAAAATATTTTCTCATACCAAACATAGCCTAAAGATAAAATTTAAAGAAGAAAAATGATGAAATTATTACGATTTTGTCTTAAGTAAAATTAAAAGAATTCAAAAGAGACTTTCGTTAAAAATATAGGTGATTATGAGATTTTTTTTATCAATTCTTTTTCTTAAAAGGAATTAAAAAGAATAATATTGTTGGAATTCTAAATATTGGAAAAAACCAACTCTTTTTTTTAAAAGGAATATTGTGAGAATTCTAAGGATTATTATATTGGAAAAGACAAATATAAACTTTTTTTAAAAAAAATATAAGAATAATTAAAGGGATAATCTTGACACTTCATGTATAAACATTTAAATCATTAGAAAAAATTCAAAAAGGATATTAAATTTGTAACAATAACAATTGATATATAATCATTTATGTAATTATATTAGATGTTAAAATTAATATATATATATATATATATATATATAAATATATAGATAGATTATTTACATCCAGTGGCGGAGCTGCATGGGAGTAAGTCCGTAACCCCCCAAGATTTTGTAAAAGTAAATATCACCATGTCGTATTCTTATTTATGTGTGCCTGCCGCGCCCCCGCACCCCCCCCCCCCCCCCCCCCCCCCCCCTCACCGGCCAAAAAAAAATGGCCCCCCCTCAAGTTAAAATTTTAAGTGGCCCCTCAGTTAAGAAAAGTAAAAAAAAAAAAAAGCCTTCAAAATACATTTTAAAGTGGTCCAAGAAATTAAAAACCCAAGATTTTAAGATGATCTAACTAAATAAATCAAAAACTTCTTAAAGAAGTTTGATAAGTTAAAATTAAAAAGCTTCCATTAATATTGGAAGAGTAAAAAGATTTTCCAAACAACCAAAAAAACTCTAACTCCTCCCCATTATTATCCCGATAACTCTTCCTCTCTGTTTTAAAAATTATTTCGCAAGATTCTCTTCTCTTTTCATTACTATCACTTTCAAGCACCAAGACAAGGCTTCGCAACAAAATGGAGGACGAGTTTCTTGCCGATAATGTTTTAGTTTACATTGAGAGAGAGATTGTTGAAACTTTTGACTTTAATTCTGTATTTGATGATTTTATTTCTTTGAAAGAACTTCGTGCACAATTTTAAGTAAAGGTACGTTTCTTTTTTTAATAATTCTCTTTTAATTTGTATGCATCTTGTTTTTATTTATATTATAAAATGTCAAGTGTAACAAAATTTTATATAACCTTTCATTGGATAATTAATATACATAAGATAAGTCATACTAAAATGATTTTTATGTGGTACATTTTAATTTTAGTTTGGCCCCCCAAGTTTAAAATCCTGGCTCCTCCGCCACTATTTACATCCAAACTCAACCTAAGCTACCAAACTTCATTGCTCGTTTGGTGTAGGTAAGAAGAAAAATTAGTATATTAATTTGTAATAATATAGTTTGTATTATTTACATAAATTTTAATTGTAGAGAGGATTTGACGAGAAAAAAATTGTAGCCATTAGTGTAAAAAGGATAACTTCATCTTACACTGATAGGATAGGATGATTATTAATCATCATTATAATTCAAACATATGTAAAAATATACATACATACATACATACATACATACATACATATATATATATATACACACACAAAATCTTCTCCAACTGATAAGATGGTTAGAAATTAGAATATTTAATCATACTATACAAAACATATATAATTATTGTTTTCATTATTTTATCTGATATTCTCATTATATCGTTCGCATCAAGCATAGACAAAAAAACAGTCGAATTAAAGTCACAGTCATGACAAGATTGATAGAATCATGAATATCGGTGGGAACATCTTTGATTCAGCGAAGGGTAATAATTGCCATAAGATTATTGATTTCTCTATCAATTAATGCATGTGAACCGCCCGATACCAAATTAATTATTCTTTTCACCTTCTTTATTCTGTTTTTGCCTTTTCCTTCTCCCATACTTATCTTCTCTACTTTATCATATGTGTTTATCCAGAAAATCAATCTTAGTTGATTCCGGAATTAGATCAGCGCGGGAGATCTATTACGCTGCTCTTTCCCTTATCCATTTTCACCGATTAAACAAAGTTCAGAAAAAGTGCAAGAAATACCATCTCTTCCATTGTCTTGATGGTTAAGTACTGCTCTGCATCTACTATCATTGGACTTGGACAGGGTTCAAGAGTTGGTACAGTAGAAGAGAGCAACAGAAAAAGTGCAAGAAATAACCTTTTGGAGATTGACAAGAAATCATTTTATTTTATTTTTTAAAATTATTTATTTATTTTTATTTTTGACTCTCTAATCTCCACTCTTCATTTTACTTAAAAAAGTATACTTTTTCCTAAGAAAAAGTTAATGTAGTTCTTTTTTTAGTTAACAAAATTAATGTAACTCTTCTTCCAATGAGTATATACATTGGTTTTAATTAGAATCGAATTAATATGAGAAAAGAAATGGAAGCTTTTGGTTTATCCTTAAAAGAACTCATTTAGGCTATTCACACCATAATTTCTTTCCTTTTTTTAAAAAAATCTTTATATTTTATGTTTTTAACTCTTTACTTTTCAGTTTCTTTGAAAAATACTTTTTCTTTTCCTAAAAAATTAATATAATTCTTTTTTTGTTAATAAAATTAATGTAATTTTTATTCCAATAAATGTATACATTAATTTTAAAGTCCTTTCTTTTTGGTATTATCAATAATCTATACTAGACAGTAAGTCTCGTACTATCGTTACGAGTTATATGAAATTTTATCATATAATTTTTACCATGTAATTATTAATACTACAACTATTAAATCTTTTTTTCTTTTTACCAAAACATTGACTTATTTAATAAATTGATGAAAAAAAATCCTAAATAAAAAGAAAAGGAACTAACTCTACAAATAATCATTAAATAAAATAAACAAATTAACTTTTATATATAGAATAAAATAAAAGGAAAGTAGAAGGTTAGAAAAAAGGATAAATGTTAGCACAACATTTAAGATATTGAATTAATTATTCATATTTAATTATTTTTTTAAAAATAGAAAAAATTATTATACAAGTGAATTTTTTAGATGAAAATTACAAATAATCCACCCCTAAAATAACATATTCCCAACTAAGAGGGCACAAAGGATTTTTCTGTACAATATTAATTTCCTTAGTATCAAATGATCAAATAGTTTAGTAAGGGAACCATCACATGCTAGATTAGAGGGTCATAAAGAGGATTTACTATGGGATATAACTATATTAGAAGTATAGATGAATTGCGATAAAAAATTATATGTTTTTTATTATTAATTTGGAGGTGACAACTGAGATTTTCTTATAAATGAATTATGCAAATAAAATCTGTATAAGTGACAAGTAAATTATATTTGCTAATAAAGTGTAGAAGCTTTTAGCATCTTTTCCTCTATAAAGTAAAATTTATAACTATGAGGAAAAAATGTCTCTTTTTTTATATATTAATATTTATTTATAAATATCTTCTCCAAAATTTTTAAAAAAAAATTATATACAAATAGTACTTCACATAGACTCACATCATTAGTACGAAAATAACTTCTAGTTATTATTAAAGTTAATTCTTAATATGATAGTTAAGTACTAAAAATTATGACATTTGGGGCGTATTTAATCCGATGATAGAATGTAAAATAATGCTATTAATCCTATAATTGGCAATAAGATTGATCATTAGTTCACAAAAGTGGTATTAAAAAAATACAAATGGGTAAATATTTTATATATAATAATAATAATAATAATAATAATAATAATAATAATAATAATAATAATAATAATAATAATAATAATACTACTACTACTTAAAATTAAAGGAGGGTTACTAACAGGGGGCAAATATCACCCCTCATCGGTTGCCCCAGTTATATTATATTTTTTATTTTTTATTTTTATGATTTTTAAGTTTTTAATTTACTCTCTTTTTCTCTTTCTTTTTTTGTTTAATTTTTTATATTTTTTATTTTGTTTAGAAATATTATATTTTTATCTATGTGTTAATCAATATTTTAAATTATATATATTGGATATACATAATTTATTTATTAATTAATTGATAATATTTTTATACTTTTTATTTTTCTAACAAGAAATTAAGTGATAAATCTTTTTAGTTAATTTTTTTATCATGTTAAATTTTAAGATTTATTATTTAGGATTTTAGAGTTTAGGATTTGACATATAATATAAAAATTTATAAAATTTCTATATATACCAGAAACATTTTTTTATTTTAATTTGAAAATTAAAAAAATGACCTGACACGAAACCTGGAATAAATTCTAGTATAGATATTTATACTCCTTATAGGAAAGTTCAAGTGTATTAGAGGAATTGCACCCCCTCATTAGCTCCTTTTTTTTTTCTTTTTTGGTTTTTTGGGCTAAAGCCCATTAGTTATTTCTCTTCTTTTTTTTTTTAATTTTGGTGCTTTCTTTTATTTTTGAAAATTTTTAATATATTTTTTGAAGGAATTTTTTCAGACTTAATAAGTCTTAAAAAAGGTTTAGCTGGGTGATTTTTTGTTGGGTTTAAGAAATTTTTTTTCACATTTTTGCTTATTATATATGTTATTAAAATTTATTTATTATCAAAGAGTTAATATTTGATTTATATATTTTTATTTAATTTTTTTAGCAAATATTTTTATTTAAATTATTAATCAACATTTTCAACTTATGTAAAATATTTTAGATACGTAGTTTTATTATTAATTAATTAAAATTATCTATGTATATCAAAATGATTATATATATATATATTTATATATTTTATATTGCATTTTGATTTATATATAATATTAATATATGATTGTATGGATTGATCTTAAAGTATTATTAATCCCTATCCTCTTATATTTTTAAAAAATAAAATTCAAATCCTTAAACTTTTTTTAAAAAAATCCCGAGACATAGTCCGGGTCACTTTCTAGTAAATATATACTACCCTACATGAAAGGTGAAGGGACATTAGTGAAGAGGGGGTGCAATTGTCACTCTCTCATTGGCGCTCTTTTCTCCCTTTTTTTTTTAATTTTTTGGGCTAAAAGAGCCCATTTATTCTTTCCTTTTTCTTTTTTTTTTTCATTTTAGTTATTTTTTTATTTTTGAAAATTTTAATTTATATTTTGTAGGAATTTTTCATCTATGATAAGTCCAAAAGAAAGGTTTTTACTTAGTTATTTTTGTGGAGTTTGAGAAAATTTTTTCATATTTTATATTATAAATATTTATTAAAATTTTTCTACTATTAAAGAATTTAATATTTGATTTATATATTTCTTATTTAATGATTAATTAACATGTTCAACTTATATAGAATATTTGATTTATGTAATTTTATCTATTAATTAATTAACATTATCTTTGTTATGTATATCAAAATGAATTTTTATCTATTATGTATTACATTTTACTCTACATGTATTATTAATATATGATTATGTGTTACATCTTTGATTTTAATGTATTAATTTTTCTTATTAATTCTCTCATATTTTTAAAAGATAAAAATTTAAATACTTATAATTAAAAAAAAAAGATCCCGGAACGTAGTTCGGTTAATTTCTAGTAGTATATGGATGGATTACGGCTAGCCTACATTTACCCTTTTTTTTTTTGTAATTAAAATGGGAGACGCGTTTCTTTTATTTTTTGGATGGCGCTTGGAGCCAACCAAGACAGGAAATGGGTACATTTATGGGTCCGGCGGTGACAGATATGGATGCTGACATCTACATGGTGGGCAATGCCATCCCAAACTTGCCTACAAGGACATAACTAAACAGTTAATTATGCACGAGATGCACGTGTTTTAACAAGAAAATTTTCTTCTTCTTATTTTCTCTCTCTCGTTTTTGTCCTTTTCTTTTCTTCAAAAGCTTCAATCTTCTTCTTCCAATTTCTCTCTCAATTCTAACGGATCTAAGCAAACAAATAGGTTTGGAGTATTTTTAGAGATTTGAAGAAATCTAGCCAACCATTCATTGAGTTATCTTGCTATATTGTTCTACCCTCCTTTAGCTCTTAAATGAATTAATTTTCATGCAATTTGGTTAGGCAGAAATTGAGATCTCCCATTTTGAAAAAAAATTGATATTTTAGCTTAAATTGTGGAAGTTAACTTAGATTAAGTATTGTGTAGCATTGTGGTTGGAATAGATAATGTATAAGGCCTTAGCAGGCTTAGACTGAAGTTAGAAGTGTAAAAATTTGGATTTGGCAATGTTGGGAGAATAGGACATACTATAGATATATGTTTGTACATTATTTTTAAATGACGAGTTGATGAAAATTTCTCCCAACGGTGCGAGCTCATTAACAGATGAAGCTCGTTCGATTTATGCCTTCCTAGCTAAATCATTTTGCTAAAAATGATTTTATTGGTGGAAATTACTTAAAAATGAAAATGATGATTTAAAAATTGATTTTGGTATTATTATATCCCCATCATTTCTGTGTTTTACATTATTTTCAAATCATATCACTGAGTCTGTATACTCACCACTGTGGTTTAATTGTTTTTTAGAATTGAGGCTCATTGAGGAGTGACTACATTGTAGACATACGAACTACCTTCTACCAAGTAGGTATTTCTTTCTTAGAATTTAGTGATCCACTAGTGTATTTGCATTCCGTTGCATTTTGTTTCTATCTCTTCGCACAAATTGTAAACACTTTAAGTTTTGATATTTTATCCTCGAGAGATTTCCTGATATGTTATATTATATTTAAAAATATTATTTTACATGACTAGAATATTATTTTATGAAATGATATTTAATATTTGGTTTATACGTTGTATACTATGCCTTGTGCTACTTCGTGTGCGTGGGTGCACACACGAACTTCGAGGTAATATGGCAGCAACCACATAGCTGAGCTTGTGGGTCAGAGTGTGGCGGTTTTATTGGTATCAGAGTAACTTGATTTTAAAATGCTTTTAAAAACATAGTGGATCACTTTAAGATGTCAGGAGTCGGTTCAGGTACTTGGGTGCCTAGTAGAACCAATTCCTTAGTCATCTTAGTTCTCTTAGTCGAAGGACTAGAATTGTTCTTAGAAATTTGCACTACCTAAGCTATGACACGAGTTTGAATGATCTCACGAGTAAGATGAGATGCATTGAGTTCATAGGATGACTATTCAAGGTCATGAGCTTTGGAGTAGCAGTTGTGCTTTTGCGAAGAAAGGTGACGACGATCAGAGTGTGAGAAACAAAACCCCTATGAAATTGATTGAAATCAAATTAAGTAGAGGAGCTAAAAATTGTTCTTTTCCTAGATTTTTGTGTCTTTAGTGTTAAGACATAGACTTGAGTGATCTCATGAATAAGATGAAGAGTGCGTTAACTCAGGTTAAAGGTATCAAGTGATGGGAAAGTTAGAAGTGATGTTGGTGCCTTTGCAAGTGAAGGAAAAGATTTGAGGGTGGCAATTAAACCCTAATTCGACTTTTAGTTTGGTGTGAATGTCTTTGCGACAAGGTGCAAAGACCAATAAGATTAAATATGGAAACCCTTACATAGAGAAGTGATTGGAAATAAAGTAAGTTGTGATATGAAAAGAGATAAATACCAAATTAGGTATGTCAACGTAAAGTGTTGGAAATCCAGATAAATGGGTTGTACTTAAATGGAATTTTGATAAATTCCCAAGTAGTACAAAGTTGTGGTGATAATGAAGATTAGTTTCCATTGTTATGTGAAACAATCTCATGTGCCCCTGTAGGGAGGCGTTTGAAATAAAAATTCGGTATAGGAGCCGAAAAATGTGAGGACTTAACATGAGAAGTTGGTATGGAAAATGGAGATTTATTGAAGTGAGAAGTAAAATTAAAGTGAATGGAGTAAACTTTTGTTGAAATAAAGCTAAATCAATAATGAGTGATAAAACATTGGAGTGACTGAAGCAAAAGATGATTTAAGAGTTTGGAAGCAGTGAGGAGTTAATGAATTGAAAATTTAATGAAGTAATGTGGAAGTAGAATGTGAACTTATGGAGAATTCTGATGCCATGCTCAGTATGGGTCATATGAAATAGTGAGGTGCTTTAGAGAATTGCACCACTACAAAGTGAATTTTTGGAGGCCATTAAGTGAGCAGTTAAATTTGTCTATGAGCAACAACTATTGCCGTCTAGAGTGATATTGGCACTTGAGACAAGTAAGTGCTCCATGGAGGATGCACTGTTTGTTAGCTCATGTTTGTATGTGCTTAAATTGATAAAGTAATGTTAAAAGCGTTGAAGTGAACAGAAGAAAGAAATTCTTCGTGTTTTTTGAAAGAACTATTAGGGTTACCATTGGAAAGAGAAGCTGAATTTTGGCAATTAACTGCAATTAAGTACGGATTCCATTCCTTTTATTCCATACTAAATAGAGCCAAGTGAACCGACAAAGTTAAGAAGATTCTACGAAAGGAGTTATACAACCGAACATCTCGCCATTGAGTGCTCTGGGCTAAATTGTAAAGAAAGGAAAGGTGAATTTCCTTGACAATATATCGACTACCAACAGTTGAACAAAGTCATAGTCAAGAACCAAGGAGAGTAACAATCTCAAGATTATTTCTTCAATGAGATATGGTCATTGAAAAGTTTAACAAATTAGGTGTTCCAACTGTATCTTGATCAACTAGTCATTTATATTGTTAATGACACCTTGGTTTATCTAAAGGTAGGCATGGGCATGCCTAACATCTCCGCTCTATATTGCTAATTCAAAAAGGACACTAGTTGTACACCGAACTATATGAATATCAATTTGGTTAAGGTGAATCTTTTCTTGGGTATATGGTGATTGAGAAAGGTGCTTTGTGGACCCAAATAAAAGGAAGCTACTCTTATTTGAGATAACCTAAAAGTACCATTGCGGTTTATAACCTTCTCGAGCTGGCAAATAATTATCCAAGATTGGTTGAAAGTGTTTTTCCCTAATGGGTTGAAAGAGTTAAAGGTGGTTTCAGAAGTTTGAAGAAGGGCTGCCTATAGCCCTAGTGTTTACTTGTCAACCTCTAGCAGAAGCTATGTAGTCCACCTTAGTGTGACCGGACATAGTCTTTGACTTGTCCTAATGTAAGATGGTGAAATGGCAATCTATGCTTTTCATTAGTTGAGACAGAATAAGGAAAGTTATTTGGTGCATGACTTAGAAGTTTGTGGCTGAAACCTTATGCTTGAAAGTTAGAAGCACTGGTAGTACAGGGAAATGTACCATAATTAAATTGATTGTGAAAGCTTGAAGTGATTTATGTCACAGCAAGATCTTAACTACATGATAAAGGTAGTGATTAAAGTTGGTAGAAGAGTTGTGAATTGGTGATTAATTTTCACCTGAGCAGGTAAATGTGGTAGTGCATATGTTAAACTGAAGGGTTCCCCTGTTGCATCGATATCCACATTGAATGTTGCCACTGTTTGTTGGAGGGTTATTTACTGGAGTTAATTTGAAGCTTAATTGCTCAAGTTACTGTCTCATCATTCTTGATTGAGCAATTTTGAATGTTGTAGTAAAGTGATCCTAGATGGAAGATAGAAGCAAAAATGATAGTGAAAAGGTGAGCCAATGGGATGTTAGATGAGGAATGAAAGAGTGTTATTAGAGTTCGTGTTTCAAATGATGTCGAATTTTCGAATGTAAATTGTGAAGCAACCTGATTTCTCCACTTTTGCTACACATCATGGTAACATAAAGAAATGGTTATTAATTAGTTACTATTAAAAAGGAGAATTGAAGAGTAATTGATTAATGTTTGACATGTTGATGAGATAAGACCAATCCTAAGAATCCTAATGCCACATTGTAATTGTTGTTCGATTCTCGAATGAAAAAAGGAAAAATGTATTAACATGAAATCTTGTGAATTATGTTACCTCATGTTTGGAGGTTATGGTGCGATTTGGGTGATTCGGGGAATTACCAAATCGACACATATTGTGTATAGTCTGGATGATGTACACTTTTGAGCAGCTGGCTCAGGTGAGTGTTGATGAAGTAAAGATTTCCATGGTATTATATATGAATTAGCTATTTCAGATCTAGGTTTTGAGCTTGTATCTCGATTTTGAACAAAACTGTGGGTGGCAATAGGTGGAAAAGATTAAATTTCAATGTTATGTTCTATCTCCACGGCGATGGACAAGTTGAGAGAATTATTTAGTTGTTGAAAGATTGAGTTGTGTGGTTGTACTAGAGGTGATCATGGGCCAGGCCAGGCCGGATTCAGGCCGGGCTCTGACTTGAGAAAAACATGAATTTGGCTTGTCTAGGCCTAGCTCGGCCTGACAATTCAGGCTTAACCATTTGTCCAAGGCATGCACAGATTGGAATATGGTTGTCCAAGGCCCGCATAAAAGCTGGCCCAAATTTTTTTACCTCAAATAAAAATTTAAAAAAAATTATAAAATTATTTTAAAAAATCAAGAATTATTATAGAATAATCTTTAGAATTATTTAAGATTATATTTTTCTTAAAAAATATTTCTAACATGTAATATTTAAAATACTAATCTTATATACACATATAATATTTTGAAACCTAAAAGTATTAGAATTATATTAGATGTAAATATGGGCCGGGCAAGGCTCGGGCTTCAAAACCTAAGACCAAGGCTTGGCCCATTTTCTAAACGGGCTTCCTTTCTTGTCCAAGGCTTTGATATTCAAGCATAATAATTTTGTCCAAACCCTTCCAAATTTTGGGCGAGCCTTCAGGCTTAGGCGGGTAGCTCAGCCTTTAAGCAAGTCTAGGTTGTACTATCAACTCTTGAAGAAGTTGAGATGTAGTTCTGTTGACAGAGTTGTTAATAGTAACAATTGTCAGATTGACATTGGGTGAGTATCCATGTGACACACCCAGACCTAGCACGACCTTATCGTACGAACGGAATAGTACAAGATGACGCGATAATTAAACAATATGTCTGTCCGGCTGTGTCAAGTCTAAAGAGAAGATAAGCTTAAGATAAGACGTAGTTGGAAGATGAGACAGGTGACCATGCATGGAAACACTAAAGTGGACTTCTTTAAGTCCATAACCAATGGATTGGAAGTCCATTGGTGAATTGGTCGGCGGATCAGGCCAAGGATTAAAGTTTTGAGCAATTAAAAGAGAAGAGAAAGTTTGGCCCGGGGTCCAAGTAGACCCGGTGCCGGCCTACCCTATAAATAGGGGGGAGGAGGCCGAGCCTTTCCCCATCATTTTCTCTCTTTTCTCTCTTCTCTCCTTTCTCTTTTCTCTCAACTGCTCCTTTGGAGCAATTTTGGACTTTTGGCCGATCCGGGCAAACCGACCGTAAGTTCAATGCGAGATCTTGGTGAGTTGTTCTTAACTCCGTGAACTACGTTTCATTAAGTTTTCATGCTTATCCATGCATTGGTCTAGGAGAAATTCAAGCTCAAAGTTAGGTTCAGCTTTTAGTTAGATTTTAAGCTTAGATTCGAGATCTAGGAACTTTGTGTCACGCCCCGACCCGCAGGCTAGGCCACGTGACAACCGCCGTACCACCTCGAGATGCGTGCCTCGTCAGGCGGGCAACCAAGATGGCACAAGGCTTAAAAATAAAGGATATTCGAGCAATATATGAAATCATACGAAAATATCATAAATAATATATTTCAAAATATTTTAAAATAAAATATCACATCTTACGGTGCTCCATGCAGCGGAAAGTATTTTTTTTATAAATACACAAATGTATGTGTAAGATGTAATAATATTCCGAGCCAAGATATACCAAGTAAAATGAGGTGGCACCTACAATATAGTGTCCACAGAGACGAACTGGGATCACTGGCCACCAGGACGTCCGCCGTCCAAAGACTGATGATCTGAGAACAAAAGTGAATGGGGTGAGTACATAAACTTGTACCCAGTGAGAGACTCGGTTATAAAGACCGATCACCTCAGGCTGGGGATATGAAATAATCCAAACATCAATTTAATAAATCATTTACTGAAATATAGTAAATCCCAAACCAAATCAAATATCAAATATCAAATCAATAATATATTTTCATATGGGCTGGCATCTGAAATTGTCCCAATAAGGTATACCTGTGCACTGGGGTATCCACTGGACCGTCAAGGATTACTTTATACTTTTAAAACATTTTTACTTTACTCTCTGGCCCATTCCCTTGACGTTTGCCCTACTGTGGTGGAACATAACATACAGAAGTCCTGGCGAGTTTCCCTACGTGCCTCTCGCACTCAGGAGCGACTCACCGTGCCCCTCGATAGGCGGTCCACGGCTGAGTAACACGCATGCTCTCAACTCGGTCCACGCTCCCACATATTGGAGCCCCGAGGACAATGTTAAATCTCTCATCTCTTAAGGGTATCGTTCCCCATACAATAATCAATAATAATACCAATCTCTCAGGGGTATCGTTCCCCATACAATAATCAATAATAATTTCAATATATATAATTTATTGAAATTCCCACCCTTTAAATCATTTGTAAACTGGGTGTGTGAGGGTGGACAATTCATATCCCAAAACATATATAAACAATTTAATAAAGCATTTATAAATAAATTTGAAAACGGTTAACCCTCAATGGTCAACCAATATAATCCAAGCCACTCACTAGTGAGGAGAGTTGTATACTCCCTGATTACCCACGAATGCCTTAGCTCAAACTGCTACCGGTCCGAAACTCGTACAATTAAGTACCTAAATAATCAAATTAAAATATAATTTGATTAATAAAAATATTCAACCAATGATCAAATCATAAAACAACACCAATTAAAGGTCTCGGAATAAAATTGGCAAGTCTGGAAGTCAATTGAAGCTAATTGGAATCAATTGGGGTCAAATGGAGTCTAGGGTTGCAAAATTACCAAAATACCACTGGTGCTACAATGCCATTGTCGGCAGGCTGCTCACTCCCGGGCGGGAGTGAGCCAATTCGGGAGATTCTCCCAATTTTGGGCAGCTCCGGCGCGGGACCTGCCAGGTCCGGCGCCGGACCTGCCTCCAGATTTTGGCCATGTTCGGCCATCAACCAAATCAAGCTCGGTTCGAGTTCGATTCAACACCAATCCGCACCAAAATTGAAACACAGTAAGTTAAACATATGATCTATGAATTCACAGCTTCAAGAACGGAATCAAACAATAAATCATGCTCGAATTTTGGATCAAAACATCAAGAGTTGACTTTACTCGGGCAAAATAGAAATCTCAACTTCAATCATCAAATTCTCTTAGCACAGACCATGAAATCAAGCGTGTAAACTATCAAATTAAAGCTTGATGAGTCCAGAACAACATACCAAATTCTCAGCCAAAACGCACGGTTGAATCAAAAGATATGGGCTGATGAACAAACTGTCGCCAAATTTCCAGATTTATAGATTTGATGATTTCCCTAGAAATCTTGATGTTTTGATCTTTAAGAAGGCAAAATAAGTTGATATTGATGATTGATGAAGTGTTTGAAGAGGGATTGAAGGCTTGATTCAGAGAGAATTGGAAGAGAGAGATCGGAGAAATGAAGAAGAAGAGGAAATGTGAAAAATGGGGGTCTCGACCATCCGAGACCCCTTTAAAATTAACGGGTCCGGCGCCGGACCCGACCATGTCCGGCGCAGGAGTCAAACTTTTCTTAGTTGACTCCGGTCAACTCACAACCAATTGCCTCGGGTCTCGATTCCAAGTGGGGCCCACATCCCCGGACTTAAATTTTAGGATTTTCAAGCTTGAAATTGAGCTAAATGAAGTTTAAAACATCCATGGGAAGTCAATTTTGGTATATTGTCAAGTCAACAATACATAATTATACAACTTGACACGTGCGGACTAGGTCCGGGCGTGTCACTTTGAGCTTATAATTCTCGTTTCTGCTCCGGTAAATGCATCGTGGGAGGTGAGAGGAACCTCCATTTTGAATTTCATGCTAGTCGATGGACTGAGGGGCTCGGGAACCGAGGAAAAGCCTCGGAACCCGAGGCCTGCGGACGGCTCCCTTGCGGAAGCGAGTCTTTTTTGCGCGGGAGAGACCCGCCACCCAGGTCTCGGGCGGGACTGGGCCTGTCCCGCTCCGGAATGGGCCATTTTGGCCCAAACCAAGCAGTCGAGCCTTGTTTGGCCCAAACCGAGTTGGGCTCGGCCCAACTCACAAGGGAAGGGCCTTTTGGGCCCAGAATCAAGCCAGGCCCGACCCAGCTATAGGGGGCAGGCCTGCCTGGCCCAGAAATCAGGTCGGGCTAGGCCCTACGGGCCCAGACCGAGTGTGGGGCCCACGGGTCCCTAGGGGCATTTTCGTAATTTTTCACCAAGTGTCCAATTTTTACCCCGGAACCTCCCGGACACTTTTCTAAGCCACGAATCACTTCCAAACATCGTCTTAGGTCATATTAGAGCCTCATAGGTGCATTCATAAATTTATTTATGAATGCTAACATGTATTTCCGTGTACTAGGGCTCCGGATAATCGAGTGCGGCGATGCCCCGGAGGTTAAAGCTACATGGAGCACTTGGGAGTATACGAATCTCCCATCACTGTAAGTGACTTAGACTTCTTTGTTTAGCCGCTGGGGAAAAAGGTTTTTAAAAATGATTTTAAAAATATAAATGTTTTCAAAAAGGTTTTGGGATGCGGGGAATCCACACACACACACTTGTTTGTGATATACCCACACAGTGAGTGGGATGTTTTAAAAAGAAATATAAAAACTTATGTGTGTGTGACTATATGTTTTAAATATAAATGTTTTATGCGTATATATATATATATATATATTCGAAAGATTATTATTACGATTATTGAGGGTACGATGCCCTTGGGAGATGAGTGATTGAGAGGGTTCCTCGGGGCTCCAATTTGTGGGAGCGTGGACCGAGTTTGAGAGCATGCATGATACTCAGCCGTGGACCGCCTATCGAGGGGCACGGTGAGTCGAGCCTGGTTGGGAGAGGCGCGTAGGGAAACTCGCCAGAGCTCCAGTTCACTGTGTTCCACCACAGCGAGGCACCACCGAGGGAAACGGCTAGAGAGATAGGAAAGAGAAAATAATTATAAATGAGAAAAGAGATAGCCCTCGGTGCAGTGAGGCGTAAGGTGACCGACGGGTCGTGCCTCCAGTATGATAGAGATGCCAGCCCATTTGAGATTTATATATTTATTTATTAAAAAGTTTTAAAAGAGTTTTCAAAAGAAAAAAATATAAATGTTAATATTATTTTTTTTTGGATTTTCCTGTTTTTCCTAACCCCGATGGAGATTCATAGAACCTCTGTCACTCACCTGTATCCAATGTGGATGGATGCAGATTCGCGTACGGAGTCGGCTATAGAAATGAGGCTCACTAGGAGATGTCGGTGGCTTAGGTTTAGTAGTATTCCGCTGCCTAGGTACTTCTTTCAAATTAATCCACTGGTGCACGTTTTAAGTTTATTTATTTTATTAAATTATTTCTAATTAAAATTTTAGTTTTGTTTTGCAGCGATGATATCCATTTCAATGCCTTGCGGTGCTTCGGGTGTGTGACCGGCTAGCACGTACTTCGAGGCAGTGCAGCCGTTGCCACGTGGCCAACCCGGGTGGGTCGGGGTGTGACACCATGTGAGGTAGTGTATGTGGGTGAAGTAGAATTTTAAATTCTAAAATGGAAGTAGAGTGATGTGTTGTGGCGAAATTGTCGCTCTATGTAGATGTTTGTATGAGAAGGGTGTATTACTCTACTTTGTTTGGATGAAGTGGGAGAAAGGCAAATGTTCAGTAGTGAGATTTGTCAAAGTTATTAAAGAAAGTAAAATCAGTCATGGTGGATTGAATCTAGATGGAAAACAAAAGTAATTGAAATGGTGGTAAATTAAGAACGAAGTTGAAGATTTGGTGTAAGAGGTTAAGCTACCTCGAAACCGGTATTAGTAGAAGAGATATTGTGAAATTAAAAAGAAAGTGTGGAATTGAAAGAAAAGTTGAATCAAGGTTATCGAAGAGGACTTGTAACCTATTGTGTGGGATAGACATTGAAATTGAGTGGACCTTGACGTGCATCACGTCTTGTGAGGAGAAACGTGCTAGATCTGTCTGGCATTCTTGAAGCTCCTTAAGTAGCCTAACTTAACTGAAGGGCAATCAGGCTGGATTAAAAGAAAACTTGTGAAGTGGAAGTGTAATCAACTTGGATCGGTGTGAACGATCCTAGTAAAATGAGCGAAGTAATTTTTGGTGGAAATATTGTGGAGAAGATCCCGTATTCTGAGTCAAGGTGGAATGAGAGGAGACTGTCCTTACTTGATAACTACTTAGTCTTTGGAATTTCGATGATAAAATTTTTGTAAGAAGGGGAGAGTTGTGGACTCTAACCAAGTCCAATATTGTACCAAGCTCTCAATATAAAATTTCTTAGGATGTTTGATGCAATTAAATTTTCTAAGTATGATCGGGGGTAATTAGACCTGTATCAAAATTTAAGTTTGTGGAAGTAATGAGAGGCAAATTTGACTTTTGACTCAAAGAGTATAAAGAGGGGCCAATAATGTTGGAAGAAGAAAATTATTTTCTTCTTATTTTCTCTCTCCCGTTTTGTTTCCTTTTTTTTTTTCTTTGAAAGCTTCAATCTTTTTCTTCCAATTTCTCCCTTAATTTTCAACGGATCTAAGCAAACAAATAGCCTAAATTCATCTACTCTTCGAGCTCTACAAGATGATGGTGATTATTCTTAGATATGAGTAAGGATTTAGCTTAAAATTACAAGAGAAAATTCAGGGTTTTTTGAGATTTGGAAAAATCTGGCCAACCATTGTTTGAGTTGAGCTATCTTGGTATGTTGTACTAGCCTTCTTTAACTCTTAAATAAATTAAGTTCATGCAATTTGGTTGGGTAGAAGTTGAGATCTCACATTTTAAAGAAAAATGGGTTTTTTTAGCTTAAATTGTGGAAGTTAGCTTAGATTAAGTATTGTGTGGTGTTGTGATTGGAATAGATATAGTATAAGGGGCCTTAGGAGGCATAGAATGAAGTTAGAAGTGTAAAAGTTTGGATTTGACAATGTTGGGAGAGTAGGACATACTATAGTATGTTCATATATTATTTTTAAATGATGAGTTGATGAAAATTCCTCTCAACAGTGCGAGCTCATCGACGGATGCGGCTCGTTCGATTTACACTGCCCTAACTAAATCATTTTGATGAAAATGATTTTATTGGTGGGAATTACTTAAAAATGAAAATGATGATTTAAAGATCGATTTTGGTATTATTATATCCCTTCACCATTTCTGTCTTTTACATTGTTTCTAAACCACATCACTGAGTTTGTAAACTCACAACAGTAGTTTAATTGTTTTTCAAGATTGAGGATTAAGGAGCAACTACATTGTAGACATGCGGACTACCTTTTTCCTAGTAGGTGTTTCTTTCTTAAAATTTAGTGATCTACTGGTATATTTAAATTCCGCTGCAATTTTGTTTCTATCTTTCCTCACAAATTGTAAGCACTTTATGTTTTGATATTTTATCCTCAAAGGATTTTCCTGATATGTTCTATTATATTTAAAAATATTATTTTAAATGACTAGAATATTGTTTTATGAAATGGTATTTAATATTATGCCTTGTGCTATTTCATATGCGCAGGTGCATACACGTACTTTGAGATAATACGGCGGCTGCCATGTGGCCAAGCCTGTGGGTCGAGGTACAATATCTTAAATGTATAAATAAAAATTATTCTTATTGTCATAATAATTAAACAAGATGTCTACTAGTTCATTCCCACAACCGTTAATAATATAGGAGATAGTTTGGTGAAATCAAGTGTAATGTAACATAGAGTTTAGCAACTGAAAAGGGTTTTTTTTTTTTAAAAAAAATCTTTGAAAGGGAGATCGCCTTTCCTGGATGAGTTGTATGCATGGAATTCAATATCTGTCGATACATAGATATATCTGTAATTGATATCGATATTATGATATGTCTACTGTATTTTTGGACCACAAGATATTCATCGATATATTCATATATACGTGATATATTGTGATATTTTAAATATCCGTTAAAATGTGTAGTACATAACATTAGAAAAATTTTGTTGTTGTACCTTTAATTTTGTAATCCGATCCGAATCGTAACCCGATTTGAAATACTTGGGAGCTCAACTTAAATGGAAAATTACTTGACTTATGGTGGAAATGGAAGGCTTCAGCCTAAGTGTCAAATTCAATCAGTTTCTTATGTTGCTGGATTCGTTTAAGTCAAATTCAAAGTTAATGTCTTAAATACTAAAAAAGTAGACTTCAAATTTGGACATTTTTCTTATTCTTAAGATTTTAATGGAGATCTCTCTTTATTGTAACTTGGGAAGCAAGAAAAATATAGAACTTAATAAATTATTGTATTTTTTTGTGGTGTTAATATTTTTTGCAAAAAGTTCTGCACAACTCATCAAGTTTTCTTATGAATCACCATTCTCAATCTAAGAAATGTTGATAAAGTACTCACTAGTGATAGGAAGCCTAATCCAGAGATCAGCAATCGTGCTCAAGAATTTAGGGTTGATGTTCATAAAGTGATG
The DNA here is from genome assembly GCA_030664755.1 of Microcos paniculata. Taxonomy (NCBI): domain Eukaryota; kingdom Viridiplantae; phylum Streptophyta; class Magnoliopsida; order Malvales; family Malvaceae; genus Microcos; species Microcos paniculata. The sequence continues at coordinate 31,027,989 of CP131459.1, read as the reverse complement.
TCTAAAGAGGTAGTGACACACCCGAACCTAATCCAACTTTTTCGTACCAATGGAATGGTATAAGACGGCGTATTAGCTCAAACAATACGTCGGTCCGAATGCGTCAGATTAAGAAGAGAAGTGGAAATTAGGATAAGACAGAGTTGGAAGATGAGGTAATTAACCATGCATGGAAGCAATAAAGCACTAGTTGGACTTTCTCTAAGTCCATTGCCAATGGATTTGGAATCCATTGGTGTATTGGTCGGTGGATTAGGCCAAGGATCGAGAATTGGAGAGCTTAAAAAGAGGGAAGAAAGTCTGGCCCAAGGTCTGAGTAGGCTCGGTGGTGGGCTTGCTTATAAATATGGGGAGTCGAGCTCTCCCCCTCATTTTCGCTTCTCCCTCTTTTCCTCCGCTCTCTTTTGCTCTCTCTGAGCTAAATTGCAATTTTGGCCGATCCAGATAAACTGACCGATAAATCAAGGTGAGTTTCCAATATGTTATTCTACTCGCATTAATCTACGTTTTACTTCATTTTCACACATTTCCATGCATCGGTTTAGGATAGATCTCAGCTCAAAGTTAGATTTAGCTTTTTAGTTAAATTTTAGTCTATATTTGAGATTTAGGAACTTTGAGTCGATGATTTCGATTTTTCTTTCAGTGAATCCATTGTAAATGTCACGAGGATCGCCTGACTAAGTTTGTAGGTAAATTGCCAGTCGAAAGGACATAAAAATCAAGGAGAAGGCTCGATTCTCGAGCCTTTTGTCTCGGTGCCAAGTCCCACGCAGGAGTCACGCCTAACCCTAGAGGCATTTTCGTAATTTTCACCCTAGTGTCCGATTATGACCCGAAACCTTTTCGGACACTTTTCTAAGCCTCGAAACACATCCAAACATCGACTTAGGTTATGTTAGAGCCTCATAGGTGCATTCATAGTTTGATTATGAATGCAAACATGAATTTTTGTGTAATTAGAGTTTCAGACGATCAAGTGCAGTGATGCTCCGGAGCTTAATTGTCATGCCCCGACTCGCCCGGGTCTGCCACGTGGCAACTGCCGTGTTGCCTCGAAGTACGTGCCGGCCGGTCATGCACCAGAAGCACCGCAAGGCATTGAAATGGATACCATCACTGTAAAACTCTTAAAACTTTGATTAAATCATTTAATAAAATAATAAAACTTAAATAGTGTACCAGTGGATTAATTTAAAAGGAATACCTATGCAGCGAAAACTACTAAGCCTAAACCACCGACGCCTTCTAGTGAGCCTCCATTCTATTGGTTGACCTCGTACGCAGATCTGCATCCATCCACATTGGATACAGGTGAGTGACAGAGGTTCAATGAATCTCCATCAGGGTTAGGGAGAACAGGGGTAATCCAAAGTACAATAAAAATAAAATAAATAAATTTACTTTAAAATCTCTTTTATAATTCTCCCAAAGAGAATTAGATTTAAAACCTTTAAAATAATTATATACTAATGGACTGGAACCTAATACACTGAAGGCACGACTGACAGGTCGTATGCCTTACTGCACCGAGGGCTATTTCTTTTCTCTTCATATTCATTTTCTCTTTATCTCATACACTAGCCCGTTCCCTCGGTGGTGCCTCACTGTGGTGGAACACAGTGAACTGGAGCTCTGGCGAGTTTCCCTACGCGCCTCTCCCAACCAGGCTCGACTCACCGTGCCCCTCGATAGGCAGTCCACGGCTGAGTATCATGCATGCTCTCAAACTCGGTCCACGCTCTCGTAAATTGGAGCCCCGAGGAATCCCACTCAATCACTCCTCTTCCAGGGGCATCGTACCCCAATAACCATAATAATAATAATAATAATAATGTTTCTTTATATATATTAAAAACATGTAAACACGCACAAGCTTTTGTATTTTTAAAATCATCCTACCCCCTAAGTGGGCGTATCACAAGGTAAAAAGTGTGTGTTGTGGATTACCCTTATCCCAAAACAGTTGCAAAACTTTTTTAAAACAATTTATATTTTTAAAACATTTTTCCCTAGTGGCTAAGCACTGAAATCTAAGCCACTCACAGTATTGGGAGAATCGTATACTCCCAAGTGCTCCATGTAGCTCAACCTCCGGAGCATCGTCGCACTCGATTCAACCGGAGCCCTAGTACACGAAAATATACGTTAGCATTCATAATCAAATTTATGAATGCATCTAAGAGGCTCTAACATGATCTAAGATGATGTTTGGATGTGGTTTGGAAGACTCGGAAGTGCTTTAAATTGATTTGGGGTCAACTAGGGTTTCGGGAGGTAAAAAGATCATTTTGCCCCTAAAGGGTAGACTGGCACCGAAATTGGAGTGAACCGGTGCCGATTCTCTTCGACCACAAGGTCGGTCGCCGTCATGAAGAAACGGTGCCGGTTCTGCACAGATCCGACGCCAATTCTGTTCTGGGTTTCCAACCCGAAATTTCTTCCATTTTTTGCTTAATTCGAAAACAGATGCAATCGTCCACCAATTTAGCTACAATTTCAAATGCATTACCTTAATGCATCCACGACACGTTTACCGAAAGAAAAACGAGAATCACAAGCTCAAAGTTCCTAGATCTCGAATCTAAACTAAAAATTTAATTAAAAGCTGAACCTAACTTTGAACTTGGATCTCTCTTAAACCGATGCATGGAAAAGCGTGCAAACTTAGAAAAACGTAGATCGAGGAGTTAAGAACAACTCACCAAGATCTCGCCTCGAACTTGAGGTCGATTTGTCCGGATCTGCCAATTGTCCAAAATGCCTCCGTTTGGCTCCAGAGAGAAAAAGAAAAGAAAATGAAAGAAAAAGAAAAAGAGAAATGAGGAAAAGCTTCGGCTCACCCCTATTTATAGAGGAGCCAGACACCGGGTCTACTCGGGCCCCGAGTCAAACTTTTCCCCTTTTTCAACTTTCTTTCATTTTCACCCATTGGCTAAATCCTTTGCTTTCTTGTGCCAACGGGGCCCATAATAAATTTCCAAGGACTTAATTGGAGGTCTTTTTGGCATTTTACTGATTTCCATGTACGGTTAATTACATTATCTTCAGACTCCGTCTTATCCTAATTTTTAACTTCTCTTCTAACTTGACACAGCCGGACCGACTTATTATTCAATTATTACGTCATCTTTGATCGGGATTTTTCTGCAAGAGAACAGAATCAAGTAATATAGCTTGGAGTATTCCAAGGTCGATCCCACGAGGACTTGAGAAAACTAACAACCTAATTCTAGCAAAGTTTGTAAATAAAACAACTGAATTTAATGAAATCTAATTGCAAACAATTAAAGAGAAGATGATTGTAGAATTTAACTAAGAAAGCAAAGATTAAATAATTAAGAAAAAATCAATAGAATGGATGTGAGGGTTTAGGCTTCTCTTCTAGGTATTTAATCCAATTATGTATGAATTTAATTATCAGGGTTAAAATAACAATCACTAATCTACTTAGGAGCCCTCTCAGATCATCCTAAGCTTTCCTAACTAATTGATTACCACCTCTTGGTGCATAAACTAATTAGCTAAGAACATTAAGATCGTAGGATTAATAATTAAATCAGTTTCTCTATGACCCTAATTTAATTATGGTTATCACAATAAACTGAATTACTCTCGTATCCAATTAGATTGTGTCTATTTCCCTAGAGCACGAATTATATTTCACCTCTCAGTCCTTCATACAATTCCAAAGATCTATTCTATGTTGGCCAGACATAAAACGCATTAAGAACAAAGAAAACAGATTTAACCCAGAAAATCAATCCATACAAATATTGAATTAAAATCCCTAGAAGATCTACCCAAATCCCCAACAAGGAATTTAGCTACTCATATCAAAGAAAATAAACAATTGCATTAAAGAAGAAAGTAAAGAAGAAAATCTCCCAAGTTGACAAAGTTGCTCCCTTGAGTGCTTCCCTCTTCCGAAAATTATCTCTCCTGCGTCTAAAAACCCTAAACTATGGTATTTATATTGGAGAGATTACATAAAATTAGGAGATTACATCGAGTAGGACTCAAAATCATAGAACCGGCGCCGTTTCTATACAATTCCGACGCCGTTTCATGTCGTACACTATCGCACTTTTCGGCTCAGAAACGGCCCCGTTTCATATATGAAACCCACATCTGTTTCAGGCAAGAAGTAGGGCCGTTTCATATATGATACCCTAGCCGCCTTCAGGTCTACTTCAATGTTTCTTCATTCTATGCACTTCTCTTGAACCAAACTTCAATCTATTCATCCTTTTTGATCTTTTCATCCCAAATCTCCTTTGTTTTCTTAAATTTTCACCATAAAACTTTGCTACAAACAATAAGATAAAAATGAGAATAATAGATATAGAATGAGCTATAATATTAGCAAAGATCATCCAATTAAACTTGTAAATAGCTCATAATATAGGTATAAAATACACCTATCAATCTTACACTATTCCGTTCATACGAAAAGGTCGTGCTAGGTCCGGGTGTGTCATTAATCTACGTGGATCTTTTAGGAGTATATGAATTTCCTAATAATGTGAGTGACTTAGATTTCATTGCTTAGCCACTAGGGTTAAATGTTTTCATAATATAAATGATTTTTCAAATGTTTTGGGATACGAGAAATCTACCACACACTCTTATTCTATTAAATACCCACTTAGAGGGTGGGAAGTTTTTAAAGAAAATATAAAAGTTTATATGTGTGTGTTTATATTATATGTTTTATATATATGTATGTATATATATATTTGATGATGATGAGAGGCGAGGTGAGCAATTGAGTGGTTCTCGATACTCCGATGAGAGAAAGCGAGTGGAGCGAGCAAGACATGCATGCAACTAAGTAGCCATGGACCACCTATCAAGGGGCACGGTGAGTGGAGACCCTGGGAGAGGTGTGTAGAAAAACTCACCAGGGCTCGTGTGTAGCTGTGCTCCACCCACAGTGACCGGCACCACTGAGGGAACGGGGCTAGAGAAAGAAAAATTTGAAAAAGTTATAGAAAGAAAAGAGATAGCCCTCGGTGCAGTAAGGCATAAGATCGACGGGTTGAGCCTTCAGTGTGTTGATTGCCAGCCTATTTTAGATATTTATTTTTAAATTGAGTTTTATTAAAAATATTATTTTATAAAATTTATTTTGGATTATCACTATTTCTCTAACCCCTAGTGAAAATTTATTGAACCTCTGTCACTCACCTGTAGCCAATGTTGTTGGATGTAGATCCACGTTCGAGGACAACAGATAGATCAGAGGCTCATTAGGTGAGGTCGGTGGCATAGGAGTAGTAGTTTTCGCTGTGTAGGTGTTCTATTAAAATAATCCACTGGTACCTTATTTTTTTTATTAAATCTCTTTATTTAAATAGCTTATTATTATCAAAGTGTTAGTAACTGTTTTATAGCGAAGTGATAGGTGTATTTCATACCTATATAAGTGATAGGTGTTAATTGGATGATCTTTGCTAATATTATAGCTCATTCTATATCTATTATTCTCACTTTTATCTTATTGTTTGTAGGAAAGTTTTATGGTGAAAATTTAAGAAAACAAAGGAGATTTGGGATGAAAAGACCAAAAAGGATGAATAGATTGAAGTCTGGTTCAAGAGAAGTGCATAGAATGAAGAAACATTGAAGCAGACCTGAAGGTGGCTTGGGTATCATATATGAAACGGCCCTACTTCTTGCCTGAAACAGATGTGGGTTTCATATATGAAACGGGGGCCGTTTCTGAGCCGAAAAGTGCGATAGTGTCGACATGAAACGGCGCCGGAATTGTATAGAAACGGCGTCGGTTCTATGTTTTTGAGTCCTACTCGATGTAATCTCCTAATTTTATGTAATCTCTCCAATATAAATACCATAGTTTAGGGTTTTTAGACGCAGGAGAGATAATTTTCGGAAGAGGGAAGCACTCAAGGGAGCAACTTTGTCAACTTGGGAGATTTTCTTCTTTACTTTCTTCTTTAATGCAATTGTTTATTTTCTTTGATATGAGTAGCTAAATTCCTTGTTGGGGATTTGGGTAGATCTTCTAGGGATTTTAATTCAATATTTGTATGGATTGATTTTCTGGGTTAAATCTGTTTTCTTTGTTCTTAATGCGTTTTATGTCTGGCCAACATAGAATAGATCTTTGGAATTGTATGAAGGATTGAGAGGTGAAATATAATTCGTGCTCTAGGGAAATAGACACAATCTAATTGGATACAAGAGTAATTCAGTTTATTGTGATAACCATAATTAAATTAGGGTCATGGAGAAACTGATTTAATTATTAATCCTAGGATCTTAATGTTTTTAGCTAATTAGTTTATACACTGAGAGGTGGTAATCAATTAGTTAGGAAAGCTTAGGATGATCTGAGAGGGCTCCTAAGTAGATTAGTGATTGTTATTTTAACCCTGATAATTAAATTCATACATAATTGGATTAAATACCTAGAAGAGAAGCCTAAACCCTCACATCCATTCTATTGATTTTTCTTAATTATTTAATCTTTGCTTTCTTAGTTAAATTCTACAATCATCTTCTCTTTAATTGTTTGCAATTAGATTTCATTAAATTCAGTTGTTTTCTTTACAAACTTTGCTAGAATTAGGTTGTTAGTTTTCTCAAGTCCTCGTGGGATCGACCTTAGAATACTCCAAGCTATATTACTTGATTTCGTACTCTTGCGAAAAATCCCGATCAAGTTGGCGCCGTTGCCGGGGACTTGATTTGATTGCTAATATATTTAGTTCTAGTAATTTTAATTTTATTTTCTATTTTTAGTTTTAATTTAATTTAGCTTACCTTTTCTTTTCTTTGTTCCTTAGGTAGTTTATGACTCGACGAACTGAAGGATTAAATCCGGAAGTTCCCTTGAATCCTGAGATAGAAAAATCAACAAAGAAACTCAGAGCTGAACTTGTGAGACTTCAAGGAGTAGAAAGGAGACTTTTAAGAGAAAAAGAGATGGCTGACGATAGAGTCAACGATGCACCTAACAATCAGCCCCAAGGTGCCAATATTGGAGCTAACAATAATCCACCTGCAAATCAAGTTGTTCAAGCTCCAATTACTCATCCTATGGCAGACATCCAGCGACCAAAGATGGGGAATAATTCATCATGCATTCGACTTCCTGACAGAGCGAAGAACTATGTGTTGAAACACACGGTGTTAAACATTCTTCCTCAATTTCATGGGCTGCCTTTGGAAGATGCACTCAATTTTCTCCATGAATTGCATGATATAGTGGCTACTCTTCCACTCACCAATATCTCAATAGAAGAATTAAAGATGAGATGCTTTCCATATTGCTTGAAAGGAGCAGCGAAGAGTTGGTTGTCAACCTTACAAGAGAATTCTCTTGATTCTTGGGAGAAGGTAATTGATGCTTTTCTCTGTAAATTCTACTCTCCTAGGAAGACAAGTGAATTGAGAAAGAAGATCCAAGACTTTGTGCAAGAAGAGAATGAGACTTTTCATGATGCTTGGGACAGATTTAAGGGATTGGTGTGCCAATGTCCTCATCATGGCTATCCAATCAATCTTCTTTATCAATTTTTCTATGAAGGTTTGGATGTTGAATATCAATCTTCTGTAGACAATGCCACTGGAGGGTATATTTCTACAAGGACTGCTGAGCAATTAGAGAATGTGTTTGAATCTTTGTCTGCTAGTTCTCAACAAAGAATGGTGAAGAAGAAATCTAGATCAAACGCCTATCAACCTCAAAATCAGAATCAGCTTGATGCCATTGCTTCTAAAATGGATGTGATTATGAAGGTGGTTTTAGATGATAAGCCAAAGAAACCAGAGGTATGTTTCTGTTGTGGTATGTATGGCCATTCTCCGAAATTTTGTATGAATGAGAATCTTTGTGATGAAGAAGAAAAGTGTTCTGAGAATGTAAATTACATGGGTGCTTATGGAGGACAAAAAGGTGTCAAGAATGATCCTTTTGCGCCTACGTATAATCCAGCTTGGCGAAACAATCCGAATTTCTCTTGGTCTAATCAAGGTGTAGACACTATTTTTTATTTTTTTTATTTTTTTTATTTTTATTTTTTATTTTATTTTTATCCATTCCTTATTCATTTGTATCTTAATCTTAGTCTTAATTTTAATTTCAATATTAACTTGGATTGTTATTAATATGCCCATTTTAAACATTATGTCCTTATTTTTGTTTGGAGGCATTTTTGTTGGGCCTTTTATTGGTACTAGCCCTAAATGGCCCAAAGACTTGGAATTACACAAAAACAAAGGTTACAAATGGTCCAAAGTTTTCAAGGCCCAGTTACAAGAAACCCAATGACGAGCCCAAGTTACAAAGTGGAAGATCAAAACGACGTGGAGGCTGTTGTTGCAAATTATGCCCCTTTCGGCCAAACAACATAGAAACAGCAGTGAGCATCGGAAAGCAAGATAGCCAAGGAAATTTGCCATTATCGGTAAAGACAGTGCCATGTGGGGTGTCCTTTAGCAATTTTATCTACAGAACAAAGCATTAGCCGAAGATTAATGAACTGAGAGCCACAATGATCAGACAGAATTAGAAAGAAAGAGTAGATTAACAAGGACTTAACAAGAAGCGTAGTGAGCAAGAACAAAAGTTGTCATCTTTCTCTCTCTCCACTGCTCCACTACCACATCCAGACAACTGTTGTCTGCTGACTAAGGAACTGTACACAGCTCATGCTCACACACTCTCACATGGGATAAACACATGCACACACAAGCACACAGCCAATCAAGCAACATCGAAACACCATTTCAGCAAGATATTTCCAGCAAAGATTTACACATCAGCAAAAAAGTAGTAATTCGAAAACAAATTATTCCTAAAATGCTCACGTCAGCAGCAGAAACAGATGAATATTCGGCCTAAGCCCTTCACTCAAACAAGTCACAACTCAGTGAAATTTGAGATTTTTTTTACCTCAAGGAAAGCCAGCCGTTGGATGAAGCAAAGATACCCTCCCTGCCATCGATCTTTCACCATCTTCTGAACATCAAAAGCAGGCCTCTTCAAAGGCCCAAATCGCTTGCAAGAAGACAAGGGAACAAAATTAGAGAGTCTCAGCCGTTAATCTTAGGGTTTAAGAATATTTCTCAGCCCTTGGATTAAATGAGAAGACCGTATAAATACATTTGTTTCAACAGTGCCAAAAAAAAAAGAGGGAGAGAAAAAAAAATTAGGGTTCATCTTCTGAAATCTAGGGTTTCAAAGTTTGGGGATTTTGGGAGTGGAATGAAATTAGAAAAGAAACACGAAGTAAAAGAGAGAGTAAGGGAGGCAAGAGAGTTATTCTCGGCACAAGCTCTTACCTGGTGGTTGCAAAAGCAGAGAAGTAGGACCTGAGATTCGCTTCCTCGGAAGAGAATTTGATCTTGGGTTTTGCTCTGCGAAGTGGGAGAAGCCGCCGAAGAAGACGATATAGTTTGTCTTTGGCTCCACCTGACGGACGATTTGCAAGGTCGGAGGTTCGAAGAGGCGGTCACGTGGATTGGATCTCCAAATTTCGGGCTACTTTCAAACAAAAGGCAACCGGCTTTTAAGAGAAGAGAAGGAGAGAAGCCGTTAGGGTATGAAGAGGTGGCTGTTCTAGTTTGATTCGGGCAAAGGAAAGAGAACGTGCGGCAGCAAAGGTTTGTTGAAAAGGGGAGTGCAGCAATCGGCCAAAGCAAACGTTGGGGAACAAAGAGAAAAAGACAAGAAATAGAGGAAGGTTCCAGACGCAAGCCAAGGTGTCGTTTAGGGTAAAGGCTTTTGATTTTTTTATTTATTTCTTTCATTGATCTTGTATTATTTTATTGTTTGGCTGACATTCATTATATGCTATGGGTTGTGCGTACAGGTGGGTTGCATATTAGAAAATATAGATGGGCTTCGGTTTGTGTAATAATATTTGGGCTTGGGGAGTTTAGTTTAGTAGTTTGGGTTATGGTTAATGTTTGGACATTAGTTTTGTTTTAAAATTTTCAATTTCTCAAGTCTACACATAAATATATATATATATATTACGTATTTGTTAATTGGGCTTTTCATTAGTGTGCATGTATTAGGAAAGTTTTTAGTAATTTAGGTTTAGTTATGAATTATTTAGCTTTGAAGTCCAAGCCCAGTCAGTAAAATATGACTGATAATTAAAAAAATAAAAAACAAAAAAAAGAGATTAATTAAATAAGATTAATTATTAGGGAGATTGTGATGGCAATTTCCTTAGTAATTAATCAATGGTAATTTAAAACTTGAAAAAGAATTAAAAAATGATTAACTAAATAATGAGTAATTATTATTGAAATTGTGATGGCAATTTCTTTAATAATTATTCAAGGGTAATTTTAAAATATGATTAAAAGAAAATCCAAAAAGAGATTGATTAAATAATGGGTAATTATTATTGAAATTGTGATGGCAATTTCTTTAATAATCATTCAATGGTAATTTTAAAATATGATTAAGATAAAATAAAAAAATTAATTAAATAAGATTAATTATTAGGGAGATTGTGATGGCAATTTCCTTAATAATTAATCAGTGGTAATATAAAACTTGAAAAATTAAGAAATGATGATTAACTAAATGATGAGTAATTATTATTGAGATTGTGATGGCAATTTCTTTAATAATTGCTCAATGGTAATTTCAAATGTGATTAAAAGAAAAACTAAAAAAATGATTAATTAATTAATGAGTAATTCTTAAGGAAATTGTGATGGCAATTCTCCTTAATAATTATTCAATGGTAATTTCAAAATATGGTTAAAAGAAAATTAAAAAAAATGGATTAATAATTAACGAGTAATTATTAAGGAAATTGTGATGGCAATTCTCCTTAATAATTATTCAAAGGCATTTTTTAAAAATATGGTTAAGAAAAATAAAAAAATGGTTGAATAAATAAAGAATGATTATTAAGAAAATTGTGATGGCAATTTTTCTTAATAATTATTCATTGGTAATCTCTAAAATCAAATCAAGAAAACTAAAAAATGGTTGGTTAAATGGGGATAATTATTAAGGAAATTGTGATGGCAATTTTCCTTAGTAATTATTCTAAGGTAATTTTGAATTGAATTAAAAAATAAAAAAAGGAAAAAATGATTAAGCGAATAAAGAATGGTTACTAGGAAATTGTGATGGCAATTATTCCTAATAATTATTTATTGGTAATTCAAAATGTTTGAGAATCAAGAAAATCAAAAAAAATGTGTCTTTTAATTACCCCTCAAAATAAAAAATTAAGAAATATGTGTGTGCTTTTTGAGTTTAATCATCAATAAATATAATTGCTAAAAGAGTTGTGATGGCAATTTCTTTTAGTAATTATTCTTCTTAAAAGACTAAAAAATCAAATTCCAATGTTTAAAATTTTTTTTTTTGAAAACCCATTATTAAGGCCTAACTAATGTTTAATTGATCGGTACCGTCTTTTGACGGGCGTTTTGGGGGTGCTAATCCTTCCCCATACGTAACCGTACTCCCGAATCCAATCTCCTGTTCCGCAGACCGGGACCTATCTAGCTTGACACGCCATTTTACGGCTAACGTCGGGTTAGGTAGATTCCTAAGAGGGTGGCTAACCCACCTGAACAAAAGAGGTTAGTGGCGACTCCTGCTTATTTTCGTCCCAATCACGTCGTCATCAGAAAGGTTGCGACAGATTGGCGACTCCACTGGGGACAGTTTAGAGAGTCGAGCCGAGATGAAATTGATATTAATTGGGCCTTAATAAATTGGGTTTTCTAAAAAAAAAAAAAACAAAAACACAAAAACACAAAAACACAAAAAAAAAAATGCAAGTCCTATGGGGAGTTTAGTTTTAGGAATTGCCTTTAGTTTTTTTTAAAAAAACCTCTTGTTGCCCTATTGTTTTTTCTGTTTGCTTGTTATGCTGATGTTCGCTTATTTGTTATGCTTATGTTCGCCTTATTTGTTATGCTTGTTATATTAACTTACTTGTTTGTTGCTAACTTGTGGTATTTGTTTTCCTTGTGCAAAGAGAAGGGTGAATGAGTGGGGTAATGTTTGGTATATCACAGTGATCGGTAAAGGTTTGTAAGTTCCTTCCACACACATCACTTCTTGCATTCATGCATAATCCGATGATGGTCGGATCACCCTTTAGAAGAGAGCATAGTAACAGGCTTCCAAGGGACTCTGTCCCCGGGGGTTGAGCGAACACTCTCACTCGGATTATACTTGCTAGCATAGGATAGTGAACCGCTAGTAGGGGCGATTCGGGAACCTTTTCGTAGGATCAAAGTCCAACCAGCATCTAGTTTTGATGAGAGAACCTAGTTAAAGCCAAACCCGTGAGGCGACTACAATACTAGGTACACACGAAGGAACACTCCTTTATCTTTTTCCGTTTTCATTGATGAGTTATGACCGTAGTGTGGGTAAAATTTTTATTCACGATAGGAAGACTGCCGGCCCCCCAAGGACATCAATGTCCTAAAACAAAGATAGCATGCATGTGCGTGGGTAATGGAGATATACATGGGGCAAATTTGTTTGTTTGGTAGTTGTTTATCATTTTTGTTCATTTTCCTCAGTCTTGATTGTTTATTAGTTTACTAATTTAATTTCTTTTCTCTTTCTTTTGTTTTTTCTTTGGCATCATATGTTGCATTTTTGCATGCATCCCCAGAGTATTTGCCTATTGCCAATTGGAATCTAGACACCTTTGAGTCATGGAGATAGATAAGGATGATGCAGTGGAAGTCAATGAGGTAGTAGCCATGGACATACAAGAGAGTCAGACGCAAGGTGATTGTTCGGCCAGTCAGCCTCGACGCAAGTTACCTGAAAAAGTGGAGATGGACCTTCAACAGAATGACCTTACCAAACTCAAGAAGTTATGGGATGAGATGCCGGGGAAGCCAGAATTTGTGAAAAAGTTTGGTTGCATAGGATCGCTGTTGAAGATTGATGTAGATCAAGAGTTGCTAGGTGCTTTGGTCTATTTCTTTGATCCGGATTATAGGTGTTTTGTGATTAATGATGCAGATATGTTCCCAACTGTGGAAGAGTACCAAGAATTGTTGAAGCCAAACTCTGACACAATAGACCAGATTTATTTGAGGGAAACATGTTTAGTCCGCCCTTTTAGGAGATTCAAAAAGGCTCTCGGTCATGTGGAAATGACACGCCCGGACCTTGTCCGCACGTGTCAAGTTGAATAATTATGTATTGTTGTCTTTTCAATATATCAAATTTGAACTTCTCATGGATGTTTCAAACTTTGTTTAGCTCAATTTCAAGCTTAAAAACCCTAAAATTGAAGTCCGGGGATGTGGGCCCCACTTGAGAATCGAGACCCGGGGCATTTGGGCCGAATTGACCGGAGTCAACTCTTGGAAAGTTGACTCCGGCGCCGGACCTGGTCGGGTCCGGCGCCGGACCCATGGTTATATGAGGGGTCTCGGGTAGCCGAGACCCCCCATTTTCACTTTCTCTTCTTCTTCCAAAATCCTCCGAGCTTCTTCTCCAATTCTCTCTGAACCAAGACTTCAATCCTTCTTCAAACACTTCATTAATCATCAATATCAACTTATTTTGCCTCATCAAAGATCAAAACATCAAGAATTCTAAGGAAATTTCCAAATCTTAAAATCTGGAAATCTGGCGACAGTTTGTTCATCAGCCGATATCTTTTGATTCAACCGTACGTTTTGGCTGAGAATTTGGTATGTTGTTCTAGACTCATCAAGCTTTAATTTGATAGTTTATACGCTTGATTTCATGGTCTGAGCTAAGAGAATTTGATGATTGAAGTTGAGATTTCTGTTTTGTACGAGTAAAGTCAACTCTTGATATTTTGATCCAAAATTCGAGCATGATTTGTTGTTTGATTCAGTTCTTGAAGCTGTGAATTCATAGATCATATGTTTAACTTGCTGTGTTTCAATTTTGGTGCGGATTGGTGTTGAATCGAACTCAAACCGAGCATGTTTTGTTGAGAGGCCGAAACCGGCCATTTTTCTGGGCTAGGTCCGGCGCCGGACCTGGCAGGTCCCGCTCTGGAGACAGCCAAAATTCGGGATTTCTCCCGAATTTGGCTCACTCCCGCCCGGGAGTGAGCAACTGTCGGCAAGGGTTACTGTAGCACCAGGGGCATTTTGGTAATTTTGCAACCCTAGACCCTATTTGACCCCAATTGACTCCAATTAGCTCCAATTGACTTCTGGACTTGTCAATTTTAGTCCGAGACCTTTAATTGGTGTTATTTTATGATTTGATCATTGGTTGAGTATTTTTATTAATCAAATTAGAATTTAATTTGATTATTTAGGTACGTGATCGTACGAGATTTGGACCGGTAGCAATTTGAGCCAAGGCATACGTGGGTAATCGGGGAGTATACAACTCTCCTCACTTGTGAGTGGCTTGGATTATATTGGTTGACCATGGAGGGTTAACCATTTGCAAATTTATTTATAAATGTTTTATTAAATTGTTTATATGTTTTGGGGTATGAATTGTCCACCCTCACACACTGAGTTTATAAATGGTTTGAAGGGTGGGAATTTCAATAAATTGATATTATTGATATTATTGATTATTATATGGGGAATGATACCCCTGAAAGATATATGTGGTGGATTAGTGGTGGTGGTGGGCTGCGGTCCAACAGCCAACAGTTAATATTATGGGGAATGATACCCCTGAAAAATTGATATTATTATTGAATTTTTATATGGGGAACGATATCCCTGTGAGATGAGAAATTTAACATAGTCCTCGGGGCTCCAATATGTGGGAGCGTGGACCGAGTTGAGAATATACGTGTTACTCAGCCGTGGACTGCCTATTGAGGAGCACGGTGAGTCGCTCCTGGTTGCGAGAGGTGCGTAGGGAAACTCGCCAGGACTTCGGATGCTGTGTTCCACCACAGTATGGCAAACGTCAAGGGAATGGGCCAGAGAGTAAAGAAAAATATTTTAAAAGTATAAAGTAACCCTTGACGGTCCAGTGGATACCCTTGTACACGGGTATACCTTATTGGGACGATTTTCAGATGCCAGCCCTTATGTATATATGATTATGGATTTGATATTTGATTTGGTTTGGGATATCATATACTTCAGTAAATGATTTATTAAAATTGCTATTTGGATTATTTCATATCCCCAGCCTGAGGTGATCGGTCTTTATAACCGAGTCTCTCACTGGGTACATGATTATGTACTCACCTCATTCACTTTTGTTCTCAGATCATCAGACATTGGACGGCGGACGTCCTGGTGGCCAGTGATCCCAGTTCGTCTCTGTGGACACTATTATGTAGGTGCCACCTCATTTATTTGGTGTATCTTGGCTCGGAATATTATTGCATCTTACATATATATATATTTGTGTATTTACAAATAATATTTTTCCGCTGCATGGTACACAGTAAGATGTGATACTTTATTTTAAATATTTTGAAACTGTATTATCAATGATGATATTATATGTTTTCATATATTGCTCGAATATCCTTTATTTTTAAGCCTTGTATCATCTTGGTTGCCCGCCTGACGAGGCACGCATCTCGAGGTGGTACGGCGGTTGTCACGTGGTCGAGCCTGCGGGTCGGGGCGTGACAATTAAATTGGTATCAGAGCAAATTTTAAAATATAAAATACATTTATGTTATACCGAGCCAAGCAGTTTATATAATTTTGAGATTTCTAATTTTTGGGGTTAAAAGTAGAGAGTATGGTTGGTATGGATATATCTTCGTCTTCTGACATAGATTTTATGTATAGTTGCACCATGCCACCTAGAAGGAGTATTCCGAATCCTTCTGTTCCTACCCCTGATCCCTCTGTATCGAGGAGGAGAGGTCGACCACGTAGGCAGCCTGAGATACAGCCTACTGTAGATCCGGAGACCACTGAGATTCCGGATGAGCCAGTTCCACATACTTCGCCTGTTGATGAGACTCATCATCAGGATACTCATGTTGATATTCCACCACCCCCACCTCCGACGACTGCCACGTCGGTGCAGTTTACGGCTGCTGATATTGAGCGTATGTTTGATACTTGGGCCAGCAAATTCTTTTCATCACAAATGGCCACTGGTGCACCACCGACTACCGGTATTACACCACCAGTACATCCATCGCCACCTATGCCGACACCGATACCGCCGCACTTTCAACCGAGCGGTACAGCGAGCACTTCTGCTGGTGCTATTTCTACAGAGGATCGCTTGGTGAGGTTCCTTAGTATCATGAAGGGACTAGATACCCCAAAGCTTTCCGACACATCTGCTGATGCAGCATGGGATTGGCTGCATTTTGTCACAAAGAACACACAAGGTCTAGGTATGACCTCAGAGGAGCGAGTGAGTGTGGTTACTCGTTATCTTCAAGGACAGCCACTGAGTTGGTGGACTAATCTCGAGAGCCGAGCCACTGTACCCATGACATGGGAGACGTTTGTAACTGAGTTCCGTGAGAGGTACATATCGGAAGAGATGGGAATGAGACGATATGGTGAGTTTCTTCAACTGCAACAAGGTAACAGATCAGTTGCACAGTTTGAGACAGAATTACGAAGACTCTCACACCATCTTCCATCTATCACTGAGGACGCCCTTTGTCTTCAGTTTGTCAATGGTCTTCGGTGGGAGATTGTACAAATGATGAAACCTACTTCCAAAGCTACTTTTGAGCAGTGTCGACAGGATGCATTATGGGCTGAAGCCATGATTGCTCAACGTCGACCAGGAGGATCAAGTTCAAGTGGTCAACGATCTTTTGAAGTACCGATGAACCTGGAGTCGAAACAGACTCAGAGCTTATATTCCCATGGAGGAATATCTCGGGGCGGTTCAGTTGGGTCACCAGTACCACAGATGTCACTTTCTCTGCCACCACTTTCATCAGGTGGTCGAGGAAAAGAAAAGTTTGGATTTGGTTCCATGTCCAAAGGAAGGATTGGGAAGAAAAGAGTGGAGTCTGGACCTCGATGCCCACACTGTAGACGTTTTCATTATGGCCAGTGTAGGGCTGGACTTCGATGTTTTCAGTGCGGAGGTATGGGCCACATAGCACGTAAATGTCCATTTTCTACTTCTGTACCACCCAGGCAGAATTTTAGTCAGCCTTCAGTCAGACCGAGCAACTATGGAGGTTTTCGTCCATTTCAACCTGTGCGACAGTCTTTTGCAACACCTTCTACCTTTCAGCAACATTCGGGTATTGGTAGTAGTTCTGCAACCCCGAGACGACCTCCACAGCAGCAGCAGCGACAAAACACTCAGGTTTATGCCATGTCGCAGGAGGACGCTGATGCACGTCCTGATGTAGTCACCGGTAAGTAAATATTTAAATATTCATGGACAGTTATTTTTCGCCAATAAAGATATCATGGTACTTGTAACTGCTTGTTGAGTAAAAGTAACCGTTTTAGAAAATTTTTGAACGTTAGGCGTGGTTGTTATTTTCGATCAACCGGCATACGTGATTATGGACACTGGAGTTGCATTGTCCTATGTTAATACTAAGTTTGCCGTGCATGCGGATCGATCATTATCGCCTTTGGGGTATGAGCTATTAGTGAATACGCCGTTGGGTGAGAAAATGGTTTGAAATACGGTGTACAAAGAATGTGCAGTGAAGCTGGAAAACCTGACTTTCGAAGCAGACTTAATTCCACTTCAAATGTCTGACTTCGATGCCATCTTGGGAATGGATTGGCTTGGGAAACATCGTGCTCAGATCTTTTGTGAGCACCATTTGGTGAGGATTCCACGACCTGACGGCAGTTTGATAAATTTTTACAGTGAGCGTAGAGGCACACCGAATGTCATTTCTGCCATTAAAGCAAGTAAGCTACTACTCAAAGGGTGTAAAGCTGTGTTAGCCCATGTAGTAGATAAGTCTGTAGAAGCGCCTAACATTGAAGATATCCCGGTAGTTAATGAGTTTCCGGATGTCTTTCCTGATGAATTACCTGGTTTGCCACCAGAGAGAGACTTTGACTTTCCGATCGAAGTTTATCCCGATACGGATCCAATTTCTATGGCTCCATACCGAATGGCACCCACTGAACTGATTGAGCTGAAGAAACAACTCGCCGAATTGCTGGATAAAGGATTCATTCGGCCGAGTACTTCACCTTGGGGAGCCCCAGTTTTGTTTGTGAAAAAGAAAGACGGTTCCGTGCGGCTTTGCATCGACTACCGCAAGCTGAATGCGGTGACTGTGAAGAATAGATACCCATTACCTCGTATCGACGATTTGTTCGATCAACTTCGAGGAGCCGGAGTGTTTTCCAAGATTGATCTGCGATCGGGCTATCATCAGTTGAAGATCCGAGAAGAAGATATCCATAAGTCTGCTTTCCGTACCAGATATGGACATTACGAGTTTTGTGTAATGTCGTTTGGACTTACCAACGCTCCAGCAGCATTTATGGATCTGATGAACCGCATATTCCATCAGTACTTGGACCGATTTGTCATTGTTTTCATTGATGACATATTGGTTTATTCAAGGAACCAGCGGGAGCATGCAGATCATCTTCGCATTGTGTTGCAAACTCTTCGAGATCATCAGCTTTATGCTAAGCTCTCTAAATGCCAGTTTTGGTTGCAGCAAGTTGGATTCCTTGGACATGTTGTGTCTAAGGATGACATATATGTGGATTCCAGCAAGATTGAGGCAATCACCAATTGGAAACGTCCCACAACTCCTACGGAGATTCGAAGTTTCTTGGGACTAGCTGGATATTATCGGAGATTTGTGGATGGATTCTCCACGATTGCTGCACCATTGACTAAGTTGACCTGCAAGAACGCTAAGTTCGTTTGGTCAGGTGAATGTGAAGAAAGTTTTCAGAAGTTGAAGGATAAATTGACGACCACACCGGTACTTGCCTTACCTGTGAGCGGCAAGGAGTTCACTGTGTATACTGATGCATCAGGCAACGGACTTGGTTGTGTGTTGATGCAAGACGAGCGAGTAATTGCTTATGCTTCTCGTCAGTTGAAGCCAAATGAGATCAATTATCCGATACATGACTTGGAGCTTGCTGCTATTGTCTTCGCCTTGAAGATTTGGCAACATCATTTATATGGTGAAACTTGTCGTATTTACACCGATCACAAGAGTCTCAAGCACTTTATGACTCAGCGTGAGTTGAACATGCGGCAAAGAAGATGGTTAGATCTCATCAAGGATTACGATCTCGTAATCGATTATCATCCCGGCAAAGCGAATATAGTTGCTGATGCTTTGAGCCGAAATACAATTACGTCCTTAGCGACGGTTAGAGATGTTCATTTGCCAGAGTTGGTGAAGTTGAGATCAACTGGAGCCAGATTGGCTTATGATTTTCATGATGGTGCATTAATTGCCCAGATTCTAGCTAAGCCAGTACTAGATGATCGAATTCGTGATCTCCAAAAGTCTGATCTGAGACTACAACAAGAACTTCAGAAATTACAGTTGGGAGAACCATCTGAGTTTTCAGTTCGCAGTGATGGAATTTTGTTATTTCGGAGTCGAATCTGTGTGCCACACGATCTTGATCTTAAAGGCACTATTTTTCAACAAGCTCATTCTTCTCCATTTGCTATGCACCCAGGTAGCACCAAGATGTATCGAACTATTAAGGATCATTATTGATGGCCTGGAATGAAAAGAGAAGTTGCTGAATTTGTAGCGAGATGCTTGATGTGTCAGCAAGTGAAAGCTGAACGTAGAAAGCCTTTCGGGACACTTCAACCTCTTCAAATTCCCGAATGGAAATGGGAGCATATCACCATGGATTTTGTAACCGGTTTTCCGCTTGTTAGACGTGGAGTTGATGCAGTATGGGTAATTGTTGACCGACTTACCAAGTCAGCACATTTTCTCCCTGTAAACATGAAATGGAGTGTGAACCAGTTAGCCCAGCTATATATGAATGAAATAGTTCGACTTCATGGAGTCCCAGCTTCTATTGTTTCAGATCGAGATCCGAGGTTTACCTCACAGTTCTGGGACAGTTTACAGCAAGCAATGGGAACTCAACTTCGTTTCAGTACTGCTTTTCACCCACAGACTGATGGTCAGTCAGAGCGTACTATTCAGATATTGGAGGACATGTTGAGAGCATGTGCACTTGAATTTTCTAGTGGATGGGACACATATCTTGCAGCAGCAGAATTTGCTTACAACAATAGCTACCAATCTAGTATTGGTATGGCTCCGTATGAAGCTCTGTACGGAAAGAAGTGTAGAACCCCGTTGTATTGGGATGAAGTGGGCGAGAACCGAATCTTCGACAAAGCGGAGATTGAACTCACCACAAAGAAGGTGAAATTTATTCGGGAACGACTTCAGGCAGCCCAAGATCGAGATAGAAAATATGCACAGAGAAGGAGAACACCTTTGGAGTTCCAAGTAGGAGATCAAGTGTTTTTGAAGGTCTCACCTTGGAAAGGTGTTATTCGTTTCCGCAAGGCGGGAAAGCTAAATCCGAGGTACATAGGTCCATTTCTTATCACTGAAAGAATTGGACCAGTAGCGTATCGCTTGGAGTTGCCACCTGATATGGCACGGATACATGATGTTTTTCATATATCTATGCTTCGAAAATATGTACCTGATCCATCACATGTTCTTCAAGCACCACCTGTGAAGCTGAAGAAAAGTTTGGGCTTCAGAGTTCGACCTGTAGCCATATTGGATCGAGAGGTTAGATCCTTGAGAAATAAATCAGTACCTTTGGTGCGAGTTTTGTGGAAAAGCTCGCAGATTGAGGAGCAGACTTGGGAGCCCGAGAATGACATGAGACGTGATTTCCCCCACTTGTTTGTTGATTAGTTGTTTAAATTTCGGGGACTAAATTTTTGTAAGGAGGGGAGAGTTGACACGCCCGGACCTTGTCCTCACGTGTCAAGTTGAATAATTATGTATTGTTGTCTTTTCAATATATCAAATTTGAACTTCTCATGGATGTTTCAAACTTTGTTTAGCTCAATTTCAAGCTTAAAAACCCTAAAATTGAAGTCCGGGGATGTGGGCCCCACTTGAGAATCGAGACCCGGGGCATTTGGGCCGAGTTGACCGGAGTCAACTCTTGGAAAGTTGACTCCGGCGCCGGACCTGGTCGGGTCCGGCGCCGGACCCATGGTTATATGAGGGGTCTCGGGTAGCCGAGACCCCTCATTTTCACTTTCTCTTCTTCTTCCAAAATCCTCCGAGCTTCTTCTCCAATTCTCTCTGAACCAAGACTTCAATCCTTCTTAAAACACTTCATTAATCATCAATATCAACTTATTTTGCCTCATCAAAGATCAAAACATCAAGAATTCTAAGGAAATTTCCAAATCTTAAAATCTGGAAATCTGGCGACAGTTTGTTCATCAGCCGATATCTTTTGATTCAACCGTACGTTTTGGCTGAGAATTTGGTATGTTGTTCTAGACTCATCAAGCTTTAATTTGATAGTTTATACGCTTGATTTCATGGTCTGAGCTAAGAGAATTTGATGATTGAAGTTGAGATTTCTGTTTTGTACGAGTAAAGTCAACTCTTGATATTTTGATCCAAAATTCGAGCATGATTTGTTGTTTGATTCAGTTCTTGAAGCTGTGAATTCATAGATCATATGTTTAACTTGCTGTGTTTCAATTTTGGTGTGGATTGGTGTTGAATCGAACTCAAACCGAGCATGTTTTGTTGAGAGGCCGAAACCGGCCATTTTTCTGGGCTAGGTCCGGCGCCGGACCTGGCAGGTCCCGCTCTGGAGACAGCCAAAATTCGGGATTTCTCCCGAATTTGGCTCACTCCCGCCCGGGAGTGAGCAACTGTCGGCAAGGGTTACTGTAGCACCAGGGGCATTTTGGTAATTTTGCAACCCTAGACCCTATTTGACCCCAATTGACTCCAATTAGCTCCAATTGACTTCTGGACTTGTCAATTTTAGTCCGAGACCTTTAATTGGTGTTATTTTATGATTTGATCATTGGTTGAGTATTTTTATTAATCAAATTAGAATTTAATTTGATTATTTAGGTACGTGATCGTACGAGATTTGGACCGGTAGCAATTTGAGCCAAGGCATACGTGGGTAATCGGGGAGTATACAACTCTCCTCACTTGTGAGTGGCTTGGATTATATTGGTTGACCATGGAGGGTTAACCATTTGCAAATTTATTTATAAATGTTTTATTAAATTGTTTATATGTTTTGGGGTATGAATTGTCCACCCTCACACACTGAGTTTATAAATGGTTTGAAGGGTGGGAATTTCAATAAATTGATATTATTGATATTATTGATTATTATATGGGGAATGATACCCCTGAAAGATATATGTGGTGGATTAGTGGTGGTGGTGGGCTGCGGTCCAACAGCCAATAGTTAATATTATGGGGAATGATACCCCTGAAAAATTGATATTATTATTGAATTTTTATATGGGGAACGATATCCCTGTGAGATGAGAAATTTAACATAGTCCTCGGGGCTCCAATATGTGGGAGCGTGGACCGAGTTGAGAATATACGTGTTACTCAGCCGTGGACTGCCTATTGAGGAGCACGGTGAGTCGCTCCTGGTTGCGAGAGGTGCGTAGGGAAACTCGCCAGGACTTCGGATGCTGTGTTCCACCACAGTATGGCAAACGTCAAGGGAATGGGCCAGAGAGTAAAGAAAAATATTTTAAAAGTATAAAGTAACCCTTGACGGTCCAGTGGATACCCTTGTACACGGGTATACCTTATTGGGACGATTTTCAGATGCCAGCCCTTATGTATATATGATTATGGATTTGATATTTGATTTGGTTTGGGATATCATATACTTCAGTAAATGATTTATTAAAATTGATATTTGGATTATTTCATATCCCCAGCCTGAGGTGATCGGTCTTTATAACCAAGTCTCTCACTGGGTACATGATTATGTACTCACCCCATTCACTTTTGTTCTCAGATCATCAGACATTGGATGGCGGACGTCCTGGTGGCCAGTGATCCCAGTTCGTCTCTGTGGACACTATTATGTAGGTGCCACCTCATTTATTTGGTGTATCTTGGCTCGGAATATTATTGCATCTTACATATATATATATATTTGTGTATTTACAAATAATATTTTTCCGCTGCATGGTACACAGTAAGATGTGATACTTTATTTTAAATATTTTGAAACTGTATTATCAATGATGATATTATATGTTTTCATATATTGCTCAAATATCCTTTATTTTTAAGCCTTGTATCATCTTGGTTGCCCGCCTGACGAGGCACGCATCTCGAGGTGGTAAGGCGGTTGTCACGTGGTCGAGCCTGCGGGTCGGGGCGTGACAGGAAACATCGGTGAACCGGTCGACCGACACTTGGTTGAACATGACAGAAACCAAATTGACAACGGAGTATGCACATGTGTTTATGGCTATCTTGATATACGGCATGGTCATCTTCCCAAAAGTTGTGGGAGAGATAAATTATCTAATTGTGGAGTTGGTTTCCCAAATTAACCAAGGATGTAGTCCTGTCTATGCAATTTTAGCGGAAACAATTCAATCTTTGATGCATTGCCGAAAGAATGGGAAAGGCCGTTTTCGAGGTTGCGCTCAGTTGCTCATGGTGTGGTTCAGAAGTCATCAGCCGTGCTCTCTCCGGAAGTTTAAGGGGCCTTTTATTGAAGGGCGTGATATTCTGGAAGAGTATTCGAGAATTAGATGGGAGACAAAAGGCGAACAAGGATGGGTTAACTGGCTCAAGACCATGACAAGTAAAGACGTCCTTTAGAAGGTCGAATGGATGGGACCAAAAGGTGCGGTATATAGTTATGGAGGTAAACCATGGGTGATTCTGATTGGGCCTTGGAATGCAATCTCTTTCTCCCCGCTGTTGTTTCTAAGGCAGTTAGGAATATGCCAATTTGTTCCTGCTACACATGGGCTAGATAGCATCGAGATCTCGTATGAAAATGATGAGGAGATAGGGAAAGTCAGAAAGATGGGAGAGGAAGGAAAGCTCAACATGGAAAGAATGCCACCAGAAACCGAATTTGGTTGTGTACCCTTGAATATGTGGAGTGGCAAAGGGACAGAGTGAAAAATGAGACTTTACCGCCAAAGGAGGGCGTGAAATTCAAACTGGGGTCGCGCTCTGAAGACATGTTTGCCAGACTTGAATATGAGAACAAGTTAATGCGTGAGGGACTAAAGGTGAATGACTTAGAAGAGAAGTTGGTTGAAAGCCAAACTATGTTAAAGAGGCAGAAGATGGAGTTTGATGAGCACGGACGAAAGCTCCTGTTTGATACCGAAATGGCTCAGCATGGGAAAAAGACAGCAGAAGAAGCTCTTAAGAAAGCTGAAACGGAGATTTTTGAAGTGATAAAGGAGAAGGATGCATTAGAAGATAAATGTGAGCAGGCTGGTGAAGCTATCGGCATATATCAACATTCTCTGCGAGAAGAAAGAGGGAAACAGCTGATGAAGTCTGAGGTAATCAGCATGATAGAGGCTTTGCAACAGCAATTGGCAGAGATAAAGATTGGAAGGGCCGATGAAAGATGTCAATGGCAGGAAGAGAAGCGCAAGTTGGAGCATCTTAAAAGCCAAGTCGAGTTGAACTGTAATATTCAGACAAACTTGCGCATTAAGGCCGAAAACACCATCAACAAATTGATGGCAGAAAATGCCAAACTGGTGGAAGATTGGTGTGAAGTGAAGAAGGAAAGGGATGAATTGGCAGAAAAGCTTAGAAGCATGACTGGGGGTTCCCAATGATCTACAATTTATTTTGATGTTTTGTAAATAATTAGCCAGTGATGGTGTTTCAGTTTGCAAACAGTTTAAGCCCAGTTTATTTGAATAGTTGTAAAGGATGTCTGTAATGAATCAAAGCATTCTAGCATTCCTATTTAGCAATGGGCAAATATTTTGGTTTTCATATCGCATTCGTTATTGTTGCTATAGTTTTTTGTGCTTACTTAGATTTATTAATTGCGCACTAATGAGTTCTTTTTCGCTCTTTTTATGCATCATTTTCTTTGCATTCCATCATAGGAAATTTATTCACAACAAGAAAAAGTAAAAGGAAACTGATCATGGCATCCGAGCAAGGGCAGGTGGATAAGTTGTTGAAGACACAGCAGTTGCAAGAAGGGGTAATAGAGCAATTAATCAAGAGATGTCAACAATTAGAGCTAGAAAATGAAGAATTGAAAAAGGAAAGTGAGAAGACTCAAGACGAGAATGTCAATCTGAAAGTTGAGCTGGAAAGAGAACGATCGAAGAAGGATGAGGTGTTTCTCGAGTATGCCAGGAAACTGCACTGTGTTCAAAGCCAATGCCGGCAGGCTAAGAGTCAGAGAAGCGAGATGAGAAAATCCAAGTGTGTCCAAATGCTAGCCAAGAGAAAGTTGAGACAGGATCTTGATTTAGAAAGGAATCTCAGAGTGAAGCTCGAAAAAGCATTTGAGCTACTACACGGCCAAGCTGAAAATACTTTTGTTGACTCTGATGAAAGTCAATGCCCTCAGCGAGAAGAGTATGTCAGACTAGAAAAGGAGGTAAAAGAGCTTGCAGCTCGGTTGGAGAAAACTCAGGAAGAGTTTGATGGGTTGGAATATAGTGCAAGAATGATTGAAGAAAAGGCGTCCATGTGGGAAACCAAGAATCAGATAAATAGAGGGCATGTGGACAACCTATTGGGAAAGTTAGGTGAACATGTTGCCAGTGCTGTTTCTTTGAAAAACATAGCAATAGAACTTCTTTCAGAGTTACCACTTTCTGCAATAGGCCCGGCTCGTGAGATCGCTCATTTCCTACGACAAGTGGAGCAATTCTCCGAGTATTTATCTGAGTACCAAGGATGGGCCGTTGAAACTTGCCAACCCCCACCTGACTCCATCTTCATCGAATAGTGATGTTCTCAAGACTGAAGTGCGAAGATGTTTGTTACTTTCTTTCTTTTAGAATTGATGATTGTAAGAAAACGGAAAGTTTGTTCGGCTGTAATCAATGATCTGGATGATCAAGTTATGACCTTTTGAGAATGAAATGATCAGTTATCTTTTGCGATTTAATTATCGTGAATAGATTTCTTAGTGCATGCATAACCCTTTATGATTATTACTATTGAACACTGATGACATCATTACCTGCAAATATCATACTAACTAGTTCTTCTCTCTTCTTTCCATCATTCCATCCCATTTTCTACATTTCATCATAGGAATTTTATTCACAACAAGGAAAAAGTAAAAGGAAATTGATCATGGCAAGTGAGCAAGGCAATCCATTAAGCGTGATTGAACAGCTAACCAAGAGATGTCAGCAGCTTGAATTGGAGAATGAGGAGCTGAAGAAGAAAGAGGAAGAAATTCAGAGTTTAAAGAATGAATTGGATGAGGCACGTTCGAAAAAGATGGAAATGTTCATCAGAAAATGTGAGGCAGAGGGTAAGTGGCTTCGTCTGGTCGAAAGGCAGAGAAGGGAAGTGAAAAGGTCTGTTCATATCCAGACTATCTCAAAAAGGGTGTTGAAGGAGAAGCTAACAGCTGAGAAGAGCAGAAGAGAATAGCTTGAGGAAGAAGTCCAAATCTACCAAAAAGTAGTTGATGAAAGTAATGGGAATCTACAATTGAAGCACATGATAGAAAGGCTCCAGGTTGAATATGGACAGCTTGAAAGAAAGTTTGAAGAGTTACAAGCTGAAAGCGCAAAGGAAAGAAAAGGAGCGGCTATTTTGGAGAAGAAGAATGAAGCATACAAGATTTATGTTGAGCAACTAATGGAACAGCTAGATCGTTATGTCCGAGAAGCTCAAGGGATGAAGGATTTGGCAGAACAAGTTGCTCAAAGGATACCAGCATCTACAAGTGGAAATATGGGGGATACTTGTAGGCTTTTGCGTCTGGCTACAGAGTTCAACGAGTCGATATCTGAGTATCATGAATGGACCCATGTGGTATTCCGGCTCCCCGCATAAGCGTCGGTCCGATCGAAGCAGTGTTTCAAGTAATTTGAGGATGATTCTAAGAACGTTGTTTTCTTTACATCGGATGATTGTAAAACCTCTAAACAATTTATGTTTAATTGCTGGATAACTGTAAAACTTCTCAATAGTTTTGCCGGATGACTGTAATCAAGTATTTTGGATGATGGGTGATTTTGCTTACATGCAATGATCAGTTATCTTTTAAGGTTTTACTTGTTATGGATGGATTCTTATCATGCATCATTTCCTCATGTTTAGATTATTAAAGCATCATTTTTTCTTTTAATCATAATAATTGCCCTGATTCATGTTCAAGGTGTCGTCTAGGGTTTCAAGATAGCATCCCAAGCTCCCCGATACTACACTAGATTACAGGCAAGGAAAATGGCAGAGCAGAATACAGAAGTGGAAAACTTGAAACGGACTAATGAGGATCTGACAAACAAGTTGAATGAGGCCATGGAAAAGATCAGTGAATTGAGTAGGATGGTCAGAGAGAATACACCCGTTCATACTGGGCATACTGGGACACCGATTCATGCTCCGGGTTACACTCCCGATACAACCCGCCAGGATCCTCCAACACTCCACATACCGATTCCACCAATGGATGCTCAAAATCAGTACCCACCTCCACCGCCTCATGGGACATATCCTTACCCACCTCCACCACCTACCGGTCCAAATACTAGTGGTTTCGTCTACACCACCCTACCTACTCAAACTACTCAACCTACCTATATCCCAACCACTAATGTTGGCACAACTTCAGGAAACCCGGTAGTACTTGATCCGGAAAGTTCAAAAGAAGCATCTATTGATAACAGAATGTTGAGTATGTTGGAGGAAAGACTGAAAGTAGTGGAAGGTGCGCAGCATTATCGAGCCATGAATGCAGTCGACATTACTCTGGTTCCCGGCATTGTGATTCCTCCTAAATTCAAGGTCCCCGATTTTGAAAAGTATAATGGAACCAGGTGCCCCCAAGAGCATCTTACTAGCTATGTGAGAAAAATGGCAGCCTATGCACATGATGACAAGCTCTTGATTCACTTTTTCCAAGATAGTCTTTCTGGGGCAGCATTGAGGTGGTACAATCAGCTTGATAGGGTTAAGGTACAGTCTTGGTCAGACTTGGTGAAGGCTTTTATCACCCAATACAAACATATGACAGACTTGGCCCCTGACCGATTAACCCTTCAAACCATGGAGAAGAAATCCACTGAGACTTTCAAAGAGTATGCTCAATGATGGAGGGATGTGGCTGCTCAAGTTGACCCTCCGTTAACTGAAAGAGAGTCAAATTATACTTTTATCGAGACTTTGAAGGGTCCATTATATGATCGGCTAGTTACTAGCATTTCTGGCTCATTCGCCGATATTGTGGTGGCCGGAGAATGCCTGGAAAAGGCAATCAAAAGTGGAAAGATAAGTAGTGGAGATTCTTCTGGGGAAAAAAAGGAGCAAAGTTTGAAGAAGAAGGAAGGAGAGGTGCATGCCATGGGATACGAAGGATACCGACACCAGTACCAACAGCAAAACTATAGGCCATTCAGACACCAATACCCTTCCAACAATTACATCCCATTCCAAAACACATACCGCCACCAATACCCTTCCAACAACTACACATCACCCCAAAATACATACCGACATCCATACCCTGCCACTAGTCATGCACAACCCCAAAATACCTATCAATATCCAGTATCTAATGCCACCTATACCATTCCCAGACCTTCAACCTGGAATCAGGGGAATATTCAAAGAGGACCTAGGCCTACCCAAGAGAAGAAACAATTCACCCCTATCCCTATGACTTACACTGAATTGTATTCCAAGCTTCTACAGAGTCATATGATTGAGCCGATCCCAAATTCAAAACCTCCACAACCTCCTTATCCAGCATGGTTTGATGAGAATGCCACTTGCGCATATCATTCAGGGGCGAAAGGACACAATTTAGAAAATTGCTACCAATTGAAACTGGTGGTGCAAGGAATCATCGATGAGGGAAGGTTAACTTTTGATACCGGAGCTCAACCGAATGTGGGGGTAAATCCACTCCCTAATCATGGTGGAACTAGGGTGAATGCAATCGCTGATGAGCATATGTATGTCAAAAGAAAAGTAGAAGAAGTGACTACCCCGATGGAGGTTGTGTATCGGGCATTGTTGAAAGCCCAAATGATCACACCATTACAATGCGAAGAGAATGGGATTTTAGATCATGAGAAATTTCAGAAACACCTTCAAGCTATGATGGATGCCGGCACAATAGAGTTCTATGTTGAAGAGAAAAAGGACACTGAGGTTGATATGACGAGTGGAGGTTATGGAGAGTCATCCAAGAAGAAGCCAAGTTTGGTAATTCCGATAGCAATAGGCCAAAAGCCTAATTTGTTGATACCGGTTGCGCTAAATCCATCGTTGATCTCAACAGCCCAAAACCCTAGCTTGATGATTCCAGTAGATAACAAACCAACCTTGACCATCCCAATACAGAGACCCAGCTTAGCAGTGCCGGTTGCCCCAAAGCCGGTCCTTACTATCCCTGTTCAAAAACCCAAACTTTTGATCCATGTGCCATCGCCTTTTCCTTATCAAAGCAACAAGCAAGTGCCGTGGAACTATGATAGCACAATGCAGCAAGTAGGAGAGTAAGATGGTGATGCCAATTCAGCAAATATAACGGGAGTAGGAGGTATGACAAGAAGTGGGAGGTGTTATTCTCCCGAATTGGCCATTGCTGCACAAAAAGGAAAAGAGAAGGCACGGAAAGAAGGTGTAAGGGTTGCAGTACCGGTAAACCAAGAACCAATGAAACAAGCAGTGAAAGAAGTTGCCCAACCTGTGACTGAGAATGATGCTTTGGAGTTCTTGAAATTCATTAAACAGAGCGAGTATAGCGTGGTGGAGCAATTGAATAAAATGCCCGCTAAGATCTCTCTATTGGCTCTATTGCTTAATTCCGAAGCACATAGAAAAGCTTTGCTTCGCATCTTGAATCAGTCTTATGTATCCCAGAACATTACTGTGGCAAACTTGGAGCACATTGCTGGGGGTATAACTACAGCTGACTATATTTCTTTTACTGATGAAGAAATTCCTCCAGGCGGTAGGGGTATCTATAAGGCCTTGCACATTACCACCCGATGTAAAGATCACATGGTTGCCAGAGTACTGATTGATAATGGGTCTGCTTTGAATGTGATGCCTCTCAGTACACTAACAAAATTGCCTGTGGATCATTCAATGATGAAGGCTAGCCAGTTAATTGTAAGGGCATTTGATGGAACTAGGCGAGAGGTTGTAGGAGAGATGACAGTTCCGATAATTGTGGGCCCAGTTGAGTTTGAGATACTGTTTCAGGTCATGGACATTGCCCCCACTTATAGCTATCTTCTTGGGAGGCCGTGGATTCATATGGCTGGTGCCGTTCCCTCTTCTCTCCATCAGAAGGTGAAATTCAGGGTTGAGAACCAAATGATATCTGTATCGGGGGAAGATGACATTATGGTTATGCAGCCTTCTAATGCCCCCTATATTGAGGCCACGGAAGAAGCTGTTGATTGCTCATTTAGGTCATTTGAGATTGCGGAGGTCATTCAGGTTAAAGAGGGTGTTGAATTGCCAAAATCTCATTTCTCTGACTGTTTGAATATGCAAGTCAAAATGACTGTGGGAAAAGGTTGCCGGGCCGGTAAGGGAATGGGGAGGCATGGTCATGGTGTACACGAACCTATAGTCCTTCCTAAAGCAGAACCAACTTTTGGCCTCGGATATAAGCCATCATGGAGAGAAAAGAACGAGGCAAGAGAAGAGAAGAAGCGTAAGCGGATGGCTGCATTGAGGGGGAATGAGCTTGAGACCAAGAAGCTAAAGATTCCACCGTTGAGAGATAGTTTTGTTTTCGCTGGTGTGATGAACCCAAAAAGATCAGTTGATGCACTGGAAAGTTCATTAAAGGGATTGTCCATCAGTGTACTCTAGAAAGGGGAATCGAGCATTGGTAACACTGAGCCATGGGTTCAGCAGTTGGCGCCTGGGACAGCTTTGAGCAATTGGGAAGCATTTGAAATGCCAGTCATGTTGGCAGATTTAGACATGTAATTCTTTGAGCTTTGAACACTTATTTCGTCCCACACTTCTACCCAAGAGTGTTGGTGATTAATTTCATGTATTAAGGGTTTTATTCCTTACTTATTCATAGTTTGTGATTTTGATGATATGCATTTGTGCAAACTACCCTCCATGTATATATTTTCATCATATAATGACCAAGCCTCTTGATTTTCGTCCTCAGTATCTTTGTTTTTATATCTTTTACTTTTTACAGATCCTGTATATGTTTGTATATATATCTTTTTTGTTTTTTATCCCCAGGACTCTCGACAATGAATGCAATGACGATGGAGACGGCCAACTCAAACCTAACTTTGACCAATTCATTAACACTGATGATCTCGATGATGTTGATGATACTGAATATCCTCTTCCCCCTGACCTAATGAGATTGATTGAGAAAGAAGATAAGCAGATTTTACCGCACAAAGAGGCTACTGAGTTGGTCAATCTAGTTGGTGATGATGAACAGAGAGAGGTCAAAATTGGAACTTCTTTTTCAGTGGGGCAGAAAGAAGAATTGGTGCAGTTGCTTCGGGAATATGTTGATGTGTTTGCTTGGTCTTATCAAGACATGCCGGGATTGAATACTGAAATAGTGGTCCATAGGTTGCCAATCAAGCCGGAATGTAAGCCAGTACAACAAAAGTTAAGGAGAATGAGACCAGAGATGCTGCTAAAGATCAAGGAAGAAGTAAAGAAACAGCTAGATGCCGGGTTCTTAGAGGTTGCCACTTATCCAGAATGGGTAGCAAATGTGGTTCCAGTTCCAAAGAAAGATGGTAAAGTGAGGATGTGTGTAGACTACTGAGATCTAAACCGAGCAAGTCCAAAAGATAATTTCCCTTTACCTCACATTGACACTCTGGTTGACAACACAGCTAAGTTTGTAACATTTTCCTTCATGGATGGGTTCTCAGGATATAATCAGATTAAAATGGCTCCGGAAGACAAAGATAAAACAGCTTTCACCACCATGTGGGGAACTTTCAGATACAATGTTATGTCCTTCGGTCTTAAAAATGCCGAAGCAACTTATCAAAGGGCCATGGTGACTCTCTTTCATGACATGATGCATAAGGAGATTGAAGTGTATGTTGATGATATGATTGCCAAAGGCCAAAGTCCTGAAGATCATATGGCCAATTTGAGAAGATTGTTCGAGAGATTGCGAAAATTCCAGTTAAAGTTGAACCTCGCCAAGTGCACCTTTGGCGTTACCTCGGGAAAATTGCTAGGGTTTATTGTTAGCCAGAGAGGTATTGAAGTAGATCCAGACAAGATAAAGGCTATCCAGAATTTACCACCTCCGAAGACCCAGAAAGAAGTTAGAGGTTTCTTGGGGAGATTGAACTACATCTCCCGATTCATTTCTCAGTTAACAGCAAAATGTGATCCGATTTTCAAACTCTTAAAGAAGCATGATCAAGGGGAGTGGGATGAAGACTGTCAGAGAGCTTTTGATAAAGTCAAAGAATACCTTTCCAATCCACCCGTGTTAGTACCTCCTGTGTCAGGGAAACCTTTGATATTGTATCTAACAGTGTTGGAGAATTCGATGGGATGTGTACTGGGGCAACATGACGAAACTGGTAAGAAGGAGCAAGCAATTTATTATGTCAGCAAGAAATTCACTGATTATGAAGCTAAGTATTCTCCAATAGAAAAAATGTGTTGTGCATTGGCATGGGCTGCTCAGAGATTAAGACAGTATATGTTGTATAACACCACTTGGTTGATAGCAAAGTTGGATCCAGTCAGGTTTCTTTTTGAAAAACCATCTTTATCACGAAGATTGGTTCGGTGGCAAATCCTACTTTCAGAGTATGACATTCTGTATGTATCCCAAAAAGCAATCAAAGGCAGTGCCATTGCTGAATTCTTGGCCGATAGAGCGGTTGATGATTATGAACCAATGAAGTTTGAATTTCCTGATGAAGATCTCATGGCAGTACTTAACATAGAAACAGAAAAAGAGAAGAGGTGGAAAATGAACTTTGATGGAGCATCAAATGCAGTGGGGCATGGAATAGGGGCTGTGCTAATATCCCCTAATGGTAATCAGTATCCAGCAACAGCGAAACTTGACTTCGACTGCACCAACAATATGGCAAAATATGAAGCTTGCATTCTAGGAATCCAAATGGCAATAGAGAGGAAGATAGATGTCTTGGAAGTATATGGGGATTCTGCTCTGGTTATATATCAGTTGAAAGGTGAATGGGAAACTAGGGATTCGAAATTGATCCATTACTACAAGTATATTATGGAGTTGGTTGAGCAGTTTGATGAAATCAATTTCCATCATTTCCCAAGAGAAGACAATCAGTTAGCCGATGCCTTGGCAACATTAGCTTCAATGTTCAAAGTCGACAAGGGCGCTGAAGTTGAGGCAATTAAGTTGGATTTGAGAACCCATCCAGTACATTGTATGAGTATTGAAGAGGAAACAGATGGCAAGACTTGGTTCCATGATATTGTCCAGTACCTCAAAAACCAGAAGTACCCGGATCATGCCACTGAAAATGATAAAAGGGTTATCAGAAAAATGTCAATCGGGTTCTATTTGGATGGAGGAATCCTTTACAAAAAGAGCCGTGAACAAGTGCTGCTGAGATGTGTCGAAACAGACGAAGCCAAGAAAATCTTAGAAAAAGTGCACAGCGGGATTTGTGGGACTCATTCTAGTGGTCATAAAATGGCAAGGCAGATCATGAGACTGGGGTACTATTGGTTGACAATGGAGACCGATTGTATCAGTCATGCCAGAAAATGTCACAAATGCCAGATTTATGCCGATCAGATTCATGTGCCGCCTAATCCTTTGCACGTCATCTCTTCTCCTTGGCCTTTCTCAATGTGGGGCATAAATGTGATTGGGGCAATCTCTCCAAAAGCTTCCAATGGGCATCAATTCATCCTAGTTGCCATTGACTACTTCACTAAATGGGTTGAAGCCACTTCCTATGCAAATGTGACACAATCAGTAGTCACCAGGTTCATCAAGAAAGAAATCATTTGTCGGTATGGTCTGCCTGAAAGGATCATCACCGATAATGCGAAGAATCTGAACAACAAAATGTTGGAAGCAGTGTGCTCTCAGTTCAAGATCAAGCATAGCAATTCTACTCCTTATCGCCCAAAAATGAATGGAGCAGTTGAGGCAGCCAATAAAAACATAAAGAAGATAGTCCAGAAAATGACAATAACTTACAAAGATTGGCACGAGAAGCTTCCTTTTGCCTTGCATGCTTATCGTACCACTACCAGAACATCTACTGGGGCTACTCTGTACTCTTTAGTTTATGGAATGGAAGCAGTTGTACCAATTGAAGTAGAAATCCCATCCTTGAGAGTATACAGAGAAGTAAAGCTCGAAGAATCAGATTGGGTGCAAGAAAGATACGACCAGTTAAACTTGATTGAAGAAAAAAGGCTTGGTGCTCTCTGTCATGGCCAACTTTATCAGAGAAGAATGATGCGTGCGTATGATAAGAAAGTACGTCTGCGCGAATTCAGGGAAGGAGAATTGGTATTGAAGAAAATCCTGCATATCCAACATGACTCTCGGGGAAAATGGACTCTGAATTGGGAAGGTCCCTATGTAGTGAAGAGAGCGTTCTCGGGAGGTGCCTTGATTTTGCAAGAAATGGATGGAGATGAATTGCCACATCCGATCAATGCTGATGCTGTGAAGAAGTATTATACTTGAAGCAAAAAAAAAAGGAAAAAAGAAAAAAAAAGAAAAGAAAGAAAAGAAAAGAAAAAAAAAAGAAAAGAAGAAAAATCAATCAAATGAGTGGCTTAAGTTGAAAACCCGAAAGGGCGGCTTAAGTCCGAAAAAGAGAAAAGAAAAGGTGGGGTCTGAAGTGAAAACCCGAAAGGGCGGTTCAGATCCAAATAGGTTGGTTCCTAAGCTGAAAACCCGAAAAGGCGGTTTAGGAAAAGGTCACCAGACTTTCATGGTCTTATTCGGTTATGAGGAGCATGATAATCAGGAGTGATCAGCATTAAATGAGTCATCGCAAGAATCATGAATTGGTCAAAACAAGAATCTGAGATAGCTTGAACTTTGTTGTCTGCATTTTTATTGTCTTGAGGCCATATATCCTTCACTTTTCTATATATTCATGTAATTGTCTAAGCTTAATACTCTATTTGAACTCAATATTACTCCTTGTTATGAATGTCTATCTTTTGTCTTCTTTAAAGAGTAATTCATCTATTTGTTTTAAATATGAAATACGTAACATTGTCATCATAAACTATGATTGAGTAGGTAAATGAATACTATAATACTTGACTTCAGTCACCAAAACAAATGGTGAGGAAGTGTGAGGGCGAAAGAAATGGTCATAAGTTGGCATTTGGAATGTATCTGCTCGGTGGCAAGATTGTAAAATGGTACCAAACCTTGTGGGGGCATCCATTGGGGTTTGAATTAACCTAGTTTCGAAATCAATATGGAGGATGTGCTTGTATCAGAGAACGTGCCAAAAGATTGGGTTAAACGAAGGTATTGTCAGAACTTAAGCCTAGAGTATCCAGACCAAATCCAGTTCAAGCTTGGGTGCTATCTTGAACCTTGAAAGAGAAGAACGAATTTCTGTCAAGACATTTTGCAATCCCATTTCATCATCATGAAATTATTTCATCATCATATCATTATTTCATTATCATCACCATATCATTGCTTCGTTATCACTTTATCATGATCTCATCATCCTATTGTTGTTTCAGACTCACTTCGTCACTTCGTCAATATCACAATTATTTAATGTTTTGCCCTGTCCTGGGCCGTCATTTAAAGTTTTGCCCTGTTCTGGGCAGTTATTTGATGTTTTGCCCTGTCCTGGGCAGTTATTTGATGTTTTGCCCTGTCCTGGGTTGTTATTTAAAGTTTTGCCCTGTCCCGAGCTGTTTTGATGTTTTGCCCTGTCCTGGGCAGTTATTTGATGTTTTGCCCTGTCCTGGGCTGTTATTTAAAGTTTTGCCCTGTCCTGGGCTGTTTTGATGTTTTGCCCTGTCCTGGGCCGTTATTTGATGTTTTGCCCTGTCCTAGGTAATTATTTAAAGTTTTACCCTGTCCTGGGCCGTTATTTAATGTTTTGCCCTGTCTTGGGCCGTTACTTGATGTTTTGCCCTGTCCTGGGCCGTTATTTGATGTTTTGCCCTGTCCTGGGCCGTTATTTAAAGCTTTGCCTTGTCCTGGGCCGTTATTTAAAGCTTTGCCCTGTCCTGAGCCGTTATTTAAGGTTTTGCCCTGTCCTGGGCCGTCATTTAAAGTTTTGCCCTGTCCTGGGCTGTTATTTAATGTTTCGCCATGTCCTGGGTAGTTATTTAAGGCTTTGCCCTGTCCTGGGCCATTATTTAAGGCTTTGCCCTGTCCTGGGCAGTTATTTAATGTTTTGCCCTGTCCTGGGCCGTTATTTAATGTTTTGCCCTATCCTAGGCCGTTGTTTAATGTTTCACCATGTCCTGGGTAGTTATTTAATCTTTTCCCCTGTCCTGGACTGTTATTTAATCGTTTACCCTGTCCTGGGTCATCTTTTAATTATTTACCCTATCATCAGTTTTCATTTTGTCGTTTTACCTTATCTTGGTTATCATCAGGTAAGTTCTTCTTATTCTAGATAGTTGTTCTATGATTGCTTATGTCCACGTTCATTGTTTTATTTCAAATAGTTTAATTTTGTCTAAAGCTAGCAAAGTGTGTCTACGTCTTGGCTCATTCCTTGATTATTGAGAAGTATACACTTCTAGATAATCAAGAAACGTACCAAGAGGGGCAACTGTAGACACTATTTTTTATTATTATTTATTTTATTTTATTTATTGTTATTTTTATTTTTTATTTTATTTTTATCCATTCCTTATTCATTTGCATCTTAATCTTAGTCTTAATTTTAATTTCAATATTAACTTGGATTGTTATTAATATGCCCATTTTAAACATTATGTCCTTATTTTTGTTTGGAGGCATTTTTGTTGGGCCTTTTATTGGTACTGGCCCTAAATGGCCCAAAGACTTGGAATTACACAAAAACAAAGGTTACAAATGGTCCAAAGTTTTCAAGGCCCAGTTACAAGAAACCCAATGACGAGCCCAAGTTACAAAGTGGAAGATCAAAACGACGTGGAGGCTGTTGTTGCAAATTATGCCCCTTTCGGCCAAACAACATAGAAACAACAGTGAGCATCGGAAAGCAAGATAGCCAAGGAAATTTGCCATTCTCAGCAAAGACAGTGCCATGTGGGGTGTCCTTTAGCAATTTTATCTACAGAACAAAGCATTAGCCGAAGATTAATGAACTGAGAGCCACAATGATCATACAGAATTAGAAAGAAAGAGCAGATTAACAGGGACTTAACAAGAAGCGTAGTGAGCAAGAACAAAAGCTGTCATCTTTCTCTCTCTCCACTGCTCCACTACCACATCCAGACAACTGTTGTCTGCTGACTAAGGAACTGTACACAGCTCATGCTCAGACACTCTCACATGGGATAAACACATGCACACACAAGCACACAGCCAATCAAGCAACATCGAAACACCATTTCAGCAAGATATTTCCAGCAAAGATTTACACATCAGCAAAAAAGTAGTAATTCGAAAACAAATTATTCCTAAAATGCTCACGTCAGCAGCAGAAACAGATGAATATTCGGCCCAAGCCCTTCACTCAAACAAGTCACAACTCAGTGAAATTTGAGATTTTTTTTTACCTCAAGGAAAGCCAGCCGTTGGATGAAGCAAAGATACCCTCTCTGCCATCGATCTTTCACCATCTTCTGAACATCAAAAGCAGGCCTCTTCAAAGGCCCAAATCGCTTGCAAGAAGACAAGGGAACAAAATTAGAGAGTCTCAGCCGTTAATCTTAGGGTTTAAGAATATTTCTCAGCCCTTGGATTAAATGAGAAGACCATATAAATACATTTGTTTCAATAGTGCCAAAAAAAAAGAGGGAGAGAAAAAAAAATTAGGGTTCATCTTCTGAAATCTAGGGTTTCAAAGTTTGGGGATTTTGGGAGTGGAGTGAAATTAGAAAAGAAACACGAAGTAAAAGAGAGAGTAAGGGAGGCCAGAGAGTTATTCTCGGCACAAGCTCTTACCTGGTGGTTGCAAAAGCAGAGAAGTAGGACCTGAGATTCGCTTCCTCGGAAGAGAATTTGATCTTGGGTTTTGCTCTGCGAAGTGGGAGAAGCCGCCGAAGAAGACGATATAGTTTGTCTTTGGCTCCACCTGACGGACGATTTGCAAGGTCGGAGGTTCGAAGAGGCGGTCACGTGGATTGGATCTCTAAATTTCGGGCTACTTTCAAACAAAAGGCAACCGGCTTTTAAGAGAAGAGAAGGAGAGAAGCCGTTGGGGTATGAAGAGGTGGCTGTTCTAGTTTGATTCGGGCAAAGGAAAGAGAACGTGCGGCGGCAAAGGTTTGTTGAAAAGGGGAGTGCAGCAATCGGCCAAAGCAAACGTTGGGGAACAAAGAGAAAAAGACAAGAAATAGAGGAAGGTTCCAGACGCAAGCCAAGGTGTCGTTTAGGGTAAAGGCTTTTGATTTTTTTATTTATTTCTTTCATTGATCTTGTATTATTTTATTGTTTGGCTGACATTCATTATATGCTATGGGTTGTGCGTACAGGTGGGTTGCATATTAGAAAATATAGATGGGCTTCGGTTTGTGTAATAATATTTGGGCTTGGGTAGTTTAGTTTAGTAGTTTGGGTTATGGTTAATGTTTGGACATTAGTTTTGTTTTAAAATTTTCAATTTCTCAAGTCTACACATAAATATATATATATATATATTACGTATTTGTTAATTGGGCTTTTCATTAGTGTGCATGTATTAGGAAAGTTTTTAGTAATTTAGGTTTAGTTATGAATTATTTAGCTTTGAAGTCCAAGCCCAGTCAGTAAAATATGACTGATAATTAAAAAAATAAAAAACAAAAAAAAGAGATTAATTAAATAAGATTAATTATTAGGGAGATTGTGATGGCAATTTCCTTAGTAATTAATCAATGGTAATTTAAAACTTGAAAAAGAATTAAAAAATGATTAACTAAATAATGAGTAATTATTATTGAAATTGTGATGGCAATTTCTTTAATAATTATTCAAGGGTAATTTTAAAATATGATTAAAAGAAAATCCAAAAAGAGATTGATTAAATAATGGGTAATTATTATTGAAATTGTGATGGCAATTTCTTTAATAATCATTCAATGATAATTTTAAAATATGATTAAGATAAAATAAAAAAATTAATTAAATAAGATTAATTATTAGGGAGATTGTGATGGCAATTTCCTTAATAATTAATCAGTGGTAATATAAAACTTGAAAAATTAAGAAATGATGATTAACTAAATGATGAGTAATTATTATTGAGATTGTGATGGCAATTTCTTTAATAATTGCTCAATGGTAATTTCAAATGTGATTAAAAGAAAAACTAAAAAAATGATTAATTAATTAATGAGTAATTGTTAAGGAAATTGTGATGGCAATTCTCCTTAATAATTATTCAATGGTAATTTCAAAATATGGTTAAAAGAAAATTAAAAAAAATGGATTAATAATTAACGAGTAATTATTAAGGAAATTGTGATGGCAATTCTCCTTAATAATTATTCAAAGGCATTTTTTAAAAATATGGTTAAGAAAAATAAAAAAATGGTTGAATAAATAAAGAATGATTATTAAGAAAATTGTGATGGCAATTTTTCTTAATAATTATTCATTGGTAATCTCTAAAATCAAATCAAGAAAACTAAAAAATGGTTGGTTAAATGGGGATAATTATTGAGGAAATTGTGATGGCAATTTTCCTTAGTAATTATTCTAAGGTAATTTTGAATTGAATTAAAAAATAAAAAAAGAAAAAAATGATTAAGCGAATAAAGAATGGTTACTAGGAAATTGTGATGGCAATTATTCCTAATAATTATTCATTGGTAATTCAAAATGTTTGAGAATCAAGAAAATCAAAAAAAAATGTGTGTCTTTTAATTACCCCTCAAAATAAAAAATTAAGAAATATGTGTGTGCTTTTTGAGTTTAATCATCAATAAATATAATTGCTAAAAGAGTTGTGATGGCAATTTCTTTTAGTAATTATTCTTCTTAAAAGACTAAAAAATCAAATTCCAATGTTTAAAAAAAAAAATTTTTGAAAACCCATTATTAAGGCCTAACTAATGTTTAATTGATCGGTACCATCTTTTGACGGGCGTTTTGGGGGTGCTAATCCTTCCCCATACGTAACCGTACTCCCGAATCCAATCTCCTGTTCCGCAGACCGGGACCTATCTAGCTTGACACGCCATTTTACGGCTAATGTCGGGTTAGGTAGATTCCTAAGAGGGTGGCTAACCCACCTGAACAAAAGAGGTTAGTGGCGACTCCTGCTTATTTTCGTCCCAATCACGTCGTCATCAGAAAGGTTGTGACACAAGGTGCTGCCAATAGACCTCTATCCATCTTACAAAAGCCTCATTCTCAACAATCTCAATTGTCTGCACAAAATTCTGGTATTGAGGATAAGCTTGAAGCTTTTATGACACAATTTGGTTCAAAGCTTGAAAAGCTTGATAAGCTGGATATAATTGAAGATCATTTGGGAAAACTCGATAAAGTTGTTGACTCTCATACTGCTGCTATCAAGAACCTTGAAGTTCAAATGGGTTAAATGGCAAAATTACTTAGTGAGCGTGGTCAAGGTAGACTTCCAAGCAACACGGAAATCAATCCGAGGGAACATGTTATGGCAATCACACTTCAAAGTGGCAAGATACTTGAGAATCCTTCAAAAAGAGAGAATCAAGAGGATATACAAGAGGATTTGGGTGCCGAAAATTTGATTTTTGAGAGCAGAGAAGAAGGAGGGCCGGATCATGATAGAAGCAGGGCCAGTTCTGCTCGACAAAAAGGCCACGGGCAAAGCAGAGATGAAACGGCGCCGGATATGGTCACAAACGGTGCCGATTCTAAAAATCAACCTAAAAACAACGCTTACGGCAAGGAAACGGCGCCGGATCATGAGACAAGCGGCGCCGGTTCTTCCCTGAAGCATCTTGTTGTTGAAAACGAAGCTGCAACGGTGCCGGAGGAGAAAACAAACGGCCCCGGAGTTGTCCTGGAACCTAAACCCGAGGTTAAACCTTATGTTCCACCAATTCCATTCCCTCAAAGGCTGAAGAAAAGGCAAGATGAAAGCCAATTCAAGAGATTTATGGATCTCCTTCGAACATTGAAGATGAACATCCCTTTTGTTGAAGCCTTAGCGCAAATGCCCACTTATGCCAAATTCTTGAAGCAATTGATTTCAAATAAGAAGAAGCTTGAAGAATTTGCAACTGTACCTTTAACGGAGGAATGTAGTGCAATCCTTCAAAGGAAACTACCTCCTAAGTTAAAGGATCCAGGGAGTTTTATCATTCCTTGTCAATTTGGTTCTTCTAATAGTTACAATTGTCTTTGTGATTTAGGTGCAAGTATTAATTTGATGCCTTTATCTTTGTTCAAGAAACTTGGAATTGGAGAACTAAAACCGACTACAGTGGCTTTGCAATTAGCGGATAGGTCAATTCGATATCCTGTGGGGATTGTGGAGGATTTATTGGTGAAAGTGGGAAAATTAATTTTTCCCATTGATATTCTTGTAATGGATATTGAATATGATGTTGATGTTCCTGTGATTGTTGGAAGACCTTTCTTGGCAACAAGTGGAGCTTTAATTGATGTGCCAATGGGAAAGATCACATTTAGAATTGGCAATGAAAGGGAAGCATTTCAGATTTTTAAACCTTTGCCAGTTCAATATTTTAATGATGATCATATGCTTTTGGATGCAGGACCTAAGGAAAAAGATAAGAAGGAGTCCAAAGAGGTCATATCTGTGCTTAGAGAACGAGATAAATTGTGTGGAACACCTCCACATAATTTTCAAGGAATTACATGACCTTCTTTGGATAAAAATGTCTAGCTATAGACATTTAAATTTAGCGCTTGTTGGGAGGCAACCCAATATTCTAACTTTTCTTTTCTTTTAGTTTATTTTCTTGTATTTGTTTCTTTACTTACTAACATTTATTTTAATTTTCTGTTGTAGGTAATTTTTGTTAGATTTCTTCAATTTACTTCACCAACTTTTCATGGGCAAAGGGAGTATTCTTTATCCTTTTTGTTTTCTTGATTATTTATCAATGTTTTTGCATTAAGGATATTGTTCATGTTAAGTGTGGGGGTGAATTTTTGAATATCTAATTTTTATGTATATATGTAGTTTAGATTAATTTAGTTTCTTAATTTCAATTTTCATTTAATTTCATACTTATTCTTACACTCACTTTATGATTTTTATTTGTGCAGTGATTTAGATGGATTGGTACTCAGAATTTCCTGTTTCATCTAACAATTTTTTCAGGGAGTTTTTAAATTCTTATCTATTTTTATTTTTGCACAATATTGAGGACAATATCGCTCTAAGTGTGGGGGGATGGCTTTGAAATTTTTGAAAATTTTTGAAAATTATTTTGTCATAATATTTGTCTAACTATTTTCTGATTTTATTTTTCTGATTTTATTGGTTGTTTTGAGTTGATGATATGAGTATATGATTTTCTTGGTGCCGAATTAATTGTTAATTTTTGAATGCATAATATGATTAAGTGATTGCTTTATGATTTAGATTTTGTGAATACTATGAGATTGATTTTGCTAGGAAAGAATGTTTTGGATTGACTTGAGTTACCTAGTGAGATTTTGAGCCTTCATGCCATATTTTTTGTTGATATGGATTCCTTCCATGATTTTGGACTTCTAGAACTTGAGATTCATCTTTTTGAGATTACATGTTTTAATATATGTGCAAGCATTAAAATTAAGGTCTTTAGGATTTTCGTTTGAGCCAAAAAGCCTACCTTTTATACATTAATCCATTAGTGAGCCCATTTGAGCCTATTGATATATCTTTAACTTTTTCTTTATAGCCTATCCCAAAGAACCTTGAGTTTAAACATGAAAAACGAGTTTTTGCACCCTATTCATTATTAGTAGAGTGTTTACTTCTTTTTATTTGTTGTTATTTTGGGTTGGTTATAAAAGAATAAGTGTGGGGGAGATGGTAATGTGTATGAGGTAGTGATGAAAAAAAAAAAGAATTCTTGCCAATTAAAAAAAAATCTGCAAGTGTTGATCTTTAAAAAAAAATGTTGAAAATTGATTGGCATGAATTTCTTCTTGAGCTTAAAAGAATGAAGAAAGAGGATGATGATTTTTGCAAAATATGAACAAGTTGATGGAGTGATTTTTTTTTTATCAAGATATTCCGGACATTCTTGATTTCCTTACTCTACTAATTTTGAATTATTTTGTTTTTCCCTTTATCCTTTTCTTTGAGAACCTATGATATTCCCTTTTGGCCCCATTACAACCCTGATTATAAAGACCTTATGATTTTTGCTTGTATGTATATATTGGAGTAGTGGAGAATAGATGTTTTTCAAACCTATGGTAAGTCCAATTTCATGAGAAGATGATGAGAGTAACTCACCGCAAAACTTTATAAACACTTGAGAGATTGAGTGACCACTTGTGAGAGAATAGTCAATTTGAAGTGTTTGATCCTAGTGAATGAGGTTGAATAGTGTTTGCAATATTTAGATTGTGAAGTAATTTGCTTATGAATTATTATGTGCTTCATTATTGGCAACCTAATTTGGTACTTTGAATTTTATATATCTTGTATTGTTAATTTGAAGCTAACCAATGCTTTTCAAAAATGTTTGTGGGTAGCGTCCTGGTAAACCCTCAGGAGACTATAACTCCTCCACTAGGGACACCTAGGGGTTTAAAGGCTTGTGGCATACGCTAAATATCACCGTACACCTACGAAAGTGGAATTGTTTTCTGTTTTAGGATTAGTTAATATATTAGAGTGATACATATTGCTTGAGGACAAGCAATGAGGTAAGTGTGGGGGAATTTGATAGGTGTATTTCATACCTATATTATGAGCTATTTACAAGTTTAATTGGATGATCTTTGCTAATATTATAGCTCATTCTATATCTATTATTCTCACTTTTATCTTATTGTTTGTAGGAAAGTTTTATGGTGAAAATTTAAGAAAACAAAGGAGATTTGGGATGAAAAGACCAAAAAGGATGAATAGATTGAAGTCTGGTTCAAGAGAAGTGCATAGAATGAAGAAACATTGAAGCAGACCTGAAGGTGGCTTGGGTATCATATATGAAACGGCCCTACTTCTTGCCTGAAACAGATGTGGGTTTCATATATGAAACGGGGGCCGTTTCTGAGCCGAAAAGTGCGATAGTGTCGACATGAAACGGCGCCGGAATTGTATAGAAACGGCGCCAGTTCTATGTTTTTGAGTCCTACTCGATGTAATCTCCTAATTTTATGTAATCTCTCTAATATAAATACCATAGTTTAGGGTTTTTAGACGCAGGAGAGATAATTTTCAGAAGAGGGAAGCACTCAAGGGAGCAACTTTGTCAACTTGGGAGATTTTCTTCTTTACTTTCTTCTTTAATGCAATTGTTTATTTTCTTTGATATGAGTAGCTAAATTCCTTGTTGGGGATTTGGGTAGATCTTCTAGGGACTTTAATTCAATATTTGTATGGATTGATTTTCTGGGTTAAATCTGTTTTCTTTGTTCTTAATGCGTTTTATGTCTGGCCAACATAGAATAGATCTTTGGAATTGTATGAAGGATTGAGAGGTGAAATATAATTCGTGCTCTAGGGAAATAGACACAATCTAATTGGATACAAGAGTAATTCAGTTTATTGTGATAACCATAATTAAATTAGGGTC
Source organism: Microcos paniculata (assembly GCA_030664755.1). Lineage (NCBI taxonomy): Eukaryota > Viridiplantae > Streptophyta > Magnoliopsida > Malvales > Malvaceae > Microcos > Microcos paniculata. The sequence continues at coordinate 30,983,077 of CP131459.1, read as the reverse complement.
ATGGAGAAACTGATTTAATTATTAATCCTAGGATCTTAATGTTCTTAGCTAATTAGTTTATACACTGAGAGGTGGTAATCAATTAGTTAGGAAAGCTTAGGATGATCTGAGAGGGCTCCTAAGTAGATTAGTGATTGTTATTTTAACCCTAATAATTAAATTCATACATAATTGGATTAAATACCTAGAAGAGAAGCCTAAACCCTCACATCCATTCTATTGATTTTTCTTAATTATTTAATCTTTGCTTTCTTAGTTAAATTCTACAATCATCTTCTCTTTAATTGTTTGCAATTAGATTTCATTAAATTCAGTTGTTTTCTTTACAAACTTTGCTAGAATTAGGTTGTTAGTTTTCTCAAGTCCTCGTGGGATCGACCTTGGAATACTCCAAGCTATATTACTTGATTTCGTACTCTTGCGAAAAATCCCGATCACGAAGATACTCAATTTATGCCTTACAGTGCTTCGGGTGCATGAGTGGTCGGTATGTACTTCGAGGTAGCATGACGATTGTCATACGGCCGACCTTTCCGGGTTAGGGTGTGATAGGTAGGCTTAGATTCTTCATTATATGAAACCATCGGTCCTCCATCTAGATTCAAAAATCATTTAATGAATCAAGATAATGATGATGACAACAAAGGAAGTGAGGAAAGGACTACAACAACAAGGACTCAAGATGGGGGTAGAGAAAGAGCTACAGAAGATACTCCAAGGTATGATCTTTCATATGAAAGTGATCATTACAGACCATTGTGTCTTTTTACATTGAGGCAACTTTTACACATGCTACACAAAATAAGGACCATGAGTCTTGCAGAGTTAGGTATAGAGCTAAAGAAAAAAGGAGGGAGGTGAAGAACTATGGATAATCTTGATGACAATTTTGCCTACATGAGCATAACCATTAAACAAAGTTCAATCGGTTATAGTGCATCAATAGAATCAAATTTTGGAAATTGGTCTGACGGTAAATATGGGCAATATGACTATGGAGTATCATATTTATCTAGTAAGTATCCGTCATATTATTCTTATGAACACCAAACTTTTTATGATGATTGTAAAAGCCGTGCCTTAAGCACTCTTCAGATAAGCCAGGACCTTAGCCAAGGCCTTGCCAACCTGTGGGCCTCACCCATTAGGCTTACAAATGATGGTGGGCATAGCCCACCCACCAAAGGTATCGTCCCTTGGCCTTCGCAAATTCAAGTACCAACGTAGCTCAAATGGTTAAGAGGCGTGCCTTAAGTATTTACTTAAAGCAACAAAACTGATAGGTGCAATTTACACCTATATTATAGACTATATTAAAGTGCTTTTGATCTATTTTATTTATATTTTATAGTCCACATTACATGAATTCTTCTCACTTTAGTTTAATTGGTTGTTTTGAAGGAAATTGGAGGAATTAGAGCTAAATTGTAAGATTTGTGGACTTTGGACTTGAAATACATGAAGAGTGGCCACGTAGTCAAGCATGAAAATAAGCCAAAGAACACTCAGCCATGAAACAGTGCCGGATTATGATTGAAACGGTGCCGGTGTTGTTTGTGAATAAGCCAAGGACGTGCCCTGTGTGCTAATTTGAAGTTGTTAAAGATTATGGGCTGGACTTTACATGCTAATAAGGTGTCGGCTTTGTGAAAATTGTAAGGGCTGGTGATGTGGCTTTAAGAGTCCAAGTTTAATTGGGATTAGTCTCTATTTAACCTCCAAGTAATCTTATGTAACCTAACTACTACTAGTATAAATAGAAACCTTAGGGTTCTCTAAAAAGGTCTTACGTCTTAGGTTTTGGGTCTTGTATCTTAGACTTTATTATATTTTTCTTTAATGCATTTATTTATTTATTTATTTTCTTTTTCTTAATCAGTTAAATAAGTTGTTGGGGATTTGGGTAGATCTCCTAGAGATTTTAATTTAATTATTGTATGAATTGGTTTTCTTGGCGTTAAATCTATTTTCTTTGTACTTAATTCCGTTGTATGCCTAATCAACATATAATAGGTTTTTGGAATTGTATGAAGGACCGAGAAGCGAAGTATAATTCGTGCACTAGGAAAATAGACGCAATCTGATTGGATACAAGAGTAATTTAGTTTATTGTGATAACCATAATTGAATTAGGGTCGTGGAGAAACTGATTTAATTATAATCCAAGGTTCTTAATGTTCTTAGCTAATTAGTTTATGCATCGAAAGGTGGTAATCACTTAGTTAGAAAAGCCTAGGATGATCTGAGAGGACTCCTAAGTAGATTAGTGATTGTTATTTTAACCATGTTAACTAAATTTATACATAATTAGATTGAATACCTAGAAGAGAAGCCTAAACCCTAACGCTTTTAATATTGATTATCTTTTTAATTATTTTTCACTGTTCTTTTGTTATTAGATTAGATTATAATTTCTTGCTTTTATTCATTGCTTTCATTAAAATTAGATTTCCTCTTTTATTAAACTCTACTAGAATTAGGATTTAGTAATTCACAAGTCCTCATGGATTCGACACCTTGGAATACTCCAAGTTATATTGCTTGCTTTAGTACGCTTGCAAAAAATCCCGGTCAAAAAGCCTTGGTGGCTTGGGTTCGAGGATCAAAACAGAGCAAGGTTGGTACTAAAACAGAGTACGACTGCTAGCCACCATGGCCACTCAGCTTAGCCATGGTGCCTGCACCTACGCATAGCAGCACACAATGCTGCTTGCACCTGGCCAACTTGGTGGCCATTCGGGTCAGCAAGTTGGTTTAGGCCCCGGGCTTAATTATTTTGGGCCCATAACTTGAATTTTTGGCCCGTTGGGCCTAGAGACACTTGGGAACATGATGTTGGGCTAAAATTTTATTGAAAGCCCAATTAGTATAAATGGGCCTAAGGGGCCCAATAGTTAAAAATTCTAGAAATTTGGTTAAGTAATAGGCTCCAATGGCCCAATAAGAAAATGAATAGACTAACTAAGTTGGACCCAATTGGATCGGTAGATTTTCCTACATAGTAACATTATCATTTTTGCCTTAACGGTAATTTTATTAAACTCTTGACCCTCTAAATTATAATTTTACCTTTGGAGGAAAAATGACTATTTTATCCTTAGGGTGTGAAGTCACTTAAAAGCCTTTCCTAGGCATTTTAGGAGCCTGTTTAGGCTATATCAAGTCTGTATATGCATGCATTTGTTTTGAAAAGGTTTTCTAATAATTTTCACACGAAATAGGAGCACCGGCGAGGGATCGTGGTCAGGGCTCTTATTGTGTAGTGGGGTTAGCGTGGGAGTATACTACTCTCCCAATCCATGCGTGGTTTGACCTCAATATTTAGTGACATTGATGGCAAATGTTTTAATTGTTTTAAATTATATGTTTTATTGATTTGAGATATGGTGTGCCACTACAGAAGCATACACATTTTTTTGTGGGTGGATCATATGTACTATATATATTTATGATGATATGAAATATTTAAATGAATATATAAAAACCTGATCGAGGCATGATGAAAGTCCGTACATGACTTTCCCGATCGAGGTGTTTTTATATAAGCCTAATCGTGGTATGATTATGGTCCATGAGTGACCTTGCCAATTGAGGTTTGATGTTAGTCCACAAGGGATTGCCCATGAGGGGCTTAGTGCTAGCTATTGATGGCTTGTAGACGCTCTACTGGGGAGGCACAAGTGCATCCTTCTAGGATTGTGAGGCGCGGAAAGTGACATGCCAGGAGCACTTGTAGTCATTACAATGACGAATGGCAAACATTGGGAGATTAGGGCATACAGTATATGTATATGTATTTTAATATTATTTAAAGGATGATTTGTGTAAATTTCTCCCAGTGGGTTTTCGAGCTCATCGACGGGTGAGACTTAGTCTATTTATACCGCCCTAATTGAATCATTTTAATGAAAATGATTTACTGGTGGGATTTGATTTAAAAATAAATGATGGTTTATAAATAGGGCTTTGGTATTATTATATCCCCCGCCATCTTTGGTTTTTTTATACTGTTTCCAAACCACATCACTGAGTCAGTGAACTCACCATCGTGGTTTATATGTTTTTCAAGCTTGAGGCTGGTTGAGGAGCGGCCATTGTGTTAGATGTGCGGATTCAACTGAAATAGGTCTTCTACCCTTAGTATTAGTGATCCACTTGTGTATTTTAATTCGGTTATAGTATGTTTCCTATTTTCACTCCGCACACTTGTAAGTCACATTTGTTTTAATGTTTTCTCCTTGAGGAACCTTGTTATTATAAATATTGTTTAAGGATACTATATAAATTGTTAAAAACATTGTTTTATAAATGTTATTAAATATTTGTAATTTAGGCTTGATATTCAATGTTTTGTGCTGTTTCTGAAGCTTGACCGATCGACATATACTTCGAGGCAGTACAATGGCTACCACGTGGCTGAGCTAGCGGGTCGGAGCGTGACATTAAAAACTCCATGGCAAGTGTATAGTTTGGTCTCCCTAAAACTTATTTTAATTTGAAACTTTTTAAATCCAAATCTATAATCTATAAATCTATCTATAAACAAATATTAAAGGAGGATACAAAACCACTTAATGAGTTTTGAAATAAGGGTGAGTGCCATATGACACCCTCCTATTGGTTACTTTTTTAAAATTTTCTTTCTTTCTTTCTTTTTAATCTTTTTATTCTTTTCTCTTTTTGTTTGGACTTGAATTTGGATTTGGATTTGGAAGGGGATCTGAGTTTGAATAGGATCAAAAATATTTGAATTCGGATTTGGTTGTTTTATTTTTAATATTATTATATATGCAATTATTATTATTATCTATATATATATATATATATTAATTGTAACACCTAATAAAATTTTATAAAGCACCTTATTTTAATTGTTATGGTTTCAAATTTGATATCCCTTTTTGTCTTTTTATAATGTTTTACATGATTATCTAGAAATTGTCATGACTAGCCCTTTAATTATTCTTACATTTTTAAAGAAAGTACCTTTATTTGTCTTTTCTAATATAATAGTTATTAAAATTCCAACAATATCACTTTAAGAAAAATTAACCAAAAAAATAAACCATAAGGATATAAGGTGAAATTAATAAAAACTACAGTAACGTGTTGTTTAAGAAAAAAAAATCTATTGATTCTGCTATATTTAATTTTTATACAAAAAGAAAAAAGGTGAAAAAAAGCTTTCTCTTCCTTATGCCCATTTTAGCCGGCCTCCATTTTTCTTATGTTGATTTCAGGAGGCCTTCTATGACAGAAAAATGAAATAGAAAACCTGTCATCCTTTCTTCATTTCAAAGCACAAGTCTAATATAATTTTTTCATATATACACTAACAAATAAAAAATATAATATATTATAATTTTATATAATCCAGCGACGTTAGCACATGCCAAAATTGCTAGTTTAATTTGGTCTAACTAATTATCATAGATGTATAACTAAAAGTTGGGGAAAATTTCAAAAAATGGTGGTCTATTAAAAAAAATTTATTCGTTGATACTATGATAAAAGAAATAATTATTAGTAAGTCAATTACATTTTGTAAAAATTTGTAACAAGGAGATTGCATTTACTTTTTTTATCCATTTAAAAAGAAAGAGAAATAAAATCCTAATATAGTTGTGTTTTTTTCCCTCCAAGTCAACTATTGAAAAACTACAATCTCTTATAACTAGAAAAAGGAAATCACAATTTTGGAAAAAATTTTGTCGAGATTCAAGGACTGATGCAGATGAATGTTGTGGATTAGTTACTTTGCCTTTTGTTCTTCTTGGTATTGAATCAAGCCTTCCATTCAATTACAAGAAGTAGATGGAGAAGTAACACGCAACTTGTAGATTTTCGCTAGTCAGAAACTTGACGCTAATCAACACCTGACGACATAGGAAAGTGGAAGAACTTGTTGCTAATGTTCATCATAGTTGTCGGGTTGGTGAAGCAATAAACGTTGGCCAAGCAGCTTTCAAAACTGCGCTTAATTTTATATCTAATACTATTTTCTCATTCAATTTAGTTGACTCTTCTAATATTGCTTAGGAGTTTAGAGAAATTGTGCAACAGCTCATGAAAGAGCTGGGAAAACACAATTTTGCTAATTATTTCCCTAGCATTTTTGAAAATCTTGATTTGCAGGGTATAAGGCGTAGGATAATAATTGGAAATAAAAAATTTTCCCAGATTATGGGGTTTTTTTTTGTCATGAAAGATTGTGGGTTTTTAGTAGATGAATTGGAGGTAAAAATAGTTGTATTAAGGCTTTCTTTTTCTCTTTCTTTCTAAAGGGGTTGAAATGTAAATGCAATCTCCCTGTTATATATTTTACAAAATATACTTGACTTGGTAATAATTATTTTTTTTATCATAGTACTCACGGATAATTCTTTTTAATAAACCGCCATTTTTTCAAATTTTCCTTAAAAATTTTCCTTTTAGTGAATTTAATATTTAATGTATACAATTTTATTTATTAAAGAAGGATACAAAACCTCCTAATGAGTTTTGAGATAAGGGTGGGGAGCCCTATGACACCCTTTATTGGTTACTTTTGTAAAATTTTCTTTCTTTTTTTTTTGCTTTTTAATCTTTTTATTTTTTTTTTATTTTTAGTCCGGCCTTGGATTTGGATTTGGAAGGGGATTTGAGCTTGAATAGGATTGAAATTATTTGAATTCGGGTTTGGTTGTTTTATTTTTAATATTATTGTACATGCAATTATTATTATTTAATCTAACTAATTGTCATATATGTATAATTAAAATTTTTCCTTTTAGTGAATTAAATATTTAATGCATAAATTTTATTTATTAGTCGATCAACTCAATATTTTTAATTTTATTTATACGTTTTTTCTTTATATATATATATATATATATATCTATTAATAAGATATGGAGAGTGGTGACTCTTTTGGTGGATAAGGGTTGAGCTAATTTCATAGGCTTTAATAAGTTGTGGTTCTAAGTTTATATATGAAAAGGGTATTCAAATTATTATTTGAAATTTATTTGTGTGAAGTTAGGCAAAAAATTTGAAATACCATTTGATATTTTCTCATTGGTTCTCCCATTTCTTATATTTTCTCTAAAATAAAAGTTAAGAGGTTTTAAATTTTTTAAAAAATATAAAAAATTAATATTAATTAATATTGTCTTTTTGTTTATTTAAAATTAATTATAGAGAATTTTGGAATATCATTTAATATGCTTTGTTAATTCTCCCCTTCTCTATTTTAATTTTAAATAAAAATTAATGTTTAGAATATTTTAAAAAAATTGAAATAAAATTACTTTTATTAATAAAAATAATTACTTATATTTAAAAGTTTTTGAAAAATCCAGGCAAAACGCAAGTCAATTTTCTAGTATCTATTTAACATAGAAAGATGATTAGGCTAATTTATACCATTATATATTTTTATTTTTATATTAAAGGAAAGCCTTATGGAGGCTATAGAGAATGCCATATAGGCAAGAGGAGAGAGAGAAAAATAATTATAATTAATTTAAAAATTATTTTTAAGTGTATTATTGTACTTTTATTGTATTAAATACATTTAATCTATGATTTTTCATTTCCTAAAGAAAACAAAAAACTATGATTTTTTATTTTTCACAAGTTTCTTTTCAAAAATTTTTTGGTTTTATGATTATATTAAAATTTTACCTCAAATGTTATTTAATTTATCATATATATACATTTAAATTTCTTATATAATATAGTTCAATTTCGTATCTATATCATTAAAGAAAAGAAATTTTTTATAGTAGTCATAAAGAGTATCAAGTAGGATAAAAAATAGAGTTAAAAATAATTATATTTAATCAAAAAATATTTTTTGAGAAAAAATTTTGATTATTTAAGTATGTTAAATATTTTTTGTGGTATGACCCTTCATTTTTCTGGTAACCAAAAAGTTGATGGTTGTTTTATTTTCTTGGTAACTAAAAGGTTAATGATCAAACTAAAAGATTAATGATCATTCTCTTTCAATAAATGTTCCCGTAAATTTTTATTCTACCCATCAAACCGCCATTTTTTCTTTTAGAGTTTTCCTCTTATAATTGTTATTATATTCAATATATAGTAAAAAAAATACAATTTTACCTATTATATTACCCTTATTTTTGTAACCTGAAACAAAATAAACTTATTTTTACAATTACTATTACTATTCTATGTAGAGTTAATAAAACAAATTAATTCAATTTCATATATTACATTATTTTTATTTTTGTAATCCGAAATATCGAGAGGGATTCTCTTCTGCCTTGAATTAATGAAATGAAGAAGTTATCAAGCATATAAATAAATGATCATGGACAAGAATTTGATACAAAATTAATGTCAAAATCATTCTTGTGAGGTATGTACCGAAAAAAAATCATCTTGTGAGGCTGGGTTAAAACGCCTCGTACAAAGAAACCGGACCAGCCTAGATTGAGATCAACAGCCCAAAACCAAAATCCATACAAACCCTAAACCGTCAAAACTCAGTACAACTGTTTAACCAATCCAGCCCAAATCTAATTCCGCCAATCAAATCATCCCCTCTAATCATGAATACTAATCGACTAATCAATGGCCCAAAACTTCAGGGGACGCATAGAAAACAAAAGAGAAACTACCGAAGTTTAATGAGCCCAGAATTCTAGTTTAGGCTATTGGTCCATGTTCTGAAGGAAACAAGATAACATATTGCAGTCCAACGTAAAGATATACTAAATGATTTGCAGCCGACTGTTCAACTCAGAAAGCAGACTACAAAGATAAAGAAACTAGTTAAGAACATATAGAACAAAAAAGGGGTTTTGCGGCGGGGAAGGAAAGACAAAAGGTAAAAGGATTTTCAGAATAGAATGGTTAATCCTTTAACAAAAATTTTACATGTATACCAGAGGTTTGCCCAAAAAATCAAAGCAGAAAGTTCAGGAAGGTCAATTGACACAACTGCTCCCATGACTCAAATTTCTATCAGATCATACCAAGCAAACATCCCCATTCCTCGCTCCAGCCTGATCACATAGCAGCAAGCTTCTATTTCTTCATGGCAAGAGTTAGCCACTTCCCGACGTAAGTGTATTACTCAACCTACAATCATCATGTTTTAAAATTCATTAGGAGTTTAAAAAGATTATCAAACAGGAAAAGTGTGAACTGACAAAATCTTTATCGCTACTTGTGCTAATTGGTTAGAAGATTGCATTCAATCACAATCCTCGGTAGTCAAAAAAAGTCTCAGCAAGGTGAACATGAAACAGCAATCACAAGAGCAAGTGGTCTTCTACCAGGCCCCAAGACCTTGATGGTATTGATATTTTAAATGAACATCTTGATATGCATAAACAACGACCCAACATTTTATTAGTGTTTAAAAGAGATGAATTTTCAAGTAGTACAAAGAAAATGGAAACTTCTTTCCATTGTTGAAAAAAATGGTGCACAGAGCATTGGATGGAGTGAACTTTGAAGTTCTTGTAATCTTGTTATTAAATTCATGCAATTAACCTTGTCATATAGCATAGGCTGCAAAGCAAGCTATTTGAGAGTGCTGATTTTGTGGATTTGAGGAGAAATTTTGCCAAGTGAATCCAAGGATGACATGAGTCAGATGTGACAAAAACTTACCAGTCCAAGCCTTCAAAAAGACCTTCCCCTTTTAGTGCCGAAGTTTTAAAAATAGCCCATTGGCGGTTTTTAATCTTGTGTAACTCCAAAGCCTCAGTCAAGGCAGCATCATCAAGTGCACCTGGAAGATCCTGTATGCACCAAAAATTTGAAATATATATATTTACAAGAAAACGTCATAAATAAAAAGTACGGAAGTGGCTTACAATCTTTGATCACTTTTATTAGTTAAAAAGTTATTCCCCTTTCCTCAGCCATAATTTTCAAGATTGTACATTTTTACCGGGTCCTAATCTTTTAAAGTTGTATTTGGTAACTTAAACTTAAATTTAGGACTATTATTTGAGCAATTTAATTCATTGAAAAAACTGATATTCAAGGTTAATTTATACATGATGTGCACATTCATCCTGACGAGTATAGCAAAGAAAATCCAAATTTACTCTCAATTTTACGTTCCCACTAAAGCATAAGAAACTGCATATTTTGCGTAGGTACACGCAATAAGGGCCTCTAATACCATGTCCATTATAAGCTTTCATTGGTTCTATAATCTACATTAGCCTCAAGAAGAAGAAAAAGAAGAAGAATTGCACCAACCTGCTTATTTGCAAAAATAAGAACTACTGCTCCTTTTAACTCCTCCTCCTGCAAGAGACTTTAAACTTGAAACAACTCCAGAACAAGCATGATAAAAATAAAAAACAAGCACTGACGGTGTAAGGAAATCAAGAAGGTACACACACACATGTATATATAGAACAAAGAAATCATTTGAACCTGCTTTCAGATGAACAATGAATGAAACACCCAAAAGGCAAAGGTAATAGAACAAAGCTATAACAACCTGAGATACCATTTTTAAATTGAAGATAATGCTACAAGGAAAAAAGCATTGAGAGAGAGAGGAAAGTAAGACATTAGAGAGTTGCCATTTCTTTCATTTATGAAACTTTAAAAATACAATAGTTTCTACTATTTGTCATGAGATAAACCTTAGAGAATGCATATGATCAATTTGTCCTATTAACAACATGGAATATTTCTAAGATAGACTGTAGAAAGATATTGGATGTTTTACAGAAAAAAGGTTAGTAAAATACAGCCAATATGAAGAAATAGATCTTGATGAGTTTACCTCCAAGATTGCATGAAATTCCTCTTTAGCTATCACCAGCCTATCAGTGTCACTTGAATCAACAACATAGATTATGGCCTGAGTATTTGGAAAGTAGCATCTCCAATATGGTCTGCAGAGCAAACAGAAATAAGGAATCGGGCTAGTGGTCTATTGCTCGAAACTATTTCATCAAGTGAATATAGGGAGAAAAAAAAAAAAAGTTAGTAACACACTAAAAACTAAATAGAATGGGCAATCTTTTTGTCCGGCTTGAATACACCATAGGATGCAAGATTAATTTTATTCCCAACTTTTAGACATTGAAATAACCAGGAATGTTAATCAATAAAATCAAAAGTCCAAATTATAATAGTGCAGGAGGAATTTCATGAAACAACCTTGAAATACCATGACAGACTCAAAATTGGTTTGTATTAAGGTAACCAATTTATAAGAGCATTGAAATGTTAATAAACAATAGCCATAAAATCTTGGTTCAGATTGTATTATAAAAGTAGTCATTGCTACTCTGTCTGTCTCTCAATCATAGACACAGATCTAATAAGACAGTTTAGTCTAACTTGCAGCTTTTCAAAGATGTTCATTCTAGGTGAATTCTAGCAATAATTAATTTGATACATGACAGAGAACAGTCAGGGGTATCTACGTTCTGATGCATCAAATATCTTAGTATAAGTCATGCACCAAAATGATTCTTCGATTATGCATCCAATATTAATAAGAAGTCACTATGAGATGAATATAAAATACACCATACTTTCACATAAATAACCTTGATAGATAACACAGCCAAAAGAAAAACTTTCTCAAAATATAAGCTCAATTAAATTGTCATAATTTACATAGAGGTTCTATGCACCAAATATCTCAGAGAAAAGTTTCCAGCAAAATGAAAATAAAATAATGAAAGAAATTGAAAAAAAAAAAGGAATCGGAGGGAGAAGTTGCATGTTTGGAAAACTTACCTGATACTTGTCTGACCGCCTGCATTGATAAATGACAAAGATGTCATCAGAACAAGAAGTTGAACTTACTTTATTTTCTAACCACTTAAACTAAGTCGCACAAAATGACAATAGAAAGCAAAAGTACAAAACAATATCTTGATTAAAATTCCACAACTTGATAGTTTTATTTTGATGAAGTTGAATCGCATTGAATAACAATAAACTTGCATCAGAAAAGAATAAGCTATTCAATGGAATGTAAGTTTGCAGTAATTAAGCATTGACTGACAGCCAAAGTTAAGTTTTATTTCTTTCAGGTTTCTCCTAAATTGAGACAGACATCATAAATAATGAAAATTTTATTTCATCCAGCTTTGAGAAAGTAATGCAATCATGGTAAAGAGTGTCTGGTTCTCTAAATTTACTTAATGTTGTTACTTGCTATGCTGGTATTTCAGATGAGACACTTAAAGCAGATATATAAATATATTGACAAGATGCAAAAGAATCATGCAAAATTACCATTGAATGCCAGATCCAGCTACCCTATGCAATACTGGTTTAAGGTGACACAAGAATTAATTTTCTTCAGTCAAGCCTTTGGTTTTAGAAACTAATGACCCTTCAAATTCTCAGAACAGTAACTGTTTCATCATCCTGACAATTGGTTAAAAACTGATTTAATATGCATATGATGCAGATTCTCCCATACGTTTAAACATTCAAATCCATAGGAAAATATTTAGTCCAATTTGCAAGACATTGCTATCGGAAATCTACTATACACGTTAAAGATCTAGATCAAGGAGTAGTAGTCAACATACCCAAGTCCCAAACTTGAAATCTGATGTTATTGTATTGTACTGTTTCCACATTAAATCCAATTGCTGCACCACGAGGAACAAAGCAAATCAAATAGCAATTCTTAATATAAAAGAAATATTTGATCTGCTTAACTGCAAACCTTAACTTCTCTACCTTTAGTCCCACAACAAAATATCAAAATGCCCAATAATCCCCTTCTCCCAAGAAAAAAAAAGAAAGAAATGGAAAAGAGGAAGACTAACTTGGAATTGTGGAGACAACTTCCCCCATCTGAAGCCGATCTGCAACCAACAAACCAAAACCAAAAAGACAAAAAATCGTCAAAAAATAACAAACACCGATTCCATGAATCCTGAAATAAAAAATTGGGTATCACTTAAAAACTTAATAAATGAAGAGAAGATATACAGAGAATGGTGGTTTTGCCGGCATTGTCGAGGCCGAGAACAAGGATCCGAGCCTCCTTGTTCCCAAAAAGAGACGAGAACATTTTTGAAAACAATATACCCATCTCGTTAAATACCCAAAAAAGTTACTCACTCAGTGCATGAAATTGGATCAGATCTGCAAAGCAGCACCCTTTCTATTTCCTCCTTGTACAAAAGGAGAGGGCCGGCTTGCCAGGGGCGTTCAGAATTCGCGAGGGGTTAAATTGAGAATTCGAAAAGTTGAGGGTGGAAAGAAAGAATTGCAAAGACTGTAACGTTTCCTTTTGTTATTACTTATTATTTGTCATGAAAGTAGACGAAATGCAGGATGAATAGTCCATATCAAATCTGCAGGATTAATAATACATATCACTATCGATGAATAGTACATATTATTATTCATGTATAAAATATTCAAACCGTGGGACCCACATGTAAAATTTTCAAACTTTACATAGTAACTCTTTCGTTTATAAAAAGCGTCGAAACGCTGATGAAATAATAAAGAAGAGATAAACTCTCTTTCTTTTTTGTTTTCTTTTCTCTGATATCTCTCTCTCTCCCTTGTTTATTTAATTCTGATATACTTGCTTCTTGTTGCAATTTTAATTAACATACTTTCCACAACACGTTATCAGTACGAGCGTTCTAAAGTGAAGCAAGTTTAAAGCCTGGTAAGTTCTTAAGGTTTGATTCTATTATTTTATTTAACCTTTTTCTTTACACTAGATAATTTAAATTTTTATTGTATAAAGATTTACTTCTAAATAATTTTGACACCAGAAGTTGTCAATCTAATTTTGACACCAGAAGTTGTCAACCTAATTGAGACCATTCGTTTCAGAATTATAGCAAATATTGAAAAGCCCAAATTCCAAATTTTGGATGTAAGTGGCAATAACTATTTGTTATGGTGTCTCGATATTGAACTGCATCTCCAAGGCCAATGTCTTGCAGCTACCATTGGTGCAAATGGAAATGCTAATGATAAAGATAAGGCAAATGCTTTGATTTTTATCCGTCGGCATCTAAGTGATAGCCTAAAAGTTCAATATCTATCTGTCCGAGATCCCTTGATCTTGTGGACAAGATTGAAAGAGCGGTATGATCATATCAAAACTGTCATCCTCCCTCAAGCATAATATGATTGGCTACATCTGAGGTTGCAGGATTTCAAGTCCGTGTCCGATTATAATTCGGCATTATATGATATTGTATCAAGTTTTGAACTTTGTGGTGTTAAGCTTACTGAGGTTGAGCTTTTAGAGAAAACATTCTCCACCTTTCATGCTTCGAATATTGTATTGTAACAGCAATACCGGCAGCGCCAGTTTAAAACATATTCTGAATTGATCTCAGTCCTGTTGACTGCAAAACAAACAAATGAGTTGCTGCTTAAAAATCATGATTTAAGACCTACTGGCTCTAAGGCATTTCCTGAAGCAAATGCCGGCTCAAGTAAGAATGTTGGCCGTCCTAGAGGCCGTGAGCGCAGGCATGGGAATTTTTTCCGTAAGGATAGTGGGAGATTTAACCATAATATAAATAACTCCCCACACAACCCTAAAGGTAAAAAACCCATGAAGAAGCATGATGATAGTACCTGTCATCGTTGTGGAATGACTGGTCATTAGTCACGTACCTGTCGTACGGCCAGACATTTGGTTGATCTATATCAAGTATCCCAAAAGGATAAAGGCAAGCATGTTGAGACCCATGCCATTGACCTAACTGAGACTAATGCTGAAGTCAATAAGGTTTTGGTCAATGAAAATTGTTATATTCTTGGCAATGAAAAACCTTTTGAGGTTTCTGATTTCTTTTTATGATGTTGATGAAAATAATAAGTCCTCAGAAATAGATCCTGAGGGTTTTCATCTATATTTTGCCATACCCTTGGATAATTATGTTACCAAGGAAGATATTAAATAAATATGGTCGTCAAAATCTGTGAGGTCCTGAAGTACCAAAGCGGACAATATCCACAAGCTGTTTATATTTTGCATCATATTATTAATTTGTTAAATTTTATGCATTTTACTACTTCTTGTTGGTTTATATTTTGCATCATATTATTAATTTGTTAAATTTTATGGAACTTGACACCTGAAGTTGTCAAAATAAATGCAAATGGGACACATTGAGAAAAATGAAGATATATGTTTGCTTGATAGTGCTACAACGCATACTATACTTTGTACAAACACTTTTTCTCAAATGTGACATTGCGCAAGGCAAATGTTCAGACAATATCTGGTCCTGTTAATATTATAGATGGCTATGGGACTGCCACAGTTATTTTGCCAAAAGGCACAACATTGTATCTTGAAGATGCATTGTTGAGCGGTAGATCAAAAAGAAATCTACTTAGCTACAAAGATGTACGCCGTAATGGGTACCATCTAGAAACAGTTAATGAGCAAAATAAGGAATTTCTTTGCATCACTTCCTACAAGATGGGCCAGAAGACCATCCATAAGAAGCTGGAAGCTTCTAGTATGGGATTATATTTTGTCCCAATACGAGCTATAGAATCATATGCTACGATGCCTTGGAAACTAATGAACCCTGATGTGTTCGGACTTTGGCATGATCGCCTTGGTCATCCAGGAGCTACAATGATGCGAAGAATCCTTAAAAATACTCGTGGACACCCTTTAAAAGATACAAAGGTGTTGTTGTCCAAAGATTACATTTGTGAATCTTGTTCACAAGGAAAGCTCATTACTAAACCTTTCATCACAAAGGTTGATTATGAATCCCCTTCATTCTTGCAAAGAATCCAGAGTGATATCTGTGGGCCGATTCAGCCTATAAGTGGACCATTTAGATATTTCATGGTACTAGTGGACGCATCCTGCAGATGGTCCCATGTTTGCCTATTATCAACGCGCAATGTGAACTTTGTTGATGAGGACAAAGCTCCCATCCTCAGCCTGGGGTCATGCTGCATCTTTAATTAAATTGCGCCCCACTACTTCTCATTTATATTCCCCCCTTCAGTTAGTCTTGGGCCAAGAGCCAGACATTTCATATCTTCGCACATTTGGTTGGGCGGTACAAGTGCCTGTAGCACCACCGCAAAGGACCAAAATGGGTCCTCAACGCCGTTTGGGCATTTATGTTGGGTTTGATTCACCGTCTATTATTCGGTTCCTTGAACCATTGACGGATGATTTATTTACCGCTAGATTTGCGGATTGTCATTTTGATGAGACAGTATTCCCATCACTTGGAAAACCAAAAGCTTCCACATATGGAAAGTAGAAAAATGTCGAGATTTTCTCATGGAATGAGAAAAGTTTTTCTCATTTAGACCCAAGAACACCTGAATGTGAAAATGAGGTGCAACGATTGATCCATTTACAAGCTATTGCAAATCAAATGCCTGATGCATTTAATGAGACTGCTAAAGTTACAAAGTCTCATATCCCAGCTGCGAATGTTCCAGCTAGGATAGATGTTCCTGTAGAACCACCCGAAATGGATCTAAATGTCCCGCGCCTGAAGCGTGGTAGACCGATGGAATCAAAAGACACTGTTCCTTGAAAAAGAAGGGGGATGAATTTAGAATCTGCTCCAGATGAGCATAATTCTGCTCTAGATGAGCACATTAATCTTTCTCGAGGAAAGCAAATTGCACCTGAAGTGTCACAACATAATATTCAAAGAGAGCATATTGCCCCTGAAGTGGCACAAGTTCATGAGCATATTGCCCCTGAAGTGGTACAAACCCATGAAAAGATTACCAACCTTGGGAATACTGAAATTTCCATCAATTATCATAATGAGATATGGGATTGAAATGAGATAATCATCAATGATGCATTTGCTCTCTCAGTTGCTCATGAGATTATGAATGATGATTATGAACCTCGGTCTATAACCGAATGCCGTCATAGGCAAGATTGGCCTAAATGGGAGGAAGCAATCCATGCTGAATTGACTTCCCTTGCCAAACGTAATGTTTTTGGGCCTATTACTAAAACCCCTGACAATGTAAAACCTGTTGGATACAAATGGGTCTTTGTTCGGAAAAGAAATGAGAAAAATGAGATCGTGAGGTATAAAGCCCGACTCGTAGCCCAAGGTTTCCTGCAGAGGCCTGGGATAGATTATGATGAAACATATTCACCAGTAGTGGATATAGTTACCTTTCGTTTCCTTATAAGTTGGGTTGCCCAAGAAAATTTTGAAATGCGTCTTATGGACGTTGTGACGGCATACTTATATGGTTCATTAGATTCCAATATCTATATGAAAATTCCCGAAGGTTTCAAAATGCCTGAAGCATACACTCCCCGTAACTTATTCTCAATAAAGTTGCAAAGATCTTTATATGGGTTCAAGCAATCCGGCCGCATGTGGTACCAACGTTTGAGTGAATACCTGACTAAGGAAGGGTACATAAATGATCCCATCTGCCCATGCGTGTTTATTAAAAGATCTGAAACCGGATTTGCTATTATAGCAGTTTATGTCGACGGCATGAATTTAATTGGAACTCCTGAAGAGTTATCTGAAACTGTTGAATATTTGAAAAAGGAGTTTGAGGTTAAAGATTTGGGTAAAACCAAACTATGCCTTGGTCTAGAGCTTGAGCACAAAAAGAATGGAATACTTGTCCATCAGTCAGCATACACTGAAAGATTGCTTAGATGTTTTAACATGGACAAAGCTCACCCATTGAGCACCCCTATGGTTGTAAGGTCTCTTGAACCCTAAAAGGACCCGTTTCGTCCTAAAGAATCTGGTGAGGATATACTTGGTCCTGAAGTACCATATCTCAATGCAATCGGGGCTTTAATGTACTTGGCACAGTGCACGAGACCATATATCGCTTTTGCGGTAAATTTGTTAGCACTTTTCAGTTCTGAGCCAACCCGGAGACATTAGAATGGGATTAAACATATCTTCCGTTATCTCCGAGGAACCATTGATTTGGGGTTATTCTATTCTAAGAATACTACTAACTCTGGTTTAGTAGGTTATACTGATGCAGGATATAAATCTGATCCGCACAGAGCTCGCTCCCAAACCGGTTATCTATTTTGCTATAATGATACGGCCATTTCTTGGCATTCCACTAAGCAAACACTAGTTGCTACATCTTCCAACCACTCTGAAATTATTTCCCTCTATGAGGCTGGAAGAGAGTGTGTTTGGTTAAGATCTATGATATATTGTCCTGAAGACAGTATAATGCTAGTGGATTCAAACCGGTGGTAGATTCTCCCACTATAATTTATGAGGATAATGCTGCTTGTGTTGCACAAGTTAGGGGAGGATATATTAAAGGTGATAAGACCAAGCACATCTCGCCGAAATTTTTCTATACTCATGAACTCCAGGAAAGTCGACAAGTTGATGCTAAACAGATTCGCTCCGTCGATAATCTTGCAGATTTATTTACCAAATCTTTGCCAACATCAACATTTGAGAAATTAGTTTATGGCATTGGTATGCGGCGAGTCAGTAAAATGCAAGATTGAATTCCCCAGAAGTGGAAATGTTTAGATGCTCTAGAAGTAGCAGTTTGTTTTATCTCAGGGGGAGCGATTATGGACATAAATGCACTGTACTCTTTTTTCCTTCTGTCCGATTTTTGTCCCACTGGGTTTTTCCGGCTTAAGGTTTTTAATGAGGCAGTAATAGCACGTCCAATCAGGCCACTGAAGTAGGCCACCTATATTGTCCTGAAGACAAATAGATTGTCCTGAAGACAAGCACATATTGTCCTGAAGATAAATTAGATGGACTTAATTGTATTGTACTCTTTTTCCCTTATGTTCGGTTTTTTCCCACTGGGTTTTTCCAACTTAAGGTTTTTAACGAGGCAATACACGTCCAAATTTTAATAGTGGCATTTGTCCAATGGGGAGTGTTATGAAAGTGGACGAAATGCATGATGAATAGTGCATATCAAATCTGCAGGATGAATAGTATATATCACTATCGATGAATAGTGCATATTACTATTTATGTATAAAATATTCAAACCGTGGGGCCCACATGCAAAATTTTCAAACTTTGCACAATAACTCTTTCATTTATAAAAAGCGCCGAAGCGCTGATGAAATAATGAAGAAGAGATAAACTCTCTTTCTTTTTTGTTTTCTTTTCTCTGATATCTCTCTCTCTCTCCCTTGATATCTCTCTCTCTCTCCCTTGTTTATTTAATTCTGATATACTTGCTTCTTGTTGCAATTTTAATTAACATACTTTCCACAACATTATTGTTATTTTTCTTTATAATTTGGCATTTTTTCAATTTATTCCTGGGAATATCGAATCGAAATGAAGACAATATAGAGAGAAATAAGAATACGATAGAGAAGCAACATACAAGACAGGAACGATGGGTGGAATCCAGTGCGCTGATGGAACTGCTGCATTGAACACACGATTGAGCCACGTCATTCCTTTGGAAGTTGTAGGATTCTGTAAATTGCGGACGTGGTGACGTCTAGTGTGGAGTCGTTGAATTTGTGGACGGAAATATAACGGCTGCCCTTATTTTTTTTTATGAGAAACAGAACATACTATTTAACAAAAGTAACGGCTGATATTTGGATGATATGTTTGTTATATAAAATTAAATTAGATAGGATAATAAGAAAAATTATATGTAATTTATTTTGTGATTTTATAAAATTAACATAGATTCATATTGTGGGGGAGAATTATTTCATAAAATGATTTAATCCTCTAAAAATAGAGAGAATTGACTTATCCTGTGAATAATCATCTTAACAATGTAAATCTTTGTTACTACTATAAAAATTACACTACAAATTATACGTACTTTGTTTTCTCATTCTCTACAATCTAATTTGGTTTAACAAACACGCTTTTAGTTTTTTTTTTTTCAACTTAAAAACCTTTTACAAAAAACAATGTTAGCCTATTTATCTTTTAAAAAATTTTATGTTTTTTATATATAGAGAAAATCTATCCAAGATGTTATTTATCCCTGCGAATTAAGGGTGCATTTTACGTTTTTACCTATCCTAAATACAAAAAAAAGAAAAGGGTCATGACTAATGTCTAATATCGTACCAAAAGGGCCTTCTTGATGCTGTTTGTATCATCGTATGTAACATTCGGGTTTTGAGATGTTTGGTAAAAAAAAAAAAAAGGATTGAGTTTGTTCAGTTCTTCCTGTCATTTTCTTGAGTTTCAACAACACATTAGGACGAGGAACCACAATAGAGATCACATCCTTTAATAACAAATTCTGAAAGCTAAGACTTACATTACTTGGTGAATAACAATATCTAATCTCTGTAACCCCCCAAAAAAAAATCTACTCATTGTAATTGGAAAAAAAGAATCTAATCATCAACAACTCAACTCTTATCCGTTTATATTTACATCTTTTTTTTTCCATAATAATTTATTTATGTACTCAAATATTATTAGGCAAACATATAATATAAATGTCTTTCTCTGCTTTGCCCTGTCTTTCCATGCTTTGTATTCGCAGTTTGGATTTAGAAGATTCATCTCTTTTGCAGACAAATTGGCAACTCTATTTTACAATTACTCGATATAAATTGTAACTAGTATCTCAATCTATGGCACCAGCTGCTTTTATGTATTTAGATTTAAGAAAAGCTCATCAAAGTGCCTCACGGTTGCAATACTCAGGTGCTTGCACGGTAGAATCTGGCCGAGTTGCACCCACTTCAAATGTTATCACGTGCGTGATTATTCCTGAAAATTTTTCCGTGTTAATTTTTCAGTCTAAAATAGTATTGTAATAGTTTATACAAGTATTTAGAACAAATTCCTTGCAAAAAAGCAAAAATCTCTGAAGAACTACCAAAATAACAGATGCTCAATTTATAAAAAAAGAAAAATCAATTCATTAGTTGGAAACTGGAATCGAATCTTATTTGATTATATATCAAATTAAGTTCATATCAGTAAGAAAGAAGAATGTCATACCATCATAAAAATCCCATCGAACGGGTCTCTTGGTGGCAACATCTTCATAGTACCAAATGAAATCCACTTTCTCCCACTCATTACAAAGGAACCCATCCTTGACTTCAGTCCCCAAATATTGAGCTCCATCGAGAAAATCAGGCCTGGGAATCCCGACCCCAAAATCAGTGATCTGGCAGCTTCCATTGGAGCTGAGTGTGCAGTAAAACGAAGTTCCATTGTTCCACTCGATATCGTACATGAACACCCCAAGCTGCGTCTGCTGCAGATTGACGTTGCGGCCTTTGGGCCAGTCATACCAGAGGCCGGTGCTTTGGTGACGCCCTGAGTACGAAGTCAAGCAAAGAAGCGCATGGAATTGCTCTGGCCTGTTGGGATAGCGGCTGAGTCAGGCCACTTGATCAATGAAGAATTTATAGACTGTAGAGTTAATATCATTGACGAAGTTTTGCCAAAAATTAGGAACTTCTTCAACCTCATTGTTGGTTGCTTTTCTTTATGGAATATTATTGAAATAAAGGGGTCAAGTTTCGATAAAGGAAGAAAGAAACGGGTAATGGATTATGGAATGGGCGTAAGTTTAAAGTAGTGGTTGGAAATTGTTTGTCTCTGCACTGTGAAAAAGTCGCTATGAAGGAAGAAGCAGCCTATGGGAATACAACTAAAAGCCCACATTATCAACCTAAGAAAGCCCATATTCTGAATGTCATCATCATTTATTAAAATTTTTTTTTGGCTAGTCATCATTTATTAATTTAATGGCTAGAAATGGAGGAAGAGATATAGATTTTCGAGTTGTTATATCTTAGTGAACAAGGAAACTTTCCCATAAGGCTCCCTTTGTTAACTTTGCACGATTGCATGCGATGAGAAAAAAGCAGCCCTAACTACATGATTGCCACTATAGCTTAAGCAATCAATCACTGTCCCTTTCCCTAAGCAGTGAAAATAAAGTTGCGATTGATTGTCCAATTAGGACAACCTAACAGTAGCTCTAATACCTGTTTGTTAACTCTTCTTCAATGAAAAGTTAAAAAAGGTGATTTTTCGTGCCACATTGAGTTAGCAAAGAGAGCCTAAATAGATGATATACATGAACTAATTAACAATTACCTCTTCTGTCACACCGCGACACAATGTTTGAGTACGTAACAACCGTCGGGAATCCTTGAAGTGCATTCTATTGCGTTAGAATACACCCTAAAGTTTCGCAAGGCTAAAGTGGTAATTTTACATTTTATGTTCACGCAATTCTCAAGTTTCAACAGTTTATAAGAACATAAAATCATTCAGTGCAAAAATATAGCAACAATTATTGAAATAAAAATTCAAGTTGCAAACTTGCATATATTTACAGAAATACCATTGGGTTTTACGACATATTTTTCTACAATATTTTTCCAAACTTATGGTACTCAAAAAATTACCACAGCAGTTTCAAATATTCTAGAACGCACTAGAGAAGATAACTTGATAGTTTAAAAGTCATATATACCCTCGGTGGGACCTAGGTGGATTTTTGAAAAATATTACAGAAAAGTTAACTTTTTTACCTCTTTGGTCAAACTCTTCGGTCAAACTCTTCCTAGGTATAGGACCTTTTTGCCACCGCAACCTTTCTAACAACGTTGAGAGCGTCTACTACTTGGAAATGGTTTTATAATGAAACACGCATGAGTACTAAGTACTCAGTGAGTGGATAACCAGTAAAAATATTAATAGTAACATCAAACTTTACCAGAAGTAAGAATAAGTTCGAATATTTTAATAGTTCAAATATTCCAAATTAATATAAAGGAATCGTTAAAAATAGAGATTTCCAGAAAATAGGCCCATGGGTTGAAGATACTGTTTGTCAAGTTCTCTACCCAAGCTGTCGCCTTGGCCCGGGGCCGACACTGGGTACCTGAGTTCCATCCTGCCCGACAATGTCGCAGAATGATCTCACAAATGCCTTGTGGGTTCCCTTCCGCGCCTCCCATCCAAGGCTAAACCACACTTACCCGTGCCCTTCAAAAGGCAGTCCGCGAGCTACTTAGTTTATGCAGTAACGGTAAATTCCCCTCCTTGTGCTGCTGCGAGTAACAAGCTTACGACACAGATCGCCTTTAAACAATATCATTTCATCACGCAAGATACTAGCATCAACATTTGCCAAGACATAGGTTCCTTTCTTAATCTATAAGTCAGGAAATAAATTTTATCTTAACACAGTAGGGTTTCAGGGAATCTCATAAATCATTTATCAATATTTTAATTTGAGAAATCCAAGTAGACCAAAACATTGAATCCAAAAATAATAAATCAAGTATGAAGGCAAATTTGAGTTAGTCATCTACTCACAACGATTGATTTGTTCTTGATCTTCACCTGCAGTTTGCTTTTCTTTAATTTATGCAGTGCTTATATACATCATTGAATGTTGGATACATTCCAATGTTTCAAATATGGACTACTAACATTACACCATTTCTAACCTATATGCATGGAATGCATTAAATGCAAGACCAATTATTAATTTTTCTTGATTTCTTCTTTCTCCCTAACTAACCCATATATTTTTCTTTCATCAATTTCCACTCAATTTGTAAACAACCAATACCAGTTGCACTTCAACATTTTCGGCCAACACTCCCAATTTTACCTAATTGATATTTGTTCATTTCTCAAATTTCTATCTTCATATTTACACTTAAACTACTCTAAACATATAATTAAACTAATTAAATCTTGCAAATTGGGCATACTAATATTTTCCTTTAAAATTTTCAGCACCCATTTATTTATTTTGTAAATTCCTTCTTTAATTCATTCGAAAATCAAATCCTAGCAATTTAATTCTCCCACACTAATTTAATTCAACTTATAAATTCTTTTAACACACATATATTTCATGAATCAAAATTTTACAACATAATCATTCTTTTCTTTCTTTTTTTTTCCCTAAATTTCACTTACAAAATTCACATTTTATGCCAAATTAACCTAATATTCATGATGAGCATGCCAAAATCTACTACATAACTTAAAATTAGGCATGCTTACCATATGATTTTTCCAACTTCAACTTAAACCTTAATTCTTCTTCTTCAAATTACTTCCAACCAAGCTCAAATCCCCCAAATTTGATAGAGGGCTATTGATGGGCTTGTTGAGAGCTTTAATTTGACTATAAACTTGGGGGGTTTTGGTGGATTAAACTTAGAAATTGGTTTGGTGGAAGAAAATGGGATTAGAAAAGGGAAAGTGATGGAAAAGAAAAGAAAGTTGAAATGTTCTTGAAATTTCAAGAACATGGTTCGGCTGTGGCCTTTAAATATGGCATGCTCATGACCAAATTAAATCTTATGGTAAAATGATCATTTTGCCCCCATGGATAATTTATCCCCGAAAAATTTGAAAATTTCACTTATGTCCCTAGTCAGTGCTAAACCTTATACACCATCCCAAATTATTTTTCAAGCCCTATTAAGTTATTTTACGCGTCACAGAATTCTCAAACTCCTTACCGTTTGTAAGCTATACTAGTTCAAATTTTTCCAGCATTTTCGTCAAAATTCTCTAACTACCCATTTTATACTATAACATTTTTCATACTCTAGATTATGAAATGCATGATACCATTTACTAACATAAAATTCATGAAGCGGGCAACTGTAAAATTCACGGAGCAGGTGATACGCCTACTACTCCATTAAAATAAATTTTGTCCTCAAAATTTCTACAAACCGAAAGTGGTAAAGAGGTGTGAGTGTTGTCTCTTCATCAGTTCCTCGGTTTCCCACGTGACTTCTTCGACTTGAGAATTTCTCCACAACACTTTAACCATCGGAATATTCTTATTCCTTAGTATTTTTATCTGTCTGTCGAGAATCTGCACCGGCTGTACTTCAAAGTTTAAATTCTCTTTGAGTTCAATCGGAGGAGCTTATAATATGTTAGAGGGATTGGGAACATACTTCTTCAACATCGATACATGGAACACATTATGTATTTTCTCTAGTTCCGCAGGCAACTCTAGTCTATATGCAACCGGACCGATTCGTTCAACACTTTGAATGGCCCGATGTAGTGAGGATTCAGTTTTCCTCTCTTTCTGAATCTGATAATGCCCTTCCAAGGTGAGACTTTCAAAAATGCCATGTCATCTAGTTGGAATTCAAGCTCTCATCTCCGGTTATCCACATAGTTTTTCAGTCGGTCTTGGGCCGTTTTTAGCATTTCCCGAATAATTTGAACTTTCTCTATAGTAAGATCGAATAGTTCAGCACTCTGGAGCTTCCGCTCGCGAACTTCATCCCAACATACTAGTGTCCGGCACTTTCTCCCATGCAATGCTTTATATGGTGCCATGCCAATACTAGCTTAGTAGCCGTTATTGTAAGCAAATTCCACCAATGGCTAATGTTGATCCCAACTTCCAGTAAAGTCAATCACACAAGCTCTAAGCATATCTTCTAATGTTTGGATGGTCCTTTCTGACTGTCCATCTGTTTGATGGTGGAGAGCTGTACTAAATTTCAAACCAGGGCCCATGGCTTTCTGAAGTTTGGGCCAAAATCGAGATGTAAATCTAGGATCTTGATCTGATACAATAGATACTAGGGCACCATGCAGTCGAATAATTTCATTAATGTATAGCTGAGCTAACCTGTCAAGGGAATAGGTACTATGGATGGCAAGACAGTAGGCGGACTTTGTCAGGCGGTCAATAATCACCCAAATAGTATCGTGGCTGCGTTGTGTTCGAGGTAGCCCGAGCACAAAATCCATAGTGATGTGTTCCCACTTCCATTCTAGAATAGGTAATAGTTGTAAAACACCCACTGGTTTTTGGTGTTCTGCCTTTACTTGCTGACACACTAGGCATCCTACAACAAAATCAACTATTTCTCTTTTCATTTCCGGCCACTAATAGCTTCCTTTTATGGTTCCATACATCTTTGTGCTTCCAGGATGCGTGGCATAGGCTGAAGAGTGAGCTTTTCCCAGTATAGCCTTTTTCAATTCAACATTGTTTGGAATACATACTCGACCATTCATTGTTAAAACACCATCTTCTCTAAGTTGCATCACACTGCTTTCATGACTTTGTATTTTCTGAAGTTCTTACTTCAACTTCTCATCAGTTTTCTGTACCTCTCGGATTTGATCAACTAGGGTGGGGCGCACCACAAAACTAGCTACTAAGGCATTATCTACAGTATTTTCTAATTGAACACCCATAGCTTTCATTTTTAATAAAAGAGAAAGATGTGAGCTTTTTACAGAAACCAGTGTAGTGTTTGACTTTCGGCTAAGAGCATCAACTACCACGTTCGCCTTTCCAGGATGGTAATCAATAATCAAGTCATAATCTTTTATCAACTCTAACCATCGTCTTTGTCTCAAATTCAACTCCTTCTGGGTGAGTAAATATTTCAGACTCTTATGATCAGTAAATATTTTGCACCTCACCATAAATATAATGTCTCCAGATCTTCAACGCAAACACAACAACTGCCAATTCTAAGTCATCGGTAGGATAGTTCAATTCATATTTCTTCAATTGTCTTGAAGCATATGTAATAACCTTCCCATCTTGCATTAGTACACACCCCAATCCTTGTTTAGAGGCAGCACTGTAGACTATGAATTCCTTCCCACTTGAGGGAAGTGTAAGCACAGGGGCTGAGGTTAATCTATCCTTAGGCTCTTGAAAGCTCTTTTCACAGTTATCATCCCACTCGAACTTAACTTCTTTACCAATAAGTCAAGTCAGTGGAGCTGCTATTATGGAAAATCCCTCGACAAATCTCCTATAGTACCCTACCAAGCCGAGGAAGCTTTTAATTTCAATGACATTCTTTGGTCGCTCCTACTGCAGTATAGCTTCAACCTTTTTGGCGTCCACAAATATTACGGCTTTAGAGACTACATGACCAAAAAATACCACCTCTCGTAGCCAAAACTCACATTTAGAAAATTTGGCACACAGTTGTTTCTCACGCAACGTTTGTAGCACAATTCTCAAATGTTGCGATTGTTCTGCATCATCTTTAGAATGCACCAATATATCATCAATGAACACAATAACAAACTTATCCAAATAAGGGTGAAATACCCGATTCATCAAATCCATGAAAGCTGCAGGAGCATTGGTTAACCCAAACGACATTACCATAAACTCATAATATCCGTATCAGGTTCTAAAAGCAGTCTTTGGAATATCAAATTCTTTGATTCTCAGCTGATGATACCCCGATCTAAGATCGATCTTGGAAAATAAGTGGCACCCTACAGCTGATCAAACAAATCATTCATGCGGGGTAAGGGATATTTGTTTTTGATAGTCACCTTATTTAGCTGGCGATAATCAATGCACAACCATAAGGTACGATCGTTCTTTTTCACAAATAAGACTGGAGCACCCCAAGCCGAAGTGCTAGGTCGAATGAAACCATTATCAACCAAGTCCAGTAATTGAGTTTTTAGTTCATTCAATTCAACTGGTGCCATCCTATATGGTGGAATGAAAATGGGTGTAGTTCTTGTAACGGTGGTTGGTACTAGCTTGCGTTTCCTCTTTTGTCAAAGCAAACAATCAAGTCTAAACTCGAGTCTGGGGTTGTTGTGTTCCATGAATCGGTGTAGTATTCTTTGCACTCATCCTATTCCTAACATTAGGTCGCTGTGATTGAGGTGGCCTTCCTCTCAAACCAGTCATATAGCCTGAAGAAAGTGGGATACCAGCAGGCCCTTGCCCAAGTTCAGGGCAAGCATTTCGCATGTGGCCGGGCTGCCCACACTGATAACACCTCAATGGTTCTCTACAAGGGTTGGGGTGATGCTTTCCACAATTTCTACATTTATCAAAAGTACTCTGCCCCTTACCAATATTTGCTCTGGGAGTAAAACTAATTGGCTTCTGCCGTTGTTAAGGTGGCGGCCTCACCGAACTCACTAAACTGCCACTACCCGAAATAGTAATACCTTTAGTTTTTTTAGAGGGCTGAAAGCTAGTTAATCCCGCTCCTTTCCTCTTGAAAGTCTCTGTGGCTATTGTCTTCCCTTTGGAAGCAATCAACTTTTTCGCACGTAAGGCTAATTGAATAATGTGTTTACTGCTTTCGTCACCTGTCACTCTCATCTGTTCCTTGATTTCTAGTCTAAGCTTAGATTCAAATAATGACGCTTGATCACAATCATCCTTGACCATGTCTCCCACAAAAGGAAGTAATTCATTGAATTTCGCCTCAAATTCCTCCACAGAGCAGTTTCCTTGTTGTAGCTGTATAAACTTTTCCCGCTTCTCTTTTTTATTGAAGCGAGTATAATATTTGGCATCAAATTTGGCAAGAAACATCACCCACGTGATTGGAGTAGCGGTCCGTGCCTCTACATTCTCCCACCACTTTTCTGCTGCTCTTCAAGCATTTAGGTAGCTATTTTCAACTTCATATCATCATTAACCTTTAGATCGATCATTGTCTGATCTAATGTCTTGATCCAATTCTTAGCTACCACTGCATCTAAATGACTTTTAAATGGTTGACACCTCAGATCTATAACTGACTTCATCTTCTTTGCAATATCACAATCAGATGGAGGTGGATCTACTTGTGTAGGTGGCGGGGGATGAACTAGAAGTGGTGTCTAGCCATGTTAGAATTGAGCTGACATCGCATTCCAAATTGCCATGAATGTCTGGTAAAATTCAGAAAGAGATTGTTGTGGAGGTGGTGGGGCTACAGTTGTTGGAGGAGGAGGAATGGGTGGTGATGAGGGTAATGGTAGCTCGTGTGAACCCGCGTAAAATGCCATAGGTTCCTAGGGAGTACGAGAACGTTGCCTAACTTGACTCAGCCTTGGCGATCTCCAACTTGGTCGACTGCGACCGTGTTGTCGCCGTGGTGGCATCGTGCGATCTATAAAGAAGGGAATTAGGCTCAAAATAACTAATCCAACATGAAATATGCATGCTCTAAAAGTTTGACCAAGGTTGACCCAAGTTGACTAACTTTCACCGGGTCCCACTGACACTGACAGTATCGAAATTTCAGTTTAAAACCTCAAGCTCTGATACTAATCGAATTGTCATGCCCCGACACAATGTTCGAGCACGTAACAAATCGCCGCGAATCCTTAAAGTGCATTCTATTACGTTAGAATACACTCCAAAGTTTTGCAAGGCTAAAGTGGTAATTTTATATTTTATTTTCACGCAGCAATCACGCAGTTCTCAAGTTTCAATAGTTTATAAGAATATAGAATCATTCAGTGCAAAAAGATAGCAACAATTATTGGAATAAAAATTCAAGTTGCAAACTTGCATGTATTTACAGAAATGCCATTGGGTTTTACAACATATTTTCTACAATATTTTCCCAAACTTATGGTACTCAGAAAATTACCACAACAGTTTCAAATATTCTAGGACGTACTAAAGAAGATAACTGGATAGTTTAAAAGTCATATATACCCTCGATGGGACCTACGTGGATTTTTAAAAAATATTACACAAAAGTTGACTTTTTTACCTCCTTGGTCAAACTCTTCCTAGGTATGGGACCTTTTTACCACCGCAACCTTCCTAACAACGCGAAGAGCATTTACTACCTGAAAATTGGTTTTATGATGAAACACGGATGAGTACTAAGTACTTAGTGAGTGGATAACCAGTAAAAATATTAATGGTGACATCAAACTTTACCAGAAGTAAGAATAAGTTTGAATATTTTAATAGTTCAAATATTCCAAATTAATATAAAGGAGTCGTTAAAAATAGAGATTTCCATAAAATAGTCCCATGGGTCGAAGATCCTATCCGTCAAGTTCTCTAACCAAACTGTCACCTTGGCCCGGGGCCGACATTGGGTAACTGAGTTCTATCCTGCCCGACAATGTCGCAGAATGAACTCACAAATGCCTTGTGGGTTCCCTTCCGCGCCTCCCATCCAAGGCTAAACCACACTCACCCGCACCCCTCAAAAGGCGGTCTGCAAGCTATTAGTTACTGCAGTAACGGTAAATTCCCTTCCTGGGGCTACCGCAGTAACAAGCTTACGACCCAGATGGCCTTTACACAATATAATTTCATCACACGAGATACTAGCATCAACATTTCCCAAAACATAGGTTCCTTTCTTAATCCATAAGTCAGGAAATAAATTTGATCTTAACTGTCACGCCCTGACCCGCAGGCTCGGCCACGCGACAACAGCCGGTACCACTTCGAGATGCGTGCCTCGTCAGGCGGGCAACCAAGATGGCACAAGGCTTAAAAATAAAGGATATTCGAGCAATATATGAAAACATACTAAATTATCATAGACAATATAGTTCAAAAATATTTCAAAATAAAGTGTCACATTTTACGGTGTTCCAATGCAGCGGAAAGTATTATATAAATACATAAGTGTATATGTAAGATGTAATAATATTCCGAGCCAAGATACACAAAGCGAAAGGGGTGGCACCTACATAATCGTGTCCACAGTGCCGTACTGGGATCACTGGCCACCAGGACGTCCACCGTCCAAAGTCTGATGATCTGAGAACAAAAGTGAATGGGGTGAGTACATAAACTTGTACCCAGTGAGAGACTCGGTTATAAAGACCGATAATCTCAGGCTGGGGATATGAAATAATCCAAATATAAATTTAATAAATCATTTACTGAAATATATGAAATCCCAAACCAAATCAAATATCAAATCAATAACAATATATCCAAATAGGCTGGCATCTGAAATTGTCCCAATAAGGTATACCCGTGCACTGGGTATCCACTGGACCGTCAAGGGTTACTTTATACTTTTAAAACATTTTTCTTACTCTCTGGCCCATTCCCTTGACGTTTGCCTTGCTGTGGTGGAACACAGCATCTGGAGTCCTGGCGAGTTACCCTACGCGCCTCTCCCAACCAGGCTCTACTCACCATGCCCCTCGATAGGCGGTCCACGGCTGAGTATCACGCATGCTCTCAAACTCGGTCCACGCTCCCGCAAATCGGAGCCCCGAGGAATCCCACTCAATCTCTCATCTCTCAGGGGTATCGTTCCCCAAACAATATTCAATAATATCAATTTATAAAATATTTGATATTCCCACCCTTTAAATCATTTGTAAACTCAGTGTGTGAGGGTGGACAATTCATACCCCAAAACATATATAAACAATTTAATAAAGCATTTATAAATAAATTTGAAAACGGTTAACCCTCAATGGTCAACCAATATAATCCAAGCCACTCACTAGTGAGGAGAGTTGTATACTCCCCGATTACCCACGAATGCCTTAGCTCAAATTGCTACCGGTCCAAATCTCGTACAATCACGTACCTAAATAATCAAATTAAAATCTAATTTGATTAATAAAATATTCAACCAACAATCAAGTCATAAAACAACACCAATTAAAGGTCTCGGAATAAAATTGGGAAGTCCGGGAGTCAATTGAAGCTAATTGGAGTCAATTGGGGTCAAATGGGGTCTAGGGCTACAAAATTACCAAAATGCCCCTAGTGGTACAGTACCCTTGTCGGCAGATTGCTCACTCCCGGGCGGGAGTGAGCCAAAATGGGATTAAATCCCAGAAATCAACAGCTCCGACGCGGGACTCACCAGGTTCGGCGTCGGACCTGTTTACAGCAAAGGGCCGTGATCGGCCTTTCATCAAATCGAGCTCGGTTTGAGTTCGACTCACAACCAATCCGCACCAAAATTGAAACACAGCAAGTTAAACACATGATCTATGGATTCACAGCTTCAAGAACGGAATCAAACAACCAATCATGCTCGAATTTTGGATCAAAACATTAAGGGTTGACTTATTTCTGGCAAAACAGAAATCACAACTTCAATCAACGAATTCTCTTAGCACATACCATGAAATCAAGCATATAAACTATCAAATTAAAGCTTGATGAGTCTAGAACAACATACCAAATTCTCAGCTTCAACCCATAGTTGAATCAAAAGATATGAGCTGATGAACAATCTGTCGCCAAAATTCCAGATTTCTAAATTTGGTGATTTTCTTAGAAATCTTGGTGTTTTGATCTTCAAGAAGGCAAAAGAAGTTGATATTGATGATTGATGAAGTGTTTGAAGAGGGATTAAGAGTTTGATTCTGAAGAATTTGGAAAAGAAAGCTCGGGGAATTGAAGAAGAAGAGGAAATGTGAAAATGGGGGTCTTGGCCATCCAAGACCCCTTTTAAAATTAACAGGTCCGGCATCGGAGTCAACAATTTTTAAGTTGACTCCGGTCAAATCGGCCCAATTTCCTAGGGTCTCCATTCCAAGTGGGGCCCACATCCCCGGACTTCAATTTTAGGGTTTTTAAGCTTGAAATCGAGCTATATGAAGTTTAAAACATCCATGGAAAGTCAAATTTGGTATATTGACAAGACAACAATACATAAATATTCAACTTGACACGTGCGGACTAGGTTCGGGCGTGTCATTAACACAGTAGGGTTTCAGGTAATCTCATAAACCATTTATCAATACTGTAATTTAAGAAATCGAAGTAAACCAAAACATTGAATCCAAAAATAATAAATCAAGTATAAAAGCAAATTTGAGTTAGTCATCCACTCACAGTTCTTGGCGATTGATTTGTTCTTGATCTTTGCCCGCAGTTTGCTTTCCTTTAATTTACGTAGTGCCTATATACAACATTGAATGTTGGATATATTCCAATGTTCAAATATGGACTACTAACATTACACAATTTCTAACCTATATGTGTGGAATGCATTAAATGCAAGACCAATTACTAATTTTTCTTGATTTCTTCTTTCTCCTTAACTAACCCATATATTTTTCTTTCGTCAATTTCCACTCAATTTGTAAACAACCAATACCAATTGCACTTCAACATTTTCGGCCAACACTCCTAATTTTACCTAATTGATATTTGTTCATTTCTAAAATTTTCATCTTTATATTTACACTTAAACTACTCCAAATATATAATTAAACTAATTAAATCTTGCAAATTGGGCATACTAATATTTTCCTTTAAAATTTTCGGCACCCATTTATTTATTTTGTAAATTCCTTCTTTAATTCATTCCAAAATCAAATCCTAACAACTTAATTCTCCCACACTAATTTAATTCAACTTATAAATTCTTTTAACACACATATATTTCATGAATCAAAATTTTACAACATAATCATTCTCTTCTTTCTTTTTTTCCCCTAAATTTCACATACAAAATTCACATTTTATATCAAATTAACCTAATATTTATGATGAGCATGCCAAAATCTACAACATAACTTAAAATTAGGCATGCTTACCTTATGATTTTTCCAACTTCAACATAAACCCTAATTCTTCTTCTTCAAATTACTTCCAACCAAGCTTAAATCCCCCAAATTTGATAGAGGGCTATTAATGGGCTTGTTGAGAGCTTTAATTTGATTATAAACTTATGGGGGTTTTGGTGGAAGAAAATGGGATTAGAAAAGGGAAAATGATGGAAAGAAATGAAAGTTGAAATGTTCTTGAAATTCAAGAACATGGTTTAGCTATGGCCTTTAAATATGGCCATTGGTCATGTGCATGGCACATGATCAAATAAAATCTTATGGTAAAATGATCGTTTTGGCCTCATGGACAATTTTATGTCCGAAATATTTAAAAATTTCACTTATGTCCGTAGTTAGTGCCAAACCTTATAAACTATCCCAAATTATTTGTTAAGCCCTATTGAGTTATTTTGCGCGATATAGAATTTTCAAACTCCTTACCGTTTGTAAGCTATACTAGTTCGAATTTTTCTCACATTTTCGTCAAAATTCTCTAACTACCCATCTTACATTATAACATTTTTCATACTCTAGATTATGAAATGCATGATACCATCTACTCATGAAGCGGGTAACTGTAAAATTCGCGGAGCAAGTGTTAGATCTTTTCTCTCCAATGGCAGTCTCAGAAAATTTTGTCTGGTCAATATTTTTAAAAACCTCAATATAAAATCGTAATGATGGTTCTTTTTAGAAGAATTTTAGTCCAGTTCTATTTTTTATTTATTGCAAAAGAGGGACAAAAATTGGCTTATTAGAGAGACAAAAATTGACTCATTATACTGTTGGAGTAGAGCTGTCGAAAGTTGACATGACCCGAGAAACTCACCCGAAACCACCCGAACCTGTCCGATTCAAAAATTTATTTAACCCAAAACCCGTTTGAACCAAAAACCTATTTAACCCGAAATCCGTTTGACACGAAACCCAGAAACCCGAGAGACTAACCAAAATAACCCAAGAAAATAATTGAATAACTTTGTAGACCTGCTTAAAATTTATCTTTTAATTAATAATATTATTAATTAATTAATTATATGATATATATAGATATATTAAAGGATAAATTACATATTTACTTTGTTAAAGCAATGTACTCCCCCATTCCAATTTGTTTGTCCATCGTCATAAATAAACAATTAATAAATTTAAATTCTCAATTTTATTCTTACTTTTCTATTATTGCTATCACATCATTACACAAATCCCTAAAAACACTTACAAATATTAAGGATAATAAAGTAATTATGCTTAAGTCAATAACTTTTTCTTAAACTTTGTGAAAATCAATAGGGGACAAACATTTTGAGACCGAGAGAGTATAACTTATACTTTATAGGAAAAAAATTTATTAATAATGTTAATTTAATTAATACATTATACATTTAATTAATTTAATTTTAATTTGGGATAATTTTTTATAAAATCTCATTTAAGAGACAAATCAAAAAAATTCAAAACCTAAAAAATCCTAAATCCAAATAACCTGAGGACCAAATCTAAAAAACCCGACACCCGAAAGACCTTAAACTCAAATGACCTGAAGCCTGAAAAACCGAAACCCGAAAGACCCGAAAACCCAAAAGGCCCGAAACTCGAAAAACTCGAACTCAAATGACCCGGAACCCAAAATGAACAGAAAATAGTTTTTAACCCAAATTGACCCCGACCTTGCTAACCCGTATCCGAAACTCACCCGACTCACTTGATTTGACACCTCTACATTGGGGCATTTTTAATCCACCAATACACCTAATGATAATTGTCCCTATTTTATTTATTATGTTTTTTTTTTTTTTTTCATGAGTAGCTAAATTTCCTTGTTAGGGATTTGGATAGATCTTTCTAGGGATTTTAATTTAGTTATTGTATGAGTTAATTTTTTTTTGGTGGGTTAAATTTACTTTTATTTTTAAATTGGGTTGTATACCTGATTACTACATAATCATTTTTAGGGATTGTGTGAGAGACTGAGAAATAAAGCATAATCTGTGTACTAGAAAAATAGATAAAACTAAAAAAAAATTACTCCTTGACCCCACCATTTCATAACCACCCCCCGGGCCCCTCCAATATCTAGCATGAGGTGTAAATGCACGTCATCTAATCTATGGCCCACTTGCAATTTTGTTGACTTTTCTTCCATTTGTTGCAAATGCCACTTTTATGGTCTCTCTCTCACTTATCCTTATCCTACTCTTTATGAACAAAAAAGACACTATGCTTTTTATCTATTCTCAAGCTCTCTTTTCTTTTCCTTCCGGATAGAAAAATATTAGTTACATAAAACCCAAATAAAAGAAGAAAGTTAAAAGTTTCAGAGCTTGAAGTCATGACTTATGAGTGATAGTTAGAAAATTATTGGATCATCTTGGTTTGTGGCTTTTCTTTAGTCTTTAAATTTGGCCGTTGAGACCACTATAATCATCATCCCTATATTGCAACTGCATTTGAGTTGAACTTGTGAATTGTGATAAGCCAACCTTGAATTGAACTGAATTAAGGTTAGCAAGATTGCTTCCATTTTAGAATTGAAGATCTAAGATTGAGATAAGCTGTGAAACCAAATTTGGGAAGGGTAATAACTATTTTTGTAGTTAATAGAAAAATCAAAGAATTTTTTCATGGCTTACTGTGTATCTAAAACTGAAGTTTATCTGCGAAACCAAGTTTGGTATTGGAATTGATATTAAAATGGAGATTGTGTTGTTAAGGATTAAAGAAAATATTATGCCTCGACCTGCAGGCTCAGCCACGTGATAACCACCATACTATCTCCAAGTACGTGTGTGTACTATGCATTGGAAGCAGCATAAGGCATAGTATACATAGTACAAAACAAATATCAAGTATCATTTCCATAAAACAATATTTTAGTAATTTAAAATAATGCTTTTAAATATAACATAATATATATGAAAGTCCCTCGAGGATAAAATATCAAAAGATAAAATATTCACTAATGTGTAGAGAGATACAAAACAAAACACAACGGAATTTAAATACACCATTAGATCACTAAATGCTTAGAAAGAAGCACGTAATAGGTAAAAAATTAGTCTACACGTCCTACGAGGGAACAGCTCCTCAACGAGCCTCAAGCTTGAAAACAAATGAAACCACGAGAGTGAATCCACCGACTAAGTGATGTGGTTTGAAAACAATATAAAAGACTAAAGATGGTGGAGAATTTAATGATACAAAAACTCATTTATAAATCGTCAATTTACTTCACGAAATTTTCTCACCAATAAATCATTTCATTTTAAAACTTGTAGCATATAATGATAATAAAGCAGTAGAAAGTGACCGAGTTCATCCGTCGATGAACTGGCATAATTGAAAGCAATCCTCATCAAATCAACATATAAAATAATATAAATATAGTGTGTCCACTCTCCAATGTTGTCATTTGTCATCTTAATGACTACATTGCCTTTGGCGAGTTACCCATTCACACCTCTCTGTCCCAAGGGTAGTGCCCTTGTGCTTCTCGTATGGACGGCCCATAAGTCACTAACAGCTAGCAAATGCCCCTTATGGGCAGGTCCCTCATGGATCAATATAAATGTCACTTATGGACGGGCCCCTTATGGACCAATATAATCACCATAAACTAGCAAGTCTATCAAAGACTCTTATCACGCCTCGTAAGGGTTTATAGAAAATCAATTTAAGACATTTCATATATAGCATATAATATAATTCAACTTGCCCTCATAATTATTTGTGAATACTAGTGCTGTCACGCCCCGACCCGCCCGGGTCGGCCACGTGGTAACCGCCGCGATACCTCGTAGTACATGCCGACCTGTCACGCATCCGAAGCACCGCAAGGCAAAGAAATGGATATCATCACTGTAAAACAATACTAAAATTTTATTAGAAATCATTTAATAAAATAATTAACTTTAAAAGTAATACCAATGGACTAATTTAAAAGAAATACCTACGCAGCGAAAACTACTAAGCCTAAGCCACCGACGCCTCCTAGTGAGCCTCTGATCTATCAGCTGACCTCGTACGCAGATTTGCATCCATCCACATTGGATACAGGTGAGTGACAAAGGTTCCATGAATCTCCATTGTGGTTAGGGAAACAGAGGAAATCCAAAACATAATAATAAAACAAATATTTTCTAAAATCTCTTTCTAGTTCTCTAGCGAGAACCTTCTTTTAAAACAATTTAAATAAATATATACATATCTAAAATGGGTTGGCCTTTAATATACTGAAGGCTCGACCCGTAGGTCATATGCCTAACTACACCGAGGGCTATCTATTTTTTTTTAAACATTTTCAATTTTCTCTTTCTCTAACCTGTTCCCTCAATGGTGCCAATTGCTGTGGTGGAACACAGCTATCTTTGAGCCTTGGAGAGCTTCCCTACGCACCTCTCCCAGGGTCTCCACTCACCGTGCCTTTCAAAAGGTGATCCATGACTACTTCTCTATGCATGCCCATTAACTCGGACCACGCTCCCTCAAATCGAAGCCTCGAGGAATCCTCTCAGTCGCTCATCTCGCATCGCATCCATATATAAATATATATATATATATAGATATATAAATATAAAACATATATATATTTAAAGCATATAAACATACATATAAGCACACACACATAAACCTTTATATTTCCTTTTTAAAACATCCCACTCTCTACGTGGGTATATCACCATGAACAAATGTGTGTGTATGGATTTCCTGTATCCCCAAACCTTTGAAAGCATTTATGTTTTTAAAACCTTTTTAAAACCTTTGTTCCCAGTGGCTAAACAAAGAAATCTAAGCCACTCACAGTGTTGGGAGGTTCGTATACTCCCAAAGGATCCACGTAGATAAGTCTCTAAAGCATCGCCGCACTTGATCGTCTAGAAGCCTA
The DNA here is from genome assembly GCA_030664755.1 of Microcos paniculata. Classification (NCBI taxonomy): domain Eukaryota; kingdom Viridiplantae; phylum Streptophyta; class Magnoliopsida; order Malvales; family Malvaceae; genus Microcos; species Microcos paniculata. Next base: position 30,944,971 of record CP131459.1, on the reverse strand, counting down.
TTACACGGAAATATAAGTTAGCATTCATAATCAACTATGAATGCACCTATGAGGCTCTAGCATGACCTAAGACTGGGCTTGGATTTGATTTGAGGCTTAAAAAAGTGTCTAGGAAGGTTTGGGGTCAAAATCAGACACTTAATAAAAAAATTATGAAAATACCCCTAGGGCCCTTGGGCCTCTCGCCCGGACTAGGCCGGGCTCCGCTTGGGTTTGGGCAAAAAAAGCCACTCGCGTGGGTTGGGCCGAGCCCTGCACAAGATTGGGCCAAGTCCAGAGCGAGACTTGGGCCAAAAGCCCATTCCCACATTGGTTGGGCCAAAAGCCCACTCCTACCCCGCGTGGGAGACCGACCAGGGACTCGGTCAGTTCCTTATCGATTTTCACACCCGTTTCTCCTCCTTTCGATGCACAAATTTAGAAAAACAATCCTCATGATATCCATGATAGATTCATCGAAGCAGAAACGAGAAATACTGGCCAATATCCGTAGATCTGAAATCTAAACTTAAATTTGGTAAAAAGCCAAACTAAACTTTAAACTCAGATCTACTCTAAACCGATGCATAGAAATGTGTGAAAACTTAATATAACGTAGATCGAGGTGAGTGGAATAACACATTAGAAACTCACCTTGATCCTTCATTGGGATTGTCTGGATCTGACAAAAAGGCAAGATGCCTCCGTTTTGGCTTCAAAAGAGAAAAGAGAGAAAAAGTGAAAGAGGGGGAGAGGCTCAGCCTCCCCCTATTTATAGACGAGTCCGACATTGGATCTACTCGGGTCCCGGGTTAGACTTTCTTCCCTTTTTCTAATCTCTTCAATTCTCGACCATTGGCTTAATTTTCCAATTTCTTACACCAATGGGCCCCATAATTAGTTGTTATGGACTTAAAAGTAGTCCGATTGGTGTTTGATTATTTCCATGCATGGTTAATTAATTTATCTTCCAGCACTGTCTTATCCTAATTTTCACCTCTCTTCTTAATCAGACACATGCAGACTGACGTATTATCCACTTAATATGCCATCTTATACTATTCCGTTTGTACGGAAAAGTTGGATTAGGTCCGAGTGTGTCAAGTGCAGTGGCTAACTATATCCCAAAATATACAAAAACATTTAGTTAAAACAATTATAAAACTAGTGCCATCTGTCACGCCTTGACTCGTGGCTTGGCCACGTGACAATTGTCGTACCACCTCGAGATGCATGCCTTGAAAAGCGAGCTATCCAAGATGGTGCAAGGCAAAAGTAAGGGGTATACGAGCATATATGAAAACATATAAGAAATAATATAGAGAATATCATTAAAATGTTTTATATAGTATAAGTGGCATATTTTACGATACAAATATGCAGCGAAAGAAAATAATAATATAATGCCGTACACTACTATTTTGAACCAGGATTCACAAGAGGGACTAGGTGGAACCTATAAAATCGTGTCCACAAGTGATATACCAAGATCATTGTCCACCGGGATGCCTGTTGTTCGAAGCCTGATGACCTGACAACAAAAGGTGAATGGTGTGAGTACAAATATATATGTACCCAATGAGGGACCCGGTTATAATGACCGATCACCTCAGACTGGGGATATGAAATAATCCAAAACTCATTTATTAAACCATTTAGTAAAATCATATGAAATCCCACACCAAAACAAATAACATATATAAAAAATGGGCTGGCATTTGAAATTGTCCCAAAGGTACACCCGTGCACTTGGGTGCCCCATTGGACCATTGTAGACACCTTTTATTTTGGCAATTTAATTTCTTTGCTCTCTTTCTTTAGTTATTCTCATATTTTTTTTTATCTCTTATCTCACCTTATTTCATTTTACTACCTTTAACTCTTTTTCTTTTATTTTTATTTGCAAGAATAATTGGACTATGAAGTGCTAAGCCCAAGATTGAGGGTCCATATTTTTATTGAAGAATTGGAATACAAAAAGGCAGCCCAAAATTTCAAAGCCCAATTGAAGTGTCAAATATATTGAGTTGGACCTAATGCCTAATTACACTTAGTAAGCCCAAATCCCTGTTACACCCAAATCAGTTGACCCAACAGACTCAAGACCCAACTGCCAAAACGACAGCATTTTAGATGTTGCTATCTTTACTTCTTGTTCATTCTTCACAACGATGTCGGATTGGAAGGTTGCTTGCCAGATTCAGCAAAGCAAAAAGAAATCGGCCTGCAAAGGAGCAAAACAGAGAGGCAAATCGAATTAGCAACTTAAACAGGGGTAATACAGAGCAATTAAGCAAACAAGGCAGGGCGGTAATTCGGCTACTTATCTTAATGGCAAATTTGGCAAGCTAACTCAGGCTTAGTCCCTACTCCTCATTTCCTTCAGCTCCGAGATTCCCTTCTTGTAGTGGCTGCGCCAAAATCGCTGCTCCCTACAAACAGACAAAAATCACAGCAGCCAGCAAAATTCTCTTGACTCTCTCTCACACTTTCATAGCAACACACGTACAGCCAATAGAACAGTACCATTTCAGCAAGCAGCAAAAAAAAAAAGCGAGAAATTCACAGCGAGTAAAAGAAAGAAGAAATTTTCACCTCTTTTGTTGGTCGTTGGATTTTTCCTCAAAGCTTTCCCCTGTCATTGATTAAAAATTCTTCCCCAAGTCTTCTGAAAGCTACAAAGGGCCTCTCCAAGCCCATTTACATGAACTGCAGAAACAAACAAAAAGAAAGCGTGTGAGAGATGTAAAACCGTTGATCTTAGGGTTAAAAATTCATTTTCTAACCCTTAGATCAGCAAATCCCCCACATAAAAGCAACAGTTTAGAAAAAAAAAAGGGCCGAATCCCATTTTTCAACAAATTTTTAAGGGTTCTTGCTTTCGGTCCTAGGGTTTTTTCAGAAACTAGACAAAGAAAGAGTAAGAGGGAGCCAATTGGAAGTAACAAGGAAAGGGAGTCAAAGGAGTTTCAGTTTCCGGCCATTTGCCTCATTGGTTTTCTTTTAAAAGGAGAGTAGGGTTCAGAAATTGGGGCATTTTGATAGAGACCTCTGTTTGAGAATCGGTTCTGTGTTTATGTTGTAGAGGAGAGATGGATCAATATACTCAAAGTGCAAAGCAATCTGACGGCGAGATTAGCGGCATCTGAGGGTGGAAGTTTCGATTCAAAGAAGAAATTCCAAGTTCCCTTTGGTTGCTGTTCACTAGTTCATTTGGTGAAGTGATTAAAGAAAGATCGAATTGATTGTAGTAGACGATGGTTTGAAGGTCAATAAGTGATGAAAAGAAAGTGAGTTGGGATTCGACGAATAAAGAGGAAAGAGGAAGAAGAAAACGGCTGGAGCAGAAAAAGGTTTCAAATATCCAAAAAACGCAGAACCATATTATTTGGGTACTACCTTTCTCACTTCCCTGGTTTCCATTTGTTTGTGTTGAGATTATATTCGGATTGGGCTTTTGTAATTGTTAAGTTATGATTGCTGTTTGGGTTAAGTTGGTCGTTGATTTTGATTGCTTTATGCTTTAACCAAACCTGGTCCATTTCTAAATCAAACAGTCTGGGTCTATTTCATTATGTTTGGGCTTGTAGACTTCAAGTTATGTAACTGGGCATGCAATGTCAGGACGTGTGTGCTTGTATCCATTTGTATGGACATGCATTTACTTATTATTAGTTGATTAGTTAAGAATAAAAAGGTTTTTTTTTAATTAAAAAAATGGAAATCCGTGTAACCAGTTTAGGGACTAGCCATTTAGTTCATGCTATTACCTGTACATCACAATAGTTATATTGAGTCTATATACATATTTAATTTGCATCTTAGTTTCTTGATAGTTATTAATTTTAATTAAATAAAAATGCATTTTCTAAGGATGGTTTCAATTTTTTTTTTCTTTCTTTCTTTTCTAGTTTCATACCATGTTAGATAGTTAAGTCCGTAAATTAGGTCCATTCATTTTTTTATGCCATTTCAATATTTTAGGATCATCTAATACTCATGTTATTTTAATATTTTTAGGCCTATTTAATATGCATGCCATTTTTGCATTCTTGGGCTCATTTAATATTCATGTCTTTTTTAAATTTTAGAATCCATTCCATATTTATGTCATTTTAGTAGATTAAATCATTTTAATATTTTTATGTCATTTAGTAATTAGGGTTATTTATATTTTAGGATTAAGCCCATTTGCATTTTAGTTATAGGCCCATTTCATATTTTATGTCATTTAGCATGTAAGCCCATTTGCATTTGGTAACTAGGCTCATTAACATTTTAATATATCATTTAACTTGAGCCCATTAGCATTTTAATATGTCATTTAGATTATGCCCATTAGCATTTTAATATGTCATTTAGATTATGCCCATTAGCATTTTAATATGTCATTTAGTTTAGGCCTATTAACATTTTAATATGTCATTCAACTTGAGCCCATTAGCATTTAAATTTATGTCATTTAACTTAGGCCCATTTGCATTTTAGTTATAAGTCCATTTTATATTTTTATGTCATTTAGCATGTAAGCCCATTTGCATTTGGTAACTAGGCTCATTAACATTTTAATATGTCATTTAACTTGAGCCCATTAGCATTTTAATATGTCATTTAGATTAGGCCCATTAGCATTTTAATATGTCATTTAGTTTAGGTCTATTAGCATTTTAATATGTCATTTAACTTGAGCCCATTAGCATTTAAATTTATGTCATTTAGCTTAGGCCCATTTGCATTTCAATTCATGTCATTCAACTTAGGCTCATTAGCATTTTTAATATGCCATTTAGCTTAGGCCCATTACCATTTAAATTTATGTCATTTAGCTTAGGTCCATTTACATCATTTATGCCATTTTAGAAAATAAATTCATGCATCATTAATTACTTGTTTAATATATATACTTAATATATTTCTTGTGCTAACCCATTTTATTGGCTTATCTTGTCCCATCATTTCATGCATTTAGTAATTAAATCATTGTTTTCAAAAATCACATGTGCATGGAAATCCCGATAATGGGGAGTCCGAGGGGATCACGTAATCACGAGGTTCTCAAAGGTTTCCTTTGGGTGAGGAGGCTTTCTAGTTCACCTTTTCGGAATTCCGGTTGGGCCTAGGAAGTTTTCAATAAACTAATTTCCACCCCAATTTCAAAAATACAAAAAATGTTTTAATCATATTTCAAAAATGGCATTAGCATACCATATTCATGATTTTCTCCAAATTTCCAAATTTTTTTTTCTTTTTCTTCAAATTTCCTTTCTTTAAAAAAACCCTAAAAAATCTTTAAAAAAAAATCCTCTTTGTCAATAAAAGGAATTTCGATTCCGACATAATTTTTAAAATCTAAAAATGGCTTTTTAGGAAGATCTCAAACTTAATCAATAGTTGAGGTTTTCTTACAAAATCAAACTTTGGTTAATTTCTTTAATCAAAGTTTTAAAAATGAGATCCAAAAATGAAAGGAATTAAATTATTCCAACATTATTTTCAAAAATGTCAAAAATGTCAAAAATGTCAAAAATATTTTGAAAGATTTCAATTAGACCCCTACATTGAAGTCTTTCCAATTAAAATTAATCTCTTTTTTAAAATCTTGCTTTTAATCAAAATCCATCATCAATAAAAGGAATTTGAATAGTTCCGAGATTAATTTCAAAAATCCAAAAATATTTTTTGAAAGATTTTAATGTAGCCATTAATAATTGGAGTCTTTTCAAATTCAATCCAATTTTGCTTAAAACTCAAACTTTTCTTTAACAAATTATGAATTTTCAACCTTTGATTTTAAAGCTTGTTTTTGGAAAGTTCTCAATTCGGTTATTCAACGTTGAGACCTTTATTTATTTATTTATTTTTTTCATGGATCTCATTAAATTGGATTTTCTTAAAGGGTGAACTAACCCATATCAAAAGGAGTTTTACTCCAACATTTGTAGATTCTTTATTTTAGTTTATTTTATTTCAATTCAAAAGAAACGTTTTTGTTATTAACCCTAAAACGAATTTTCACAAGGCTTTATGGTACCGATTTTCGAGCACTTCGGGGGTGCTAATCCTTCCTCGAGTGTAACCGACTCCCGAACTCAAAACTTGTTTTCATATACCAACATTTGTTTGACCTAAGATAATCTTTCTAGATTATGTTAAGTCAAACGGAGTCAAAATAGGTGGCTAACCTACCTAAACCAAATGGTTAGTGGCGATCCCTTTTCTTGTTTTCCAAATCCTTTTATTTCCCGTTGGACGGGTATTGAGACGTTTCGACAGATTGGCGACTCCACTGGGGAATATTTAGAGAGTCGAGCCATTTTTTGAAAAAGTCTTGTTTTCAACTTAGGGTTAATTTTGAAATGTTTTAAAGGTCGATTTCATTCATGAACATTCATATTTTTATATATATTCATTGATTTGGGCAAAAATGTAAATAAAGTTTCTTTTTGCATCTTACATTTGCATCACTAAGATTTTCCAAAATTGCATATTGCACCTTAAATTGCATCAATAAAACTTTTTCAAAATTGCATATTGCACCTTAAATTGCATCAATAAAATCCTTTTTTTTTTCAAAAATTGCATTTTGCATCTCACATTATTTGATTCATTTCATTATATTATGTGGCGTGACCTTGTTTTCCTTGTACATATTTTTATATACTTTGATTGATTATATATTTTCCCTATGTATATGTCTCGCATACTTCTTCTTTGGTCTTTGTTCATATGTATATTGTGTACGTCTTGTATGCTTATCTTTGCTTTTAATTGCTTTCATCGTGTATGCTTCTCACCTATTTTCCTGCCTTTCATTTCCTGTACATATTGCATGTCTCTTTTCTGTTCTTTATTTATACATTTATTCTTTTAAATTGGACTAATCGTTTATTTGATTGTTAATAGTATTTCTTCTCTATCCTCTTGTTGCGTTGGGGCATCATGTGGTGAAAGGCAATTGGTAAAGGTTGGTAGTCCCTCCCACACACAACACGATTCATAACATAAAGGTCCGGAATTCCGGGTCTTTCTCCAAATTAGAAGGAAGGTGCTTGTATCCTTCCACCCTGTCGTGTCTGCGATGGGTACCTTGTATAGAACTTCGAACCCTGCATGTAGAGTACCCATGAGGAATGCCCGCCTAAGTAGAGCCAAACCTTAAACCTAGGTAGAGCTAAACCCTTTTCGAGAGAAACTGATCTTCTTAGGACACAAAGGAGGGTCGCCTTCTGAACCTTGAACAATTCCTTTCATATTTTCTTGTACATATTATCTATTTATTACCTTGCCTTCTTTATTTCATGATGAAGTACTAATGTTCTTTCTTTTTTGTCTTGTTTTATGCTTCTCTTTTATGTACATCCATCATGCATTTCATCCGGGGGTCTATCCAAAGTGAATTTACTGCTAAAGGATTCCAATCATGGTAGAAGAAGGAAGGATAGATGTCATGGATCTTATGGACAAAGTAATCAAGGCGAAGGAAGGAAACGTCAGAATGAAGATTCATTTGGAACAAGTTAAGGATAATCACCTGAGATGGGAAATTGATGTATAGAGAGGGTTTGTTTAGGTTTGCAAACAGTATGTGGTTGATGGAAATGGCACAATGTTGTTATGAAATTGAAACTACTTTTTCCACTTTTGAAATGATTAGTTATCTTTAATAGCAAATTTGTTATGGATGGATCCCTATTGCATACTCCATTTGCATTTCTTTTACTGTTGTCAATATGATTATATTAACTAATTTATTTTGGTTTTTTGTTTCCTTTTCCTCTATCTCTGCATCCCATTCTATACATTTCATCATAGGAATCTATCCACAAAAAAGAAATCATAAAACAGAATTGATCCTGGCCGGTGGACAAAGTCAGAATGAGCGGCAACTACAAGATAACATGATGGACCAGTGGGTTAAGAGATGTCAATAACTCGAGATGGAGAATAAGATACTGAAAAGGAAGAAGGAGGAGATTTAGACTGAGAATGCTAAACTAGCAGTTGAATTAGAGAATGAGCATTCAGACAAGAATGCAACGTCCCTCAAGCATGCTAAGAGGCTTCGTCACGTTCAAAGGAAGTACCATCGAGAAAGGAGCAAAAGAAGTGAGGTAAAAAAGGCCAAACATGATCAAATGCTTGCAAATAGGTGGTTGAGACATAAGTTAAAAGATGAGAGACGCCGCAGTGCGAAACTGGAAAAAGAGATTGAACAGTGGCATCAGAAGACAGAAAATTCCCAAGCTTCATCCTTTGAAGGTCCGATTGATCAGCAAGAGAGTGCTCGAAATGCCAAATTGATGAAAGATGTAGAAGTGCTCAGTTGCAAGTTGCATAGGTTGCAAGAAAAATATGATGAGATAAAAGACGGAGCATAAATTATCGAAAGGGACGCCAAGGTTTGGCAAGAGAAGAACAAGCTAAACCGGGATTGCATTGAGAGCATGCTGGCAGAGATTGCTAAATTTGCTGAACAGTCCAAGAAACTCATGAATAATGCGAGATATTTATTTGCTCAATTACCACGGCACACACCTCTTGATATGAAGATTCCTGATTTTCTGATGCAGACAGCCAAACTCCGTGGTGACATAGTCTCGTATCATAAAGATGCTAGATTTATGTATGAACCACTATCTGATTACTGATTCGAGTGAATGATCTCCTGTTAGAAATGCCAGTTGAAAGATATTGCCTCTCTCTTGGATAGCTGTAAAAACTCTGAGCAGTTATTTCTGTTTATTTATCGGATGACTGTAAAATTTATAAACAGTTATGTGCAACCAGATTCTATTTATTTGCTGGATGACTGTAAACCTTCTAAGCAGTTTATTTCTACTTGCCGGATGACCGTAATCAGTATTTTGGGGATGATGGATGAAAGCTTCGTTTAATGGTCAATTTTATTTTATGGTTTAATTGTTGCGGATAGATTTTTATCATTACATGCATTGATCATTTACATCATTTATTGCATCAAAATCTCATTATTTTCATAATAAATATCCTGATTCATGTTTGTAATAATTAAAGGTTTCAAGATAGCGTCCCAAGCTCCCCGATACTACACTAGATTTCAGGCAAAAAAAATGGCAGAGCATAATACAGAGATAGAGAATCTGAAACGGACCAATGAGGATCTGACAAGAAAGTTGAATGAGGCAATGGAAAAGATCAATGAGTTGAGTATAATGGTCAGAGAGAATACACCTGCTCATGCTGGGACACCAATTCATGCTTCGGGGTACACGCCCGATACAACCCAACAAAACCTACCAACACTTAACATTCCTATTCCGCCGGTTGTGCCAGATACTCAAAATCAATACCCACCTCCACCGCCATATGGGGCATACCCTTATCCACCTCCACCACCTACCGGACCTAATGCTAGTGGGTTTGTCTACATCACTTTACCCACTCAAACTACCCAACCTACTCATGTCCCAATCATTAATGAGGGTACAACTTCAGCAAATCCAATGGTACTTGGCCCATAAATTTCTAAAGAAGCATTCTCGGATAGCAAAATGTTGAGCATGTTAGAGGAAAGGCTAAAAGCAATTGAAGAGGCACAGTATTATAGAGCTATGAATGCAGCTGACATTACCTTGGTTCCAGGCATTGTGATACCCCCGAAATTTAAAGTCCCCGATTTTGAGAAATACAATGGAATTAGATGTCCTCAAGAACATCTCACCAGTTATGTAAGGAAAATGGCAGCCTATGCCTATGATGACAAGCTCCTGATTCACTTCTTCCAAGATAGTCTTTCTAGGGCAGCTTTGAGGTGGTACAACCAACTTGATCGGGTTAAGGTTCAGTCTTGGTCAGATTTGGTGAAGGCCTTTATTGCCCAGTACAAACATATGACAGATCTAGCTCCTGATCGATTGACCCTTCAAACCATGGAAAAGAAGTCTAATGAGTCCTTTAAGGAGTATGCCCAACGGTGGAGAGACATGGCTACTCAGGTTGACCCTCCATTGACTGAAAGAGAGTCCAACTATACCTTCATTGAAACTTTGAAAGGACCGCTATATGACCGACTTGTTACTAGCATTTCTGGCTCATTTGCCGATATTGTGGTTGCCGGAGAGTGTTTGGAAAAGGCAATTAAGAGTGGAAAGATAGACGGTGGAGACTTATCTGGAGGAAAAAAGGTGTATAATCCCAAGAAGAATGAGGGGGAGGTTCATGCTACTGATAACCATTCATACCCATATACTTACCAGTATCAAAACTACCACTACCCTAATCAAAGGCCTTCACACAACTGGCGCTCAGGTTCTTATAGGCCTCGAGGTGCATACCAACCACTCACTTCATACCAACCCGCTGTCCCATACCAACCACCAGCCACCAATTACATTGCTTCCGGATTAGCTTTCCATCCCAATGCACAAACTTTCACTCCCAAACCAAACACTACCACAAATGTCGGAACCAATCCAAAACCTGCCCGAACCTATACCAAAATTGATCCTATTCCATACACATATACTGCTTTGCTTCCACAACTTTTACAATAGAAATTGATTGAAAAACCACGCGTGACCAAAACTTACACACCACCATAGCCAGACTGGTTCAAACCTAATGAACATTGTGACTATCACCATGGGGCAGCCGGTCATTCAACTGAAGACTGCTATGTGCTAAAACTTAAGGTACAGGATTTGGTGAAAGGAGGAAGGTTGAGTTTCTCTCAGAATATGCAACCTAATGTTAGACAGAATCCTTTGCCGAATCATGGGGGGCCAGCAGTAAATGTGATTGGTAATGGTGAATATGTGAAGAGATCTGTGAGTGAAGTGAAAACTTCAATGGCTACAGTTTTTGAGGCTCTAAAGAAGGCACAGATGATTCAGTGTGGGAAGAAGGTTGATGATTGCCAGTATTGTGGTGAGATGGGATATGGTGTACAGAATTGTAGCTAATTTCGTGAATTGGTGCAAAGGATGATGGATCAGTCCCTAATTGAGTTTTATATAGAACAGATTGATGAGTCCGTAAATATGGTAGGAGGTGAAGAAGGAGTACAGAAACCATTTGTGGTGTACTATGATGAGCTACCCAAGCCAAAGCCTTTTGTTTACTATGACGCACCTCCAACACAAAAACCATTTGTTCCTACACCCATGGAAGCACCTAAGCCTTTTGTGATATACTATGATGCACCGAAACCAACAGCACCAGTGGTTGTGAATCCTCCCCAACCATTTGAGTACAAAGATGATCACCACGTTCCTTGGAAGTATGAATGCAGTTTTTCTACAATTGAAGGAGTTAAGGAGTCAGGATTTCCCCCGGTGTCTGATGTTGGTGGAATTACCCGAAGTGGTAGGGTTTATTGTCTTGAGAATGGTGAATCTTCCAAGGGAAAAGCTAAGATGAATGATGAGCCTATGAATGTTCAAGAGATGATATCAGAGAAAGAGATTACGAACGGTGCTTCTGTTAATGAACCCGAGGAGTTCCTTAGGATCATTAAACAAAGTGAATACAGCATGGTTGATCAATTGAATAAAACACCAGCTCGTATTTCCTTACTTGCACTACTGTTGAGCTCTGAGTCCCACATAGAATCATTATTGAAAGCCCTGAGTCAGTCTTACGTGTCCAGAAATATTTCTGTTGTTGATATGGACCATATAGTTGGAAGTGTTGGTGCAGCTAATTACATCATGTTTATGGATGAGGAGATACCTACGGGGATGAGGGGAATTCCCAAGGCAGTTCACATCACTGCCAGATGCAAGGGTTACACAATGGCTAGGGTCTTGATCGACAATGGTTCAGCATTGAATGTTATACCTCTCAGGTCTTTACAGAAGCTACCAGTGGACTTGTCCTACATACAGTCGAGTAACCTCATAGTCAGAGCTTTTGATGGAACCCGAAGAGAAGTGTATGGAACCATAGAGATACCTTTCCAGGTCGGTCCGGTTACATTTGAATTGGTTTTTCAAGTGATGGATATCAACCCATCTTACACTTGTCTCCTTGGTCGGCCATGGTTACATTTGGCCGGGGCAGTTCCATCAACCCTGCATCAGAAAGTAAAGTTTCGGGTGGAAAGGACAATAGTGACAGTTAAAGGAGAAGAGGATATTATGGTGACACAATCTTCGGACTCCCCTTACATTGAAGCTGCCGAAGAAGCTTTGGACTACTCTTTTCTATCTTTTGAAATTGCGGAGGTCATGTCGGAAAAGGGTGCAAGCCAAAGTTCTGAAGGCTTGACTAGTCAGAAGAAACAGATGCAAAAACTGGGTTGGTCTGATGGAAAGGGTTTGGGAAAGAATCTACAAGGGAATCCCGAATTGATAGACTGGCCTCACCAAGATAATACTTTTGGTCTGGGTTTCAAGCCATCATGGAGAGACAAACAACAAATGAAGGAGAAGAAGAAAGCCCGGAGGTTGGCTAGGAAGGATGGGGTGTGCATGGAAGAAGAGAAAGGATTGAAGTTCCCACCAATCAGTCAAACCTTTGTATCAGCTGGTTGGGTCAACCTTAATCAGTATGGGCAAGCACCAATTTCAGTCCAGTTTGTTCAGTCAGGATTGCAGAATTTGGTCATTTTTGCTGTTGATGATGAGGTCTCAGATCAGCTAGATGGGTTAATCTATATGGCTGAAATGGACACTGAATTAGACAATTGGTCTGTTGTTAAGATACCAGCTGTGTTTTCATCTTCTGAGCAAATGTAATTAGCTGAAACTCTTGTTTATTAAATCAATACTTATGCCTAAGAGTGTTGATGAGTATTTTCATAATTTGTTAAGGTTTTCTTTCTTGTTTATACATAATTTGAACTTCAAGATGAATTGATGCATGTACAGACTTTTGACACAATGAGATTACATTGCAATATACATATTCACTATATTTTCTTCTATTGTTTCTCAATTTTTTTTCTCTAATCCTTTGATTCATCTCTGCTCTGTTACCATACATTCCTGTTCTATTACTCTATATATATCCATTCCAAATTTCCCTTTGCAGGTCCACCGTCAATGAATATGAAGATAGCACAAGCAGCGGGCCTGAGTTTGACTTTGATAAGTTGATTGATACTGACGAGGTTGATAATGACGATATTGATGATTCTGATATGCCCCAAGACTTATTGAGATTAGTTGAGCAAGAAGAGAGACAGATAGTGCCCTATAAAGAAACCACAGAGTTGATAAATTTAGGCACAGAAGAAGACAGAAGAGAAGTGAAGATAGGGACCACTTTATCAGAAACTGAAAGACAACAGCTAGTTGATTTGTTGAAAGAGTATTCAGATGTCTTTGCATGGTCTTATCAAGATATGCCGGGATTAGATCTAGAAATTGTAGTTCATAAGCTGCCAATTAAGCCAGAATGCAAGCCGGTTCAACAAAAGTTAAGACGGATGAAGCCATAGATGTTATTGAAAATAAGAGAAGAAGTAATGAAGCAGTTAGATGCAGGCTTTCTTGAAGTTGTAAAATATCCGGAGTGGGTAGCCAATATAGTTCCGGTGCTGAAGAAAGATGGGAAGGTCCGAATGTGTGTAGACTACAGAGATCTCAACCGAGCCAGTCCCAAAGATAACTTTCCCTTGCCTCACATTGATACCCTAGTTGTCAATACTGCCCGCTATTCCATATTCTCATTCATGGATGGTTTCTCCGGATATAATCAGATCAAGATGGCACCAGAAGATAAAGAGAAAGTAACTTTCATCACCGTGTGGGGAACTTTTAACTACAAAGTGATGTCTTTTGGTTTGAAGAATGCCGCTGCCACCTATCAGCGAGCTATGGTGACTTTGTTCCATGATATGATGCACAAAGAGATTGAAGTGTATGTCGATGATATGATTGCTAAAGCTCGGACTGTGGAAGAGCATATTGTCAATTTACAGAAGTTGTTCAAAAGACTGAGGAAGTACAAGCTCAGATTGAATCCAACCAAGTGCACTTTTGGGGCAACCTCCAAAAAGCTATTCGGTTTTGTAGTTAGTAAAAAAGGGATTGAAGTAGACCCTGATAAGATCAAAGTTATTCAGAATTTATCACCACCTAAAACAAGTCAGAGGTTTCTTTGGGAGATTGAATTACATTTCCAGATTTATATCGCAATTGACTGCTAAATGCGATCTGATTTTCAAATTGCTTAAAAAGCGAGATCCAGGTGAATGGAATGATGATTGTCAAGTAGCTTTTGAAAAGATCAAGGAATATCTCACAAATCCACCAGTGTTGATACCTCCAGTACCCGGAAGACCTTTGATCTTATATCTCACAGTGTTTGAAAATTCCATGGGATGTGTATTGGGGCAACAAGATGAGACTGGAAAGAAAGAGCATGCAGTGTACTATTTGAGTAAGAAGTTCACTGAATATGAAGCCAAGTATTCCCTATTAGAGAAGATGTGTTGTGCATTGGCTTGGGCTGCTCACCGACTAAGACAGTACATGTTATACCATACCACCTTATTGGTGGCAAAGTTAGACCCAATTAGATACATATTTGAGAAACCGGGCTTGTCAGGAAGAATTGCTCGGTGGCAAGTATTGTTGTCCGAGTATGATATTCAATATGTTTCCCAAAAAGCCATCAAAGGAAGTGCGGTGGCAGAGTTTTTAGCAGAAAGGGCTAGTGATGATTATGAGCCTATGGAGTTTGACTATCCTGATGAAGATTTGATGGCAGTATTTCATGTTGATGGAGAATTAGATGATGCTGAAACATGGACAATGTATTTTGACGGAGCATCAAATGCAATTGGACATGGCATTGGGGCAGTACTGACATCCTCAGAAGGCAACTATTTCCCAGCCACTGCAAGGTTGGATTTCAGGTGCACAAACAATATGGCGGAATATGAAGCATGTGTTCTCGGTATTCAGATGGCCATGGAAAGAAAATTTGAAAATTTGAAGGTGTATGTTGATTCTGCACTTGTGATTTATCAGTTGAAGGGAGAATGGGAGACTAGAGATTCAAAGTTAGTCCTTTATCATGATTACATCAAAGATCTCATAAAGAATTTTAAGGAGATCTCTTTTCATCATTTACCTCGAGAGGAGAATCAAGTTGCTGATGCCCTGGCCACATTGGCCTCCATGTTCAAAGTTGACCCAGATACAGAGATTCCGTCGATCAAGATAGAGTTGAGAGGTGAACCGGCACACTGTATGAATGTTGAGGAAGAAGAAGATGGCAAACCTTGGTACTATGATGTTGTACAGTTCCTCAAGCATCAGAAGTATCCTAATCATGCATCAGAGAACGATAAGAAGATTATCCGGAGATTGTCAATGAACTTTTATTTGGATGGAGAAATTTTGTACAAGAAAACCCGTGATCAAGTCTTCTTAAGGTGTGTGGCGGCTAAAGAAGCTCAAATGATTATGAGTGAAGTGCATGAAGGAGTCTGTGGAACTCATACTTGTGGACACAAATTGGCTAGGCAGATTATGAGATCTGGCCATTACTGGTTAACCATGGAATCAGATTGCATCAATTACACAAGGAAATGTCACAAATGTCAGATTTATGCAGATCAAATTCATGTTCCTCCAAGTCCTCTTCATGTTATGGCATTGACTTAGCCTTTCTCTATATGGGGAATGGATGTTATCGGCCCGATCACTCCAAAAGCTTCAAATGGTCATTAGTACATCTTTGTTATGATTGACTATTTCACCAAATGGGTTGAAGCAGCCTCGTATGCTAGTGTTACAGAGTCTGTGGTTGCTAAGTTTTTGAAGAAGGAGATTATCTGTAGATATGGCCTTCCGGAAAGGATCATTTCTGATAATGCTCAGAATTTGAATAATAAAATGATAGAATCACTATGTTCTCGGTTCAAGATCACTCACAGCAATTCCACACCATATCGGCCGAAGATGAATGGGGCAGTGGAAGCAGCTAACAAGAACATCAAGAAAATTGTGGCAAAGATGACTGAAACTTATAAGGATTGGAATGAGAAGTTGCCATTTGCTCTTCTTGCTTACCAAACTGCAATCCGAACATCTACTGGGGCAACTCCTTTTTCATTGGTATATGGGACAGAAGCAGTGGTGCCTATCGAAGTGGAAATTCCATCCCTCGGAGTGCTTAGAGAAGTGAACTTGGATGAAGCTGATTGGATCCAAGAACGACATGATCAGTTGAATTTGATTGATGAGAAGCACCTTGCAGCACTTTGTCATGGTCAGTTATACCAGAAAAGAATGATGAGAGCTTATGATAAAAAAGTGAAGCTGAGGTAATTCAAAGAAGGGGAGTTGGTGTTAAAGAAAATACTCCTAAATCAACGTGACTCTCGGGGCAAGTGGGCACCGAATTGGGAAGGCCCATATATTGTCAAGAAGGTCTTTTCTGGTGGAGCTTTCATATTACAAGAGATGGATGGGAAAGAATTCTCCAGCCTTATCAATGCTGATGCTGTAAAGAAATACTATGCCTGAAGTAAAAAAATGAAAAATTGAAATGAAAAAATGAAAAAAAAATGGAAAAGTGAAAAAATGAAAAAATGAAAAAAAATGGAAAAATGAAAAAAATGAAAAGAATGAAAAAATGATGAAAAAGAAAAAGGAGATATCTAAGTTGAAAACCCGAAAGGGCGGCTTGGATCAATTGAGGGGTTGCTTAAGTTGAAAACCTGAAAAGGCGGCTTAAGTAGAAGGAAAAAGAAGGCATAAGCACGGCTATTGAATGAAGCAAGATCAAATTCAGTGGGTCTAATTGGGGCATATCAAATCACTCAATAGACCGAGTTGTCAAGTTCGTTGGTATCGTCAATTGATCAAAGGAAGGACTCATGTTTCGTTCGCATATGTTTCTGAGTATTCACCGTTGGGAGGTACCCCTTATCCTTTCCCTTGTAGTGAATTAATGAACTTTCTCTTGTTTGTATAAACCTATTTTTGAATGTGAATTGAAGTTTGAATTCCTTTCGTTTGTATGAATCTTGTTCTGAAATGTGAAATTGAATCAAGTTGATTTATTTCTTTGATCTTTTTCTTAACAATGCGATGAATCTTGTTGTTAATTGGTTTGTTGCTTGTATTAAATTTTGTCATGTATTTCAAAATGTGAATAAACATGCGAGAAACCATACAGGTATGAAAATGCTTATTTAATTTTCAAAGGCATAGGTTAGGTTTAAGAGACAGGGTTCCAACTAACCAGTCACCCGGAAGGAAAATGGAAGTTGTTTGCGGCAAATCGTCAGGAATGTGCAAAAAATAATGGAAACGAGCAATGTGAATCGGAAGAGCACTGATATAGTTTGAAATTGTTAATCAGAATGAATAAGCAAGAAGATTGGGATTGAGTAAGAGGTTTCCAAGTTGTTACAAACAAGAATCAGGCTTTGTACAAAAAGATACTAAATTTGTCATTGCAAATCAAGCATTAAGCATTGCATGCATCATGACATGATCATTGCATCATTTTAGAACATCATATTTTCAAATAACATGTCAGGTATTTGATACATCAACTCCAGATCAAGATGGAAGTATCCTTTTCCAAGAATCCAGCAAATATGATTGTTCATCGAAAGAGACCAGGTTACGGCTCTTATTTTTCTTTAAGCAACCAAGGTATGACATTCAATTCATTTTGGAGACCCAGTTAAGGTTTTGAAATTCATTTTATTCAATTGGAAACCAAGGTATGATTTATTTAGTTCATTGGGAGACCGAATCACGGCTTTCGTTGCATTTAGTGACCGAATCAAGGCACTTGTTTCACTTAAGAGACCAAATCATGGCTCTTGTTGCATTTTGAGACCTAATTTAGGTTCTCACAATTCATTTAGTTCATTGGGAGACTGAATTACGGCTCTCGTTGTAGTTAGTGACCGAATCACGGCACTTGTTTCACTTAGGAGACCAAATCATGGCTCTTGTTGCATTTTGAGACCTAATTTAGGTTCTCACAATTCATTTAGTTCATTGGGAGACCGAATCATGGCTCTCGTTGCATTTAGTGACCGAATCACGGCACTTGTTTCATTTAAGAGACCAAATCATGGCTCTTGTTTCAATTTGAAACCTAATTTAGGTTCTCACAGTTTAATTGGTTCATTGGGAGACCGAATCACGGCTCTCGTTACAGTTAGTGACCAAATCATGGCTCTTGTTTCATTTTTGAGAACTAGTTTAGGTTCTTATGGATTATTTATTTCTTTGAGAGATCGAATCACGGCTCTCGTTTCAGTTAATGATCGAGTCATGACTCTCGTTTCATATAAAGACCAATTGATGACATTTGATTAGTTTGGAGACCAAGTTTTGGCTCTTGAAAAGTTCTAAAAGGACAAGGTGTCTACGTCTTGGACCATTTCCTAATTATCTAGAAGCGAGCTTCATGATCATTAGAAAACGCTCTAAGAGGGGCAACTGTAGACACCTTTTATTTTGGCAATTTAATTTCTTTGCTCCTTTCTTTCTTTAGTTATTCTCATATTTTTTTTATCTCTTATCTCACCTTATTTCATTTTACTACCTTTAACTCTTTTTCTTTTATTTTTATTTGCAAGAATAATTGGACTATGAAGTGCTAAGCCCAAGATTGAGGGTCCATATTTTTATTGAAGAATTGGAATACAAAAAGGCAGCCCAAAATTTCAAAGCCCAGTTGAAGTGTCAAATATATTGAGTTGGACCTAATGCCTAATTACACTTAGTAAGCCCAAATCCCTGTTACACCCAAATCAGTTGACCCAACAGACTCAAGACCCAACTGCCAAAACGACAGCGTTTTAGATGTTGCTGTCTTTACTTCTTGTTCATTCTTCACAACGATGTCGGATTGGAAGGTTGCTTGCCAAATTCAGCAAATCAAAAAGAAATCGGCCTGCAAAGGAGCAAAACAGAGAGGCAAACCGAATTAGCAACTTAAACAGGGGTAATACAGAGCAATTAAGCAAACAATGCAGGGCGGTAATTCGGCTACTTATCTTAATGGCAAATTTGGCAAGCTAACTCAGGCTTAGTCCCTACTCCTCATTTCCTTCAGCTCCGAGATTCCCTTCTTGTAGTGGCTGCGCCAAAATCGCTGCTCCCTACAAACAGACAAAAATCACAGCAGCCAACAAAATTCTCTTGACTCTCTCTCACTCTTTCATAGCAACACACGTACAGCCAATAGAACAGTACCATTTCAGCAAGCAGCAAAAAAAAAAGCGAGAAATTCACAGCGAGTAAAAGAAAGAAGAAATTTTCACCTCTTTTGTTGGTCGTTGGATTTTTCCTCAAAGCTTTCCCCTGTCATTGATTAAAAATTCTTCCCCAAGTCTTCTGAAAGCTACAAAGGGCCTCTCCAAGCCCATTTACATGAACTGCAGAAACAAACAAAAAGAAAGCGTGTGAGAGATGTAAAACCGTTGATCTTAGGGTTAAAAATTCATTTTCTAACCCTTAGATCAGCAAATCCCCCACATAAAAGCAACATTTTGTACAGTTTAGAAAAAAAAAAGGGCCGAATCCCATTTTTCAACAAATTTTTAAGGGTTCTTGCTTTCGGTCCTAGGGTTTTTTCAGAAACTAGACAAAGAAAGAGTAAGAGGGAGCCGATTGGAAGTAACAAGGAAAGGGAGTCAAAGGAGTTTTAGTTTCCGGCCATTTGCCTCATTGGTTTTCTTTTAAAAGGAGAGTAGGGTTTAGAAATTGGGGCATTTTGATAGAGACCTCTGTTTGAGAATCGGTTCTGTGTTTACGTTGTAGAGGAGAGATGGATCAATATACTCAAAGTGCAAAGCAATCTGACGGCGAGATTAGCGGCATCTGAGGGTGGAAGTTTCGATTCAAAGAAGAAATTCCAAGTTCCCTTTGGTTGCTGTTCACTAGTTCATTTGGTGAAGTGATTAAAGAAAGATCGAATTGATTGTAGCAGATGATGGTTTGAAGGTCAATAAGTGATGAAAAGAAAGTGAGCTGGGATTCGACGAATAAAGAGGAAAGAGGAAGAAGAAAACGGCTTGAGCAGAAAAAGGTTTCAAATATCCAAAAAACGCAGAACCATATTATTTGGGTACAACCTTTCTCACTTCCCTGGTTTCCATTTGTTTGTGTTGAGATTATATTCGGATTGGGCTTTTGTAATTGTTAAGTTATGATTGCTGTTTGGGTTAAGTTGGTCGTTGATTTTGATTGCTTTATGCTTTAACCGAACCTGGTCCATTTCTAAATCAAACAGTCTGGGTCTATTTCATTATGTTTGGGCTTGTAGACTTCAAGTTATGTAACTGGGCATGCAATGTCAGGACATGTGTGCTTGTATCCATTTGTATGGACATGCATTTACTTATTATTAGTTGATTAGTTAAGAATAAAAAGGTTTTTTTTTAATTAAAAAAATGGAAATCCGTGTAACCAATTTAGGGACTAGCCATTTAGTTCATGCTATTACCTGTACATCACAATAGTTATATTGAGTATATATATATATATATATATATTTAATTTGCATCTTAGTTTCTTGATAGTTATTAATTTTAATTAAATAAACATGCATTTTCTAAGGATGGTTTCAATTTTTTTTTCTTTCTTTCTTTTCTAGTTTCATACCATGTTAGATAGTTAAGTCCGTAAATTAGGTCCATTCATTTTTTTTATGCCATTTCAATATTTTAGGATCATCTAATACTCATGTTATTTTAATATTTTTAGGCCTATTTAATATGCATGCCATTTTTGCATTCTTGGGCTCATTTAATATTCATGTCTTTTTTAAATTTTAGAATCCATTCCATATTTATGTCATTTTAGTAGATTAAATCATTTTAATATTTTTATGTCATTTAGTAATTAGGGTTATTTATATTTTAGGATTAAGCCCATTTCATATTTTATGTCATTTAGATTAGGCCCATTAGCATTTTAATATGTCATTTAGTTTAGGCCTATTAACATTTTAATATGTCATTTAGCATGAGCCCATTAGCATTTAAATTTATGTCATTTAGCTTAGGCCAATTTGCATTTCAATTCATGTCATTCAGCTTAGGCTCATATCATTTTTAATATGCCATTTAGCTTAGGCCCATTAGCTTTTAAATTTATGTCATTTAGCTTAGGCCCATTTACATCATTTATGCCATTTTAGAAATTAAATTCATGCATCATTAATTACTTGTTTAATATATATACTTAATATATTTCTTGTGCTAACCCATTTTATTGGCTTATTTTGTCCCATCATTTCATGCATTTAGTAATTAAATCATTATTTTCAAAAATCACATGTGCATGGAAATTCCGATAATGGGGAGTCCGAGGGGATCACGTAATTACGAGGTTCTCAAAGGCTTCCTTAGGGTGAGGAAGCTTTTTAGTTCACCTTTTTGGAATTCCGATTGGGCCTAGGAAGTTTCCAATAAACCAATTTCCACCCCAATTTCAAAAATACAAAAAATGATTTTAATCATATTTCAAAAATGGCATTAGCATACCATATTCATGATTTTCTCCAAATTTCCAAAAATTTTTTTCTTTTTCTTCAAATTTCGTTTCTTTAAGAAAACCCTAAAAAATCTTTAAAAAAAATCCTCTTTGTCAGTAAAAGGAATTTCGATTCCGACATAATTTTTAAAATCTAAAAATGGCTTTTTAGAAAGATCTCAAACTTAATCAATAGTTGAGGTTTTCTTACAAAATCAAACTTTGGTTAATTTCTTTAATCAAAGTTTTAAAAATGAGATCCAAAAATGAAAGGAATTAAACTATTCCAACATTATTTTCAAAAATGTCAAAAATGTTTTGAAAGATTTCAATTAGACCCCTACATTGAAGTCTTTCCAATTAAAATTATTCTCTTTTTTAAAATCTTTCTTTTAATCAAAATCCATCATCAATAAAAGGAATTTCAATAATTCCGACATTAATTTCAAAAATCCAAAAAATATTTTTTGAAAGATTTTAATTTAGCCATTAATAATTAGAGTCTTTTCAAATTCAATCCAATTTTGCTTAAAACTCAAATTTTTCTTTAACAAATTATGAATTTTCATCCTTTGATTTTAACGCTTGTTTTTGGAAAGTTCTCAATTCGGTTATTCAACGTTGAGACCTTTATTTATTTATTTTTTTCATGGATCTCATTAAATTGGATTTTCTTAAAGGGTGAACTAACCCATATCAAAAGGAGTTTTACTCCAACATTTGTAGATTCTTTATTTTAGTTTATTTTATTTCAATTCAAAAGAAACGTTTTTGTTATTAACCCTAAAACGAATTTTCACAAGGCTTTATGGTACCGATTTTCGGGCACTTCGGGGGTACTAATCCTTCCTCGAGTGTAACCGACTCCCGAACTCAAAACTTGTTTTCGTAGACCAATATTTGTTTGACCTAAGATAATCTTTCTAGATTATGTTAAGTCAAACGGAGTCAAAATAGGTGGCTAACCTACCTAAACCAAATGGTTAGTGGCGATCCCTTTTCTTTTTTTCCAAATCTTTTTATTTCCCGTCGGACGGGTATTGAGACGTTTCGACAACCATCAAGGGCTAACTCATATCTCAAATCCTTTGCTTATATTCTCTGGGCCGTTCCCTTGACGTTTGCCTTCGTTATGGTGGAACACAGCTACCTTGAGCCTTGGTGAGTTTTCCTGCATGCCTTTCCTAGGGCATTGTACCCCTCAATAAGTGGTCCACGGCTGCGTCTCTTGCATGCTCTCAACTCGGTCCATGCTCCTACATATTAGAGCATCAAGGAACCCACACGGTCGCTCATCACCCAGGGGTGTCATATCATTAATAATCATAATAATAACAATTCATATAATCTGTTGAAAATCCCACCCTTAAATCCTTTTCTAAACTCGTGTGTGAGGGTGGACAATTCATATCCCAAAACATTATAAACATTTAATAAAACCATAAATAAAGCAAGCGAAAAACCGGTTGACCCTCAATGATCAACCACTATAATCTAAGCCACTCACAAGTGAGTGAGAGTTGTATACTCCCAAATTACCCCTCGAATGCCTTAGCTCAAATGTTACTGGTCCGATCTCATACAATCACGTACCAAAATAATCAAATTAAAATCTAATTTGATTACTAGAGGTATTCGACTAACAATTAGGTCACACAACAAAACCTAATTAAGGTCTCTAGGGTCTAGGAACTAAATTGGACAAGTCTGAAAGACAATTAAAGTTAATTAGGGTCTAGGGTTGCAAAATTACCATCTTACCCCTCTTCTACAGTGCCCCACCCTCGCTAGTGGCTCACTCCCGCTCGGGAGTGAGCCAATTCAGGGAAATTCCCCAAAATTAGCTGAGTCTCGTGCGAGATTAGGTGAGTCCCGCGCGGGACTTGCCCCTATTTGGAGGCCGAGGCTCGACCTCCAACCATTTTCAGCTCAAATTAAGCTCAATTCGTCATCAAATTGGACAAGAATCGAAACACAAGTAGTTTAACATCCTAACTAAAGGATCACAGCTTCAAAAATGGAATTAAACAACTAAGCCTGCTCAAATTTCGAATCAAAACACTAAGGGTCTAAGTGTTCTTGAGCTAAAAGGAATTTCAATCTTCAATTCCTGATTTCCCTCAGCTCACTCCACGAAATCATGCATATAAACTATCAAATTAAAGCTTGATGAGTCTAGAACAACATACCAAAAGCTCAGCCAATTCCTACAGTTGAATTGAAAGATATGAGCTAAAGAACAAACTGTCGCCGAATTGACAGTTTTGGAGATTTGAAGAAATCCTTGAAGAATTTGGGGTTTTGATCTTCTTGGGGGTAAGAGAAGTTGATGATGATGATTAGAAGAGACTTTGAAGAGGGATTGAAGTGTTGAATTCGAAAGGATTTAAAGAGGGCTCGGGAGAAAATGAAGAACAAGGGAAAAGGAAGCAAAATGGCCCGAGACCCTATTTATATTTAACAGGTCCGGCGCCGAACCCGACCAGGTCCGGCATCGGAGTCAACTAAAAATTCATTGACACTGATAAACTCAGCCCCTAATTCCTCGATTTTTGTGCCCAAGTGGGTCCCACCAACTCCAGTATACAAATTAGGGTTTTTAAGCTTGGCATTGAGCTAAAGGAAGTTCAAAACATCTAAGGGAAGTCCAATTTGATTTCTTGACCTCTCAACTATATACAAATATACAACTTGACACGTACGGACTAGGTTCGGGCGTGTCACCATTAATGTCGCTGAACATTAAGGCCGAACCGCTCATTGCTTAGGAGAGTAGAATACTCATGCGCTAACCCCATTACACAGTAGGAACCCTTACTGCCATGCTTCACCGATGCTCCTAATTTTGTGAAATTTCATTAGAAAATCCATTTAAAATCAAAGGATACAAATGATGATACAGGATGCCCTAAATAGGCTTTTAACATGCCTAAAAATTATTCTAAGCTAAATTGATAAAAGTCAATTCGATCAACTCAAGTCAACTTTGGTCAAAGGTCAACCTAAAGCTAAGTCTGGCTAACTACAACTTAGGCGCTGGTCCTAGACAAGTATGGCGTCTTTCTTAATCAAATTCTACCTAAGCATTACACTTACACTTACACAAAATTTTCCTAGTTTAGATAGTAACTTCCAGAGACTATCACTCTTTTATCCTAGCTCTAATTCACTTAATTCAAAAGCCACATGATAATTCAATGAGACCTTCACATTTCTTTTTCTTGTCAGAAAGAAAAGCTTTGGGTCTAATATTTTCAATTTAATTTCACAAATTCGGGTTGTAGAAATCAGTGTAGTTTGGTGACACCTGAGAAAATAGCATTGTTCTTTATTTTAGGTTCAAAATTAAGGAAAAGCTATTTCTACAAAAGTTGCATAGGACTCAAAAAATTTTCAAAAGAGGTAAAACTCACTCAAAATAGATTTCATTTGGTCATCTAAATTCAACTCGAACAGAGACTATCACCAAGAATACGACCAAAAAATTTGAAATGAACATTTTCTTCAAAAATCAAAGAATTCATGAACTACTCAACCAGTTTGCATGCTTCTTACATCAATTGAAAGCTCTTACGGAGTAGAATAACATACCTAAATAGCTCAAATCAAATCGAGCTCATTTTCCCCAAATCTCACAAAGAATCCAAAATTTCTTTTGTAAATTGAGCTCAAATCCTTGCTCTTCTCCAAGAATGATTCCTATATTCGTGTAGAGCTTGAAAAATACTATGATTTAGGGTGTTTATTTCCTCAGATCTGTTGAGAATTTAGGGAGAAATTGGAAGAAGAAGATTAAAGCTTTATGGAGGAAAAAATAGAGGAAAGAAAGGAAGAAAATAAAAGAAGAAAAATTCTTCTTCGAAACACTATTAGCCCCTTTTTTATACCATTTGGCCAAAAGTCAAAATTACCCTTCATTACTTTCACAAATTTTAGATTTAACATTGGTTCAATTTTGTCTAATCATGCTTAGGAAAATTTAATTACACTTCACATTCCAAGAAATTACTCACTGGGAGCTTATTACTATTTTAAACTAGGGTTGGAGTCCGCAAAAAATTTCAAAGTTGCAGACGGAATTAAGAGACAAGAAAAAAAGACAAACGGTGATAACGTAAGAAGTTGTTGCCATGTTTACAATGACATGGCGTGTGCCACATAAGGCGGGATGAAGAGGGGGGATGTGAGAGGCAGGTCATGTAGCAATTCTCCAATTGAATTAGGTTAGAGATAAACTTAATTAATTATGATAGCCTTTAATTCTATGTTCTTAACATTCTTGGATAATTAGTTTATGCATTGAGAGAAGGTAATTATTTAATTAGGAAATCATAGGTAAATTTGAGAGAATCCTTCAGTAATTTAAGGATCGTTTGGCATCGTTTCTATTTTTTTGTTTTTTTGTTTTTGTTTTTGTTTTGTTTTCGTTGCACTATTAATTTCTTAAAAACATAAACATGTTTAGATATATAAATTTGTTGTTTGTTTTCTCATGAAAAATATATTAAAACCTAAACATGTGTTAGTTATATATTAAGGATGCCATTAAAAAGTTATTATTCACTTGTGTTATGGAAGTATTTTGAAAGCATATGAAAACATAAAATTTTCGCTTTCACTTTTTTCTGAAACATGGAGTCTATTTCCAAAATTTTTGAAAATGGAAACATTATGCCAAATGAGTTATCTCCTGTTTTGTTTCCAAAACATGAAAATGACAATAGAAAACATAAAATGAAAACGATACCAAACGATTCCTTCATGATTGCTATTTTAACCATGTTAATTAATTCATGCATGGTTTGATTAAATACCTAGAGGGAAACCTAAACCTTGACATTCACGATATTGATTTCTTTCTTACTTATTATTTGTTTTTTTTTTGTTTTACCAAGGTTGTACTTATTATCTGTTATTGTTCCCTTATTCTTAAGTTTCAGGTTATAAATCTTTGGTTTTATTTAATTTTCTTAGGATTAAGACTTTAATAATTAACTTGTCCCTGGGTTTGACACTTTAGAATACTCTAAGGTACAATTTTGGAATACCCTAAGGTATTTTTTTTTGGTGGAAATACCCTAAGGTACTTAAAAATAAAAGGAACAATGAAAAATAATAATTAATATGCATGAATTAATTAACATAGCTAAAATAGTAATCACTAAATTACTTAGATTACACTAACACCTGCTAGGTTAAGTGGGAGGAGTTTAATATCCCTCAAACAAAGTCTCAAGTTCGAGTCATGTAAATAGAGAAAACAGATTTGAGAGAGTTTCTCCTCATTTGGGGTCTGATGCAGCTCGAACAGGATTAGTCGTAGACCGTTAAACGGATATAAATACCTGTGGTTATATCATAAAAATTACTTAGATTACTAAATTACTTAGGGATTCTCTCAAATTTATGTAAGATTTCCTATTGCCATCTCTTAGTACATAAACTAATTAGTCAAGAACATTAAGGACCTATGATTAAAAGCTACCACAGTTAATTAAGCTTATCTCTAACCTAGTTCAACTGTGTCTACTTCTTTAGTGCATGAATCATATTTCACCTCTCAATCACTCATACAATCCTAATAGTAATTAGGCATACAATCAGAATTAAGAACAAGAAAGGCAAATTTAACCTAAAAAAATTGACTCAAAAAATAACTAAATTAAATTCCCCAGAAAGATCCCACTCAAATCCCCAATAAAAAATTTAGCTACTCACAAAAAAGGAAAAAGAATACATGATAAATAAAATAAATTCAAAAGCAAAGATATTAAACAAAATAAATTCTCAAGCTTAGAGAGGCTATGTTTGGTACAGAAAAACATTTTCTGTTTTCATGCTTAAAAAATACAAAGAAATTATTATCTAAGATATGTATAATTTATAAAAATGCATGCATGTTTTCAAAAATGAATATGAAAATGGACCTAAAATTCAGAATAATTTTTTTAATCTTATTCTTATGTCCATTTTCATTTTCATTTTCATTTTCATTTTCTAAAACATGTATGCATTTGCTTTCACAACACGTATCTTATATGGTAATTTCTTCATATTTTTTAAAAAATGAAAATAAAAAATACTTTTTCATATCAAACATAGTCTTAACATCTTATCCCATTCTACTGCAACTAGAAGACTAATGATATGATATCTTTGGAGTGTCTTCAAATTTGGCTCAAAATTAACTCCAAAAATATAGGCGCAAGTTCCTTGTCTAACGGCTAGCATATGGCGCCCTATACTACATTTGCATATAACAGGTCCGTTCCAGCTTAAGCAGGTCTCGGGTTTGAGACTTTGAGTACGCAGCTGCTCCCGTTGGGAGACTCACCCACCATATCCAGGTGCGTGACGTGGGTCGAATCCGGATTAGTCAAAGCGAAGCTCTGGATACCAGATGAGAATTCAAAAATATATATATATAACAGGTCCGTTCCTTGTTTGCAATCATTCTTGTAATTAAGCTTCAGGTTTTTGGCTCCAGTGAAATTCCAAATGTTGATCGGGAGATTTGGGGATCAAGTGCACTCAATGCATTGGCCGAGACCAATATGCCCTCATCCTTTTCTTTTTCCTTTTTGATTTTTTATTAAAAAGTTTTTTATTAATACTCTTTCGGTCATTTTTTACTTTTATTTTCCTGCTACTTTGTCATCGATATTTTTACAAAACATATTTTTCATTTCTAATTTATTATTACAATTGCAATCACACTACAACAATTCAAATCTCATTGCTAAAATCAATTTCACCTCTATGCCAAAGTGAGCCCTAGCCATTCACACCAAAGATATATAATCTCAATTACCCAGTAGAAACAAGACAAACAAAGTTAATATCAAAAGACCAATTTACTACTTTTGGTGTGATTAATTCCAAGTTGCAATCCTTAAACCATATAGTATTAAGTTTCTTCGATTCTTGCTGCCATTTTCTTGAGTTTCAACTTTCAAGAACACATTAGAATAATGAGGAAGCACTGTAGGGTCTCTTGGTGTGGCAACATCTTCATAATACCAAATGAAATCCACTTTCTTCCACACATTACAATAGAGGATATCAAATCCTCTTGATCTGTTCAAAATGAATTCAAACTGAAGTTTAAAATTTAAACTTTGATTATAATCTGATTGTAATCTGTACTTATCATATAGTTGATCTTCTTTGTATAAATACTGACTTACACATCAATATGAAATACAATTCCTTTCATCTCTCATTATTCTTCTAAAGCTTAACTTCTATATGGTATCAGATTTTCTTTGGCCTTAAATAGCCTCTCGATCTTGGTTCCTCTTTTCTATTTTGCAATGGCTGCCACTCCATCCGATACTTCCTCTCCAATTTCTCTTAATGCCACTGCTCAGTTACCTATCAAACTCACCTCCAAGAATTTCCCTTCTTGGCGTGCACAATTTGATGCACTTCTCACTGGTTTGGTTTAACAGACTATATTGCTAGCGCTCCTTCCATTCCTTCCAAAGAAATTGACAAAGATGGTCAACTTATTCCAAATACTACTTATAGTTTTTGGGTTCACCAGGACAAACTGATTCTTCATGCTATTTTTGCATCTGCTTCTGAATCAGTTCTCCCATTTATATCTTCCACTACAACTTCTTCTGAAGCTTGGCAAAAATTACTCAAGTTGTTTGCCAACAAGACTCGTTCACGAGTCATGCTTCTCAAAAATACTCTCACTTGTACTCGGCGAGACAACAAGCCTGTTGGAGAGTATCTTCAACAAATGAAACATATTTCTGATGAACTTTTGTTAGCTGGAGTTACTCTTGATGAAGACGATTTGGTGCTTTATACTTTGAATGGTCTTGGCATTGACTATAAAGAACTCTCAGCTGCCATCCGAGCTCGTGAAAATCCAATCTCTTTTGATGAGCTTTATGATAAGTTAACTGCTTTTAAATTACATTTGAAACAAGAAGCTGCTCATAATGATATCAGTGTGCCAATTGCAAATTACACCAAAAAAATTCCAAGGACCTTCCTCTGGTCAAAATAATGGGTTTCGTAATCGGCCTTACATTTCCTCCAAATTATCTAGCAATGGTGGTAAACGATCTTTCTCTGGTCAGTCTCCGGGTTCACAATCAAATCGCCCAACATGTCAAATTTGTGATAAGATTGGTCATACAGCCAAGCAGTGCTACAAAGGCAAGCAGTACCTCTCAACCTACTGCTAACTATGCTCATTCCACTAATGGTGATAAAGATTGGTGCATGGATTCGGGAGCTTCTCATCATGTTACAGTAGATTTAAAAAATCTATCTATTAATTCTGATTATGATGGTACTGATGCAATTGTTGTTGGTGATGGCTCAGGTTTACCAATTACTCACACTGGTTCCTGTTCTATTAATTTTCACAATGTCTGTTTTTCTTTAAAAGACATTCTTTGTGTTCCTGAGATCAAAAAAAAATTTAATCTCTGTTTCTAAATTCTACAAGGCAAATAATGTCTCTGTTGAATTTTTCTCTGACTATTTTTTGGTGAAGGCTTTACAGACACAGGAGGTTTTGGCTCGAGGGTTGAATGTTGATGATGTCTACCACTTCCCTCTTACCTTTCGATCTTAGTCACCAACTATTTTCTCTATTGTTCGTGTGTCTCAGTTTGATTGGCATAAACGTCTTGGTCACCTATCTGCTCCAATCCTTAGTTGCATTCTGAAGGACCATTCTCTTCCTTCTCTTTCCAAATCTTTTCCTTTATGTGCTTCTTGTCAATGTAATAAAAGCCACAAGCAACCTTTTGCTGTGTCTACTTTATCTAGCAATAAACCACTAGAACTTATTTATACTGATGTCTAGGGTCCTGCTCCTGAGCAGTCTATTGATGGGTTCTCCTATTACGTTATTTTTGTTGATCATTTTTCAAAATACATTTGGCTTTATCCAATGAAAAAGAAATATGATCTCTTTGTCTTATTCCAAAAAATCAACGCTATTGTTGAGAAGTACTTTAATACATCCATTCTCACTATATACTCTGATGGAGGAGGAGAATATGAAAAACTTAAAAAAAAATTTCAGTCACATGGCATCTCACATCTTCAAACCCCACCTTATACTCCTGCGCATAATGGTATATCTGAACGGCGACATCGCCATGTTGTCATCATCATCATCATCATCATCGTACCCTAATCATGGGTCATCAGCATTATCATACCCTAATCTTGGGTCATCATCATCATCCTGCCCTAATCTTGGGTCATCATTATCATCTTGCCCTAATCGTGGGTCATTATCATCATTTTACCCTAATCGTGGGTCATCAGCATCATCATACCCTAATCTTGGGTCATCATCATCATCCTACCCTAATCTTGGGTCATCATTATCATCTTGCCCTAATCGTGGGTCATCATCATCATTTCACCCTAATCCTGGGTTATCATCATCATCATTTTGCCTTAATCTTGGATCATTTTTAGTGTAATACCCTAATTTTGGGGCATTTTCATTATATCAAAACTTTGAGTCATTGCTTGGTCATTTTCTCCTAACTTGGGATCTTGGCCTCATCTTATTTGTGATCATCATTGTGCTTTTATAAAAAGTGTACACGTCTTTGCTCATTCTTTGAGTATCAAGAAGTGTATTCATTATGCATCATGTCATTATTCAAAGATTGTAGGCACAAGTCCAATTCAAAATTACGAGGTTAGTCTTGTATAAGAAGTTCCTCAGGTAACTCTTCAAAACTCAGTTAAGGTCTTTCTCATTCAAGGTAATTATTTGTGATTCTATTTAGAATGAACTATTTTCTATGTAGAATGGTTTATTTCTGCTTGATAAAAGTCTGGGTTTATTTAAAATCATTTCTGTTTAGAGTGGTTTTTCCAAAAGCATTTCTTTTTAAAGCAATTTCTTCAAAGTTCAAAACCATTCCTGTTTAGGATGGTTTTCTCAAAAGTGTTTCTTTTTAAAGCAATTTATTCAAAGTTTAAAATCATTCCTGTTTAGGATGGTTTTCTCAAAAGCGTTTCTTTTTTAAAGCAATTTATTTAAAGTTTAAAATCATTCCTGTTTAGGATAATTTTCTCAAAAGTGTTTCTTTTTTAAAGCAATTTTCAAAGTTTAAAATCGTTTCTGTTTAGAATGGTTTTCTCAAAAGTGTTTTCTTTAAAAGCAATTTATTCAAAATTTAAAATCATTTCTGTTTAGAATGGTTTTCTCGAAAGTGTTTCTTTTTAAAGCAATTTATTCAAAAAAAGTTTAAAATCATTCCTGTTTCGGTGATTTTCTCAAAAGCGTTTCTTTTTTAAACCAATTTTTTCAAAGTTTAAAATCGTTTCTGTTTAGAATGGTTTTCTCAAAAGTGTTTCTGTCACGCCCCGACCCGCAGGCCCGGCCACGTGACAACCGCCGTACCACCTCGAGATGCGTGCCTCGTCAGGCGGGCAACCAAGATGGCACAAGGCATAAAAATAAAGGATATTCGAGCAATATATGAAAACATACGAAAATATCATAGATAATATAGTTCAAAAATATTTAAAAGAAAGTGACACGTTTTACGGTGCTCCATGCAGCGGAAAGTAATATAAATATACATAAATATATATGTAAAATGCACTAATATTCCGAGCCAAGATACACAGAGCAAAAAGGATGGCACCTACAAAGTCGTGTCCACAGTGTCGTACTGGGATCACTGACCACCGGGACGTCCGCCGTCCGAAGCCTGATGGCCTGACAACAAAAGTGAATGGAATGAGTACAATATACTTGTACCCATTGAGGGACTCGGTTATAATGACCGATCACCTCAGGCTGGGGATATGAAATAATCCAAAAATCAATTTAATAAACCATTTACTAAAATTATAGGAAGTCCCACACCAAAACCAATAATAAATCAATAATAATATTTTCAAATGGGCTGGCTTCTGAAATTGTCCCAAAAAGGTATACCCGTGCACTGGGGTATCCGCTGGACCGTCAAGGGTTACTTTATACTTTTAAAACACTTTTCTTTGCTCTCTGGCCCATTCCCTTGACGTTTGCCTTGCTGTGGTGGAACACAACAATCTGGAGCCTTGGCGAGCTTCCCTTCGTGCCTCTCCCAGGGTCTCGTCTCGCCGTGCCCCTAGACAGACGGTCCACGGTCGAGAATCTTGCATGCTTCTCCAACTCGGTCCACGCTCCCATAAATTGGAGCCCCGAGGAACTCGCTCAATCTCTCATCTCTCAGGGGTATCGTACCCCAAACAATTCTAAATAATATCAATTTATAAAATTATTTGAAATTCCCACCCTTTAAATCATTTATAAACTTGGTGTGTGAGTGTGGAAAATTCATACCTCAAAACATATAAAACAATTTAATAAAACATTTATAAAGAAATTTGAAAACAGTTAACCCTTAATGGTCAACCAATATAATCCAAGCCACTCACAAGAGAGGAGAGTTGTATACTCCTCGATTACCCACGAACGCCTTAGTTCAAACTGCTACCGGTCCGAAACTCATACAATCACGTACCTAAATAATCAAATTAAAATCTAATTTGATTAATAAAGACATTCAACCAACAATTAAATCATAAATCAAAACCTATTTAAGGTCTCCAAGGTCCAAGAACTAAATTGGATAAGTCTGGAAGTTAATTGAAGCTAATTGGGGTTTAGGGCTGTAAAATTACCAAAATACCCCTAAGCTACAGTGCCCAAGTCAGTTGGTGGCTCACTCCCGGGCGTGAGTGAGCCAAAGTGGGAGAAAATCCCACAATTCCGTAACTCCCACATGGGACTCATTGAGTCCGGCGCGGGAGACGTCCCCAGTGCATGGCCGTGACCGGCCATGCACCAAATCGAGCTCGATTTGAGCTCGATTCAGAACCAATCCGCACCAAAATTGAAACACAGCAAGTTAAACACCCGATCTAAGGATTCACAACTTCAAGAACGGAATTAAACCATTAAACATGCTCGAATTTTGAATCAAAACACTAAGGGTTAACATATCTCGGGCAAAACAGAAATCTCAACTTCAATCGACGATTTCTCTTAGTACAGACCACGAAATCAAGCATGTAAACTATCAAATTAAAGCTTGATGAGTCTAGAACAACATACCAAATTCCCAGCCATTTCCCATGGTTGAATTGAAAGATATAGCTCGAAGAACAAACTGTCGCCAAAATGACAGATTTGTAGATTTGGTGATTTCTTGGGAATTTTGGTGTTTTGATCTTCAAGGAGACAAGAGAAGTTGGTGTTGATGTTTAATTGAGTGTTTGAAAAGGGATTACTTGGTTGATTTTGAAGAGATCTAAGAGAGAGCTCGGAGAAGATGAAGAACAAGAAGAGAAGAGAAAATGGGGGTCTCGGGCAGCCGAGACCCCGTATATAAGTTACGGGTCCAGCACCGGAGTCAACATTTTCTGAGTTGACTCCAGTCAACTCAGCCCAATTTCCTTGGGATTCGTGTCCGAATGGGGCCCACAACCCCGGACTTCAATTTTAGGGTTTTTAAGCTTGAAATTGTGCTAAATAAAGTTTAAAACATCCATGGGAAGTCTAATTTGGTATCTTGACTAGACAACTATATACATACACAAAACTTGACACGTACGGATTGGGTCCAGGCATGTCAGTTTCCTTTAAAAGCAATTTATTTAAAATTTAAAACCATTTCTATTTAGAATGGT
Source organism: Microcos paniculata (assembly GCA_030664755.1). Lineage (NCBI taxonomy): Eukaryota > Viridiplantae > Streptophyta > Magnoliopsida > Malvales > Malvaceae > Microcos > Microcos paniculata. The sequence goes on along the minus strand of CP131459.1, from coordinate 30,910,868 downwards.
TTTCTCGAAAGGGTTTCTTTTTAAAGCAACTTCTTCAAAGTTTAAAATCATTCCTGTTTAGGATGGTTTTCTCAAAAGCATTTCCTTTTAAAGCAATTTTTTCAAAGTTTAAGATCATTCCTGCTTAGGATAGTTTTCTCAAAAGCATTTCTTTTTAAAGCAATTTATTCAAAGTTTAAAATCATTCCTGTTTAGGATAGTTTTCTCAAAAGCATTTATTTTTAAAGCAATTTATTCAAAGTTTAAAATCATTCCTGTTTAGGATGGTTTTCTCAAAAGTGTTTCTTTTTAAAGCAATTTTTTTCAAAGTTGAAGATTATTCCTGTTTAGGATAGTTTTCTCAAAAGCATTTCTTTATAAAGCAATTTATTCAAAGTTTAAAATCATTCCTGTTTACGATGGTTTTCTCAAAAGCATTTCTTTTTTAAAACAATTTATTCAAAGTCTAAAATCATTCTGTTTAGGATGGTTTTCTCAAAAGCGTTTCTTTTTAAAGCAATTTTTTTCAAAGTTTAAGATCATTCCTGTTTAGGATAGTTTTCTCAAAAGCTTTTTTGTTTAAAGCAATTTATTCAAAGTTTAAAATCATTCCTGTTTAGGATGGTTTTCTCAAAATTGTTTCTTTTTAAAGCAATTTATTCAAAGTTTAAAATCATGACTGTTTAGGATAGTTTTCTCAAAAGCGTTTCTTTTTAAAGCACAATTTCTTCAAATTTAAAATCACTTCTGTTTAGAATGGTTTTCTCAAAATCAGCACAATTTCTTCAAATTTAAAATCGTTTCTGTTTAGGGTGGTTTTCCAAAATTGTTTCTGTTTTGGACAATTTGTTCAAAACTTAAAATCATTTCTGTTTAGGATGGTTTTCTTAAAATTGTTTCTGTTAAGGACAATTTCTTAAAAACTTAAATCATTTCTATTTAGGATGGTTTTCTTAAAATTGTTTGTATTTAGGACAATTTATTCAAAGTTTAAAATTATTTCTGTTTAGGGTGGTTTTCCAAAATTGTTTATATTTAGGGCAGTTTGATCAAAACTTAAAATCATTTCTGTTTAGGGTGATTTTCTTAAAATTGTTTCTGTTTAGGGCAAAATCATTATTGTTTAGGATAGTTTTCTTAAAATTATTTCTGTTTATGATAATTTCCTTGATTTTGAAATCAGTTCTATTAAGAGTGATCTTTTTCAAAGCCCCAGTACTGTTTAGTACGCATTTGAGTAAAGAGTATCTACATCTTTGCTTATTTCCTAATTATCTAAAAGCTTACACTTCTAGATCATTAAGAAATAATCAAAGAGGGGCAACTGTAGACACTTATTTTTAATTTTAATCAATTAGTTAATTTTAATTAATTAATTAATTGATTTGCCCTTTTTCAAAATTTTTATTCTGCTTATCCTTTTAGTTTAGTCTATTTATGCTCATTTATTATTATTATTATTATTATTATTATTATTATTATTATTATTATTACTTCATTTCATTTTATTTTGATTTTATTTTATTACCTTGTAGGTAATTTTGAACCAAGGCAAGAAAGCTAAGCAAGCCAAAAGTCAACCGGGTCAATTCGATTATGATGCAAATATATAAATATAGATATGTACATGTATATGTATATATACATATATTTTTATATGAATATATATGTGTATATATATATATATATATTTATGTGTATATGTATAAATATTCGCATGTGCATATGAATATTCATATATATATATGTGTGTGTGTGTGTGTGTGTGTGTATATTTGCATTCCAAAAGCTGCCACGTCAGCAGCATCACTCAATGCCTCCTTAGCAGCCCCATGCATTGCACAAATCTCGTCGTGCTCAGCTTCAGGGCTCCAATCATGGTACTGGTTCATAGCAGCAGCAAGCCATCTAATCTCACGCACCACTACCTTCCCGCATCCTTACCAACTTCCTCCCCATCATCACCGCCTTCACTTTAAAACCAAAGCAACCACCAACAACAACCTTTCATTTTGATTTGAAGGAAAAGGTGATTTTGGTGGGGGCATGATTTTGTGGTGCATGTGTAATAGAGCTGTTATGTTTTAATCTTGCAAAAGATTGTTTTCGTGGCTGTGGCAGTGTTGACAAATGGAAAAAATGCTCTTGATATTTCTCTCCCAACAACCCATCATCAATTGCAGTGGAAAGGTTTGACTAAGGAAATCGAGTCTATGCACGTCTAAGACAAAGAGTGGAATATGGCATCATCACCAAATTCCCCATGTGCGGCATGCTATTCATGATGCTTTTGCTGGACTTTATCGGCCACCACAAACAATAACTACAACCTCCAGTGTTAATACCCGATTGCAGCAGTCTCAAACCATGGCTGTCGCTATCCAAAAGCAGGTTCCCCAAGGTGCACAGCAGCAGGGCCGACAAGTTAGCCAATCGTTTAAACAGCAAAGACAAGTAGCAGGACAGCAGCAGGTTTCAGTGTTGGTGTAGGTTTCTGATCAGCGGGTTTGCAGCAATCGAGTTTGTAAATGGGGGCAACTCTTCATTTTCGCAAAAAAACAAGGTTTTCAAAAACAGCAAAAAAAATAGAGCTCTATTTCTTTTGTTTTCAAAAAAGGGAAGGCAGTCCAAAAATCCAAAAGGAAATCCAAAAGCTTTTCTTTTCTTTTTTTATAAAGGGTTGGCTAGAGAAAATAGAGAAGAGGCTTGTTGATTTTCAACTATTAGCCATTCTCTTCTCCACAAAACCATTATTTTTTAGTTTTGATACAAAACTTCATCCTTTTTAGGTAAAGTTATTATTTTTTATATGTAAAGATCCTTTTTTTTTATTTTAAATACAATATTTTTTGCTTTATTATGTTAACTTTGTACATAAAGTGTTAACATTCTCTTTTATGATGGTGTTTATGATTTCCAAAGCCTTTATATATTGCTAAATAATTTGCTTAGTTTAATATATGCTTTAATATATTAATGATGCTTTTTTTGTTTTATTTTATTTTTTATTAATATGTCCTTTCTTTTAGTTATTTACATGATTATACAAAAAGTTCCTACCTTTCCTTATTTTATATCCTTGTTTATTATTTTTGAAACTTGCTTTACCTATTCCATATGTTTGCTTAGTTGAAAGTCTTAATCTTGATTAAAAGATTACATTTTGGGGCATGTATTCACATTCTTATTTGATTAGAAATCTAATCTTGGTTATAAAGGTCACAATTTTAAATTGATAAATTTGTTTGCTTAGTTAAATGTTAAGCCTAGGATTATAAAAATTACACCTTTTTACTTATGGCTATTTTTGCTTGATTAAAAATGAAAGTTTGGTTAATAAAAATTGAATCTTTAAGTTTATTTTATTTTTTAGTATTTTTTTTAGTATTTTTATTTATTTAAATAGAAATAATCTTTAATTTTAAAAATTGAAATTTTTTTTTAAGCTTGTATAAATGCATGTTTAGTTTAAGATTCAATTTTTGATCATAGAAATTACTTTTTTGCCCTTGAATATGTGTTTTGCTTAATACAAAAATTTATGCTTGTATATAAAATTACCTCTTTGCCCTCATGGATATGTTAGCTTAATTAGTAATTATATCATGTGTTAAATTACTGTTTTGCCCTTTATGCATGCTTTCCTAATTAAAAATCTAATTTTGTATGTAAAATTACCCTTTTGCCCTTGCTTATATATTTGTTTAATTATGAGTTGAATTTTGTATAAAATTACATACTTGACCTTGTATATGTGTTTGTTTAAATTAAGCTTGCTTATATGTGTTAAATTAGCTGTCATGCAATTTGATCTTGTAAAATTAAATTTAAATTCCCATGTTCTATTTATTTATCGTATTATATTGTGCAATTAATTGTGTATATGTACTAACTCTTGTTTCTTTGTCCCATTCATGCATAATTAAGTTTAGAACATTGACTTTCAAAAATTCATATGCATGGGATGACCGGAGGATGCCTTGGGAGTCCGAAGTTTCCGAAGGTTTTCTTTGATGAGAAGTTTTTTTTGTGTCTAATCGGGAGTCCGATCGGGCCCGAGGAAATTTCTCATCCTTTCAAAATTAAAAAATATATTTTTCTCATTTAATTTTCATAAAAAGCATACATCATGTTTATGATTTCCTTAATTTCTTAAAAGTGGCAAGTGAACTAAATTTTTTTTTACCTTCTTTTACAAAAGGAATGTTTATTCCAAAACCTTTTATCCATTTTTACTTTTATGTTTTATTTTCATTTTATTTTAAGAAAATCTCTTGTTTAAGAGGCTCAATTAAATTAAAAGGAATGTTCATTCCGACATTAATTTCAAAACATGTTTTAAAAGTTTTTTTTGAGAGATCTTAATTACCCAGTTATAATTAGGGTCTCTCAAATTAATCCAATTTTTATTAAAAGCCCATTTTCAAAATTTCTTTCTTATTTTATTTATTTTTATTTCTTTCCAATGAAAGGGATTATTTATTTTCTTTTGACCTTTTTAAATTTTCCAAAATATTTTTTTGGGAGGACTTTAGTAAATTTAATTAATTAAGACCTTTCAAGCAAACTTTATTTTTATTAAAAGACATTTTTATCTCTAATAAAAGGAATGTTTATTCTTTAAATCTTTAAAATTCTTTTTTCAAAATCAGTTTTATTTGATAAAAAGGACATTCATTTTTTTGAAAGGTCTTAATTTATTAAATCTACTAAGGTTTTTCTATTAAACTAAATTTTTGTCAAACTATTCCCTTCATCAAATTAAAAGGAATATTTATTCTGACATTGTTTTAAAATTAAATCTTTCTAAGAGATTTTAATTTGAGAAATCATAATTAAAGTCTCTTAACGTGATTTTCAAAACATGAATTTGAGGATGTTTATCCCAACCTCTTTGTAAAATGTTTTCTAGAATGTTTCAATTAATATTCTCATAATTGAGACATTCTAAAATTAAAATTAAACCCTTGTTTTTCAAAAGGATATTTATCCTCATTTTTAAATTTGACTTTGACTTTTGAAGAATATTTATTCCTATATAGAAATTGAATCTCCATTCTAAGTAGAAAATTTCTTCAAATTCAAAATTGGGCTATGGATTTTCACATCAAAATGAATGTTCATTCTGATATTAAGTCTTTAAATTTCGAATTTAACTTTTATAATGGGATGTTTATCCCACATTAAAAGGAATATTTATTCTGATATTTAAAATTATGTTTTTCTTAAAATGATTTTAAACACATTTTATTATCATTTTCCAAGTAAAATATTTTTAAGACTTTTGTGGTACCGATTTCGGAGCGTCTTGGGGGTGCTAATCCTTCCCCAAGCGTAACCGACTCCCGAACCTAAGATCTTTTTTTGTAAACTAGTTTCTTTCCTTAACTTGACGTAATCTTTCTATATTTATGTTGGGTTAAACAAGTAGGTGACTAACCACACCTATTAAAAATAAAACGTTAGTGGCGACTCCATTTGTTTTTCGACTGTTTAGTCCCGAGCATTTTTCACGTCATTTCACTTATCGTCAGAGCAGTAAAACGTCTCGACAGTTACCATTGAACCTAATTCAAGCCAACAATCCACTTTACCACAGAGAACACATCAGATGATTACTCGTTCTCAGAACAACATCTACAAGCCAAAACAAATCCATTCAACAACCAAACATCCTTTCCCTTCATTACTTGAACCAACATGTGTGTCACAAGCCCTTCAGGATTTCAAATGGTGTGAAGCTATGTCTGATGAGCTCAATGCTCTTATAAAGAATAGTACTTGCCAACTTGTTCCACGCTCTGCATCTCACAATTTGATAGGTTGTAAATGGGTTTTTCGGATTAACCCCGATGGTACTGTTTCTAGATACAAGGCACGTTTAGTGGCTAAAGGGTTCAATCAAAGACTTGGCATCAACTACTCTGAGACCTTCAGTCCGGTTGTCAAACCTATAACTATCAGATTGGTTCTTACTTTGGCATTACAAAAAAAGTGGCCTTTGTTTCAATTGGATGTCAATAATGCATTTTTACATGGCACTCTTTCTGAAGATGTTTACATGAAGCAGCCGCCTGGCTTCATTAACTCTTCTCATCCAGATTATGTTTGTAAGTTGCAAAAAGCCATTTATGGTTTGAAGCAGGCACCTCGTGCTTGGTATACTGCCTTAAGCTCCTTTTTGTTACTTTATGGCTTCAAACAATCAAAGTCTGATTCTTCACTTTTCATCTACTCTGCCAATGATATTACTCTCTACTCTCTTGTCTATGTTGATGATATTATTTTGACTGGCAGTGATAGATTTTCCATTACTCAATTTTTTAATGCCTTGTCCAAGCAGTTCTTTTTAAAGGAACCTGTTCCTTTACATTATTTTCTTGGTGTTAAAACAGTGCCAGTCTCTGATGGTCTTTTTCTTTCTCAACGAAAGTATATTGTTGATTTATTAAAGCGCACAGACATGCTTGAATCTAAGCCTGTCTGTACTCCTATGTCCTCTTCTACTGTATTTTCTCTTTCTGATGGAAAAGTCTTGCCAAATCGGAAAGACTACAGAAGTATAGTGGGCGCTTTACAATATTTGGCACTTACCATACCAGAGTTGTCGTTTGCTATTAACAAATTGTCCCAGTTCATGCATCAACCAACTGAAATCCACTGGCAAGCACTCAAACGAATACTTCGTTACTTGAAAGGTACAGCTTCTCATGGTCTTCTACTCAAGCCAAAGTCATCATTTTCTTTTGTGGCTTACACTGACGCTGATTGGGCTAGTGACAAATCGGATAGAAAATCCACTTCTGCTTATTTGGTCTACTTTGCTAGCAACTTGGTTTCTTGGAAATGTTCAAAGTAAAAAACAGTGGCAAGATCTTCTACTGAAGCAGAATACAGGTCAATAGCTTTTACCGCTGCAGAACTTTCTTGGACCCAAAATCTATTGTCTGAGCTACATGTGGATGTTTATCCTGCTTCTATTATCTATTGTGATAATCTTGGCGCCACTTATGTTTCTTCAAATCCAGCTTTGCACTCTAAAATGAAGCATGTGTCCATTGACTTTCATTTTGTTCGTGACCAAGTTCTGAAAGGCTTGCTGGATGTTCGTCACATTTCTACTCAAGATCAGCTTGCAGATGCCTTGACTAAGCCACTAGTGTCCAAGATAGGAGTCTGCAATGGCGACTCTATCTTTAGGGGGGGTATAGAGGATATCAAATCCTCTTGATCTGTTCAAAATGAATTCAAAATGAAGTTCAAAATTTAAACTTTGATTGTAATCTGATTGTAATCTGTACTTATCATATAGCTGATCTTCTCTGTATAAATACTGACCTATGGTATGTCAGGCCCAAAGGCCACAACGTCAACTATCTGCAGTAGAAGCAGCTTGGGGTGTTCATGTTCGATATCGAGTGGAACAACGAAACCTCGTTTTACTACACTCTCAGCTCCAATGGAAGCTGCGAGATCATTGATTTTGGGGTCAGGATTCCCAGGCCTGATTTTCTCGATGGAAATCATTATTTGGGGATTGAAGTCAAGGATGGGTTCCTTTGTAATTATAGAAGTTAAGCTTTAGAAGAATACTGAGAGATGAAAGGAATTGTATTTCATAGATAAATTCTTTAGCGATCGAATGGCCTGACTCAGCCCCAACCCCAACACCATGGCCAGAGCAATTATGGTCTGAATAATCACCTTTCCTACAGCCAAACTTGTAAAATAATATTGTTAGTCAAATAGGGTGACGGAGATTGAGGCGCGGACTAGGTCGCTCTCTTGAGACGATACGCGCCCTCTCAGTAATTAGAACCGATGCAAAGAGGATTCACTGCACGCCGTCCCACAAGATACAACAAGCCTAGTCACCCACTGTACACCTTTCTAACCTGCACAAGTTAAAAGGTAGAAGCTCTACCAAAACAACACCTTCTTCACCCAGTTGGTTGAAAAACTCTTTAAAAGACTCAAGAGAAGATTGAGAATTGTTTTCTCAAATTGGGATGATTTGAAATGAGAAACAGTTCACTATTTATAGTACAATTGTAAGACAACGTATGAGAAAAACATTTAAAACTTTTTAAACTAATATTAATAAATGTAAAGAATTAAAACAATTGAAAAACTCCTTCTATTAATTGAAACATTTATTTCTTTTTCAATTAAAATATCCTAAGAATCCCTCACTTATTTTAATAAAAATATGAAAGTACTAACCGTTTGGATGAAGATAGAAAATCTATGCATAATAAAGGTGCCAATGGCTTGAACCTTCACTTAGCGTTTCACAATCTCTACTCCAGAGCCAATAGTGAACTAAGGTCTTGAACTAAGGCTGCTTTGGGGAAACAAAGTATTGCGTCACACACATAGATTTCTAGTGCCCTGCATTGAGCTTCATAAGCTAGCACGTTAATGGCCATGTGCTTTATCCCAGTTTTAATGAGCATTCTTGAGAATTAGCCCAATTCTCATAGAAAGCGGCCTTACTTCCACACTCATATAGGTAAGGCTATTAAGGATGCTCTTGTAACTCTACATCCCACTCAAACGAGCTATAGACCTCATTAAGAGTATAAATATACTCAACCTCTATTACTGTTACAAGATACATGCACCACATCATAGGGAGGGACATTTTTAGTTGTTTAAAAATGTGCATATCATCAAACCACCATATGATTCGTTCTTCCCTTTGAACCTAATTCTTGGGATCTCCAATCATTAGGTAGGGTATCCTCATATGTGATTTTTTTCATTCTTTGGGCTTAAGTCCCATCCCCCTCGATGTCATCCAGATCTTTTCTCTAGCTAGAGCTTTTGTCAGAGGATCTGCAAGATTATCACCACTTTGAATATAATCAACGTTAATGGTACCATTAGTAATATGAGATCTCACATAGCTATGTTTTCTCCTTATAGATCTGGATTTACCATTGTAATATTTATTATTAACTCTACCAATAGTGGCTGTACTATCACAATGGATTAAGATAGGTGGTATTGGTTTTTCCCAAATTGGAATTTCAAATAAAAGATCACCCAACCAACCTACTTATTCACTGGCTGAGACTAAAGCAATTAATTCTGTCTCCATGGTGGAGTTTGCAATAATTTGTTGCTTTTTAGACTTCCAACAAATAGCTTCACCTCCCAAAGTAAACACATAGCCAGTAGTAGACAATGAATCACCAACCAGAGTATTCCAATTGGCATCACTATATCCTTCTAACACAACAGGATATTTTTGATAAAGTATACCATAACTTAGAGTTCTTTTTAAATATCTCATCACACGATTAATTGCATTCCAATGCTCTAAGTTTGGTTTACTTGTAAATCTAGCCAGCACCTGAACAACAAATTAAAGCAATGTCAAGTCTGGTGCAATCAGTGGCATATCTCAAGCTACCGATAATACTAGCATACTCATTTTGATTACAAATATCTCTTTCATTCTCAATAGGAAATAAATGTATATTTAGATCAAAAGGAGAGCACAAGGGTTTGCAATCAAAAAACTTGTATTTTTTCAAAACTTTTTCAATATAATGAGATTGGTCAAGAAAAATACCATTTGAAGTCCTTATGATCCTCATACCTAGAATAACATTTGTTTCCCCAAATCTTTCATATCAAAATGGTTAGTAAATAGTATTTTGGTAGTATTTATAATCTCAAGATTTGTCCCAAAAATCAAAAGATCATCGACATATAAACAAATTATGACATGTGACTTATGCTCTGATTTAAAATATATGCACTTGTCACTTTCATTGGTTTTGAAACCATTCGAAATCATACACATGTCAAATTTCTCATGCCACTGTCTTGGAGCTTGCTTTAAACCATATAATGATTTCAGCAATTTACAAATCTTATTTTCATTACCTGGCATAAAAAAGCCCTCAGGTTGCTCCATGTAAATTTCTTCTTCCAACTCCCCATTTAGGAAAGTTGTTTTCACATCCATTTGATGGATTATTAAATCATGGATAGCAGCAACTACAATTAAAACTCTTATAGATGTTATTTTACTCACAGGAGAAAATGTATCAAAGAAATCAATGTCCTCTTTCTGTCTAAAGCCTTTGGCTACATGCCTGGATTTATATTTCTCAATCGAGCCATCAGGCTTCAATTTCTTTCTCAATACCCATTTGCACTTAATAGTCTTACAACCTGGAGGTAGATCAACTAGCTTCCAAGTTTTGTTGGTCATCAAAGAATCCATCTCATCGTTGATGGCTTCTTTCCAAAAGTCTGAATCAGGAGAGGATAAGGCTTCATCTAAAGAGGTGGGATCATTTTGAACATTGAACACATGGTAGTTAGGGCCAAAGTCTTTAATAATTATTCTTCTTTTACTTCTTCTAGGTTCATTTATAGGTTCATCTTCTTTTGTGGGTGAAGAGGTACTGTTTTCAAAGGCTTGTTGACTGTTTGTAGGTTCATGCTGAGGAATAACTATTTGTACAGGGTCAACATCCCCACTATTTCTAGTTTTAAAAGGAAAAGTGTTTTCATGGAAGATGGCATCAAGGGATTCAATTAAAACACTATTGTCAAGGTCCAGAAACCTATATGCTTTACTGGTTAAAGCATAACCCATAAATGCACATCTAGAAGCCTTACTACCAAGTTTAGGTCTTTTTGGATCTGAAAGCCTAACAAAGGCAAGACAACCCCAAATTTTCAAATAGTCCAAATTTGGGACATGACACTTCCAAAGCTCATAAGGTGTTTTGAAAAAGTGTTTATGTGGTACTCTGTTAAGGACATAATTAGCAGTAAGAAATGCTTCTCCCCACAAATTTTTAGGAGCGTCAGTGCTCACTATCATAGCATTTGTCAAGTCTATCAGAGTTCTATTTTTTCGTTCTGCTACTCCATTGGATGTAGGAGAGTAAGAAGGAGTAGTCTCATGGATAATTCCCAACGATTGAATGTAAGAATTCAATCCAAGATTGTCATATTCACCTTCTCTGTCACTCCTAAACCTCTTAATTTTTCTGCCAAAAAGATTTTGAATCTCATTTATATAGAAGGTCAGTTTTTCAAAAGCTTTATTTTTATTTTTCATCAAATAAACATATGAATACTTTGAAAAGTCATCAATGAAGGTTATAAAATACCTTTTAGCACCCCGAGTCAAAATCCATTCAAATTCACAAATGTCAGTATGATTCAATTCTAACAATTCAGAATTTCTTACCACACTTCTGAAAGGCTTTCTTGTGATTTTGGCCATGCTGCACAATTTACATTTTTCAAATTGATTCTCTAGTTTAGGAATTAGTCCCAAACTACTCATGTTTTTCACATAGTTAGAATTAACATGACATAATCGAGCATGCCAAACATTGACACAAGAAACAATATAGGCAGAAACAACTGAAATTTCATTCATTTCAACATTCAGTTTAAACATGCTATCACAAGCATAACCTTTCCCAACAAACATGCCCTTTTTCATGAGCATAAATTGATCAGATTCAAAAATCTGTTTAAATCCAGCTTTATTCAAAAGAAAGGCAGAAACCAGATTTTTTCTAATCTCAGGAACATGCCAAACATCTTTCAAGGTCAATTTCTTTCCAGAGGTGAAATTCAATTCAATATCACCATAACCCAAGGCATTAATCGTGTGGGAATCACCAAGCAATATTTTCTTCTCTGCTTCAAAAAGAAAATAGCTTTTAAACCAAGTTTTATCACAACAGACATGCCTAGAGGCACCAGAGTCTACCCACCATCCTTTAAAGGAATCAAAGGCATGAACCTCAGATATCATAGCCACAGGTGGCTCTTCGGTAACATTGACCTGATCAGAAAATCCATGTTTCTGGAAATGACATACCCTCGCAATATGTCTAGGTTTGCCACAAACATAACACCCATCTCCAGAAGGAGGTCTTTGGTTCTTCTTCTGATTAAATTGACCTTTACGATGTTTCCCAGAGGACTTATTCTTATTGTTAAAATTCTTTTTCCGTTTCAATTTGTTATTATCATAAGTCCTTGGCATGTTTTCATTAGAAGTGAGAAGATTTACCTTGGAACCTGCACCATTGAAGTCAGGCGAATTATCTTGATTTCTATGCTCCTCTTCTACCCTCAAACGCATGATTAATGATTCAATGGATAATTCCTTCTGTTTATGGCGTAAAATCTTCCCAAAATCTTTTCAAGAGCCGGGCAGTTTGTCAATAATGGCAACAACTTCCATTTGTTCGTCCACTTTTATTCCTTCACGACGAACATCATGTGCTAGCATCTGGAGATCATGGGCTTGTTCTATCACGGACTTATTTTCCACCATCTGGAATCAGAAGTAACGGCTACAGGCATACTTCTTGGATCCAGCTTCTTCAATGTCATATTTTTGTTGCAGGGCCTTCCAAATTTTCTTGGCGGAAGAATAAGTTTGGTCATAATAGTCATATAAACCATCAGACAAACAATTGAGTAAATAATTTCTGCAATAGACATGGTCTTTCTCCCACTCCTTCACATTTTCTTCGTGCTCAACATTTTCATCTTCAGTCATATCTCGAGTGTCCTTTTTCTTAGGACTCTTTTCCACCAAAATGTAGAAGACATTTAGGAGAGTTAGGTAGAAAAATGTCTTTTGCTTCCATTTTTTATAGTTCTCACCATGAAAGTGAAATGGTCGGTTCAGGTCACCGGCTTGATTAGTCTTGGGCATAGCATCGACAGTGTTCTCCATAGGGAAAAATCGTCTCAAATTACTGGAGACTGTTGTAGAATAATGCCTCCAAATTAGACTGAATAATCACCTTTCCTGCAGCCAAACTTGTAAAATAATATTGTTAGTCAAATAGGGTGACGGAGATTAAGGCGCGGACTAGGTCGCTCTCTTGAGACGATACGCGCCCTCTCAGTAATTAGAACCGATGCAAAGAGGATTCACTGCACGCCATCCCCCAGGATACAACAAGCCCAGTCACCTATTGTACACCTTTCTAACCTGCACAAGTTAGAAGGTAGAAGCTCTACCAAAACAACACCTTCTTCACCCAGTTGGTTGAAAAACTCTTTGAAAGACTCAAGAGAAGATTGAGAATTGTTTTCTCAAATTGGGATGATTTGAAATGAGAAACAATTCACTATTTATAGTACAATTGTAAGACAACGTATGAGAAAGACATTTAAAACTTTTTAACTCATATTAATAAATGTAAAGAATTAAAACAATTGAAAAACTCCTTCTATTAATTGAAACATTTATTTCTTTTTTAATTAAAATATCCTAACAAGTTATGCAACAATTAGGAACTTCTTCAACCTAATTGTTGGTTGCTTTTCTTGATGGAATATTAAAATAAGGATAGAACTTATATAATTTTTCTTAGGTACTATTCATGTTAGCAGTCACTAAAATTTTGTCAAGTATTCATTTACATTACAAATCATTTAACACCCTTTTAACACCGTTAGAAGTGTCGAGACGTTTTACCGCTCTGACGATAAATGATATGGCGTGAAAAATGTTCGGGACTAAACAGTCTAAAAACAAATAGAGTCGCCACTAACCTTTTATTTTTAATAGGTGTGGTTAGTCACCTACTTGTTTAACCCAACGTAAATCTAGAAAGATTACATCAAGTTAAGGAAAGAAACTGGTCTACGAAAAAGATTTTAGGTTCGGGAGTCAGTTACGTTTGGGGAAGGATTAGCACCCCCAAGACGCCTGGAAATCGGTACGACAAAAGTCTTAAAAATATTTTGCTTGGAAAATGATAATAAAATGCTTTTAAAATCATTTTAAGAAAAACATAGTTTCAAATGTTGGAATAAATATTCCTTTTAATGTAGGATAAACATCCCGTTATAAAAGCTAAATTCGAAATTTAAAAGTTTAATGTCAGAATGAACATTCCTTTTAATGTGAAAATCCATAGCCCAATTTTGAGTTCGAAGAAATTTCCTACTTAGAATGGAGATTCAATTTCTAAATAAGAATAAATATTCTTCAAAAATCAAAGTCAAATTTAAAAGTGAGGATAAATATCCTTTTATGAAAAACAAATGTTCAATTTTAATTTTAGAAAGTCTCAATCATGAGAATGTTAATTGAAATTTTCTAGAAAACATTTTATAAAAAGGTTAGGATAAATATCCTCAAATTCATGTTTTAAAATTCACATTAAGAGACTTTAATTGTCACGCCCCGACCCGCCTGGGTCGGCCACGTGGCAACCGCCGCGCTGCCTCGAAGTACGTGCCGACCGGTCACGCACCAGAAGCACCGCAAGGCATAGAAATGGATATCATCGCTGTAAAACAACTAAAATCTTAATTAGAAAATATTTAATAAAATAATTAACTTATAAACAATACCAGTGGACTAATTTAAAGGAATACCTACACAGCGGAAACTTCTAAGTCTAAGCCACCGACGCCTTCTAGTGAGCCTCCTTTCTAATGGCTGACTCCGTACGCGAAGCTGCATCCATCACAATGGAATACAGGTGAGTGACAGAGATTCAATGGGTCTCCATCAGGGTTAGGGAAACAGGGTAATCGAAAATACCTTAAAACAAATAAAATAATTTAAATTAAAAACTTTGTTTTCAACACTTCCTGTATCAAATTCTACAGGAGTGAATGTAATAAATTTTGTTTTCAAAATCTCTTTTAAAATCCTTCCAAGGAGTATTAAATTTAAAGCCTTTAAAAATAATTATAATCGAATGGGCTGGCACCTAATACACTGAAGGCACGACTGGCCGGTCGTATGCCTTACTGCACCGAGGGCTATCTCTTTCCCCTTTAAAAACATTTTCTCTTTATTTCATACACTAGCCCGTTCCCTCGGTGGTGCCTCACTGTGGTGGAACACAGTGAACTGGAGCTCTGGCGAGTTTCCCTACGCGCCTCTCCCAACCAGGCTCGACTCACCGTGCCCCTCGATAGGCGGTCCACGGCTGAGTATCGTGCATGCATCTCAGACTCGGTCCACGCTCCCGCAATCGGAGCACCGAGGAATCTCACTCAATCACTCCTCTACCAGGGGCATCGTACCCCAATAATCATAATAATAATAATAATAAAATTCTTTATATAAATATTAAAACATGTAAACACACACAAGCTTTTGTATTTTTAAAATCATCCCACCCCCATAAGTGGGCGTATCACAAAATAAAAGTGTGTGTCGTGGATTACCCTTATCCCAAAACCGTTGTAAAACCTTTTTAAAACAATTTATATTTTTAAAACATTTTGCCCTAGTGGCTAAGCACTGAAAACTAAGCCACTCACAGTATTGGGAGATTCGTATACTCCCAAGCGCTCCATGTAGCTTTAACCTCCGGTGCATCGCCGCATTCGATTATCCGGAGCCCTAATACATGGAAATATACATTAGCATTCATAATCACATTTATCAATGCACCTATGAGGCTCTAACATGACCTACAACTAGGCTTGAATGTGATTCGGGGCTTGGAAAAGTGTCCAGGAGGTTCCGGGGTAAAAGTTGGACACTTGGTGAAAAATTACGAAAATACCCCTGGGGGTCAATGGGCCACTCGGGCTGGGCCCGACACTTAGAAAAGTGCCCGGGAGGTTTCGGGGCTAAAATCGGACTCTCGGTGAAAAATTACCAAAATGCCCCCCAGGGGCCCGGGGGCCCCACACCCGGACTATGCTGGGCCCCACACGGGTTGGGCCAAATTCTACTCGAAATCGGGCTCAAAAAGCCCACCTATGAGATATTTATACATTATAATGATATAATATATAAATATCTAAGATATAGTAATATTATATATAAATATCTTAAATATATTAATATAATATATAAATATCTTTTAATATAATAATAATATATTGAAAATATCTAAACAGGGACTCGATCGGCCAGTTCTTCGGCCGGTCTCTTCCCCGGTTTTCGCACTCGTTTCTCCCCCTTTCGACGTACAAACTTAGAGAGGCGATCCTCATGGCATCCACAACGGATATGCCGAGGCAAAAACGAGAAACACCGGTCCAATTTTCCCGTAGACCGAGATTTAGCCCGAATTGACTAAATCTCCGATTTACTCACACCCGGTGCACAAAAATGCGTAAAAACGGAATGGGACGTAGAATAAGGTGAATACTATAACCCACTAAAAACTCACCTTATTCCACCGGCCCGGAATCCACTTATTTGAGTTTAAAGATCTAATCCGGTCAAAAGCTGAAAACTTGGATCTAGGCTAAACCGGTGCATGGAAATGCGTGCAAACTTAACAAAACGTAGATCGGGGTGAGAAGAACAACATACTGGAAACTCACCTTGATCTGATAGCTGGGCATGTCCCACTTTGCCAATTGTCCAAAATGCCTCCGGTCGGCTCCAGAGAGAAAACAAGAAAAAGAAAGAAAAAGAAAAGAAAAGAAAGAAAAAAAATGAAAGAAAAGGTTCGGCCCCTCCCCTATTTATAGGGGAGCCCGACGCCGGGTCCACTCGGGCCCCGGGTCAAACTTTTTCCCCTTTTTCAACTTTATTTCATTTTTACCCGTTGGCTAAATCCTTTGATTTCTTGTGCCAATGGGGCCCATAATAAATTTCTAGGGACTTATTTGGAGGTCTTTTTGGCATTTACTAATTTCCATGCACGGTTAATTACTTTATCTTCAAACTCCGTCTTATCCTAGTTTTAACTTCTCTTCTGACTTGACACAGCCGGACCGACCCATTGTTTAATTAATACGTCGTCTTGTACTATTTCATTCGTACGGAAAAGTCGTGCTAGGTCCGGGTGTGTCAACTCTCCCCTCCTTCTAAAATTTCGTCCTCGAAATTAAACAAAGTAGCTTGGGGAGGTTTGGCTTCCATTCGGAGCCCTCCTTTCGTTTTCGAATAGTGTTAGCATCACTATTCGCCACTGAAGTTCACCACGCTTCCGCTACGCACTCTGATCATTCTCCCTCAATAGTGGTTTCATCACTCTTCCACTCTTGAGTTTGAACCTCATCTTTTCCTTTAGCACAGCTTACTCTTACCCATCCGTAGGTTAGGCTCACTTCGCTCCCACTGCGCTTACTTGACTCTTTCGTCCTGTCCTTGTCTCATCCTCCAAGTCTCTCTTAACGAGACTATCCTCTTGTTACTTCTGAGGTTCCATACCTCTTACTCTTCTTAGGAGTTCCTCTTTTTTTTCATTTCCATTGCCTCTCGTTTCGAGGCAATCTTCTAAAGCGTATCTTGTCGTTTCGTGGTCTTGTACTCATCTTTGTAACCAAGTTATCGGGAAAGACCTTAGCTTAACTCCCTCGCCTCCATGGCGAGGATGCGGTGAGTTAAATATCTTTCCCCCTACCTTGGTTTCGCTTCTTCATTTCACCTTTGACTTCGTTCTCTCTCTTCGTGGTGTATGAGTCGAGCTCTTGTATACACTGGCCCACACTCGGCCACATCATAACAGAGGAATCAGAGATCATGCCCTCTCGGCTCTCACAAGCTGACCCACTCTCTGACCGCCCATCATAATCACAAATAGGGCCCATGGCCCATCAAATCTCATCTCTCCTCCTTACAAGGACGGAGAACTCTGGGAGGTCTCACACTCTCCCCAATCTCATACTGGGCCGGTCCTCTCGAGTGGTCATCACAGAGATCCTCAAGATCTCGATCTCTGATCCTTTCTCTCATAGGGACGCCTCACATGGCTCCCAAATCATCACACTTGAGCCTCGACCTCATACCCATCCATACCATTTCTCTTGCCTCATCGGCATTCCTTAAATTTTATTTTCTTGAGGTATCCAATTCAGGTGGTGTCGCGTGTTTCTCTTCCTTTCGTCTTCTTTCCTTCACATTAGCTTCCTTGCTAATGGTCGATCTCTTTTCCCTTCTTCTCGTCAATAATATTTTCTGGGGTCTCCATATCCCCATCTCTTTCTTTTTCTTCATTTCTATCCGCCCACATCCATATTGGGTCCACATTTCTCTTGCCTTCTCGTCACTACGAGACTAGGCCAATCACACATGTTGAACTCTTGCGGTATCCTTTGTAGCTTCATTATCTTCGCATTCTTCTCTCTTGAGATATCTCGTTCTTCACTTAACTTGACCTTCTCTTTGGTCTTTTTCCACCACTAGGCATCACTTACAGCTCTTGTTATCTTTATGCCCTTTTTCCTTAGGGTCATCTCCATACCTTTTCTCTTATCCAGACTTTTTATCTTAATTCACGTGACCCTTCACGTTGTATCCAAGGTTTTCTTTACCTTGGCTCCATTCTTTCTCTCTCTTTGCTTTTCAAATATGGGTTTTCTTTCTCTTAGTCATCTTCGGCTCTTAATCCATCGATATTTCTCCTTTGTCTTTCGATGCCATGGTTTATTTATCGTGGGCACACCTTTCTCTATCCTCCATTACCTTTCTATCTTGCCCACGCCAAGCTGACTCCATCTTAGCTTGGTTTGACTTTCATCTCCCACATCCTTTCTCCACTTATCATTCTTCGGGGAGTTTATCCTCAAAATTAACTTACTCCCCTCCTTCTAAAGATCTGACTTATCCTTCATATTTCTCCACCTTATTCTCTTAATTCCTTCTATCTCACTTTACTTCTTGGTCCTTATCCTTTTTATCTCCTTCAGTTCCAACCATTATTCTGGTTTATACTTAATCACCTTTTTGTTTTCTCCAGTTTCAATCATTCTCTTATTCATTCTCGTCTTATTCTCACTCTTTCTTCGACTCTTGACTAGGTCGATCCACTTTCCTCGTTCTCTGTGTTTGATTATCTTTAATGTTCCCATCATCATCATCATTATTCTTATCCTTCGTTCACTCTTGTTTGTATTACCATATCTTGGTATCCTCACTTTTTATTTCTCTTTTCGTCTCTTTTGTTTATCTTTCGTTGATATCATCCTTACCCGTCATCCATTAAGATAGCATCATCTCCATCTACTCGTTTCCTACGAGTGCTTCTTCTCTTATGTTTTCTCCAATTTTTCTTTCTATCCAACCTCTTTATCTCTTCTTTTATCATCTAACTAATCAGGGTTTTCCTTTCCCTTCTTTTCACCATTCCCATTCTTAATCCTTCTGTCATCTTCTTCCCAAAATCAAATAGTTGGGGGTTTCTTCTTCCTTTCACCAATTTATATCCTTTACCCCGTTTTTCTCTTTCTTGGTTCTGGCCTCCGATAATCCTTGTTTACTCATTTCTTTCCTTGATTTATTCATTTTATGATGTAGTGCCTTGACTTGACTCGAGTTTGGGGTCCATTATGCTCGACTCTCTTTATCTAACATCCGTTTCTAAATCTTTTATCCGGTTCCTTTCACTAGATCTTCCTTAATCCTCTTTCTAAGTCTCTTTCATTCTCCTTCTCATGTTCTTTTTTTATCTAGCTCTAAGTTACTCACCTAGGTTTTGTCTCTAGCCCTAATTTCCTAGTTTTATTCTTATACTAATCCTGGTCAGTCATTTGGAGCTATTAACCTACGGTTCATTATGACATTATCGCCAATTAAAGTTATAGTTTTCTAGTGATGTGTTATACTTTTCTTCTTTTAAGGCTCTATTCCTAATTAATCAAAACTTAGTTCATCAACTGAACTAAGTCTCTCTTTCTTCTTAGGCCTTGTTCTTCTTTTATTAACCTAGGATCTTCTTTTACCTAGGGTTTGCATGCTTTCTTTCTTCATTAAGAAAGCCTCCGCACTACATCACGACATCTCTTTGTCCTTTGTTTAAAGGTTCGCGTTTCTTCTCCCTTCCTCTTCTTCTTTCTCACCAGTTCCTTTTGGTGATAACTTCACAATATTGGAGGATATTCCCTTCGTGCCTTCCATTAGCACGAATGCAGGCATTCCCATCATCGCCATGCATTACACTCTTTCTTCGCTTGCTTTCTTCCCATTCACTTTGTTCAAAATCATTTCTTATTATCTTTTGGGGGTCTCCTCCTCCTTACTTTCTTTATTCCACTTCCTCCATCTTCATTTCCTTTCTCCTCTTCCTCCGATATCCTTTTTATCGTTGGTATCCAATGGTCAAACAAGTAGTAACAGATGTACTACTCGTAGACCACCTGGATGTGATTTCTTTTTATTCTTTCCTCATTTTCCATCTTGTCATTACTGTCTTATTCCTTCTCATCGTTTCCCAAAAATGACTTCTCTTTTATTCTCCTTCCTTACTCTTCCTTTTTGTCATCCTTAAATCCTTTAGGGTTTTCTCTTATCAATCCTTTCACATCCTTAAATAATCTTCCCATATCTCACCTTTCGTGATCTTGGGCTCATTCTTTCTCTTCCAATTTCCTTGGATGCTTCTCCTCGATTACCTTCATCTGGTTACTCAGATGATTCATCTCACGTTCTGAGGTTTTGGGTCAACCACATCCTCCGTGATTGACTCCTTCAAATTCTTGAATCTTAACCCAACTCTCTCTCTAAGGCTACACACCCACGGGGTAGAAAATGAGAGAAGTGAGGTTAGCATTCACGCACAGTATACCCACCTTGGCCCCTTGCCTCGTTCTAATCGCATAATTTCTTCCCAAGTCTTACACATCACTGGTATAAAGAATTGGGGCAACGCATCTAATTTACGCTGGACACTCGCTGCTTTACTAGCGAGTCTCGATGTTCACAACTTCAAGGATTGAACATCGAAGGTTGTGGGCATCGAACCAGTTTCCACTGGTAAGCCTCTAACTAGGCTTCGTTGAAAAACTGGACGAGACATCATCTATCCCGTCATCTCAAGGGAAATACAGTCCCTTGCACAGTTTGGCTGTCGAGTAGAAGGAATATTAAAAATTGAAATTTTGAGTTTGGGGAGTTTCTTGGAAAACGTGCCTTGCTTGCACGAATCTCGAGGAAGAAAGTGGTCGTAATGTCTTCTCACTTAAGACCACACTCGAGAACTCTATTTGGTGGCCTGCTGCTAAAGAAGGTATTCTAAGAGTAGGTGTGATCATTCATGACGCTTTCGAGTAGATACATACTCGAACTCTTGAGTTCTAACCCTATTTAATCCACTGGCTTCAAAAACATCTGAAAACGTTTGAAAACACTTTGAAAATACTTTACAGTTTTTTCTGAAATCAGTCAGAATCTTTTAAATGCTCTGATACCAATCAAATTGTCACGCCCCGACCCGCCTGGGTCGGCCACGTGGCAACCGCCGCGCTGCCTCGAAGTATGTGCCGGCCGGTCACGCACCAGAAGCACCGTAAGGCATAGAAATGGATATCATCGCTGTAAAACAACTAAAATCTTAATTAGAAAATATTTAATAAAATAATTAACTTATAAACAATACCAGTGGACTAATTTAAAGGAATACCTACACAGCGGAAACTTCTAAGTCTAAGCCACCGACGCCTTCTAGTGAGCCTCCTTTCTAATGGCTGACTCCGTACGCGAAGCTGCATCCATCACAATGGAATACAGGTGAGTGACAGAGATTCAATGGGTCTCCATCAGGGTTAGGGAAACAGGGTAATCGAAAATACCTTAAAACAAATAAAATAATTTAAATTAAAAACTTTGTTTTCAACACTTCCTGTATCAAATTCTACAGGAGTGAATGTAATAAATTTTGTTTTCAAAATCTCTTTTAAAATCCTTCCAAGGAGTATTAAATTTAAAGCCTTTAAAAATAATTATAATCTAATGGGCTGGCACCTAATACACTGAAGGCACGACTGGCCGGTCGTATGCCTTACTGCACCGAGGGCTATCTCTTTCCCCTTTAAAAACATTTTCTCTTTATTTCATACACTAGCCCGTTCCCTCGATGGTGCCTCACTGTGGTGGAACACAGTGAACTGGAGCTCTGGCGAGTTTCCCTACGCGCCTCTCCCAACCAGGCTCGACTCACCGTGCCCCTCGATAGGCGGTCCACGGCTGAGTATCGTGCATGCATCTCAGACTCGGTCCACGCTCCCGCAATCGGAGCACCGAGGAATCTCACTCAATCACTCCTCTACCAGGGGCATCGTACCCCAATAATCATAATAATAATAATAATAAAATTCTTTATATAAATATTAAAACATGTAAACACACACAAGCTTTTGTATTTTTAAAATCATCCCACCCCCATAAATGGGCGTATCACAAAATAAAAGTGTGTGTCGTGGATTACCCTTATCCCAAAACCGTTGTAAAACCTTTTTAAAACAATTTATATTTTTAAAACATTTTGCCCTAGTGGCTAAGCACTGAAAACTAAGCCACTCACAGTATTGGGAGATTCGTATACTCCCAAGCGCTACATGTAGCTTTAACCTCCGGTGCATCGCCGCATTCGATTATCCGGAGCCCTAATACATGGAAATATACATTAGCATTCATAATCAC
Organism: Microcos paniculata; assembly: GCA_030664755.1. NCBI lineage: Eukaryota > Viridiplantae > Streptophyta > Magnoliopsida > Malvales > Malvaceae > Microcos > Microcos paniculata. The sequence goes on along the minus strand of CP131459.1, from coordinate 30,888,535 downwards.
ATTTATCAATGCACCTATGAGGCTCTAACATGACCTACAACTAGGCTTGAATGTGATTCGGGGCTTGGAAAAGTGTCCAGGAGGTTCCGGGGTAAAAGTTGGACACTTGGTGAAAAATTACGAAAATACCCCTGGGGGTCAATGGGCCACTCGGGCTGGGCCCGACACTTAGAAAAGCGTCCGGGAGGTTTCGGGGCTAAAATCGGACTCTCGGTGAAAAATTACCAAAATGCCCCCCAGGGGCCCGGGGGCCCCACACCCGGACTATGCTGGGCCCCACACGGGTTGGGCCAAATTCTACTCGAAATCGGGCTCAAAAAGCCCACCTATGAGATATTTATACATTATAATGATATAATATATAAATATCTAAGATATAATAATATTATATATAAATATCTTAAATATATTAATATAATATATAAATATCTTTTAATATAATAATAATATATTGAAAATATCTAAACAGGGACTCGATCGGCCAGTTCTTCGGCCGGTCTCTTCCCCGATTTTCGCACTCGTTTCTCCCCCTTTCGACGTACAAACTTAGAGAGGCGATCCTCATGGCATCCACAACGGATATGCCGAGGCAAAAACGAGAAACACCGGTCCAATTTTCCCGTAGACCGAGATTTAGCCCGAATTGACTAAATCTCCGATTTACTCACACCCGGTGCACAAAAATGCGTAAAAACGGAATGGGACGTAGAATAAGGTGAATACTATAACCCACTAAAAACTCACCTTATTCCACCGGCCCGGAATCCACTTATTTGAGTTTAAAGATCTAATCCGGTCAAAAGCTGAAAACTTGGATCTAGGCTAAACCGGTGCATGGAAATGCGTGCAAACTTAACAAAACGTAGATCGAGGTGAGAAGAACAACATACTGGAAACTCACCTTGATCTGATAGCCGGGCATGTCCCACTTTGCCAATTGTCCAAAATGCCTCCGGTCGGCTCCAGAGAGAAAAGAAGAAAAAGAAAGAAAAAGAAAAGAAAAGAAAGAAAAAAAATGAAAGAAAAGGTTCGGCCCCTCCCCTATTTATAGGGGAGCCCGACGCCGGGTCCACTCGGGCCCCGGGTCAAACTTTTTCCCCTTTTTCAACTTTATTTCATTTTTACCTGTTGGCTAAATCCTTTGATTTCTTGTGCCAATGGGGCCCATAATAAATTTCTAGGGACTTATTTGGAGGTCTTTTTGGCATTTACTAATTTCCATGCACGGTTAATTACTTTATCTTCAAACTCCGTCTTATCCTAGTTTTAACTTCTCTTCTGACTTAACACAGCCGGACCGACCCATTGTTTAATTAATACGTCGTCTTATACTATTTCATTCGTACAGAAAAGTCGTGCTAGGTCCGGGTGTGTCATTAATTATGATTACTTAAATTAAAATCTCTTAGAAAGATTTAATTTTAAAATAATGTCGGAATAAATATTCCTTTTAATTTGATGAAGGGAATAATTTGATAAAAGTTTAGTTTAATAGGAAAACCTTAGTAAATTTAATAAATTAAGACCTTTCAAAAAAAACTTTAAAAATGAATGTCTTTTTATCAAATAAAACTAATTTTGAAAGAGAATTTTAAAGATTTAAAGAATAAACATTCTTTTTTTTAAGGTAAAAAAAATGCCTTTTAATAAAAATGAAGTTTACTTGAAAGGTCTTAATGAATTAAACATACTAAAATCCTCCCAAAATTGTATTTTGGAAAATTTAAAAGAGGTCAAAAGAAAATAAACATTCCCTTTCATTGGAAAGAAATAAAAATAAGAAAAGAAATTTTGAAAATGATTTTTTAATAAAACTTGGATTAATTTGAAAGGCCCTAACTATAATTGGGTAATTAAGATCTTTGAAAAAAACTTCTAAAACATGTTTTAAAATTAATATCGGAATGAACATTCCTTTTAATTTAATTGGGCCTCTTAAACAAGAGATTTTCTTAAAATAAAATGAAAATAAAATATAAAAGTAAAAATGGATAAAAGGTTTTGGAATAAACATTCCTTTTGTAAAAGAAGGTAAAAAAAAAATTTTAGTTTACTTGTCAATTTTAAGAAATTAAGAAAATCATAAACATGAGGTATGCTTTTTATGAAAATTAAATGAGAAAAATATATTTTTTTAATTTTGAAGGGATGAGAAATTTCCCCAGACCCGATTGGACTCCCGATTAGACACCGAAAGAACTTCTCATGGGAGAAAACCTTCGGAAACCTCGGACTCCCGAGGCACCTTCCGGTCACCCCATGCATATGAATTTTTTGAAAATCAATATTCTAAACTTAATTATGCATGAATGGGACAAAGAAACAAGGGTTTAGTACATGTATACACAATTAATTGCACGATATAATATGATAAATAAATAGGACATGGAGATGTAAAATTAATTCTACAAGATCAAATTGCATGACAACTACTTTAACATATATAAGCAAGCTTAATTTAAACAAACGCATATACAAGGTCAAGTATGTAATTTTATACAAAATTCAACTCATAATTAAGCAAATATGTAAGCAACGGCAAAAGGTAATTTCACATACAAAATCTAATTTTTAATTAATCAAACATACACACAAGGGCAAAAAGTAATTTAATGCAATATACAATTACTAATTAAGCAAAGATACATGTAAGGGCAAAAGAGTAATTTTACATGCAAGATTAGATTTTTAGTTAGGAAAGCATACATGAAAGGGTAAAGCAGTAAGTTAACACAAGATATAATTACTAATTAAACTAACATATTCATAAGGTCAAAAAGGTAATTTTATATACATGCGTAAATTTTTGTATTAAGCAAAACACATATTCAAGGGCAAAAAAGTAATTTCTACGATCAAAAATTATATCTTAGACTAAACATGCATTTTTACGAGCTTAAAAATTCAATTTTTAAAATCAAAGATTATTTCTATTTAAATAAAAAAATAATAATAACAAAAAATAAAATGAAATAAACTTAAAAATTCAATTTTTGTTAACCAAGTTTTCATTTTTAATCAAGAAAAAATACCCACAAACAAAAAGGTGTAATTTTTATAATCCTATGCTTAACATGTAACTAAGCAAACAAGTTTATCAACTTAAAGTTGTGACCTTTATAATCAAGATTAGATTTTTAATCAAACAAGAATGTGAATATGAGATCAAAAATGTAATCTTTTTAGTCAAGATTAGAATTTTATACTAAACAAGCATATTGAATATACAAGCAAGCTTTAAAAATAATAAACAAGGATGTAAAATAAGAAAGTTAGGAACTTTTTGTATAATCATGTAAATATTTATGAAAAATGACATATTAATAGAATAAAATAGATAAACAAATAAAAAGGCATCATCTTGAGCATATTAAAACATATATTAAACTAAATAAATCACTTAGTAATATACAAATGCTTCATGGATCATAAATAACATTATAAAAAAGAAAGTTGACATTTTTATGTGCAAAGTTAACATAATAAAGCAAGAATATTATATTTAAAGCAAAAAGAAATGATTTTTACACATAAAAATAAGAACTTTACCTAAAAAGGAATGAACTTTTGTATCAAAACCAAAAATAGTGGCTTTGTAGAGAAGAGAATAGCTAAAAGTTGATGAACAACAAGCCTTTTTCTCTATTTTTCTCTAGCAAATCCGTTTTCTTTTAAAAAATGAAACAAGAAAATGAAAAGCTTTTCTCTCGGACTCTCCTTCTCTCTTCTCTCCTCTCTTTTTCTTCTCTGTTTTCACTTCCGCTTTTCTGTTTTAACAAATGAAAAACGCCACCTCTGTTTCTTTTTTCGGAAAAACACACTGAGCCCCGCTCTGTTTGCTGAGAAATCAGCTTTTATATTCCTCTCCTTTCATTCTCCATCCAACGGTTCTCTTTCTTTACTTCATTTTCATATGATGGCCCCCAATTTTTACATGTGAACTCCCTTCTTTGCCCCTTGCTTCTCTGCTGTGATTGGTTGTGGTTTGGCTGACTTCAATCTTTGTGTCTTTGCAGGGTCATCCAGCTGGCAGGAGAAAGGGCGGCTGGTAGCACGTTGACACATTTCTGGCTAGCGTCGTTTTCTGCATGCCTTAGGTGCAAACTCATGTTCTTTTAAGCTTCCTGGTGCATGGTGGCGTTGCTGGCGATTTGGCTCCGGAAATGATTGAAGCGAGCGCCCTAGTTCTTAGTTCTAGCCGCTGGTCCTGGACAACAAATCTAGTTAGTGACCCTGAAACTGAACAGAAAAAGAGAGCGTCTCGTAAATGCAACGGCTGTGGTTGTTGGCACTTCATCATCCTTTTCATATATGCTTAAAGTCACCGAGCTATATTCACTCTTATTGTAAAGATGGGCATGCGAATCCTCCAAGACTTTAAATGACACACCCGGACCTAGCACGACCTTTTCGTATGAACGGAATAGTACAAGATGACGTAATAATTAAACAATATGTCGGTCTGACTGTGTCAAGTCTGAAGAGAAGATAGCTTATGACAAGACGTAGTTGGAAAATGAGATTGGTAACCATGCATGGAAACACTAAAGTGGACTTTTTTAAGTCCATAGCCAATGGATTGGACATCCATTGGTGAATTGGTTGGTGGATCGGGCTAAGAAAAAAAATTATGAAAGGTTTCAAGGAGGGGAAAAAGTCTGGCCCGGGGCCCGAGTAGACTCGGTGCCGGGCCTTGCTATAAATAGGGGGAGATGAGCTCTCCCCCTCTCATTTTCTCTTCTCCCTCGTTTCTCTCCTCTCATTTGCTCTCTCGGAGCAATTTTGGACTTTTGCCCGATCCAGACAAACCGACCTCCAGTTCAAGGCGAGATCTTGGTGAGTTGTTCTTAACTCCTCGATCTTCGATTTTCTAAGTTTTCACGCTTATCCATGCATTGGTCTAGGAGAAATTCAAGCTCAAAGTTAGTTTCAGCTTTTAGTTAGATTTTAAGTTTAGATTTGAGATTTAGGAACTTTGAGCTTGTAATTCTCGTTTCTGATCCGGTAAACGCGTAGTGGGAGGTGAGAGGAACCTCCATATCGAATTTTACGTGAAACGGTGGACCGAAGGGCTCGGGAACCGAGGAAATGCCTCTGATCCCGAGGGGGCCGGACGGCTCCCACACGGAAGCCGAGTCTCTCCCGCGCGGGAGGGACCTACAGGCCAGGTCCCGCGCGAGACCTGGGCTGTCCGGCGTCGAACTGGGCCATTTGGCCCAATCCGTGGGCTGGGCCCTTTTTGGCCCAATCCGTGCGGCTGGGCCCTTTTGGGCCCAAGCCGAGTGGGCTTCGGCCCAATCAGCAAGGGGAGGCCTTTTTGGGCCCAGAAACAGGCCCGACTCGGCCCAGCTTCAGGGGCAGGCCTGCCTGGCCCAGAACAGGGCCGGGCAGGGCCCGTAGTGTGGGGCCCACGGGTCCCCAGGGGCATTTTGGTAATTTTTCACTAAGTGTCCAATTTTTACCCCGGAACCTCCCGGACACTTTTCTAAGCCCCGAATCACATCCAAGCCCAGTCTTAGGTCATATTAGAGCCTCATAGGTGCATTCATAAATGTAATTATGAATACTAACAAATATTTCCGTGTACTAGGGCTCCGGGTGAATCGAGTGCGGCAATGCTACGGAGGTTAAGCTACATGGAGCGCTTGGGAGTATACGAATCTCCCAATACTGTGAGTGACCCTGTTTTCAGTGTTTAGCCACTAGGGACAAAATGTTTTGAAAATGTTTTCAAAACGTAAATTGTTTTAAAAGGTTTTACAACTGTTTTAGGATAAGGGTAATCCATGACACACACTTTTTATTTTGTGATGCGCCCACTTAGGGGTGGGATGATTTTAAAAATATAAAGCTTGTGTGTGTTTACATGTTTTAATATTTATAAAGAAATATTATTATAATTATTATTATGGTTATTGGGGTACGATGCCCCTATAAGAGGAGTGATTGAGTGGGATTCCTCGGGGCTCCAATTGCGGGAGCGTGGACCGAGTTGAGAGCATGCATGATACTCAGCCGTGGACCGCCTATCGAGGGGCACGGTGAGTCGAGCCTGGTTGGGAGAGGCACGTAGGGAAACTCGCCAGAGCTCCAGTTCACTGTGTTCCACCACAGTGAGGCACCACCGAGGGAACGGGCTAGTGTTTGAGATAAAAAGAAAAAGAATATGAAGAGAAAAGAAATAGCCCTCGATGCAGTAAGGCATACAACCAGCCAGTCGTGCCTTCAGTGTATTAGGTGCCAGCCCATGAGTATTTAATTATTTTTAAAGGTTTTAAATTTAATTCTCCTTGGGAGAATTTCAAAAGAGGTTTTGAAAACAAAATTTATTTTATTTACTTTAATTATTTTATTTTATTATATTTTCGATTACCCTGTTTTCCCTAACCCTGATGGAGATTCATTGAACCTCTGTCACTCACCTGTATCCAATGTGGATGGATGTAGCTTCGCGTACGGAGTCAGCAAATAGAATGGAGGCTCACTAGGAGGCGTCGGTGGCTAAGGCTTAATAGTTTCCGCTGTATAGGTATTCTTTAAATTAATCCACTGGTGTTGCTTATAAATAAAATATTTTATTAAATGATTTTTAATTAAAATTTAGTTTTGTTTTGCAGCAATGATACCTATTTCAAGCCTTGCGGTGCCTCGGATGCGTGGCTGCAGACACGTACTTCAAGGTAGAGCGGCGGTTGCCACGTGGCCGACCCGAGGCTGGTCGAGGTGTGACATTAAAGAACAGAACACCTCGCAACTTTGTCAGTTCAAGGTCGAACATCTTGGAGAGCATCAACCGTTTGAAGGTCCTCCCGCTCAAGCATCAATGATGATCAAACATGCAACTGAACTGCAGCAAACTGAATTCCCTTTGGATTGTCTCCATTAGCTTTTGGCGCAATTCTTTTACCAGGACAACTTCCTTGTAGTATAATCTGATTCTGCCCATTTGCTTGTGAATTATGATGTAACTTGCTATCTAGAGAAACTATAAAGGACACAGACCCAAGTTTGCTTCCAGAAATCTTTGTTACTATCACCTGATCAGGATTTGAAACAAAATGTTCCCTTGTAAATTCAACATCACCGACGGAAGACTTCACTGTAGCTATTGCAGAATCCAAGTCCAGCTCTTTGTGGTATGTACCTTTTACATACTTATTATGAGAATCATCAAACTCTAGCTTGATCAGAGTTACCACAATTCGCTACATCACCAGCGAATTTCGTTTTGGTTCGATCGTACCGAATCGCGGTACGAGAACGGTCCAGTTCAGTAAAATCCACCGAACCACCGTTCCCATTCAATATGTAAAAAACCTAAAAAAGAAATAAGATTGGGATGTTTTCTAACTTGAAAATCGAAAGAAGATCATGATTTCGTAGGAGCCAGAGACAGCCTGTGCTTAAGTTGGAGCCAAAAGAAGGTTCCTCGTTCCGAAAAAACGAATTTCGTTCCAATAAAGTGAACCGAAGAAGACTACCCCCATCGTACCAAATTTTAAGTAAGTAGCGAATTACGTTCCGATTCCCGTACAACGAACCAAGTCGAACCGCGTTCCAGGTAACTCTGAGCTTGATATCCCCCAGAAATTGGTAAACATTAGAGGGATTGCCTGACAACTTGACCGCTGTTTTTGTAGCGTCGGCATAATCACCACTGTCAACAAGTTTCCTAACCACCGAGAAGGCTGCCGGAGCATCAGGATTCGTGTAATTCCCTGGAACCCCAGTCCACAACTTGTCCTCATTGAGCTGAAGAGTTTCGGATGCAACGCCACCCCAAACCATGGCACCAAGGCGACCATTTCCAATGGCAATTGCGTCGGTCCAGTGCTCGGCAGGCCCGCTGAACGTAACTTTCAACGGCTTGGAAGCGTCGGCAAGGTTTAAGGAGGTGGGGTTGGCACCATCTTACTCTGCCTCGTCATTTTCTCCATTGACTACGAAAATGCCACTACCAGGCATCTCCTTGACATCCAGAACAAGGTTTCCGTTTGTTTAAGCTTTCAAATTCTTCCTTAGTGACTTGACCTCCGAACATCACTTTTCTGATCCCTTCCGATGCTAGTGAGGGCGAGTGGAACGAGAGGCATGCGGTGACTGCCATGCTGCCGCGGGTGCCAGTAGCATAAGCCACAATATTTTGGTGAGTGGAATAGTTCGCATGTCTGATGACTATAACCGCCGCATGTGCAACCTCCAGCTATGTTTTGATATGCTTTTGCTCATTTTCTTAGACAAAGCCGCGGATGATGGCTTCGTAAATCATTGTTTCTGCTTCAACTGCAAAATAACCTTCTCAAAAGCTTGAGGGTGTTGTTGGCTGCCACCGAAGTTGGTGGGAGGAGGGAAAGAGAGAGGAAAGAATTGTAGTGGTGGCCAGTTAATGGCTCGTGGGGAAGAGCATTTTTTATGAAGCAAAGAAAGAAAGGGTGAGAGAGAGTGGGGTAGGGTGTATGTATATATATATATTGGGAGAAGGAGTTATCAGCTTTTTGGCATATATATATATATATATACATATATATTTAAATATATATATATATATATATATATGTATAAACACACACATATATATATATATATATATGTATAAACATATATATATATATATATATATATATATTTTACATGATAATCGAGTTAATTCGGTTGGTTTTGTTTTTGTATGGCTTCTGACTTGTATGGGAGCTGGAACAATTCGGTCTTGGCTTCTTGGTTCTAGTTCAAAATTACCTACAAGGTAGTAAGATAAAAATCAAAATAAAATAAAATAAAATGAAGTAATAATAGCAATAATAATAATAATAAATGAACAAAAATAAATTAAACTTAAAAGGATAAGTAGAATAAAAAATTTTAAAAATGGTAAATCAACTAATTTGTTAAGATTAAAAATAGGTGTCTACAAGAAGTAAAAAAAAATTTCTAGAATAATTTTTATTTATTTTATTAGTCTTTCTTTTTATGAGAAAAATACGTATTACAAAGTTTAACCCCAAATTTTAAACAAATAACTATTTAAGGTTAAGTTTTTAATTTTAAAATAAATATTATGGTAGGGTTTTAGAAAAAAGAATTTTTATTACGTATCACAAAGTTTAGCCCTAAATTTTAAGTAAGTTAGCCATTTAAGAGTAAGTTTTAAATATTAAAATCAATATAGTGTAGGATTTTAGAAAAAAAAATTATTGGAATTTTTAAAATAAATATATTGTGGTAAAATTTTTTTTAAAAAAAAGCACAAGATTGAAAAAAGATAACAAAAAAAAAGGTTAACAATGTTAAAAAGAAATTAACTAGTTAATAATATGAATGAATATTTGATAAAATTTTAATAACTACTAATATAAAAAGCATTTAAAAAAAAGATATAAGTCTTGTCTTTAAGGGGGTCAAATTCGAAAAAGGAAGAAAGACAGGAAATGGATAATGGAATGGACGTAAGTAGAGGTGTCAAATGGGCGGGTTGGGCGGGTTACGGGTTCGGGTCAATCGGATCGGGTTACTTTGACCCAAAGAAAATTTCGGGTCACACGGGTTTCGGGTTATTTGGGTTCAGGTCACACGGGTTTCAGGTTATTTGAGCTCGGGTTTTTCGGGTTTGGACCTCGGGTCATTCGGGTTTCGGGTCGTTCAAACTCGGGTTTTTCGGGTTTGACCCATGGATCATTTGATTTTTGGTTTTTCAAATTTGTTCATCGATTCATTTTGACATGAGTCATGGGTGTAATTCGGGTTTTTAGATTAATTCATAAATTATTTTCATTTGAGTTTCTAATTATTTATTTAAAAAAATTAAATTTATAAGTTAACTCTTCAATAATATATCAAGTAATCAACTAATCGAAATCAAGTAATTATTTATTGGCATCTGCTAGCACGAGTCTTCATGCACATAAATTACATACCATTAAACTTGTAATTTATAAATCTTAATTATTAAGTAACAAATTAATAAGTAACTCTTCAATCTTCAATTCTTTATGTTTTTTCTTTCCACTCTCCACTTTCTATTTCTAATTCAACGGTAAACTTTAATTTTATTAAGTTGAATCAAAATAAGTAAGTAATTAAAACAAATAACATTATGCATTACTGCTTTTTAATACTATTTATACAACATATTAACACATATATAAATGATAAAATCAAATTAAAGTATTAAATCTATAATTATATTGGGATTATATCAATTTATAATTTATGAGACATATCTCATGTAACATGTCACACGTTACATATGATAAGAATTAAATAGATTTTTTCAAATATAAACTATCTATCATTCTATCTATTATTAGAAGTATAATATAATAAGAGATATATTAAAGTATAACTTATAATTTATAAATTGTAGGACAAAGATTAAAATTTAAGAATATGAAATATGTTTTTTATTTCAATTTAATAAGACATTTATTTTTATTTTTATTTTTTAACAAATTTATTAAATAAATTTAATAATATCTAAGAATGAGAAGGTAATATATTACTTAAATAGGTTTTCGAGTTATTTCGGGTTAACCTCTCCGGTTAAACAGGTTTCGGATCAAATAGGTTTCAGGTTAATCGGTTTCGGATCAGTCGGGTTCGGATCGTTTATTTTTTTTGGTCAAATCGGGTTGGGTTAGTTTCGGATTCGAACGAGTTTCTCGGGTCGGGTCAACTTTTACCACCTCTAGACATAAGCTTAAAGTTGTGGTTGGAAATTGCTTCCTTCGTCACAGTAAAAAGGTCGCTATGAAGGAAGGAGAAGCCTAAAGAGAATACAACTAAAAGCCCACATTACCAACCTAAGAAGCCCATATTCTGAATGTCATCATCATTTATTAAAAGTTTTTTCCGCCGCTCATCATTTATTAATTTAATGGCTAGAAATAGAGGAAGAGAAATAGATTTTAGCATAGTTATCAGAATCGGATTGTCGGTCTGATCGATTGAATCGGTGAATCGACCATGAAATCGGTCAGATTTTGTAGTAAAAGGTGAATCGACCATGAAATCGGTCAGATTTTGTAATCAAACCAGAATTACAATCAACCCAGTCAAACCTAGTTAAATTCATGATTTTTTTATTAAACCGATATTAAACTAAATGATTGAACCAGTGGTTGAACTAATTTAATTAAATTTACAGAATTAATACAATTATTGAGATTTGAACCTTAGACCTAAAGAAGATTAACACTATCTAACCACTAAACCAAATAGTTTATTCATGTTAATGTATTAAATATTTATATTTTTAACTAGATAATTACTTATTATATATGAAATAATATATAAATATAAATTAAACCAACAATTGACCTATTGACTTGTCGATTGAACCATTGACTCAGTGACCCAATGACCCAATACCTCAACTGGTTCACTCACTGGTATGGTTCTTATAATTATGGATTTTAGAGTTGAGACTTGAGATATCTTAGTGAACAAGGAAACTTGAAATTAACGATGAGTAGAGTTGATATGGATTGATGTCATAATATCAAATGTGAAGCTAGTTTTTTAATCTTCGGGTTATGTTTGGTATGAAAAAATATTTTTTATTTTCATTCTCTAAAAAATATAAAGAAACTATCTTCAAAGATATATGTTGTGAGAGGGAATATATATATATATTTTTAAAAAAAATGAAAATGAAAATTGACGTAGAATTGAGATTAAAAAATTGTTCTCAATTTTAGATTCATTTTTATTTTCATTTCCTAAACATGCATATATTTCTATAAATTAAACATATTTTATATAGTAATTCCTTTATATTTTTTAAAGAATAAAAATAAAAAATATTTTCATGTACCAAACATTTATAATAGTTATGGATTTTTTTTTTGTGGGTGGATTTGGGGGGCGGGGGGGGTGTGGGCTTGTACCAAACATTTGTGGTGGTTGGGGATTGGGGGAAGGAATTACTAAATAAATGATACATGAATTAATCAACAATTACCTCTTCTCTCTCCAGTGGTAGAGTCATAAAATTTTGTCCGGTCAATATTTTTAAGAACCTCAATATAAAATCGTAATGATGGTTCTTTAATTACTTCTTTTTAAAACAATTTTACCATTAACAGTGTCCAAGTCATAGTTATTGGTATTCCTCCACCCCTTGGAACCATGATCCGGGATTTTAGATCCGAATCATAGTATTTTTATATTTCGGGATCCCTGAGTTTCTGATCTAGTTCCATAAAATTGGCGTTTCGAATTTTTCTATATAAACTTTAAAATTTTGAAGAAATTAAGATTAAAAAGAATGAATTTTAAAGAAATAAAACAAAAAAGAACTTATTCACTAAATTTGATTTTAAATGTTTAATTTTTTGTAGAAATAATGAGTGAAATGGAGATAATGAGTGTCATGAATAGAGAAAGATAAAACTTACCGCTAAATTTTTTATTACTTGAATAAAGAGTAGAACATAAGCCTTCTTCATAAATATTCTAACAATCAACTAATCGGCAAAATTCTTGGTTCATGTATTTATGTACCAAAGTTTTTTTATGTTTTTGTTGCAATTATTATATATGCTTTAATTGTTTATGAAGATTGATTTGTATTTATAAAAATTCTACATGATTTATACTATTAACAATCCAATAAATTTTTTTAAGCGTATCACGACTCGAAATATCTTACCATCTAAATCTACCTCTATATACCACAAAATTTATAAGTTACGTACCAAAATTCCGTATTCATACCACATACCGAAACATATTCTGTTTCAAATAACTATGGTCCAAGTCATACCCTTAAAAATTATTCTAATTTCACCTTTGTCCAGAAACAAGCGTTGTCCTATCAATGCCTCTGGGACAATGTGTCAACTAATTAATATTGATAGATTAATAATTTTTAGTTATTACCGAATTTTCTCACTCCCCTCTCATTTTCTCATTTATATTGAATCATTCTCGTTAGCTTTACATTATTTTTAATCATTCTTTGAAAATTCAAGAGATTTATTTATACAAAAGAATATATATATATATATATATATGTATGTATATTCATATACGGGGAATAATCAAGCTCTTTGTGTATACACTTATTTTTAATCTTAATCAATTAGTTAATTAATTTTAATTAATTAATTGATTTGTCATTTCCAAATTTTTATTTTACTTATCCTTTTAAGCTTAGTTTATTTTTGCTATTGTTATTGTGATTATTATTTTTATTTTATTATAATTTTATCTTATTAACTTTCAGGCAATCTTGAACTAAGACCGGAAAGCTAAGCGAATCAATTCGGCTCCCATGCAAAGTCAAGCAAGCCAAAGACCAATCAACTAAAAGTAGATATAAATATATTTATATGTATACATAAATATATATATATATATATATTTATGTCTATATTTATATATTTATATATATATTTATGTGTGTATATAAATATATATATATTTATATGTATATATAGATATATATTTATATGTATGTATATATATTTATATGTATATATAGATGTAAATTTATATGTATATATATGCTTATATATATATATATATATATACGTACATCACCACTGGCCACCACCTTATGTCTCTTTTTTTCTTAAACAAGCCAGCAACAATCCAAACTTGAATCCAAATTCTACTCTAAATCATGCAATTCCTGCTCATCAGAGGATAATAGCTCAGCATCAAATGATGGTCTCTCACAGCCACTACCTTAAGATTGGAATAGTAGAAACTTTAATAATGGGGATGGCCACGTGCAGCCAAGCGGTGTTCCCAATGGCTCAAGTTGATGGAAGTGATGAAAGGAAATTTGACGAGATTATACTTGAGAAAAATCGCTCTGGTATATCTTCACCAAAGCACGTTACTGATCCGTTTGTTTTACAAACTAGTTCGGGTTGAGGGGGATGGGAGATTAGTACCGGCGACAGATGATGAACTCATGGAAGTTGAAGGTTTGCTGGAAAATGAGAAGCTTGAGATTCGTACTCTTGCAGACAAAGATGGGATGCCATTTTTGTCAACCACAACAGCTTCAAATTCAACCTCCCTGACAACTTTGGCAACTCCCCTGTTTCTGTTGTCGTCCTTGCCAACAATAAGTTCCAAGGATGTGTGTCTTCGAGTCTCGGTAATATGACAGGTCCTAAAGAAATCATTCTCATGCACAATGGTTTAAGATCTTGCCTGCCTGAAGAAATTGGTTTGCTTAAAAATTTGACTGTTTTTTATGTTAGCTTCAATGAGTTGATTACATAGTCTGAGAAAATTGGAGAGACGGTCAGCCTTGAACTACCTGATGTGGCACATAGTATGCTCGCTGGTAAAATTCCAGCTAGCGTTTGTAAGTTACCCAAGTTGCAGAACTTCACATTCTCGTACAATTTCTTCACAAGGGAGACCGCAAGCAAGAATCTCCCTGCTTCAGTTCAACCTGTAGAAACGGTAGGAAGTACCTTTGATCCAGTGCTGTATGAAGCAATTATGCATGAGGATTCTGATGAATTTGAAAAATGCATCATTCTTGAAGAATTTCTCAGGAGGTTCGAGATAGGAGACTAGCTGCTACATCCATCAATGGTGAAAGTATCTACCAGTCCAGGACTTGCAAAGCCTGAACGAGAAGAGTCATCATGCGAAGAAGATGAGGTGAAACGGAAGAGACCAGTGAAACCATTAACGACAATGAAACTACTGAAAGCAATGAAACCACCCGTCTCCTGTATCACCACGTCAGATTACATGCCAGCTGCTCTCTCTCACTAGAAGATGCCCCTGTATGGACCACAAAGAAGGAGTCAGCAACAAAACAGCCAATGGGAGCAGAGAAAGAAGGGGTAAAAGAGAGATGACAAGACCAAAAAATGATGGCCATTAGATGAGAAGCCAAGAAGGAAGGAGAGCCTTTAGATCAAGAAGAGGAAAAGTGGTATAAAAAGAGCATCCAAACATCAAAGAGGGGTTTTTTTTTACGGTTTTTGAAGTCTGTTTTGCAAAAAAAAAAAAAGGCAGAGTCAGTTTTTAGTTTTTAGGAAAAGCAAAAAAGAGAAAGTAGAGAATTTTTTTTCGGTCTTGAAAAAGGGGGCTGGGTTTTTGAAAATCAAGAGCAGAGAGAGTAGCTTGGGCTCTCTTTTCTTGCGGGTCGGCTGGAAACAGAGAAGAAGTGTGCCGTTGGGTCTCCCAAGCTTAGGCCATTCTTGTTTCCTAAAACAGCAAATCATTTTTTTTGTTTGAAAAAAGGGAAGGGATAAAAATATAGTTTTCATCATATTTCTTTTGGGTATTTTTGTAGATAAAGTCCCACCTTTTTTGTAAAAACTCTTTCCTTTATGTAAAAATTATTGCTTTTCACTCTAAATATGATATTCTTGTTTCATTATGATTGTTTAATCTATAAAAATTCTAGCTTTGGCCTTTTTCATTGATGTTTACAATTTATTTAATCTTGATATCTTTCTAAGTAATTTGATTAGTTTAATATATGTTTTAATATATTCAAGATGATGCATTTTTATTTGTTCATTTATTTTATTTCATTTTTTGTTGTTAATTTGTTCTTTCTCTTAATTATTTACATGATTATGTAAAAAGCTCCTAACTTTTCTTGTTTTATATTTTTATTTATTATTTTTGAAACTTGCTTTGCTTGTTCCATATGTTTGTTTAGTTGAAAGTTTCAATCTTGATTAAAAAGATTACATTTTGAGCTTATATTCATTCTTGTTTGATTAAAAATCTAATCTTGGTTATAAAAATCATAACTTTAAGTTGATAAACTTGTTTGCTTAGTTAAATGTTAAGCCTAGGGCTATAAAAATTGCACCTTTTTGTTTGTAGGTATTTTTTTTTGCTTGATTAAAAATGAAAGCTTGGTTAATAAAGATTGCATTTTTAAGTTCATTTTCCATTTATTTAAATAGAAATAATTTTTTATTTTAAAAATTGTATTTTTTAAGCTTGTATAAATGCATGTTTAGTTTAAGATTTAATTTTGATAATGGAAATTACCCTTCTACCCTTGAATATGTGTTTTGCTTAATTAAAATTTAAATCTTGCATGTAAAATTACCTTCTTGCCCTTATGTACATGTTTGCTTCAGTGGTAATTGTATCTTACATTAAATTACTGTTTTGCCCTAGTATTTATGTTTGCTTAATTAAAAATCTAATCTTGCATGTAAAATTACCCTTTTGCCCTTGCATGTATTTTTGTTTAGTTAGAAATTGTATCTTGCATTAAATTACCTTTTTGCCCTTGCTTATATATTTGCTTAATTATGAATTGAATTTTGTGTAAAATTACAGATTTGACCTTGTATATGTGTTCGTTTAAATTAAGCTTACTTATTTGTGTTAAATTAGTTGCCATGCAATTTGATCTTGTAAAATTGATTTTAAATTTCCATGTCCTATTTATTTACCATTTTATATTGTGTGATTAATTGTGTATATATATATACTAACCCATGTTTCTTTGTCTCATTTATGCATAATTAAATTTAGAACATTGATTTTCAAACATTCATATGCATGGGGTAACCGGAGGGTACCTCGGGAGTCCGAGGTTTCTGAAGGTTTTTTCTGATGGGAAGTTTTTTTGGTATCCAATCGGGAGTCCGATCAGGCCCGGGAGAATTTTTCATCCCTTCTGACACACCCGGACCTAGCACGACCTTTTCGTACGAACGGAATAATACAAGATGACGCGATAATTAAACAATATGTCGGTCCGGCTGTGTCAAGTCTAAAGAGAAGATAGCTTAAGACAAGACGTTGTTGGGAGATGAGATTGGTGACCATGCATGGAATCTCTAAGTGGACTTCTTTAAGTCCATAGCCAATGGATTAAAGGTCCATTGGTGAATTCGTCGGTGGATCGGGCCAATAATCAAAGTTTTGAGAGGTTTAAAAGAGAAGAAAAAGTCTGGCCCGGGGCCCGAGTAGACCCGATGCCGGGCTCCCCTATAAATAGGGGGGAGATGAGCTCTCCCCCTCATTTTCTCTCTTTCTCTCTTCTCTCTTTTCTCTCAACTGCTCTTTTGGAGCAATTTTGGACTTTTGGCCGATCCGGACAAACCGACCGCAAGTTCAAGGCGAGATCTTGGTGAGTTGTTCTTAACTCCTTGATCTTCGTTTTTCTAAGTTTGTACGTTTATCCATGTATTGGTATAGGAGAAATCCAAGCTCAAAGTTAGTTTCAACTTTTAGTTAGATTTCTAGCTTAGATTCGAAATCTAGGAACTTTGAGCTTGTAATTCTCGTTTCTGCTCCGGTAAACGCGTCGTGGGAAGTGAGAGGAGCCTCTATCTCGAATTTCACGACGATCGGTGGACCGATGGGCTCAAGAACCGAGGAAAAGCCTCGGGAGAGATGCGGCTCCCGCGCGGGAGAGACCGCCTGGCCCAGTCTCGCGCGAGACCTGGCTAATTTGGCCCACTCGCGCGGGTAGGCCTTCTTCGGGCCCAATCCGTGGCTGGGCTTGACCCAGCCACACTGGAGGGCCTGTATGGCCCAGAATCCGGGCCAGGCTGGGCCCGTAGTGTGGGGCCCACGAGTCCCCAGGGGCATTTTCGTAATTTTTTACCAAGTGTCCAAATTTTACCCCAGAACCTCCCGGACACTTTTCTAAGCCCCGAATCACTTCCAAACATCGTCATAGGTCATATTAGAGCCTCATAGGTGCATTCATAAATTTAATTATGAATGCTAACTTATATTTCCGTATATGAGGGCTCCGGTTAATCGAGTGCGGCGATGCTCCGGAGGTTAAGCTACATGGAGCGCTTGGGAGTATACGAATCTCCCATCACTGTGAGTGACCTAGACTTCTTTGTTTAGCCACTAGGGAAAAAGTTTTTTTTTAAATGGTTTTTAAAACATAAATGTTTTCAAAAAGGTTTTGGGATACGGGAAATCCACCCACACACACTTGGTTGTGATATACCCACACGGTGAGTGGGATGTTTTAAAAAAAAGAAACATAAAACTTATGTGTGTGTGATTTATATGTTCTAAATACAAACGTTTTGTACATATATATATAAATTTCCAAATATCATTATTATGATTATTGAGGGTACGATGCCATTGGAAGATGAGTGATTGAGAGGGTTCCTCGGGGCTCCAATTTGCGGGAGCGTGGACCGAGTTTGAGAGCATGCATGATACTCAGTCGTGGACCACCTATCAAGGGGCACGGTGAGTCGAGCCTGGTTAGGAGAGGCGCGTAAGGAAACTCGCCAGAGCTCCAGTTTGCTATGTTCCACCACAGCGAGGCACCACCGAGGGAAAGGGCTAGAGAGATAGAAAAAAGGAAAATAATTGTAAATGAGAAAAGAGATAGCCCTCGGTGCAATGAGGCGTGAGGCGACCGACGGGTCGTGCCTCCAGTATGATAGAGATGCCAGCCCACTTGAGATTTATATATTTATTTATTAAAGAGTTTTTAAAAGAGTTTTCAAAAGAAAAATATATATATATATATATGTTATTATTATTTTATTTTATTTTGGATTTTCCTGTTTTCCCTAACCCCGATGGAGATTCATAGAACCTCTGTCACTCACCTGTATCCAATGTGGATGGATTCATATTCGCGTACGGAGTCAGCTATAGAAAGAAGGCTCACTAGGAGACGTCGGTGGCTTAGGTTTAGTAGTTTTCCGCTGCCTAGGTATTTCTTTCAAATTAATCCACTGGTGCACGTGTTAAATTTTATTATTTTATTAAATGATTTTTAATTAAAATTTTAGTTTTGGTTTTGCAGCGATGATATCCATTTCAATGCCTTGCGGTGCCTCGGATGCGTGGTTGCAGACACGTACTTCGAGGTAGTGCGCGGTTGCCACGTGGCCGGCCCGGGCAGGTCGGGGCGTGACACCTTCAAAATTAAAAAATATGTTTTTCTCATGTAATTTTCATAAAAAGCATGCATCATGTTTACGATTTCTTTAATTTCTTAAAATTTGCAAATGAACCCCACAAAGGATATCTTTTTACAAAAAGGAATGTTAATTTCAAAATCTTTTATTTTTATTTATTTATTTATTTTACTTTTTTTGTTTTATTTTCATTTTATTTTAAGAAAATCTCTTGTATAAGAGGCCCAATTTAATCAAAAGGAATATTTATTCCAACATTAATCCTTAAAACATGTTTAAAAGTTTTTTTTTAGAGATCTTAATTACTCAATTATAGTTAAGGCCTCTCAAATTAATCCAAATTTTGTTTAAAAAAAAACTATTTTCAAAATTTCTTTTCTTATTTTTATTTCTTTGAAAGGGAATATTTATTTTCTTTTTCCTTTTCTTTAGTTTTTTCAAAATACCTTTTTGGGAGGATTTTAGTAAGTTTAATTAATTAAGACCTTTCAAACAAACTTTATTTTTATTAAAAGATATTTTTAGCTTCAATGAAAAGAATGTTTATTTTTTAAATCTTTAAAATTCTTTTTTCAAAATCAGTTTTATTTGATAAAAAGGACATTCATTTTTTTGAAAGGTCTTAATTTATTAAATCTACCTAGATTTTCCTATTAAACTAAATTTTTGTCAAACTATTCCCTTCATTAAATTTAAAGGAATATTTATTCTGACATTGTTTTAAAATTAAATCTTTCTAAGAGATTTTAATTTGAGAAATCATAATTAAAATCTCTTAACGTGATTTTCAAAACATGAATTTGAGGATGTTTATCCCAACCTCTTTGTAAAATGTTTTCTAGAATGTTTCAATTAATATTCTTATAATTGAAACATTCTAAAATTAAAATTAAACCCTTGTTTTTCAAAAGGATATTTATCCTCATTTTTAAATTTGACTTTGACTTTTGAAGAATATTTATTCCTATTTAAAAATTGAATCTCCATTCTAAGTAGGAAATTTCTTTAAATTCAAAATTGGGCTATGGATTTTTACATTGAAAGGAATGTTCATTCCGACATTAAATCTTTAAATTTTGAATTTAACTTTTCTAATGGGATGTTTATCTCACATTAAAAGGAATATTTATTCCGACATTCAAAATTATGTTTTTCTTAAAATAATTTTAAACACATTTTATTATCATTTTCCAAGTAAAATATTTTTAAGACTTTTGTAGTACCGATTTCGGGATGTCTTGGGGGTGCTAATCCTTCCCCAAGCGTAACCGACTCCTGAACCTAAAATCTTTTATTCGTAGACCAGTTTCTTTTTTAACTGGATATAATCTTTCTAGATTTATGTCGAGTTAAACAAGTAGGTGACTAACCACACCTATTCAAATAAAAGGTTAGTGGCGACTCCATTTGTTTTTAGATTGTTTAGTCCCGAACATTTTTCACGCCATATCATTTATCGTCGGAACGGTAAAACGTTTCGACACTTTGATGTGCGTGTATGTATGCCAAATTTTCTCTAATCTTATAACCTATATTCATCTGATGTGTGATTGTTCAAAATGTAAAAATATTTAACTATATTTGTTGTTAAAATAAAAATTTGAAAAGAATTTTTGACTAGATAAATTATCTAAAGACAAGTATCTTTCCTGTGATCTTAAGTTCTAGTGGAGGCACTTCGATTTCAAATAACTTTTGGCGAGTCAGGACTCAGTCCAGGGGAACGAATAGTTATAGTTTTTCATCTTATGAACTTGTGATAAATAATACTCCCTCCGTCCTCTTTTGTTTGTCCATCTTTCATGTTTAGGTAGTCTCCTTTTGTTTGTCTTTTATCCAAAACAAACAACAAAAGCTTTTGAATTTTCAAATTTACCCTTAACTTTTTCCTATTACATTTTACACAAAATTTAAGAACTCACAACATCAAGGATAAAAATAAAAGTCTACTTTTTCACCCACTTTCTTAGAGTTTGTGTAAAAGTGAAGTGGACAAACACTTAGGGACGGAGGAAGTATGTGACAATGTCAAAAGTGTATATAATAATGCTTTCAGTCACTGCAATCGAAATCACTTAGACACAGAGGTGAAGCCAAGAAAATTTCGGAGGGGGCCCCGATATATAAGGTTAATATATTAAAATATTCAGTTAAAAAGTCATATAAAAAAATATATAGATTAAAACCTTAAAAATATTATTTGAATTGTACTCTTCTATCTTTTATCACACTAAAATTATCAATTGTGACATCAGTATTAAATTGTGTTGCAATTTCCTTCTTTATATAGATAATCAAGGAATTTCTTAAAAAATCATCTTCCATCT
Source organism: Microcos paniculata (assembly GCA_030664755.1). Lineage (NCBI taxonomy): Eukaryota > Viridiplantae > Streptophyta > Magnoliopsida > Malvales > Malvaceae > Microcos > Microcos paniculata. The sequence goes on along the minus strand of CP131459.1, from coordinate 30,867,351 downwards.
TACTACGAAGTCTAGTCTTCACAATATTCATAGTTGACAAAGCACATTCTGTAGATACAATTAAAACTTAAAGAGTCAATAACAGTTAAAATTAAACCTGAATATGTAACTTTGATGGTGAAACCTTTAATCAGCCCCTTTTAGTCAGCCCCCCAATCAGCCCTCTTATTTATAGCCATCAGATGTGACGGCTGTTTTATTAGCCCTTAGATTTAAATATTATTTTATTTAAGGTTTAAGGTAAAACTTGCAACCGGTCAAAAAGGTTGCAAGAGAAACTTTTCTTCTTTTTTTTTTTGGTGAAACAAGAGAAACTTTTCAAATTATTATGTTTCTCTTTCAATTCTTTTTTTTTTCTCAAAGGCCCATGAAAAAAATAATTTATTGAGAAAGAACACAAAATTGTCCAGTGAAGAAAAAGACTCCATCACAGAACAAAAAAATGAGTGAAAGACTCCAACTAAAAAACAAATACTGGAAGAAAGAAAACTAGAAATCAATTAACGTTAAAAGCGAAATCAAAACATTAGCGGATTTAAAATATTAAAAGCAAAACTAGAACACTAGCAGATTTAATAAAAAATTTGGAATAAATACAATTATCTTCCAATCCCTATTTTTTTGCTCAATAAATTCAGTTCTCTTCCAATCCCTATTTTTTTGCTCAATTCTTAGTTTCATTTTTTATTTTTCATTTTTCATTTTTCATTTTTCATTTTTCATATCATCTTCCTTAATTTCATCATCACACTCATAACCATGCCAGATTTGAGTATAATGTTAGTCAATAAATTAATTGCAACAAAAAAAATTAATTGTAACCGAGAAGATTCGAACCCTCCACCACTTACAATAAAACTAAATACCCTAACCACCATATCAATTTCAACTATTTGTTAAATGTTTACTTCCTAATATAAATATTGAATACTAAAATATATTAATAGTTTGCACCAAAATATGTTCAAACTCGATTACAATCACTTGAAAATTGATTTTAAACAAATTCAAACTCGATTACAAATATGATCAAACAAGAAAACTCGATTTATTGCAAGTTCAAAGTCAATTTTAAAAATATAACTGCAAGCTACCATTACATACTCGATTTAGATATCCATAAAATCGATTTAAATATTTATTCGATTTTAACATTGGTCTCAAATTCGATTGTACCAGTATTTTTCATCATAAAGGATTGTAATGTTGTTTACATTATATATCCCCAAATAGCTAACACACAATAAATAAATAAATAACAGAAACTATAAACTGATATGAAAATCTTGTCAATTACAATAAATTAATATCCAATTATCCACTATAACGATCTAATGGACTCCTTCAATGCAATCAATTTACTCTTTAGATTTAAGTACCTATCTCACCGCCAATTCTTCTCCTTGTAGTTGAAGTCTTTGACTTTAAATCTCAAATCGAACTACATTACGTGCAGAGCTTCCTTGGTAGTAGCTTCTATTGAAACATAAAGTGTATCGCATATAATACCCTCAATATGTTATTGAATTACCCTCTATGATGCGTATCTCGGTTTAGAAAGAACCACCACTATTGACTGCATGCCACGTTATGTTAGACCGTAAGAAACCATACCTTTGGCAAATCAAAAGTAACGATTTAAAAAAAAAAACTAAAATATATGATGATAACAACAATTTTCTCTTATCTAAATAAAACACTATACTTATTTTAAATACCTTCAAAATGCCTTCTTCATAGGAAAATACTACTTATATACAATCTCACATGCCTAATGGTTGGAGAATTGTAACCCCTCTGTATACGAAACTGACGTTCGATGAAAAAGTAAATAGCAACGATCATCACCTAAGATAATCACTATAAGGTTGAAAAATATACATGCAGTGGTGGATTTTGGTATAAGGTATTGGGGAGCCAATTTGAAATAAGTTATTTCTAGGGGAGGCAATGTAAGATTTTTAATGTGTGTATGTGTGTGTGTGTGTGTGTGTGTACACACACAATAATATACAGTAAGTCCATCTAAAAAATAATAGAAATTTTAAAATTTGGGGGACCAAAGCATTACTACCATCCGCCATTAGATATATGTTATGCCTCAATGAATGTATGTCATTAATCATGATTCATGAACATAATAACTTACTTAAGATAATTGTTCATTTTCAAATTAATAGAAGTCACACAAAGTTTCAAAACAATTTTCAAATTTTATGGCCAAATGAATGTAGTTACTGGATGGCTAGGTTTCACAAGTTATATACTTAAATAAGGTTATGAGTAAAACAATTGAAAGATCATAAAACAGTTTCAAACTCGATTACAAACTCTCAAAATCGATTTTAAACATATGTAAACTCGATTATAAACTCTCAAAATCGATTTTAAACATATTCAAAATCGATTACAAATATGATCAAATATGGGAAACTCGAGTTATTGCAAGTCCAAAATCGATTTTAAGAACAAAATTGCAAGCTACTATTATATACTCGATTGACATCCTCATAAAATCAATTTAAATATTTATTCGATTAGAATATCATCAGTGAACTCCATGACTTTTGAACTCGCACTGAGAAATATCATCGAAATAAAAAGAAAAAACAAACACAGTTAAACTTAACTAAGAAAAACTTATTTACATATTATAAACTAGTATTGAAATATTCATAAATGATTTAACTACTTTTATTTTATGAAAAAAGGAAAATATAAATCCATAGGATAGAATCGATATGGCAAAAAGAAAACACAAATCTATAGGATAGTATTGATTCTAATACAATTAGCATCTATTCTGTATAACATAAGATAAAGGTACAACACAACATAATATCATAGATACGATGCTATCCTAGATATCAATAGTTAGTTATAAAACAATAAATCAATATGATACCCTAAACACTTACTCTTTTCGAAAACTCGATATAAAATAATCACACGATTTCAGTGGCTTTATAAAATATACACATAAAATCATATTTTAGAATCGATTCTATACAATTAATCGATTATATAAAAAGATCAAAATCGATTTCAGTATCTTCTGCCTGGTCAAAGTTTAAAAATTGATTTCACGTAATTATCTCCAAAATTTTAGGAGATTGACTTTCCTAAAATTAAGGATTGAATTATAAAATGATTTAATTACTCAAATTAAATCAAATAAAACCGGTAACCTTTTAAACAAATTCTCTAAATTCAAATTCTAACAATAAAGTACCTACATCTAACGGTTAATAAATAACCATTATATCTGACGACAATGATTAAAGGGGCTGATTGGGGGGCTGACCACAAGGGGGCTGACTGTAGCCTTCACCAACTTTGATATGCAACCAAATAATTGGATGATGAACACTTTGTAAATGAAAAAAAGTTAACAGTCGCCGCTCTAGGCTCTAGCCGTCAAAGTAAGTTTAGTTTTTATATTCTGACTTTTTGGATGGAGAAATTAAAAAGGTTGAAAGATTCACTGTAATAGTAGCGTAGATATGTTATTAGGTAAGTTAGTTTTACTTTAAAACTTTTCATTAGGCCACGTTTAGATTTTTCTTGTGGGGACCAAAAACTAAAGGCCTATCAACTGAAGGAATAGATATTTAAGAGGGGGGGGGGGGGGGGGGGTGTGTGGGGGGCGCGCAGGAATTCTTGGGGCACCAGGGTCCCTGCCTGCCCCCCAAATTCCGCCTCTGCGCTGAAGTAAGTTTAGTTTTTATATTTTGACTTTTTGGGTGGAGAAATTAAGAAGCTTGAAAGATTTCGTGTAATAGTGTAGATATGTTACTAGGTAAGTAAGTTTTACTTTAAAACTTTTCAGAAAAGCTACGTTTTGGATTTTTCTTGTGGGGACCGAAAACTAAAGGCCTGTAAACTGAAGGAATATAAATTTCAGGGGGCAGGCAGGCGCCAACCCACCCCCCCTCTTCTCTCTCTAATTCCGCCTCTGCTTGGACACCCACCAAGTCACACCCACATGTACGGCTTCACAATCATGAATCTCATCTTAAGAATTCAAAAAGTTGGGGAAAAGAGAAGGAAGATTCAACCTTAACCACCATTTGTTTTTCTGGCATATATAGAATAAATGTGACAACATTTTTTTTTATTTATAACCAGTAAGGTAGAGCCAGAAACGCTTTTCTAATTACTTTTTGGCTTAGTTGACTTCATCTTTAATTTGCTTCATTTCATCTCGTTGCATCGTCTTTTCCCTTTTTTTCATACTAATTCCCTGCACTATTTGTTATTGGAACTATATTGCAATTGTAATAATGCAGCTTTGCTATGTTCCGTGTCTCTTGAGACAGGGATTTCTTTTGATTTGAATATTTGAATAATTAATGAGAAAAATGTTTGATCTCATCGATGCATATTATATTAAGTGGAAGAAACTCAACGTCTTTTAAATAAAATTTTTTATTCGAGTGTTGTGAATAAAAAAAATAAACTTATGAAAACTTTTCCAATTTGAAATTCGACACTACTCAGTTTTGATTTAGTCGAGATCTAATATGATTATCAAAAACAACTGTATCGGAGTACTTACAAAAAAAAAGAAAAAAAAGTGATCTCAATCATCTTGATAATCAAATATTCTCTCTCTTTAAAAAATTTCCTTCGATTTGAATATTTGACTAATTAATGATGGAAAAAATGTGTGATCTTATATATAATAATCATCTAAAGAGTTGATGACAATTGAATCTTCTCTCTCTCTCTTTTCTTACAAAATATAAAAATGTGTTAACAATTATTGTTCAAACCGGTGTTCGGAATTTTTTTAGGATATTCTCGTTCGTGAGTTTCAGGACCAATATGTAGCTGCCTAGTCTTCACAAATGTTATTACTCTTTTAAAAAGGGGAAAAGAATTTCAGGAAAACCCAAAGTTTCAGACCCCTTCAAACATGAAGGGTCCGAATATTCTATTCGACCTATTCTCCGAAATAAGACGTACGTCCCCGATCCCTAGTCATCATTAATTAAAATTTTGATCTTCCAGATTCTCAAGAACAATTTGTGGAAGGAGTCAGTCAACTGATAAGCAGTCTTCATTTTTTTAGGCCAAAAAAAAAAAAGATCTTCCATTGGAATAATATAAATATATGACTGTTTACTTTTGCTAAGATATGAATAATGGTGAAGACACACACCTATTATGTATTGTAACAATACTAAAGAAAATTTTGTTTGGGTGCAAAGGGATACAGTTGTAGGAATGTAACCAAAATAATAGTAACAAAAAAAAGATAGGCAGATACTGTCTGTAATTAAGCAAGTGCTGCTGATGCAAATGTTTGAAAATCTGATACGAGAGGATCTTTGATTACGCGCTTGCTTAATTAATTGGATCAGAGTTAAGACTAAGAAGTTTTCAAACCAAGACTTGAAAGACAAGCAATTTTTTTTAATTAAAAGTCAAGATTCAAGAAGTGTTTTTGTTTTTGTTTTTGCCCCTTACTTAGATAAGATGAGGGTCTCAAGTTGTAATAGATAGAGTATAATATGGAGAAATTAATGTATGCAAATAATTATAATTATAATATTGAGTAAATAGCACCAATAGTCCCTAAAGTTTAACCTCAATTCTATTTTGATCTCTATAATATGAAATGTTCTATTTTGATCCTTAAAGTTTGAAAGTCAAACTGTTTTCATCTTTATAGTTCAAAAAGTTCTATTTTCATTCGTAAAGTTTGAAAATTAAATCATTTTTGTTCCTGCATTTTTATAATTTAATAATTTTTCAAAACTTTTTTATGTAATATATATCTTTAAGATATAAATAAATAAATTTCAATTTGAAATTAGTATCATAATATTGAAAAATATATGGTAAATTGACACTTATATACAAAATTAATAAAAATAGTAAAAGGAGGACCAAAATGATTTGACTTTCACATTGTAAGGACTAAAATAGAACGATTTAAACTTTAGGGACTAAAATAGAATTTGGGTTAAACTTTGGGGACCAATGATGCTGTTTACTCTATAATATTGGAAAAAATTAAAAAGCATACAAGGAGCATTCTAAAAATTTTAATTATAATGGCTTAATACAAAAAATAGTCCTCAAATTTGTACAAAATTGTCATTGTGACCCTTCGACTTTTATTTTGAAATTTTTGACCATTGAACTTTTATTTTGTACACAATATAACCCTTAATGCTGACGTGGCCTATCCATATGTTGATAAGTGAAATTTTTTATTGCGCCACATCATCATTAAAGATTACATTGTACACAAAATAAAAGTTTGAGGACCAAAAATTTCAAAATAAAAGTTGAAAAGTCAAAATGACAGTTTTATACAGGTTCGAGAGTTATTTTGTGTAATAAGCTTAATTATAATTTTGGAACTTTGGAAATTTTTTGTGGATAGAATAAACTTCAATTACTGGATGTGATTTTAGGACAATCTATCATTTATCACAGAATAATTATTCAGATTCTTTTATTTGAATTTTCTAGGAAAAAACACTCACCTTAGTGTTGAATATAGAAAAAAATGTTCTTCCCTCATCGAGGACAATTTCAATAAGTTGCATAATTTTTGTTCGGATCTGGGGATTTTATTTCTTTTAATTTGTTCATATGAGTCAACTACTTCGCGAACACTCCTTGTTAAAATTGTTTAATTCATGAAATCTCTTCTTAACAATATTTTCTCGGAATTTTCATAGAAAAAAACAATCAAAAGACTTTTCAAAAATAAAAAATTCTTTTTCTTTTCCTTCATTTGTCAAACACCGAAGTGATGAAAACTCTGACTTCATCATCTATCTATATAAACAACGTTAACTAAACTAACAGCTGGTATGTGTAAGGATCCATATATAAGAATCTTCAGAACTTGCCCCTCCAAGTCCAAGTCTCGCTTCCCGATGTCAAATTCCAACTGCTTTCTTTCCTTTCTCTCTTCGTTTTATTTTCTCTTTTCTTGATTTGCTTCGGTTCTGTAAAGTCGGAAACTGCTGGAGGAAACGTCGGACACAAAAATGGAACCAGCTGGGAATCGACAAGATTGGTGTATAACACGGGTGTAGTTCTGGATGTGGACTCAAGAATGGGCGCTATGGCAAATATATGTATGTCCATGGCTCTTTCAGATTTTTATGCCCAACACCCTAGTTATGCAACGAGATTGTCTCTACAAAGTTGGGATTTGCTTCATGGCGTTGCTCATCAAGTTTCATCATCAGGTAATTAATAAGTTTTGTCCACATAATAATAATTTTTCATTAAGGATAAGGTATATATTTTTGGGCGTTTAATTTATCTAATTAATAATGGTAATATAATTTGTGAAAGGGTTACCATTTCTCTCTTGTCCGTTAATTTTCATGATATAACCAATGAATAAAAAATCGGATCGGAGTTTGACCCGTTTACTTAGCCGGTTCACAGTTCAACCAATTGAACGTCTGGTCGAAAGATGTGAGGCTTTTCATTTAAAAATTCTAATAATTTAAAGCTCTTTCATCCTTTCTTTCATCCTTCTTCTTCCTCTCTTAGAAGTATCTACACGAAAAACCATAAAAACATTGTCCAGGTTCAAACACTTGATCAAAAACGTATAAAATATTAAATATTATCAAAAAGAAAACTTTTTGACAAAATCAACACGTGCCTCTCATTTTTCTTAATCCTTTTTCTTCTTCCTTGACTGATCTCCTTGATTGATCATTCATTCATTTGCATCACATCATTCATTGTCTCAAAATAATGGGGTTTCCTTTTGCTTCCTCCTGGTAACTGGTTAGTGGTTAGTGGTGATTTCTCATGGGCTTCTCATCTTTGGCTTCTCTTTTTCATTTCCTCAACTAGCAGAATTAATTATTTTCACTTATTTTTTGAACTCAGTCTTTCGGTTGTGAAAATCTAGGCTTTTTTGTGGTAATTGGTTTCAATAATCCCGTTTAGTTTTTCTTCTTTCTTCTGTATCAAAAGCTAAGATTATAATTAATGGGTTTTTAGCTCTGAGGAAGGTGGAGGAAGGAAACTTTTGGGCTTTGGCAGATTTGAGGGTTGGCGACAGGCACTGAGCTGGTTAGTGCGTGGTTAGGTTAACGAATAAGAAAAAAAAAAAGAAAAAAGAGTCACAATTTCTGGTTCAAACGGACTAACCTGTCCACCGGTTCATCGGTTCTGGCAGTTTAAAGACAGTCCGATTAAAATCCGGTTTTATAAGCTTTAATGAACTGGATTTGTGATCGGTCTCCGGTCCGGTTTTTTATTCATTGGATATAACAAGTATTTTAAAATGAAATAAAATATGCTAAGAAGAGTTTCTCCATTTAAAGTTCTGATGTTAAATTAGTTGAAATTCAATTTGGGTACTGAAAGACTTTAATACAGGTTTATCTCATACTATTTCATTATTTTGAATTGTTCATTCATTTCTCAAAGTCGGGTAATTTGGTGTCTTTTAGGAAACTTTGAAGTTAGTTTAATCAACTTTTTTTAAATACTTATGTTTTGATATTTCTCTTTCCTTCTTGTTGTTCCACATGTCATCCCAAAACATGTGTGTTTTGATTTGTACAGTTATAATTATCTATATTGAAGATAAAAAATAATATAGTAGATACATTTCCTATAGTTTGAAAATTGAACTAATTTTTAAAGGATAAAGATATATAATTTATCACTTTTAGTGTAACTAATCTCAGTGTTACATGCATTGCACGTGATACAACATATTATGCTAATTCAAGAAATTCGTTCAATCGACCCATCTGAAACTAATCTAACCAGAATTGTTTTTTAAAAGAAATAAACAATGAAAACCTGACGTATCCGAAATCCGATTAATCGATAATCAAATAACCCGAAACCTAATTGACCTAAGAGTTTAACCTAGAAAACTTGATAAACTAAACTGAAAGAACTCGATATGCTAATTTAAATAACTGAAAACTCAAAAACTTAAACCAGAATGACTTGAAAAACTGAAGGGCCAAACTCGAAAGATTTGAGAGTCAAAGCAGAAAAATTCAACACCGATTGATCTAAAAACTTAAAATTAAATGACTCGAAAACTCAAACCTGAATGACTCAAAATTTGAATGGCCCAAAAATTTCCTTGGGTCAATCTGCCCCGAACCTATAACGTACCTAACCCGTCCATTTCACACCTCTAATTCTTAATTTTGTACTTTTTGATTATGTAAAATCAAATTTAAATTGATGCTATTCTTGAACACCAATGAATAAAAGCCGTTTAAAATCTTAATGTTTAAACTCAATTTAAACCAATGGCATTATTAGACATTAATGAGTAAAAGTCTTTTAAAATTTTAATGTCTAATTATTTATTTTTTAAAAGCCTAATGTAAAAAGTAAAACTCAAATCTATATTTTTTTAAAAGCCCAATATACAAGATAGAGTCCAAATATAATGACATTTTTGAAATACGTTAAAGAAAAAAAAAATTAAAAGCTTAATGTAAAAAGTAAAACCCAAATCCATATTTTTTAAAAGTCCAATATAAAAGATAGAGTCCAAATTCAATGACATTTTTAAACCATATTAAACAAAAAATTTTTAAAAGCCTAATGTAAAAAGTAAAACTCAAATTCATATTTTTTAAAAGCCCAGTATAAAAAGATAGAATCTAAATCTAATGCAATTTTTTGAAATATATTAAAGAATAAGAGATATTTAATAGGTATAAACATCTTACCCAAATCACACTTTTGTATATAATATAAAAGATATAGATATATAGATATAGATTATAGATAAAGTAGTGCATTTTAGTTATAATCATAAATTAATTGACCCTATAGTTTAAAGACTGCTTTGTTAATTTTTATTAAATGGGATTTTCTAGAGTTCTTTTTGCGGTGGCTTTTTCTGCTTTCGTTTTGAGTTTTCTCCCGTTCCATCACTGGTCTTCTCTGGTCAGGCTTTGCACGTTTTGTGTCTTTTCTATGATTTCTATGGAGTGACCTTTGTCCCCGTTTTGAGTGCTGCTGTGTCTTATGCAGCTCTCTGTGACTTTGGCTGTTAATAAAGCTTAAGCCTTATCTCTTTCAAAAAAAAAAAGAATTTGACTCTATATTTTTCAAAACTAATCAAGTTGACTTTCTTTTATATACACGCACAGAAGTATACTATAGAAAAATGCTATTTAACTCTCCATTCTTATCCCCTAATTTTTATCTCTACTAACGTGACATAAAATTTATTCACAAATTTTAAAAAGCTTATTTATATATAGTAAATCCTAAATATTAGAATTTTTATTGTGATAGGGTTTTAAATTGAAAATTGTGTTTGTAAGTACATATATAAGAAGGTTCAAAGTACAGAGACAAAATTAAAGGATCATGGAACAAAACTATACGTAGTAAAGGCCCTTTTGCCTTAAAAAAAAAAAAAACTACACACAAAAATGGTGTACTAAAGTAGTACGTAGAGTCTTATCCTTCATGAAATAATTTTAATTGATGATGTTAACGAGCTTGCTAGATATATTGTATTTTAGTTAATTTAGATATATTATTTTCTTCAAAAAATTTTATTTTGTAAAGGTATAAATGTTAAGTGCGGATCTGCTAAAAAAAAAGAGGCTAAGATTTTGCATAAAAAATGTAAATCAAAATTTGTAGCGAAATTGTTAAATTTAACATTTGGAATGCAGCTGAAGCGTCGTTTGCAATGAAAGTTGGAGAAAGCTCTTCTCCCTCTCGAAGTCCTTATCTTATCAGAGCGGCCATAGCTGACTTCTCTCGCCTTGCAAAAGCCACGGTTGTCATTTTGGACAAATTGGAATGGAACGAAGTTGTACTTCTATACGAAGACATTGAATACGGTTATAGAATTATTCCCTATTTAACCGACGCATTAGAAAACATGGATATTCAGATATCACACAACGCCGCAATCCCCAGCTCTGCCGAAGATTTCCGAATTTTAGATGAGCTAAAAGTGCTAATGGCGACCGTGCATGCTAAGGTGTTCGTGGTGCACATGACTACAACGCTGGCTTCTCGTTTGCTTGTTCTTGCAAACAAGGCAGGAATTATGGGCAAAGGACATTCATGGCTTGTAACAGATGGTTTATCCAATTTTGTCGATGCCACGGATCCAATAGATCTTGATTCAATGAAGGAGGTGATAGGCGTAAGGCCTTATGTACCCAAGACGAAATGTCTCAAGAACTTAAAAACCAGATATAAAAGGTTAACTTCGATGAAGCAAAGCAACGAGGCAAGTGAGTTAAATCTCCTCGGTTTGTGGGCGTATGATACAATTTGGGCATTAGCTACGACTGCGGAGAGAATTAGGACAATGAGTTCTAGCTTCGTGAAGGAGATGACGGACGAAAGTACCTCAGCAGATGGCGAAATAGGTCCAAGCACAATACTGGAGAAAATCTTGAGCTCTGGTTTCAGAGGGATCAGTGGAAATTTGGACTTGGTTAACGGGCAGTTACAGCCTTCGGTCTTCGAAATATTTAATTTAACCGGAATTGAAGAGAGGATAATTGGCTATTGGACTCCGGACGAAGGAATATCGAAATATCTTGCTGGTTCAGCTAGGTACAAGCAAAAGAAATTCATTAGATCAGGAGATAGTACCCGAAGGAAACTTGAGGATCAATTGGGATTGCCTACCGTTGGAGAAAAGTGGAAAATTGGGATTCCAATTAAGCCGGGCTTCAAAGAACTCTTGAACACAAATCCTGAGACTAAGAAGCCCAATGAAAAATTACCAGGCTTCTCCATTGATGTCTTCCAGTCTGTGTGGGACTTGGTCTTCCCTAACAATACGAATTACGAATTTGAAGCCATTAATGGAAGTTACGATGAGCTTTGTTGCCTAGTTAAAGAGAAGGTCAGTTTCTGTTTCCCTAAATTAATGAAATTTTCTGGAATCATAGAGTAATTGTTCTGTTTGTCTTATAAAATACATTGTTGTGATTTTAGGGCTCAACAACACAACAGAAAATATTCGACGTTGCTGTGGGAGACATCTCGATCGTGGCTAGCAGGACAAATTGTGTGGATTTTACATTGCCATATCTGGTGTCAGGGGTTACGATGCTTATAAAAGATAGTCATGAAGAGCCAACAAACATGTGGATATTCACGAAGCCTTTGAGCTGGGATTTATGGCTCACAATCATCATCATCAGCATTTTTATAGGGATTGTTGTTCGGATTCTAGAGCGTCGTCAAAATACGGTATTCACCGGATCACCCAGAAGGCAACTTAGCACAATGTTGATGTTCCCATGCCTCTCCGTGGCTATTCCTCAAAGTAAAGTATTTTTTATATGATTTCAAAAATTGATCTAATTTTTACTTTAGCTAAGTTCAAACTTCAAACATTTAGCACTCTTTTTTTTATTCAAAACTTTTTAACTATGGATTATGGAAATCATTCATTTGTTAACACATACAGGAGACATGGTAGCAACCAACTGCTCAAGGTTGGTGTTGGTGCTATGGATATTTTTGGCATTTGTTCTGATGCAGAGTTACACAGCAAACCTATCATCAATTCTAACAGTAAACCAATTACAGCCCACAATCCCCAATTTGAAAGAACTCAGGGAACAGTATGTTGGTTACCAGGATGGGTCATTTGTCAAAGGTTTCTTGATAAATCAGTTGGGGTTTAAACAAACTATGCTAAAGCCATATGACTCCGCTGATGACTATCAGGAGGCCTTGTCCAAGGGATCTGATAATGGAGGAGTTGCTGCCATCTTTGATGAAACTCCCTTCATCAAACTCTTTCTAGCCGAATATACTACTGGTTACACGACAGTTGATGTACCGATGGATGGATTTGGACCTACCTACAAAACCGATGGCTTAGGTTTTGTAAGTTCTTATCTTATTGGCTTGGATATTAATTAAAAAAGGTTTTCATTTTCTTTTATCTGCCAAAATAATAAGTACTCATTTTTTCTTTCATTCTAGTAATTATTTGATTCATCAAAGAAACTTTTTAAATAATTTCTTTCGTCCATTTTGTTTTATTACGTACAGCACCAAATAATTCGTTTCTTGTTAATGCTTTATTAATTCCAGGCGTTCCCGATAGGCAGTTCCTTAGTTGCAAACTTTTCAAGGGCGATTCTAAATTTCACTCAAGGAATATACATGACTCCTATGGAGAAAAAGTATTTTGGCAAAGTATCCATAGTTCAAGATGAGAGTGGGCCATCTTCGAGTAGCCCCAGCCTTTCCACAAGGAGCTTCTCAGGTCTATTTTTGATCGTTGGGATCGTTGTATTGCTTACTTTGGTTGTCTCGGAAAATCATATGTTAGGAAGACTCTTCCAGAGATACATCTTCTGTATTTCTCTTGATGACTCGGAATACAGAGTTCGACCTACATCTGAAAATGAGATGACTGTTACCAACAATCCTCATCGGGAAACTAATAATCAAGAAAATCCCAATCCCGACCAGGGTAATAGGAATGAATCTTCGGAAGAAGCTGTATCGGAAGTTCACTTGTCATAGCAATTAGATTAGTTGTCACGTAGGTAAACAAAATATTCAAGGTAGTTATACATACTGGAATCACAATTTTAGAGATAAAGGTACAGAATAGTCCTTTGTTAATAGATCCCTTCTCGTCCCCAAGGGGACACCCAGTGGTTAGAGTTGACATTTCTTGTTGGAGGTCTTAAATTCGATTCCTGGGAGAAGACTACCTCCTTGTTGTATAAACCAATCATCTTATGTGCCAAAAAAAAAAAATAGATCCCACCCAATATCTACTTGCCTTATGTACTTATGTTAATAATAAGAAGCTCACATGTATACATTACTAGAAAAAACACATATAACAACGGATTTAGGGATGGACATTTAAAAGAAAATCCGTCCCTAAATCGATTTGGGATGGAAATTGGGACGAAAAATAATCTGTCCCAATAGCTTCGTCCCAAACATATAGGGATGGGAATTAAATTCCGTCCCTGAATCTGGTGAAAATTACGAGACAAAGTAAGTCATTTTTGAACGGTTTTAGGGACGGAAAATGAATTTTGGGACAGAAGTTACAACGGATTTTGCGACGTAATTTGTAACGGAAATATTCTGACTGAAAAATAATATGAAAAAGTTGTAAAACATCTCATTTGGGACGGATTTCAACTTTTGGGACAGATTTTGGGATGGAAAAAAATTAATTAGGTACAAAAATTGGAAAGGAATTTTCATTAAAATTGGAAAAAAAATAAATAATTATTATTTAAATTGTAATTATTATTATGGAGCATCATGGAATTGCACAAAATATACCAAAATATGAATAAATTGTAATTATATATATTATTTGTAAATGTTATATTCATAACCAAACTGAAATCAATCCGAAATGACATCTAAAGACCAATATCATCAAATGGATCAAACTCATTGACGTCCTCACCCTCGCCCTCGCCCTGGCCCGGATCCGCCACATGATCGACATCCCCATCCCGATGCTGTGCTTGAGAGATGGACTCTTTGGTTTAAGCTTGACCATGCTGAGATGGCTCGGGCATTCGAAAAGCATACCCCAGAGGTGGAGGTAAATGGGCCGTCATTGCTTGGAACCGAGCTTCCCACGCTCGATCTCTCTCAGCCAAGGATTCTGCCAATATCCGTGCTGCCTCCCGTGCATCCTCTGCCCTCGTCCTATCAGCATCTTCCATCCTTCTATCTAGATTTGCACGGAAGTCATTAATCTCTTGTCACAATGAAATGTTTTCTTGTGATTGAGATGGGATGGAGGATGAGTCGGTCTGAAACTCTGGGTGGTGAACGAGGTTGCCATACCCTAACTGTCGACCCCGCTTGCCTTTAGTTACACCCTGCCACATTCGATGCGGGTTGACCTCCGATACATCGCCAGCTCGCAAAACGGCCTCAGCAAATGCAGCCTCATACTTTTCCTAAAAGAAGATGAAAAATTAAATTAATTACATAATAATATAATATTAATTAGATAATTTAAATTGTTAATTGAATGAAACAAATAACATTTACCAAACATGCTCATCAAGCAATACCGTAAACGTCTACACTCAAAACATGATTTTCAAACTTTTTTTCAAAATTCTATATCTGAAAACATAATAATTATCATTCAAAATAACAAGTCACTATCCACTCATAACTTTGGAAGGCTAAACACTCCCATGAGTCGACATGCTTACGCCTTGCCTTTCACCAATGTGCAACCTTCTAGAAGGTAGGTTAAGACAATGAAAACAACATGTCAAGACATTTAACAAACTAATTATAACATTCTAAGGCTATATGCTATGCATTTACGCTCAAAGTGCACTACCCGATTGGCAATGCACTCTGTTGAGCCACTTTAAACTCAACACTTCACCAATTTTATCAAATTGGGGTTCAAATGCCCAACTCTTAATCCAAGATTAATTTAAGAAGTTTATCCATCTCAAATGGTTTCTTACACACTCTTATTTAAGGTTTTGGAAAGCTCGAAGAAGACGGAAATCGATTGGGGCAAAACTAGGCAAAACAGGGCGGCCTTGCTGTGGGCACACCCAGCGTCGGCTGGTCACTGCCCCGTGGCCTTCCTCTTCTGGCCACAATCAATGGCTAGCTTGTCATGCCCCGACCCGCTGGTCTGGCCACGTGGCAACTGCTGTACCACATCGAGATACGTGCCATGAAAAGCGGGCTATCCGAGATGGCACAAGGCATAGAAAGAGTATCGTCACTGCAAAACCATAAAAAAAGTAAACTTTAGTTAGAAAATATTTATAATAATAATAAATAATAAAAAAATAGCACTAGTGGACTAATTTAAGGGATAACTTATGCAGCGGAATCTTCTAATTTCTAAGCCACCAACCACTCCTATGAGTCTCGATCCATCTAGCGTCCTCGTACGTGGGTACTGCATCCAACAACATTGGATATGGTGAGTGGCAGAGGTTCAATGCAAAGTCAAATAGATTTGAGGAGTTTGGGTAATTCCAAAACAGTTTAGAAAACATTATACGTTACTTTTAAAAACCTTTTTCAAAACATTTGCCCCAAATCCTTTCTAAGTAAAATAATAATAATAATAATAACATAAAACTATGGGCTGACCGTGAAAACATAACGAGGCTCGACCTTGGCCGTGGTCGAGGATCTCGTATAGTCGAGAGCTACTTCTTTTCTTTTCTTTTTAAAACTTTTCTTTAATAAGGAAACTATATTCTTTTGAAATCTTTTCTTATGGAAGTATATATATATATATATATATAGAAAGATATAGGTATCTCTCTCTAAGCCCGTTCCCTCGACGGTGCCATTCGCTGTGTGGTCACAACTACATCAGCCCTGGTGAGTCTCCATCCGCGCCTCTCTACTCTAGGACATACACTCACCGTGCCCCTTCAAAAAGGCGGTCCATGGCTACCTCGCATGCATGCTCCATCTCGGTCCACTCGCTCTATCACATGAAGTGCCGAGTCTCATCGGATCCTCTCATATGTATGATCATGCCCCGTCGGGCACTCATGTCATACCTTTCATATTTAAATATAAAAACTTACATACATACATCTTATAAATTTAATTTTCTTAAAATCCTTGCCCTTGTGGCACATAACAACATGTGTGTCGGTGTGAGGGAATACCTGAATCACAAAATATTTAATTAAAAATTTTAATAATAATAAAAGTGTTTAGCCCTAAATGGCTAAACACTGAACACAAGGCCACTCACAGTGTTGGGAGGTTCATATACTCCCAATTGTCCCACGAAGATCGATCTCCGGAACGTCGTCGCACTTGATCGTCTGGATCCTTAATTACATGAAACCACGCGTTAGCATTCGTAATCAATCTATGAATGCACCTATGAAGCTCTAGTATGACCTAAGATGATGTTTGGATGAGCTTCGGGGCTTGGAAAAGTGTCCGGGTGGTTTTTGGTAAAACTTAGACACTTAGTGCAAAATTACAATTTTGCCCCTTTTACCAAATTGACTCCCGCGCGGGACTCAACAAAATTGGTCATTCTCGTGCAGGAATGGCTCGGGTCCCACGTGGGAGGCGAGCTGAAAGCTCAAATTTTGAGGTATTTCCTTGGTTTTCGGGCCGGTTGCTCTACGGTTTGGCCCGAAAATCGAAACATGCACTCCCCTCAACTCCCAGGACATGTTTATCGAATAAAAAAAGAGAATCATTTTCTCAAAGTTCTTAGATCTAAAATCTAAATATAAATCTAGCTATAAAGCTAGATTTAACTTTGAACCAAGATCTCCCCTAGACCTATGCATGGAAATACGTGTAAACTAAGTACAACGTAAATCTAGGTGAGTAGAATAGCATATTAGAAACTCATTTTGATTCGTCAATTGGTCTGTTCGGATTGGCCATGAGACACCCGGACCTAGCGCGACCTTTTCGTACGAACGGAATGGTGCAAGATGACGTTGTAATTGAATACTAAGTCGGTCCAGCTGTGTCAAGTCAAAAGAGAAGTTCAAATTAAGATAAGATGGAGTTGGAAGATAAAATAATTAACCGTGCACGGAAATTAGTAAATGCCAAAAGACCTCCAATTAAGTCCCTAGAAATTTATTATGGGCCCCATTGACACAAGAAATCAAAGGATTTAGCCAACGGGTGAAAATGAAAGAAAGTTGAAAAAGGGGGAAAAGTTTGACCCGGGGCTCGAGTAGACCCGGTGTCAGGCTCCTCTATAAATAGGGGTGAGCCGAAGCTTTTCCTCATTTCTCTTTTTCTCTTTCTTCATTTTCTTTTCTTTTTCTCTCTGGAGCCAAACTGAGGCATTTTGGACAATTGACAGATCCGGACAAATCGGCCGGCAGAACAAGGTGAGTTTCTAGTATGTTATTGTACTCACCTCGATCTACATTTTTCTAAGTTTGCACGCATTTCCATGCATTGGTTTAGGAGAGATCCAAGCTCAAAGTTAGTTTAGCTTTTTAGTTAAATTTTTTAGTTTAAATCGAGATCTAGAAACTTTGAGCTTGTGATTCTCGTTTTTCTTTCGGTAAACATGTCGTGGATGCATTAAGGCATATGCATCTGAAATTGTAGCTAAATTGGTGGACGATTGCATTAGTTTTTGAGCTAAGAGAAAAATTGAAGAATTCTCGGGTTGGAAACCCAGAACAGATCCGGCGCCGGATCTATGCAGAACCGACGCCGTTTCTGCTTGTCGGTGGACGGCCACCTGGTAGAAGAGAACCGGCACCGGTTCACTCCAGATCCGGCGCCAATCTTGCCTTCTAGGGGTAAAACGGTCATTTTACATCCCGAAACCCTAATTGACCCCAAATCGATTCGAAACACTTCCGAGCCTTCCAAACCACATCCAAACATCATTTTAGGTCATCCTAGAGCCTCCTAGGTGCATTCATAAATTTAATTATGAATGCGAATGTATATTTCCGTGTTTTAGGACTCCGGGTGAATTGAGTGCGGCGATGCTCCGGAGGTTAAAGCTACATGGAGTGCTTGGGAGTATATGATTCTCCCAATATTGTGAGTGACCCTGTTTTCAGTGTTTAGCCATTAGGGATAAAATGTTTTTAAAATGTTTTCAAAATATAAATTGTTTTAAAAAGGTTTTACAACTGTTTTGGGATAAGGGTAATCCATGACACACATTTTTTATTTTGTGATACACCCATTCAGAGGGTAGGATGATTTTAAAAATACAAAAGCTTGTGTGTGTTTACATGTTTTTAATATTTATATAAGAAATAATAATAATATTATTATTATGATTATTGGACGATGCCTTTGGAAGAGGAGTGATTGAGTGGGATTCCTCGGGGCTCCAATTTGCG
This sequence comes from Microcos paniculata, assembly GCA_030664755.1. Classification (NCBI taxonomy): domain Eukaryota; kingdom Viridiplantae; phylum Streptophyta; class Magnoliopsida; order Malvales; family Malvaceae; genus Microcos; species Microcos paniculata. Next base: position 30,848,530 of record CP131459.1, on the reverse strand, counting down.
GGAGCGTGGACCGAGTTTGAGAGCATGCATGATACTCAGTCGTGGACCGCCTATCGAGGGGCACGGTGAGTAGAGCCTGGTTGGGAGAGGCGCGTAGGGAAACTCGCCAGAGCTCCAAATCACTGTGTTCCACCACAGTGAGGCACCATCGAGGGAACGGGCTAGAGAAAGAGAAGATTTTGAAAATTTATTAAAAGAGGAAAGAGATAGCCCTTGGTGCAGTAAGGCATACGACCGGCTAGTCGTGCCTTCAGTGTAATTGATGCCAGCCCATTTTAATTATAAATTATTGTAAAGGTTTTAAAAAGATCAAGTTCTCACCTGAAGAATTTGATATAGGAAGTGTTGAAAACAAAGTTTTTAATTTAATTTAATTTATTTTTATTGTTATATTTTGGATTACCCCTGTTTTTCCTAATCCTAATGGAGATTCATTGAACCTTTGTCGCTCACCTGTATCCAATGTGGATGGATGCAGCTTTGCGTGCGGAGTCAGCTAATAGAAAGGAGGCTCACTAGGAGACGTTGGTGGCTTAGGCTTAACAGTTTCCGTTGCGTAGGTCTTCTTTAAATTTAATCCACTGGTACTACCTTAAAGATTATTATTTTATTAAAAAGATTAAAAAGGTTTTTAATTAAAGTTTTAGTTGTTTTGCAGCGATGGTATCCATTTCAATGCCTTGCGGTGCTTCTGGTGCGTGATCGGTCGATACGTACTTCGAGGCAGCACGGCGGTTGCCACGTGGCCAACCCTGGGCGGGTCGGGGCGTGACAGGCCAAAAGTCTGAAGTTACTCCAAAAGAGCAAAGGAGAGAAAAGAGAAATGAGAGAAAAAGAGAAAGAGAGAAAATAAAGGTGGGAGAGGCTCCGCCTCCTCTTATTTATAGGGAAGCCCGACATCGGGCCTGCTCGGACCCAGGCCAGACTTTATTTCCTTTTTTCAAGCTCTCCTAATCTTAATCATTGGCCTAATCCGTCGACTTTTACACAAATGGATATCCAATCCATTGGCTATGGACTTAAAGAAAGTCCAATTGAGTTTAGTTGCTTCCTTGCATGGTTAATCACCTCATCTTCCAACTTCGTCTTATCCTAAGGTTGACTTCTTTTCAAAACCAAAACATTCGAATCGACGTATTGTTCAAATTAGTATGCCGTCTCCATAGTTTTGTTGGTACGAAAAAAGTTAGATTAGGTCCGGTTATGTCAACTTTCCCCTCCTTCAAAAAATTTTATCCTCGAAATCATTGAAGTAGTTGTGGAGGAGTTTTGCCTTCTATTTCAAGCCTTCTTCTTGGTTTCGAATAGTGTTCATACCACTATTCGTCTCTGAACTCTTTTGTTGCTTCTCAATCTCTCTTGATCATCTTTTCTCAATAGTAGCCTTCTTGCTATTCTGTTCTTGAGTTTGAACTTCATCTTCTTTTTTAGCAGAGCCTATCCTTATCCATATGTGGATTAAGCTCGCTTCACTTCGACTGTATTACTTGGAGGCTCCTACTCCATCTTCGCCGTGCTTTACATGATCTTTTTTTTTTGCTTAGTCTTTGTCTTTTCCTTAAGTTTCTCTTATTGAGACTACCTCCTTATTACTGCTAAGGTTCTATTCCTCTGGTTTTCCCTAGAAGTCTCTTCTTCTTTCCTTAATTGTGCCTCCCTTTCCGAGGCTATTCTCTGATGCATCTTTCGTCTTTTGATGTCTTGTACTCATCTTTGTAACCAAGATATCAGAGAAGACTTTAGTTTAACTCCATTGCCTATAAGGTAAGGTGTGCGGTAAGTTAACTCGTTCTTCCCTTACCTTGGTTTTCTTCTCTATTTCGTTCATCGGTCTTCTTCTCTTTTTCGTTTCTTAGTCTTCTTATCTTTCTTCTAAATATTTCTTCTATCTTCTCTCATGGCATATGAGTCGAGCTCTCGTACGCACTGTCTCGCTCTCGGCCATAACATATCAAGGGATCAGAGATCATGCCCTCTCGGCTCTCACAATTCGACTCACTTTCTAGCCGCCTATCTCTAACTCAAATAGGGCCCTTGGCCTGTCTCATCTCTCATCCTCTCTAGGATGGAGAACTTTGGGTGGCTTATGCTCTTCCCAGTCACACTCTGGGTCGGTCCTCTCGAGTAGTCATCACAGAGATCCTCAAGATCTCGATCTCTGATCACTTTCTCACATTGGGACGCCTCACATGGCTCTCAAGGCATCCGTACTTGAGCTTCGACTACATGCTTATCCATACGACATCTTCTAGCCTCATATGACTCTTAATCATATTTTATCTTCTTTTCTATGGATTATTTTCTTGTCTTCCTTTTATTAACAATTCATGTTGGGGTTTCATTTCCCCTTCCTCTTTCCTTTTCTTTCTTCTATTCACCAACAGTTCATTATGGGGTCCACACTTCTCTTGTATTCCCACCTATACGGGACTAACCAATCACGCATGGTGCAACTGTGCGGCATCTTTTATGGCTTCCTTTATCCACGTCCTCCCTTCTCTTAGCGTCTCTTATCCTTTCACTTGATTCGCCCTTATCTTGCGTCCATTGCCTTCCTTTGGCATTATCTACAGCTTTCATTATCCCTATACCTATTCCATTAGGGTTTCAGGTTCACTGCCAACTCTATCATACCTTAGTTGTCGTGATATTTCATGCCCTGTCCAAGGGTTTCCTTTATCAAGTTCCATTTCTTTCTTCTCTTCTTTCTTTATCATTTTCCTGTTTATTGTTTTCTAACACCTTTACTTCCTTTAGGTGTTAGAATTTCCTTTCTTTCTCTTCTGTCTTTTCTTATATTGACTGTGCTTATAGAGGTTTATAAGCTTGACCAGTTTCTTTCCTTATCCCCGTACTCCTTCTATTGAGTACTCGGGGTCATCATTGTCATCCTTTGTATCTTAGTTCCCTTATCACTTGCTTTTTTTTTTCATTCACCGTTTCCACTCTTATCAGTATCTGGTTATCCCTAATTTACCTTGGATTAGACTCTATTTCCCACATCCTCTATTCACTTATCATTCTTCGAGGGGAATTTACCCTTAAGTTAAGCTGCTCCCATCCTTCTAATTCTTAACTTATCATTTTTATTCCTTAACTCCTTCTATCTCATTCTTTCATCTTACTTTCACCTTTTTGTCTCATTCAGTTCCAATTATCATCCTTGTTTGTCCTCACTCTTTCTTCAACTCTTACTTAAGTCGATACACTTTCCTCTTCATTGGGTTTGATATCTCTTTATAGTTTCCATCATCATAATCTTTGTCATCATCCTTTAGGATGTAATCATCCCAATCCACTCGTTTCCTTCGAGTGTTTTCTTCTCTTTCTCCTTCCAATTTTTCATTCTATCCAACCTTCTATATCTTCTTATAACTCAAATGATCAGGGGTTTTCCTTTCCTTCATCGACTCACGTCCTTAACCCTTCTTTTCCTCAGCATTTCTTGCCTCCAATCATTATTGTTTATTCTTTCTTTTCTTTAACCTATTCGTAGTATGATGTAGTGCCTTGGCTTGGCTCAAAATTGAACCTGGCGTTCATTATGCTCGACTTTCTTTAGCTAATATCTATTTCTAAGTCTTTTACTCACTTTGTTCGAACTATACCTAGGTTATCTACCCAGGTTTTCCCTCAAGTTTTAATTTTCTATGCCTTGCTTTTACTGACCCTATCTAGTCATTTTAGGGTTATTAATCAATGGTTCATTTTACGTATTCTTTTTGATGATTTAGAACATCATTGCCTATATGTTCATTTTGCGGGTTTAGAACATTTAGTTTTTGTTTTAATATGTTGTGTGACTTTGATACAAAAAATGGAACAACAACTTCAGGAGAAGAACCAGATGTAGGGTTGTCACCCTGAATTTCTTGAATATCCACATTTCGTGGTTCTCCGCTCCCACTAAACTGGCCATTTTCAATAACTTGTGTATTTTCAGACTTAACTATTCTCGTGCTATGGTTAGGATAGTAAGATCTGTAACCCTTTGAATTTTCTAGATAGCCAGTGAAATAACGGCTAATGGTTCTTGCATTTAGCTTCTTTTCATGTGGATTGTATATCTTTACTTCTGCTGGGCAACCCTAAACATGCAGGTGCCTCAAATAGGTTTTTTTCTCGTCCACAATTCATAAGGAGTCTTAGGAACTAACTTACTAGGAACCCTATTAAACAGATATGTAGCAGTCTTTAATGCATGCATCCAGAATGATATGGGTACAGTACTATAACTCATCATACTCTTAAACATGTTCATAAGAGTACGATTCTGCCTTTCAACTACACCATTTTATTGTGGTGTATCGGGTATTGTATACTGTGTACATATGCCCTTACTTTCAAGAAACTTTGCAAATGGACCTAGACATTGTCCACTCTCATCATATTTTTCATAATATTCACCACCTCTATCTGACCTCACAACTTTTATCTTTCTATCTAACTGCCTTTCCACTTCATCAATAAATACCTGAAGGGTATCCATCCATTGATTGAGACTTTTCATGCAGAAGATATATGTAACTATACCGTGAGTTGTCATTGTAGACACTTATTTTTAAATTTTAATTAATTAATTAACTAATTAATTGTTTAATTAGTTAATTAATTAATCAATCATTTTCAAATTTTATTTCTTCTTTTTAAGTTTAGTTTATTTTTGTTCATTCCTATTACCTTATTTTACTTTATCTAATTTTAATTTCATCTCGTTACTTTGCAGGTAATTTTGAACCTGAAACCGAGAGGTCAAAGCCGAGTTGAATCAACTCCCAAGCAAAGTCAAGCAAGCCGAGAAGCCAGCGGAGTCAACTCGGTTATCATGCAAAATATATATATTTATATTTATATGTATATATATATATTTATATTTGTATATGTATATGTATATGTATATGTATATGTATATTTATACATGTATATTTATATATGTATATATACTTATATATATGTGTATTTATATATATATATTTATATTTTTATAATATATATATAAACCAAGAGCCCACGCTACTTGTCTTCTTTATGGATGGAGGGCTTTATACTTTTGACCAAAATGATTTTTGGTCCCGATAAACATAATGTGATTCGAGTGAAATGCTAGCATTTCCGTACCAAAGAACTGCCATGATGAATGCATTGCAGGCATTGTCTAATGCTCCTCAAGAAAAATATCTCCACTCACACAATATGTAGCTTTCTTTTGACTTGCTACATATGAAGGAAATGAAGAGGTAGTGGGTATAAGGTCAGAAGCAGAGGTCGTGAAGAGAGAGAAGACAAGGGTCACTGGTGTTTAAGGCCACCCCTCACGTGCTTCCACAGCTGTGCCATTTTAAATTGTCCGACGGTATTCTTATGGAAAAGAGTGAGGTCAGCCAATGAGAGTTAGATAAGGACAAAGCAATAGCCAATGGAAGCAAAGAAAAAAGGGGTAAAATAGAGACTACAAGGCCAATAAAAGATGGCCATCAGATGAAAGAAGAAGAAATAAAGGAGAACCGTTGGATCTAGGCATGAAAAGAGGATATAAAATAACATCTTCAGCAGCAAAAAGGGGGATTTACATTTTTTTCGCAAAAACGGCTCTGCAACAAAACAAAAAACAAAGCATTTTTTCTTTGTTTTCAAAAAACCCAGCAGTCCGAAAATACCTAAACAAAAAAAAAACCATAAAGCTTTTCTTCTTTTTTTATAACAAGAATTTGGCTAGAGAAAATAGAGAAAAGGCTTGTTGTTCATCAACTTTTAGCCATTCTCTTCTCCACAAAGCCATTAATTTTTTTAGTTTTGATACAAAACTTCATTTCTTTTTAGGTAAAGTTCTTACTTTTATGTGTAAAAATCATTTCTTTTTGCTTTAAATACAATATTCTTGCCTTATTATATTAACTTTGTACATAAAAATGTTAACTTTCCCTTTGATGATGATGTTTACATTGCTAAATAGTTTAAACAATTTAATATATGCTCAAGATGATGCCTTTTTATTATTTTTTTTATTATTGTTGTTAATATATCTTTTCTTTCAATTATTTATGTGATTATACAAAAGAGTTTCTAACTTTCCTTATTTTATATCCTTGTTTATCATTTTTTTTTAAATTTGCTTTACCCATTCCATATGTTTGCTTAGTTAAAAGTTTTAATCTTGATTAAAAAGGTTGCATTTTTGAGTTTATATTCACATTCTTGTTTGATTAAAAATCTAATCTTGGTTATAAAGATCATAATTTTAAGTTGATAAACTTATTTGCTTAGTTAAATGTTAAGTCTAGGATTATAAAAATTGCACCTTTTTATTTGTGGGTATTTTTGCTTGATTAAAAATGAAAGCTTGGTTAATAAAAATAGAATCTTTAAGCTTATTTTATTTTTTTATTATTATTATTTATTTAAATAGAAATAATCTTTGATTTTAAAAATTGAATTTTTAAGCTTGTATAAATGCATGTTTATTTTAAGATTTAATTTTTTATCAGGGAAATTACTTTTACCTTTGAATATGTGTTTTGCTTAATACAAAAATTTATGCTTGTATATAAAATTACCTCTTTACTCTGATGGGTATGTTAGCTTAATTAGTAATTATATCATGTGTTAAATTACTATTTTGCCCTTTTATATATTCTTTCCTAATTAAAAATATAATCTTGCATGAAAAATTACCCTTTTGCCCTTGCATGTATTTTTGCTTAATTAGTAATTGTATCTTGCATTAAATTACTTTTTTTGCCCTTGTATGTATGTTTGATTAATTAAAAATTGAATCTTGTATGTGAAATTACCTTTTTACCCTTGCATATATATTTGTTTAATCATGAATTGAATTTTGTGTAAAATTACATACTTGACCTTGTATATGTGTTTGTTTAAATTAAGCTTGCTTATATGTGTAAAATTAGTTGCTATGCAATCTAAGCTTGTAAAGTTAATTTTTAAATTTCCATGTTCTATTTATTTATTATATTATATTGTGTAATTAATTATGTTTATATGTACTAACCCCATATTTTCTTGTCGCATTCATGCACAATTAAGTTTAGAACATTGATTTTCAAAAATTCATATGCATTGGGTGACCAGAGGGTGTCCCGGGAGTCCGAGGTTTCCGAAGGTTTTCTCCGATGAGAAATTTTTTCGGTGTCTAATCGGGAGTCTGATTGGGCCCGGAAAAATTTTTCATCCTTTCAAAATTAAAAAATATATTATTCATTTGTTTTTCATAAAAGGCATACTCATATCATGTTTATGATTTCTTTAAGACTTCTTAAAATTCACAAATGAACCCCAAAATTTTTTACAAAAGGGAATGTTAATTTCAAAATCTTTTATTTTTATCTTATTTTTATGTTTTATTTTCATTTTATTTTAAGAAAACCTCTTGTTTAAGAGGCCCACTTAAATTAAAAGGAATGTTTATTCCAACATTAATTTCAAAACACATTTTAAAAGCTTTTTGAGAGATCTTAATTACCCAATTATAGTTAAGACCTCTCAAATTAATCCAAGTTTTATTAAAAAACTACTTTCAAAATTTCTTTTCTCATTTTTTTATTATTTCTTTCCAATGAAAGGGAATATTCATTTTCTTTCTTTGTCTTTTTTTAATTTAATTTTTCAAAGTATTTTTCTTGGGAAAACTTTAGTAGATTTAATTAATTAAGACCTTTCAAGTAAAAACTTCCTTTTTATTAAAAGGCATTTTTGACACACCCGGACCTAGCACGACTTTTCTGTATGAATGAAATAGTACAAGACGACGTATTAATTAAACAATGGGTCGGTCCGGCTGTGTCAAGTCAGAAGAGAAGTTAAAATTAGGATAAGACGGAGTTTGAAGATAAAGTAATTAACCGTGCATGGAAATTAGTAAATGCCAAAAAGACCTCCAAATAAGTCCCTAGAAATTTATTATGGGCCCCATTGGTACAAGAAATCAAAGGATTTAGCCAACTGGTAAAAATGGAAGAAAGTTGAAAAAGGGGAAAAAGTTTGACCCGGGGCCCGAGTGGACCCGGCGTCGGGCTCCCTTATAAATAGGGGAGGGGCCGAACCTTTTCTTTCATTTTTTTCTTTCTTTTCTTTTCTTTTTCTTTCTTTTTCTTCTTTTCTCTCTAGAGCCGACTGGAGGCATTTTGGACAATTGGCAAAGTGGGACATGCCCGGCTATCAGATCAAGGTGAGTTTCCAGTATGTTGTTCTTCTCACCTCGATCTACGTTATGTTAAGTTTGCACGCACATCCATGCATCGATTTAGCCTAGATCCAAATTTTCAGCTTTTAACCAGATTAAAGCTTTAAACTCAAATAAGTGGATTTCGGACCGGTGGAATAAGGTGAGTTTTTAGTGTGTTATAGTATTCACCTTATTCTACGTCCCATTCCGTTTTTACGCATTTTTGTGCACCGGGTGTGAGTAAATCGGAGATTTAGTCAATTTGGGCTAAATCTCAGTCTACGAGAAAATTGGACAGGTGTTTCTCGTTTCTGCCTCGGCATATCCGTTGTGGATGCCATGAGGATCGCCTCTCTAAGTTTGTACATCGAAAGGAGGAGAAACGAGTGCGAAAATCGGGGAAGAGACCGGCCGAAGAACTGGCCGATCGAGTCCCTGTTTATATATTTTCAATATATTATTATTATATTAAAAGATATTTATATATTATATTAATATATTTTAGATATTTATATATAATATTATTATATCTTAGATATTTATATATTATATCATTATAATGTATAAATATCTCATAGGTGGGCTTTTTGAGCCCGATTTCGAGTAGAATTTGGCCCAACCCGTGTGGGGCCCAGCTTAGTCCGGGTGTGGGGCCCACGGGCCCCCGGGGGCATTTTGGTAATTTTTCACCGAGAGTCCGATTTTAGCCCCGAAACCTCCCAGACACTTTTCTAAGTGTCGGGCCCAGCCCGAGTCGCCATAGACCCCAGGGGTATTTTCGTAATTTTTCACCAAGTGTCAAATTTTTACCCGGGAACCTCCTGGACACTTTTCCAAGCCCCGAATCACATTCAAGCCTAGTTGTAGGTCATGTTAGAGCCTCATAGGTGCATTCATAAATGTGATTATGAATGCTAACGTATATTTGCATGTATTAGGGCTCCGGATAATCGAATGCGGCGATGCACCGGAGGTTAAAGCTACATGGAGCGCTTGGGAGTATACGATTCTCCCATCACTGTGAGTGGCTTAGTTTTCAGTGCTTCGCCACTAGGGCAAAATGTTTTAAAAACATAAATTGTTTTAAAAAGGTTTTACAACGGTTTTGGGATAAGGGTAATCCACGACACACACTTTTTATTTTGTGATACGCCCACTTATGGGGGTGGGTTGATTTTAAAAATACAAAGCTTGTGTGTGTTTATATGTTTTAATATTTATAAAGAATTTTATTATTATTATTATTATGATTATTTGGGGTACGATGCCCTTGAAAGATGAGTGATTGAGTGGGATTCCTCGGAGCTCCAATTTGCGGGAGCGTGGACCGAGTTTGAGAGCATGCATGATACTCAGTCGTGGACCGCCTATCGAGGGGCACGGTGAGTCGAGCCTGGTTGGGAGAGGCGCGTAGGGAAACTCGCCAGAGCTCCAGTTCACTGTGTTCCACCACAGTGAGGCACCATCGAGGGAACGGGCTAGTGTATGAGATAAAGAGAAAATGAATATGAAGAGAAAAGAAATAGCCCTCGGTGCAGTAAGGCATACGACCGGCCAGTCGTGCCTTCAGTGTATTAGGTGCCAGCCCATGAGTTGATATATTATTTTAAAGGTTTTAAAATTTATACTCCTTGGGAGGATTTCAAAAGAGGTTTTGAAAACAAAATTTATTATATTCACTCATGTAGAATTTGATACAGGAAGTGTTGAAAACAAAGTTTTTAATTTAAATTATTTTATTTGTTTTATGGTAATTCGATTACCCTGTTTTCCCTAACCCTGATGGAGACTCATTGAATCTCTGTCACTCACCTGTATTCCATTGTGGATTGATGGAGATTCGCATACGGAGTCAGCTTTAGAAAGGAGGCTCACTAAGAGGCGTCGGTGGCTTAGGCTTAGTAGTTTCCGCTGTATAGGTATTCTTTAAGTTACTCCACTGGTGTTACTTATAAATATAATATTTTATTAAATGATTTCTAATTAAAATTTTAGTTTTGTTTGCAGCGATGGTATCCATTTCAATGCCTTGCGGTGCCTCAAATGCGTGGCTGCAGACACGTACTTTGAGGTAGCGTGGCGGTTGCCACGTGGTCGACCCGGTGCGGGTCGGGGCGTGACAATTTTTTTCTCCAATAAAAAGAATGTTTATTCCTTAAATCTTTAAAATTCTTTTTCAAAATTAGTCTTATTCAATAAAAAGAACAGTTATCTTTAAAACCTTTTTGAAAGGTCTTAATTCATTAAATCCACTAAGGTTTTTCGATTAAACTAAGTTTTGTTAAATTATTCCCTTCATTAAATTAAAAGGAATATTTATTCCGATATTTTTCTAAAATTAAGTCTTTCGAAGAGATTTTAGTTTAAGTAATCATAATTAAAGTCTCTTAAAATAAATTTCAAAATATAAATTTGAGGGTGTTTATCCCAACCTTTTTATAAAATATTTTCTAGAAGGTTTCAATTTATATTCCCATTATTGAGCCCTTTTAACATTAAATTAAATCTTTGTTTTCTAGAAAAGAGATATTTATCCCCATTTTCAAATTAGATTTTGATCTTAGAAGAATATTTATTCCCATTTAGAAATTGAATCTCCATTCTAAGTTGGAAATTTCGTCAAATTCAAATTGGGCTATGGATTTTCACATTAAAAGGAATGTTCATTTCGACATTAAGTTTTTAAATTTCGGATTTAACTTTTCTAATGAGATGTTTATCCCACATTAAAAGGAATATTTATTCCGACATTTAAAATTATGTTTTTCTTAAAACGATTTTAAACACACTTTATTATCATTTTCCAAGTAAAATATTTTTAAGACTTTTGTGGTACCGATTTCTGGGTGTCTTGAGGGTGCTAATCCTTCCCCAAGCGTAACCGATTCCCGAACCTAAAATCTTTTATTCGTAGACCATTTTCTTTCCTTAACTTGACATAATCTTTCTAGATTTATGTCGAGTTAAACAAGTAGGTGACTAACCATACCTAATCAAATAAAAGGTTAGTGGCGACTCCATTTGTTTTTAGATTGTTTAGTTCCGAGTATTTTTTTCACGCCATATCATTTATCGTCGGGGCGGTAAAATGTCTCGACAGCTTGGGGACTCCACTGGGGACTTTTTTTTTAGAGAGTCAAGCCACTTCTTTTTTAGTCTTATTTTACTTGGATTTGATAATAAAATGTTTTAAAACCTCATTTCATGCATTGCATTCAAAAATTTTCCGATAATTGTTTCGAAAAAAAATTTAAAAAAATTTCAAAAAGAAAAAAAAAGAAAGGTTTTTTCAAAATCAGGTTTATCAAAATTGCATTTTGCATATACATCACATTTGATTTATATTGTATGTATGTTTATATGCCTTGATTTCTAGCATGCTTTGTGTATTTATCATTTTGCCCCTTTAATTACTTGTATATATTTTGCATGATTGAACTCCTTGTATATACCATGAATGCCTATTCCATTTTATATCTTGCATGCTTATTATTTGTCCTTCTATTTTCCCTCATTTATTTATATATTAAGCCTATGCATGTTTATATGCTTTGATTTTCTAGTATGCTTTGTGTGTTTACCATTTTGCCCTTTTAGTTACTTGCATGTATTTTATGTTTTAATTCCTTGTTTATGCCATGTATACTTGTCTTGTATGCTTATCTCTTGCCCCATTTATTTTTCCATAATTATTTATCTTATACTTTGAATTGTACTGATTGTGTGTTGACATGTGATAGTGAAATTTTTTCTGCTTCTTGCTGCTGCCCCTTCGAATGTTCGCTACCTCACCGAAAGGCAATTGGTAAAGGTATAAGTCCCTACCTCACACAACACAAATTCATAACATAAAAGTTCAGGAATCCGAACTTCACCTTTATTTAGGAGGGGACGACGGGGTTGCCTCCACCTCATCTTGTCCGATGGGTACCCTTGTCTAGAGCTTTAAACCCAGCATGTAGAAAAACCTAAATTCTAACCTAGATGAGCCAAACCCGTTCGAGAAAACCCGGTTTCTTAGGACACAAAGGGGGGATAGCTTCTTACCCTTATCAATTCCTTTCGCTTTATCTGTGTATATATATTTCATGATGGTATGCTATTTGTCTGTTTTTCACTTTATCTGTATGTATGATTATTTCATGATGGTATGACATTTGTGCGATCTGTCTGTTTTCCTTCGCTTTATTTGTATATATGCTTATTTCATGATGATATGTTGTTGGTATAATCTGATTGCTTTCTTTCACTTTATCTGTATGTATAATTATTTCATGATGATATGCTATTTGTTTTCTTCCCTACTTTTTCTGTATATATTCATTTCATAATCTGTTTGTTTTCTTTCACTTTATCTGTATATATGCTTATTCCATATTGGTATGCTATTGGTATAATTTTTCTGTTCTCTTCCTCACTTTGTCTGTATATATGTTGTTTGTTTTCTTTCACAATGATATGTCGTATGCCTATTTTCTTTCTCGCTTTATCCATACATGTTTATGCTTTGCCTTATAATCTTCTTGTTTCCTTTAAATTTGCCATCATCACATGACATGCATTCCATTGTAGAATTATTCACAACAAAAGAACCGTAAAGGGAAATTTGTCATGGCTGATGAACAACGTCAATCTTTGGGTCAACGGATATTTGGGTTCCCGGCATTGTTCCGATGAAATGACCATTTATCTTTTATGGTTAATTATTGTAATCCATACATTTTTACATCATACATGTAGTCATTGTCATGCTTCTTTTATTCTACTTCATACTGTGCTTATATATGTGCATCCATGTATATAATTTATCTTAATGGTGGGCCAACACATTTCTGTTTTGCCATTTCTTCCCCTTATTTTTGCATCCTGTGATTGCATTTTCTTCAAGCATCTTCATACTTACATTACATTCATGATCAAAGGATCTGATCCATTTTTGTGGTAATTTGGGTTCAAGATAGCATCTCAAATTGATAGATACCACACCAGATTGCAATCTAGGAAAATGGCTGAACAGAACTCAGAAATAGAAAATCTCCGATGCATGAATGAAGACTTAGCCAAGTAGTTAAGGGATGCCATGGATAAAATCGGGGAGTTAAGCCAAATAGTCAAGGAAAAGAATGCCAGTGCTTCTAATCATGAATCTCCAGTTTACCTTATAAATTCTGGACCAAGTACAATCCCCTCAGCTGCACAAAATCCTCCAATCCTCAACATACCTATTCCACCATCTGCATCAGATACCCAAAATCAAATCCCACCCCTACCACCACTTGGAACATACTGTTTCATACCTCTGCCGCCTACTACTAGTAGGGGATCTCCATCTACAACTCAACCAATTTCTCCTCCCATATACACCATGGCACCTCCTGTTCCTGGATTTGCCCCAACTAATCCTGTAATTGTGCTTAACTAATAGCTCAAAAGGGAAATTGGCGGAGCTGAAAGCCAGAAAGTATTGAGTCAAATAGAAGAGCGGCTCAAAGCCATAGAGGGGCACCCATGCTTATGGCACTACTGATGCATATGTGTTGAGCCTGGTGGATGGATTAGTGATCCCACCAAAGTTTAAAATGCCTAAGTTTGAGAAGTACACAGGAACTGCATGCCCTAAGGATCATATTACCATGTACTGTCGGAAGATGGCTGCATATTCCCGAGATGATAAACTGTTGATCCATTGTTTCCAAGACAGCCTTACTGGGTCCGCAACGCGGTGGTATAACAGGTTAGATAGGCAGGGCATTCACTCTTGGAATGATCTAACTCGGGCTTTCATCGACCAGTATAAGCACATGTCAGATTTGGTACCCGACAGGTTGTCTTTGCAGAATATGGAAAAGAAGGACACCGAATCATTTACTGAATATGCTCAGCGGTGGAGGGATATAGCAACTCAGGTTTAGCCTCCATTGACAGAAAAAGAGACTACGAAGATGTTTGTGAATACATTGAAGGCCCCGTATTACAGTCATATGCTTGCGGGCGCCACCAAGAGTTTTACAGACATGGTTTTGATTGGAGAAATGATAGAAAATGCCATCAAGACTAGCAAGATTGAAATAGGTGAATCGGATGCTACTAAGAAAAGCCACAAGAAAAAAGAAGATGAAGTGCAAGCCATCGGTTATGGAGGATATCAATACCAATATTAGTACCCTCAGCAAAGTTATAGACCTTACCAGATATCCCATGATCAATTACCCACATCACCAGAATCCATACCAATATCCAGTGTCCAATGCTAGTTATGTTGTTCCCCAAAATGCCACAACCATGAGACCTACCACTCAAGGGGGCAATCAGAGAACTTCTAAAGTAAAGAAACAACTCACCCCTATCAACATGACTTATACCGAGCTCTTTTCCAAACTCCTGCAAAACAAAATGATTGAGCCAGTTCCATACCTAAGACCTCCTCAACCTCCATATCCAAAGTGGTTTGATGAAAATGCTACTTGTGCATATCACTCAGGAGCTAAGGGGCACAGTACAGAAAATTGCAATCGATTGAAACAAGTGATACAGGGGATCGTTGATGAAGGGCGATTAACTTTTGATGCTGAAGCACAGCCGAATGTGGAGGTAAATCCACTGCCTAATCATGATGTGAACGGGGTGAATGCCATTAGCTATGAGTCAACTATGTTAGGACAAGGAGAATTGAGCATTTTCAATAATGAGACATGGTCTGACGGTCAATACTAGGAACCGCATTGAACAATTTGGAGGCTTTTGAGATGCCGATAACAGAATTTGACATGTGTTGAGCCTCGATTTTGTCTTTTATTCCACACTTCTGCCTAAGAGTGTTGGTGGTTGATCTCCATGTGTTGTGGGCTTTATTTCTCTATTTGCTTATCATTTACGATTTTAATGTCATGCATTTCTGTAAAACTTTTTATCATGCACGTATTTTATCTTTCATATAGTCTTGCCTTTTTAATCCTTATTCTTTCCCTATGTATATACGATTATGTCTTTATCCTTTTACCTACTCGTTTGTCTATCCATTCATGGATCATGTACATATATGTATATATTTTTTGTTTTTCTCTTAAATGCCCAAGATCCCAAGTGATGAATGTAAAGATAGCAAAGATGGCCCGATCGAGCCCAACTTCAACTGGTTCACTAATTTTGATTATAGCAATAATGATGATTACCTCCTCTTTGACGACGATATTCAATACTGAGACAGAAGAGGAAAACAAGCAGAAATGTACTTTGATGTGGCATCAAATGTATTGGGGGCATGGAATAAGAGCCACAATAATATCTTCGAACGGGGATCAATGCCCAGTGACAGCAAGATTTGATTCTGACTGCACAAGGTGATATGGCAGAGTATGAGACTTATATATTGGGAATCCAAGTGAAAAAAAATAAAATAATAAAAAATAGGGGACAAAAGAAAAAAAAAGAGTAAAAAAATTGACCGCATCATCATGCATGTGGGGCATCCTTAGGGTTTTAACTTATAGTTTGAAAAGTTTTCAAGGAAAATCATTACTTTTCAAAAACTGTTGTTTTCAAAATCATATTCTTTTAAGGGAATGCTCTTCGATAAATGTAACCATGCTTGGGAAGAAAATGACCGTCTTTCTTGTTCCCTTCACTTGTAGAAAAATTATCCATTGTTGTCCCCTTTGAGCCTAATGAACTTTCTTTCTGATAAACCCAATCAAGGATCACCCCCACTTTGGGATAAAAATGAAGAGATTATTTAAACTCTTATATTAAGGCCAGATAAATCATTGAGTGATCAAGAAAGCCTCAGGTTTATTTTGTAAAAAAGAAAAAAAAGAAAGGAAAAAAGAAAAGAAATGAGGAGATAAAGAAGGTTGGGGCAAATGAAAGAACATGCATAGACAAATGATCCTTTATATGGCCAAAAAGTGATCCTTGATTCAATTTCCCTGGAAACACAATTTTGGGCCTTTTTATCTTTTCTTTCAGAACCCTTAACCCTAACCCACGTTACGTGCTTTGAAAAGTCCATTTCGATCAAGTATGGATACTTTGATTTGAAAAGCGTTTCCTTAGAGGAATGAATTTTTATCACTAAATCATACTTTCTAAATGAGTGTTTGAAAGAGTTTTGATCCTTATGTGCATGATGGAGCGATAAAAAAAAAAGGAAGAAAAGAAAAAAAACAAAAAAAAGAGAAGAAAAAAGAAGCAAAAAATGAAATGATAATGAAAATGAGTGGCTTAAGTAGAAAATCTGAATAAGCAGTTCAGATTCAAATGAGGTTGGTTCCTAAGTTGAAACCCAAGAAAACAATGTAGAAAAATAAAATCACTGCAAAAAGGTATCGAGCTTGCAAATGATATCTTGTTTGTTCATGAGATCAGGATAATCAGAAATAGTCAAACATTGTCAGTGTCATCCATAATGAATCAGTCGAAGATGAACGAGACGACCAAAGCTTTGTTGTCTGCGCATTCATCATTTGGAAGTCATGTGTTCCTTTTCA
This sequence comes from Microcos paniculata, assembly GCA_030664755.1. NCBI lineage: Eukaryota > Viridiplantae > Streptophyta > Magnoliopsida > Malvales > Malvaceae > Microcos > Microcos paniculata. The sequence goes on along the minus strand of CP131459.1, from coordinate 30,831,862 downwards.
CTATATTTTCATTTCGATCGATCTTGCTGCTTTATGTTTTGTGTAAACTTTTCTGTCATAAGCTTTCTTATCATGAATCTTTGGAATCTGTTTGTCATCTCTTGCTTTCTCATATGATCCATGCACTTGCCTTAATTGTGAAAAGCATAACATTTTTATCATAAAAGATGGGCAAATAGGTAAATAAATATCGTAATATATGAAGTCAGTCATCAAAGCAGATGGTAAGAACATGTGAAGTTGAAATGATCGAGGCTTGATAATCAATAACTTGGTATCCGGAATATGTTTGCAAGAGGATTGTCATCCACATCCATGGGGCATCTATCCCAGATCCACAAAGCAACATTTGAAATTAGTACTCAAAGCACATGTGTATCAGAGAATGGGGTTAAGAAGCAATTACAAGAAATGTTTCACAGATCTTAAGTCAGAAATCCCTAGACCAAAATCAAGTTGAGCATGGATGTTATCTTGAACCTTGAAAGAAAGAGAATGAGCATGCATTAAACACTTTGTAGCATCATCATCCTATCATCACATTGTCATTATCATCATTCCATTATCACATTGTCATTACTTTGTCATCTCATCAGTGCTATCATATTATCATAATCTTGTCATTTTATCATTCACTCTATCTTGGGTCATCATATTTGTCATTTTTACCCTATCCTAGGTCATCATATTTATCATTCACCCTATCCTGGGTTATCAATTTATCATTCACCTTATCCTAGGTCATCCATTTATCATTTTACCTTATCATGGGTCATTGATTCATCATTCTGCCCTAATCCTGGGTTGTCATCATCATCATGCCCTAATCTTGGGTCATTATCATCATGCCCTAATCTTGGATCATCATTATCATCTTGCCCTAATCTTGGATCATCATCATTCTGCCCTAATTCTGGGTTATCATCATCATCATACCCTAATCGTGGGTCATCAGCATCATCATACCCTAATCTTGGGTCATCATCATCATCCTGCTCTAATCTTGGGTCATCATTATCATCTTACCCTAATCGTGGGTCATCATCATCATTTTACCCTAATCGTGGGTCATCAGCATCATCATACCCTAATCTTAGGTAATCATCATCCTGCCCTAATCTTGGGTCATCATTATATCTTGCCCTAATCGTGGGTCATTATCATCATTTCACCCTAATCCTGGGTTATCATCATCATCATTTTGCCTTAATCTTGGATCATTTTTAGTGTCATACCCTAATTTTTGGGCATTTTCATTATATCAAAACTTTGAGTCATTGCTTGGTCATTTTCTCCTATCCTGGGATCTTGTCTTCATCTTTTTTGTGATCGTTGTGCTTTTATAAGAAGTGTATACATCTTTGCTCATTCCTTGAGTATCGAGAAGTGTATTCATTATGCCTCATGTCATTGTTCAAAGATTGCAGCCACAAATTGAATTCAAATTGCAAGGTTAGTCTTGTGTAAGAAGCTCCTCAGGTAACTCTCCAAAACACCTTTAAGGTCTTTTCTTGTCTTTTCTTGTTTAAGGTAATTATCCGTGATTCAATTCTATCTAGTGTGAATTATTTCTATGTAGAATGATTTATTCCTGTTTGCAATGATCCAACTCTGTTTAAGAAGAATCTGAATTTATCTTTGCTTAGAATGCTTGTCCAAAATTATTTCTGTTTAGGGCAATTTATTCAAAATTTAAAAATCATTTCTGTTTAGGGTAGTTTTCTAAAATTTTTTCTTTTTAAAGCAATTTCTTCCAAGTTCAAAATCATTTCTGTTTAGAATGGTTTTCTCAAAAAGTGTTTTTAACAATTTATTCAAAGTTTAAAATCATTTCTGCTTAGAATGGTTTTCTCAAAAGTGTTTCTTTCTAAAGTAATTTATTCAAAGTTTAAAATCATTCACGTTTAGGATGGTTTTCTCAAAAGTGATTCTTTGTAAAGTAATTTTTTCAAAGTTTAAAATCATTCCTATTTAGGATGGTTTTCTCAAAAGTGTTTCTTTTTAAAGCAATTTTTTTAAAGTTTAAAATCATTCCTGTTTAGGATGGTTTTCTCAAAAGTGTTTCTTTTTAAAGCAGTTCATTCAAAGTTTAAAATCATTTCTGTTTAGGATGATTTTCTCAAAAGTGTTTCTGTTTGAATTAAAATAATTTCTGTTTAGGATAGTTTTCTCAAAGCGTTTCAGTTTAAAGCAATTTCTTCAAAAGTTCAAAATCATTTCTGTTTAGAGTGGTTTTCTCAAAATTGTTTCTGTTTAGGAAAATTTCTTCAAAAGTTCAAAATCATTTCTGTTTAGGGTGATTTTCTCAAAATTGTTTTTGTTTAGAGCAATTTCTTGAAAAGTTCAAAATCATTTCTGTTTATAGTGGTTTTCTCAAAATTGTTTTTGTTTAGGACAATTTCTTCAAAAGTTCAAAATCATTTCTATTTAGGGTGGTTTTCTCAAAGCGTTTCAGTTTAAAGCAATTTCTTCAAAAGTTCAAAATCATTTCTGTTTAGGGTGGTTTTCTCAAAATTGTTTCTGTTTAGAGCAATTTCTTCAAAAGTTCAAAATCATTTCTGTTTAGGGTGGTCTTCTCAAAATTGTTTCTGTTTAGGACAATTTCTTCAAAAGTTCAAAATCATTTCTGTTTATAGTGGTTTTCTCAAAATTGTTTCTGTTTAGGACAATTTCTTCAAAAGTTCAAAATCATTTCTGTTTAGGATGGTTTTCTCAAAATTGTTTCTGTTTAGGACAATTTCTTCAAAAGTTCAAAATCATTTCTGTTTAGAGTGGTTTTCTCAAAATTGTTTCTGTTTAGAGCAATTTCTTCAAAAGTTCAAAATCATTTCTGTTTAGGGTGGTTTTCTCAAAATTGTTTCTGTTTAGAGCAATTTCTTCAAAAGTTCAAAATCATTTCTGTTTAGGGTGGTTTTCTCAAAATTGTTTCTGTTTAGAGCAATTTCTTCAAAAGTTCAAAATCATTTCTGTTTAGGGTGGTCTTCTCAAAATTGTTTCTGTTTAGGACAATTTTTTCAAGATTCAAAATCATTTCTGTTTAAGGTGGTTTTCTTAAAATTGTTTCTGTTTAAGGAAAAATCATTATTGTTTAGGATAGTTTTCTTAAAATTAGTTCTGTTTAGGACAATTTCCTTGATTTTGAAATCAGTTCTATTAAAAGTGATCTTTTTCAAAACCCCAGTACTGTTTAGTACACACTTGAGTAAAGAGTGTCTACATCTTTGCTTATTTCCTAATTATCTAGAAGCTTACATTTCTAGATCATCAAGAAATAATCAAAGAGGGGCAACTGTAGACACTTATTTTTAAATTTTAATTAATTAATTAACTAATTAATTGTTTAATTAGTTAATTAATTAATCAATCATTTTCAAATTTTATTTCTTCTTTTTAAGTTTAGTTTATTTTTGTTCATTCCTATTACCTTATTTTACTTTATCTAATTTTAATTTCATCTCGTTACTTTGCAGGTAATTTTGAACCTGAAACCGAGAGGTCAAAGCCGAGTTGAATCAACTCCCAAGCAAAGTCAAGCAAGTCGAGAAGCCAGCGGAGTCAACTCGGTTATCATGCAAAATATATATATTTATATTTATATGTATATATATATTTATATTTGTATATGTATATGTATATTTATACATGTATATTTATATATATGTATATATATTTATATATGTATATATACTTATATATATATGTATTTATATATATATATATTTATATATTTATAATATATATATATATAAACCAAGAGCCCACGCTACTTGGCTTCTTTATGGATGGAGGGCTTTATACTTTTGACCAAAATGATTTTTGGTCCCGATAAACATAATGTGATTCGAGTGAAAAGCTAGCATTTCCGTACCAAAGAATTGCCATGATGAATGCATTGCAGGCATTGTCTAATGCTCCTCAAGAAAAATATCTCCACTCACACAATATGCAGCTTTCTTTTGACTTGCTACATATGAAGGAAATGAAGAGGTAGTGGGTATAAGGTCAGAAGCAGAGGTCATGAAGAGAGAGAAGACAAGGGTCACGGGTGTTAAGGCCAGCAATATGCCCTCACGTGCTTCCACAGCTGTGCCATTTTAAATTGTCCGAAGGTATTCTTATGGAAAAGAGTGAGGTCAACCATTGAGAGTTAGATAAGGACAAAGCAATAGCCAATGGGAGCAAAGGAAAAAGGGGTAAAATAGAGACTATAAGGCCAATAAAAGATGGCCATCAGATGAAAGAAGAAGAAATGAAGGAGAACCGTTGGATCAAGGCATGAAAAGAGGATATAAAATAACATCTTCAGCAGCAAAAAGGGGGATTTACATTTTTTTCGCAAAAACGGCTCCTTAACAAAACAAAAAACAAAGCATTTTTTCTCTGTTTTCAAATAACCCAGCAGTCTGAAAATACCCAAACAAAAAAAAACCATAAAGCTTTTCTTCTTTTTTTATAACAAGGATTTGGCTAGAGAAAATAGAGAAAAGGCTTGTTGTTCATCAACTTTTAGCCATTCTCTTCTCTACAAAGCCATTATTTTTTTTAGTTTTGATACAAAACTTCATTCCTTTTTAGGTAAAGTTCTTACTTTTATGTATAAAAATAATTTCTTTTTGCTTTAAATACAATATTCTTGCCTTATTATATTAACTTTGTACATAAAAATGTTAACTTTACCTTTGATGATGATGTTTACATTGCTAAATAATTTAAACAGTTTAATATATGCTCAAGATGATGCATTTTTATTGTTTTTTTTATTATTTTTGTTAATATATCTTTTCTTTCAATTATTTATATGATTATGCAAAAAAATTCCTAACTTTCCTTATTTTATATCCTTGTTTATCATTTTTTTTAAACTTGCTTTACCCATTCCATATGTTTGCTTAGTTGAAAGTCTTAATCTTGATTAAAAAGATTGCATTTTTGAGTTTATATTCACATTCTTGTTTGATTAAAAATCTAATCTTGGTTATAAAGATCATAACTTTAAGTTGATAAACTTGTTTACTTAGTTAAATGTTAAGTCTAGGATTATAAAAATTGCACTTTTTTGTTTGTGGGTATTTTTGCTTGATTAAAAATGAAAGCTTGGTTAATAAAAATTGAATCTTTAAGTTTATTTTGTTTTATTATTATTATTATTTTTTATTTAAATAGAAATAATCTTTGATTTTAAAAATTGAATTTTTAAGCTTGTATAAATGCATGTTTATTTTAAGATTTAATTTTTGATCATGGAAATTACTTTTACCCTTGAATATGTGTTTTGCTTAATCCAAAAATTTATGCATGTATATAAAATTACTTCTTTACCCTTATGGGTATGTTAGCTTAATTAGTAATTATATCATGTGTTAAATTACTATTTTGCCCTTTATGTATGCTTTCCTAATTAAAAATCTAATCTTGCATGAAAAATTACCCTTTTGCCCTTGCATGTATTTTTGCTTAATTAGTAATTGTATCTTGCATTAAATTACTTTTTTTGCCCTTGTATGTATGTTTGATTAATTAAAAATTGAATCTTGTATGTGAAATTACCTTTTTACCCTTGCATATATATTTGTTTAATCATGAATTGAATTTTGTGTAAAATTACATACTTGACCTTGTATACGTGTTTGTTTAAATTAAGCTTGCTTATATGTGTTAAATTAGTTGCTATGCAATCTAAGCTTGTAAAGTTAATTTTTAAATTTCCATGTTCTATTTATTTATTATATTATATTGTGTAATTAATTATGTTTATATGTACTAACCCCATATTTTCTTGTCCCATTCATGCATAATTAAGTTTAGAACATTGATTTTCAAAAATTCATATGCATGGGGTGACCGAAGGGTGCTTCGGGAGTCCGAGGTTTCCGAAGGTTTTCTCCGATGAGAAATTTTTTCGGTGTCTAATCGGGAGTCCGATCGGGTCCTGAAAAATTTTTCATCCCTTCGAAATTGAAAAATATATTATTCATTTGTTTTTCATAAAAGGCATACTCATATCATGTTTATGATTTCTTTAAGACTTCTTAAAATTCACAAATGAACCCCAAAAGTTTTTACAAAAGGGAATGTTAATACCAAAATCTTTTATTTTTATCTTATTTTTATGTTTTATTTTCATTTTATTTTAAGAAAATCCCATATTTAAGAGGCCCACTTAAATTAAAAGGAATGTTTATTCCAACATTAATTTCAAAACACATTTTAAAAGCTTTTTGAGAGATCTTAATTACCCAATTATAGTTAAGACCTCTCAAATTAATCCAAGTTTTATTAAAAAACTACTTTCAAAATTTCTTTTCTTATTTTTTTTATTATTTCTTTCCAATGAAAGGGAATATTCATTTTCTTTCTTTGTCTTTTTTTAATTTAATTTTTCAAAGTGTTTTTCTTGGGAAGACTTTAGTAGATTTAGTTAATTAAGATCTTTCAAGTAAAAACTTCCTTTTTATTAAAAGGCATTTTTGACTCCAATAAAAAGAATGTTTATTCCTTAAATCTTTAAAATTCTTTTTCAAAATTAGTATTATTCAATAAAAAGAACAGTTATCTTTAAAACCTTTTTGAAAGATCTTAATTCGTTAAATCCACTAAGGTTTTCCGATTAAACTAAGTTTTGTTAAATTATTCCCTTCATTAAATTAAAAGGAATATTTATTCCGACATTGTTTTAAAATTAAGTCTTTCTAAGAGATTTTAGTTTAAGTAATCATAATTAAAGTCTCTTAAAATAAATTTCAAAATATAAATTTGAGGGTGTTTATCCCAACCTTTTTATAAAATATTTTCTAGAAGGTTTCAATTTATATTCCCATTATTGAACCCTTTTAAAATTAAATTAAATCTTTGTTTTCCGTAAAAGAGATATTTATCCCCATTTTCAAATTAGATTTTGATCTTAGAAGAATATTTATTCCCATTTAGAAATTGAATCTCCATTCTAAGTGGGAAATTTCTTCAAATTCAAATTGGGCTATGGATTTTCACATTAAAAGGAATGTTCATTCCGACATTAAGTTTTTAAATTTCGGATTTAACTTTTCTAATGGGATGTTTATCCCACATTAAAAGGAATATTTATTCCGACATTTAAAATTATGTTTTTCTTAAAATGATTTTAAATACACTTTATTATCATTTTCCAAGTAAAATATTTTTAAGACTTTTGTGGTACCGATTTCCAGGCGTCTTGGGGGTGCTAATCCTTCCCCAAGCATAACCGACTCCCGAACCTAAAATCTTTTATTTGTAGACCAGTTTCTTTCCTTAACTTGACATAATCTTTCTAGATTTATGTTGAGTTAAACAAGTAGCTGACTAACCACGCCTAATCAAGATAAAAGGTTAGTGGCGACTCCATTTGTTTTTAGACTGTTTAGTCCCGAGCATTTTTTTCACGCCATATCATTTATCGTCGGAGCGGTAAAACGTCTCGACAGTCATCAATAAAGCTAATAAAGTATCTTTCACCATTCCATGATGGAGTGTAAATGGACCACAAATGTCAATGTGTATCAACTCAAGGAGTTGACTACTTCTTTATGGCTGGATTCTTTCATATGTGACTGGTTTGCTTTCCTTTAAAGCAATCCACACATATAGCCCAGTTAGTAAAATCCAAGTGAGGTAAGATATCACTTTTCACTAACCTCAAAATTCTTTCTTTGGATATGTGACTCAATCTTTGATGCCACAAGAAAGCATAGTGTTCATTATGTGTAATGTGTTTACTACCTATATTGTAATCAACATGAAATAGGGATTCAGCAAAAATAACATCGAGATTGAAATGATATAAACTATCAATCAAAGTACCAAATCCATAAAAGTACTTTTGTTTACATAATGAAAAAGTATCACTTCCAATCTTAAAGTTAAAACCTAAATCATCCAATTTTCCAACAGAAACTAAATTCCTAGTATATTCAGGAACACAAAGACAAGATCTAGGTTACAACCAGTGTTAAAGATCAGTCTATAAGTGCCAATTCCTTCTATGTGTGCCTTCATTCTGTTCCCTATATGCAAAAACTTTTCATTTCTACTTATGGACTGGATTGAAAGAAATCCCTGCATTACATGTGACACAAGAGTAGTTGCACCAGAATCTAACCACCACATATTACTAGGTATTTCAATAAGATTTGATTCGAAACATACTAAAACATAATATGTACCTTTCTTTTCAAACCAAGCCTTTCTCTTTGGACAGTTCTTCTTCAGATGACTAATTGATAAGGCCATATTTAGTGTATATTTAGTGGTTAATTTGATATATATTTTAGCAATTTTGTGGTCTAAACTGATATGAAATTATCGATATTCTCTCATATTTGATTTATTGGCTTGTAGGTGATGATTGAAGCTAATATGGCTTAATTTTGGATGATTGAAGGATTTGGAGCTGTAAGCTTCATAGTGACCCTTCATGTATGAAGTCAAGAAAGAAATCAAAAGCTCAAGTCAAAGCTTGCCACGTAAGCTTTGATAGGAGTTCACATTGAATACCAAAGTGGAGCAATGCAAAATCAGCAAAATAAAAGGATGACTCCCACTTGGTATTTGACTTTGTCCTGCGCGAGAGACACAGTTCTCATACGAAAATCAAGTTGGATGCTGGGCTTGTGTGATGTAGTCAAATAGTCCAAGCTCAATTGGGACTAAACTTATTTTTCAAGCAATCTTATGTAATTTACTACTATAAATACTTATCTTAGGGTTCTCTTAAGATGTCTTGGATTTTGTATCTTAGACCTTATTATTTTATTTTAATTTTGTTCTTATTTTATTTTATGAATTGCTAGTTCTATAGTTAGGGTTAGGGATGTAGCTTGTTTGGATTTTTAATTATCTATGCATATTTTGATTATTTGTTGGTTGAATCTATTCTTCTTATTCTTAATCCTAAATTTATGCTTGATCACCATAGATTCACTCTTTGGGATTGTATGAAGAACTAAGAGGTGAAGTATGATCCATGCACTAGAAGAATAAACATCTTAGAGTTAGAGATAGGGATATCCTCAACTAGGGTGGTAACTAATAGATTACTTGTTCTTAATGAGTTTGATTAATTAGGTTATGCATCGGGAGATGATAATCACTGAATTAAATATACCTGTGTACCTTAGGAGAGGACATAGATACATTAATGTAGTCGTTATTTCAACTTGAATAATTGAACTTGCTTGATAATTAATTATTCCTTGCAAGTGAACCTTAAAGCCCTAATGTTTTCTTTTATTTGATTTTCCCTTTTATTTAATTAGCTATTTTAATTAGTTCAAAGATTGAACTATTATGGCTGAACTATTGGAACTTTCCCAAGGCTCATAAAAAGACTTGTCATCAGCTGTACTGTCCTTCGTAATGGCTACATGCTTTTCATCCGTAATTATGGCTAGGTCCAAATCCATAAAACCCACTTAGCACTAGATTTGTTCAGACCAATCCCCATAGTTTAGCCCATTGAACTTAATTAGCCCATTATCCAAAGTGAACAAATTACTAAAAAGCTTCAAACTTTACATAAGCTCACACATTAATGCTTTAAGTAACATTAATGAATTCAAACAAATAATAAACTTTCATTATGTATTAAAGTTTACCTTTGGTTGATACCTAAAATATATAATCTATAGTGATGCCAGCTCAAATAAAATTTAATAGAAAATTAAACATATTCAAATAAATATGCAAGTTATCTTTGAATATACAAACATATTCATCAAATATGTCTATTAGTCTCTTTTATTGTCACTAATCACAAGCAATGGTCCACCTTTAGGTGACCTCCTAGCAATATAATTAATGAATTTCAATTATCCATTCCCTTTATGTCATTTAATGGCATCAATACATGAATAATTGAAAGCCCATATGTGTAATTAAATGTCTAAGGCACCTTTTCAAGTTAGGCCACTTTGGTGACTAACAAGCTTACAAACAATAGATATTTAATTAACCATCCTTAATATCCCAAAATAAAACTTTCATTATGGAAAAATAACAATGAAATTTTCTCCTTACAATTTCATCATCATGGTCACACATGGCATATAAAATATATTCAAGTCGTATAACCAACTATTTCTTTTTAATATACTTTTATTCAATAGAGCCTATGATGGGCTTTATCCCGTTTGCTCAATTGATCATGAATTGCAATAAAAAATAAAATCTATTCACAAGAAATTATAAACTTTAATTCTTGCAAAATATTTAGCGGAAGCATTAAAATAATAATTTCTTTAATATGTTATAAAATTTTAAGAACATCAATAATAATAATCCTTAATGGTAATTCTATAGGTTTATAACCTAAGCTCTAATACCAATTGTAAGCATATTTTCAAATATACCATGATAGAAATATGAATTAACCTTTATTAGGATCTTTTGTCCCATAGAATCAACCAAACAGTAATTCAATTAACAAGAAAATTAAGAGCACTTACCTCAATCCATTGCTCCAAACAGTTAATTGAATAAAACCACAATTGAATAAAAGATTTGATCTTCTTAGATTTTCCCATTTCTTCCTTCTTCTTTTAGGTTTTCTCTGATGGATGATAAGTACGTACTTTTCTAGTAACTTGATAATCAAGTTATCTTATCTTATGTTATGAAGAGAGTGGAGAGGGCTCAATTCTTATTTATGTAAGAAACCTTAGAGCTTTAATTCTTTAAACCCAATGTCTATCATATTTGGCCTTTTAATATTAAAGTCAAACCATTACATGGGCCACATTAATGTTTATTAAAATAAAATAAACTAACAATTAATTCTTCAACAAGCGAAAGTTCACTTGCTGATCTTGTAGTTCTGGTTCAGCAACTTGCCAACTTATCTTCTAATATTGTTTCAGTGGATTTAACGAAGATTAACAAAATCACCTCCAGCTTTTCAAATATTCTCAGTTCCGATGGCACTTCTGGCTTTGACCATAAAATGCTTGAGAAAGTGGTAAAGAGACTGTCAGTTTTACCTTGTGAATTCGAGGAACCTAGTTCAATGTTACAAAGGTCATCTGAAAGCATCCAGAATTATAATGACCTTGTTGAGAAGCTTAAAAATATGCGATATGTTAAAGGCCCCAAGCTTCAACTTGATGTCAAGGAGACCACTTTGCGCATTGAAGAACTCAAAGCTCAACTACTTATCGAAAATTCAAAACTGTCAGTTGCTCAAGACAAACTACCTGATTTTGCCAAATTTGCTCAAGCATCAAAAGATAAACTTGTGGAAATGAAGAAAAAGCATCCTGTATGGAAAAGAGAAAAAGAAGAAGAAAAAGCAAAAGAAGCCACACTCCGAATAAAACAAGAATGGGATGAAGTTCTTGCCGACCTGGAAGAATGCAGGCAATCTCTTTAGGCGAAAATTAAAAGAGTGCAAACCAATGCTTAATATATTTTTTTGTCATTGTTTAATTTTGTAACAAGCTTAAATCTTTGGAAATATTGTCATGCCCCGGCCACTTGACAACCGCCTTTGTATATGGTTGGCTGGCCTTAATACTTTTAAGATTTTATTCTAGACTTTATTTAGCCTTTGCAATGTTGCTTGATCTTAAAAATCATAAAACATTAAAGCCATAATTTTGGCATTTAACTTAATATATAAATATCATAAAACTTCAATTCAAACTTGTTGCTAGTTTACTAATCTAGAAACAATGTCTTATTGCATCATGGCTTTCTTCAAATATTTAATATTGTCAACACTTTGGCAACAATATTTGAGAATAACTTAAATGAAATTCTTGTGGAATTTTAAAATTTTCACATTTTGCTTGATCATAAATGGACTAACTCCATATACTTGGGTTAAAAGATTTGAGATAAATACCATTTATGTTTCTTGGATGAGTTTTACCATTCAAGTTTTCCAAATGATAAACATTCTTGGATAAAACTTTTTCTATCACAAATGGCCCTTTCCAATTCAGTGACCACTTACCCAAGTTTCTATCTTTGAATCCTTAAGGCAAAATAGCTTTCCATACAATTTCACCTTCTTTAAAAGCTTTTGGATGAACCTTTTTATTGTAAGCAACCATGACTTGCCTTTTATGCACAATCATGCTTTCCAAAGCTTTTATTCTAACCTCATCCAAATTCTCTAATTCAGCTATCATCAACTCTTTGTATTCTTTAGGTAACAAATCTTGTTGTAAAGCCACTCTTAAAGACCAAATATTTATTTCTAACGGTAAAACAGCATCACAGCCGTACACTAATGCATAAGGCGTAACTCCAGTAGCTATTTTCTTTGAATTTCTATGAGCCCATAAAGCATTTGATATTAATTCATGCCATATTCTTGGATTATCTTCAACCATTTTTTCAATGATTTGTTTTATGGTTTTATTTGTAGACTCTACTTGGGATTAACTTGGGCATAATAAGGGGTTGAATGAATCACCTTAAACTCATAGCCTTAGGATATTCTTTAACATCATCATTATCAAAAATGGTCCCTTTGGTCAATAGTTACTGTTTTTGAGATTCCAAACCTACGAATAATATTTTCATTTAGGACCTTAATTACAATTTGATGATTGATTGACTTTAAAGGAAGTGCTTCCATCCATTTCGTAAATTAATCAGGAGTGACTAAGATAAAGGTATGTTGGGCTGAGGATGAAGGATGAATTTTACCTATTAGATCCATTGCCCAACCTCTAAGTGGCTAAGGCTTTATAACCCAATGCATTTCACTTGCAGGCACTTTTTGAATTGGACCATGTTTTTGGTAAGCTTCACATCCTTTTACCTAGGTTATGTAATGTTCAATTATTTTAGGCCAGTAATATCCATATATTCTAATCAACCACTTCATTTAATTTCCTACTTGATGTGCACCAAAAATGTCTTCATGTACCTCTCCCACCACTCTTAAATTCTCTAAACCATGTAAGCATTTCGAAAGCACACCATCAAGTTTTCTCTTATATAAATCTTCTCTAACCAAACAATAATTCAATCATGGTAACCAAGTTTTACAGTTAAATTTTCCTTGAGGATCCTTCATTGGAATTCTCCAATCTTCTTCTATCTCTAAAGGTTGAATCTCAACTAAAAGTTGTCTAATCAAGGCAGATTCTAGAGTTTGAACTTTGGTTGAGTCTTTAATTAACAAAGACTTAAAGCCCGATGCCCACTGAGCCATATCATTTGCTTCTTAATTGTACAACCTCGGGATATATAATAATTCAACATCCATAAAGCAACTTATGAGTTTTATAGCCAACTCATAATATTGTAACAAAGAATCACTCAGACATTTATATTCCCTGATTAATTGGTTAATGACTAGTTATGAATCCCTGCTATATTGATTGAAGAAACATTCATTTCTTTCAAGATTTCTAAACCAACAATTAAAGCTTCATATTCAGCTTTATTGTTTGAACAAGGAAAATCTAATTTAAATTCGAACTCCAATTTACAATTCAAATGTGATATCAAAACCACTCATGCTCCTGCACCATATTCCATATTGGACCTATCAAACATTAAAGTCCAAGGAAAAATATTAATATTTGGAATTTTGTTTATTTCTTCAGGCACATCAAGATAAGGATGATTAGCAAAAAAATTGGCTAAAGGTTGTCCTTTAACAGCCTTTTGTGGAACATAATGTAAAGAGAATTCAGACAAAGCAATAACTCACTTACAAATTCTATCTTGTAAAACTGGTTTATTCAACATATATTTAATCATGTTAGTTTTACATATCAAATACACTGTCTCAGTGATGAGATAATATCTAAGCTTTATACAAGCAAAATATACAGCAAGGCGTAACTTTTCAACTGAAGAGTCTTTATCATTCAAACTTCTACTAAGATAATATTTTACTTGTTCTTCCCCTTTCTCATCATCTTGTGCTAGTAGACTTCCAAGTGGCACATTAGTTGTCTAAGTATACATCTTGAATGGTCTTCCTTCAGTTGGAGATAATAAGACCGGTTGATTGGTTAAATATTTCTTTATTTCTTCAAATGCTTTTTGTTGGGAGTCTCCCCAAACTCTTCTTCTTTCTTCAACCTAAGCAATGGCGTAAATGTCGAAATCTTGCCTACACAATTCGAAATAAAATGTCTTAAGTTATTCATTTAATCCAAAAGTCTTTGGAGTTTTTCTTTAGTATTTGGATATTTAGCTTCTAAGATTGCTTTTCCTTTGTTTCAATCTACTTTGATACCTTTCTTGTGGGGAAAAAAGCCTAAGAAATGACCAACAAGTATCATACTTTAATACTTTAACACCAAATGCACATTTCAAAGAATTCAGTTTAAGCTTATGAAATCTCATTATATTAAAAGCTTGCCTTAGTTGAGACAAATCATTTAAAAACAAGTATCATTCTTAAGACAAAAGGCATTACTACACATTCAAAGGTACCTCTTGCATCTGGGCAACGAAAGGTTGTTTTATGTATGTCTTCCTGAACTATGTAAATCTAATTATACCCAGAGTATCCATCCATAAAAGATAGGATTTCATTACATGAAGTTGAATCTACTAACATATCAGCTATAGGCATTGGGCATCCATCTTTTGGTGTTGCATGATTTAAATTTCTAAAATCAATACATATTCTAAGTTTTCTATTTTTTTCTCAGTACATGAACTATGTTAGATAACCACTCAACATACCCCATTTGTTGAATGAAGTTTGCTTTAAGAAGCCTTCCAATCTCTACCTTTATTTTAGGATAAACATCAGGTGCTACCTTGCTAGCTGCTTGCTTATAAGGTTTGATGCTTGGTTTTATGAGAAGTTTGTGCTCAACCAAATGTCTATCCAAACCAAGGATCTCATCATATTCCCATGCAAAGCAATCTTTAAGCTCTTTCAAAAAAGAAATTAACTCTTTTTGTTATTCCTCAGGCAAGAAGGAATTAATAAAGGTTGGCCTACTTTCTTCTTCACCCAGGTTCACTTCTAGTAATGGATTTTGAGCTTCCATATTTTCCCATTTGTTCTTACTCCCAAAACTTAACATCTTCTATGTTTTCAACTTTTTATCTACTTCTATAATACAATTCGTAACTGACACGGTTGTAGTATATGACTTCTTTTTAACTGCATAATTGTGCAACCTTCTAAATAAAGCTGAAATTTTGGCCAATTTCGCTTTATCCTTTCTTTGATTCCAGTTCATTTCATAATCTAACTCTTCAATTAGCACAGATGATGGTCTCAATGAATCCAAAATAGCTTCCATTGCTTATGGAATAATTGAAGGATTATTAATCAAGGCTAAAACACTTGCATTTTGTTTGTCGATACCTTATTCAAGTCTCAAAGGACCAAACATATTATCATAAAATTAGGCATCTAAATTACTTGCGTTGACTGTAAAAGGTCTATTATCAGCCATGATTACTTCAACCTCTCCATTACTCTTCCAAATATGCAAGTACTGATGCAATGAAGAAGGAGCCACAGTATTAAAGTGAATCTAATATCTCCCTAATAAGGCATTATAGGAAGTGATTGAATTAATGATGAAGAAGATAGTTGTCATATTTATGTTGTCGATTTCTAAATCCGCAGCAAGATTCCCAAGGCTTGTGTCACTCTACCATCAAAGCCTAAAATTATAATTTCTGTAGGGAGTAATTCATTTTCATCAGTGTGAATCCTTCATTGTCCTTGAAGAAAGGATATTAATTAAAGCTCCATTATCCACCAAAATTCTTCTAACTTGAACTCTATTCAATAGAGCACGTATGTACAAAGGCCTTAGATGCTGAGTTAACTCAATTAGTGGCCTAAGGAAAGTAACCTTTTTTAACCTAAACCAAACTCCTTGCTTCATTAGTTGTTCTTGTCTCTTCCGTTTATTCTAATGTCACTTTATTAAATTCCTAAAGCAACTCATTTTTTCCTTGATCTTAAGCATCATCTTGAAAGTTCTTGTCACGCCCCGACCCGCTCCAGCCACGTGGCAACTGCCGTGCTACCTCGAAGTACGTGCTGATCGGTCACGCACCAGAAGCACCGCAAGCCATGAAATGGATACCATCGCTGCAAAACAACTAAAACTTTAATTAAAAAACATTTAATAAAATATAATCTTTAAAAGTAATACCAGTGGACTAATTTAGAGAATACCTATACAACATAAACTACTAAGCCTAAGCCATCGACGCCTCTTAGTGAGCCTCTGGTCTAGCTGCTGACCTCGTACGCGGATCTACATCCATTCACATTGGATACAGGTGAGTGACAGAGGTTCTATGAATCTCCATCGGGGTTAAGGCAAATAAGGGAAATCCAAAATAAAATAATAATAAAATAAATACTTTTCTTTTCAAAACTCTTTTCTGGTTCTTCAACCGAGAACCCTCTATGAAAACTCTTTAAATAAATAAATATATATCACGAATGGGCTGGCATCTCTTTTATACTGAAGGCTCGACTCGTCGGTCGTATGCCTCACTGCACCGAGGGCTATCTCTTTTTTTTTCTAAAGCATTTTCACATTTTCTCTCTCTAGCCTGTTCCTTCGGTGGTGCTCGTCGCTGTGGTGGAACACAGCTACCTCGAGACCTGACAAGCTTCCCTACGCGCCTCTCCCAGAGTCTCGACTCACCGTGCCCCTCAATAGGTGGTCCACGGCTGAGTCCCATGCATGCTTCTCCAACTCAGTCCATGCTCCCACATATATTGGAGCCCGAGGAGCTTACTCAATCATTCATCTTCCAAGGGTATCGTACCCTCAATAATCATAATAATAATACTAATAATTCATATATATATATGTACAAAACATATATATTTAAAACATATAAACACACACACATAAGTCTTTATATTTTTCTTTAAAAACATCCCACTCTCTAAGTGGGTGTATCAACACGCAATGTGTGTGTGTGGATTTCACGTATCCCAAAGCTTTTGAAAACATTTATGATTTTAAAACCATTTTTAAAACCTTTGTGCCAGTGGCTAAACAAAGAAGTCTAGGCCACTCACAATATTGGGAGATTCATATACTCCCAAGCGCTCCATGTAGCTTAACCTCTGGAGCATCGCCGCACTCGATTCACCCGGAGCCTTAATACACGGAAATATACGTTAGGATTCATAATTAAATTTATGAATGCACCTATGAGGCTTTAACATGACCTAAGACTGGGCTTGAATGTGATTCGGGGCTTAGAAAAGTGTCCGGGAGGTTTCGCGGCTGAAATTAGACTCTTGACGCAAAATTACCAAAATGCCCAAGGGCCCGTGGACCCCACACCCGGACTAGGCTGGGCCCCACACTGGTTGGGCCAAGTTCTATGCGAAATTTGGCCCAAAAAGCTCTCCCGCGTGATATTTATATATTATAATGATATAATATATTAATATCTAAGATATATTAATATAATATATATAAATATCTAAAATATATTAATATAATATAAAAATATCTAAATAAGGACTTAGTCAGCCCTTTCTTTGGCCGGTCCTTCCCCCCGTTTTCGCATTCGTTTCTCCTCCTTTCGACGTACAAACTTAGACATACGATCCTCATGGCATCCATGATGGATACACAGACTTAATATAACGTAGATTAAGGTAAGTAGAATAACGTATTAGAAACTCACCTTGTTTTGCTGGCCGGTTTGTCCGGATCTGCCAATTGTCCAAAATGCCTCCGTTTGGCTCCAGAGAGAAAAAGAGAAAAAGAAAGAAAAAAGAAAAAAGAAAAAGGGAAATGAAGAAAAAGCTTCGGCTTTCCTCTATTTATAAAGGAGCCCGACACCGTGTTTACTCGGGCTCCGGGTCAAACTTTTTCCCCTTTTTCAACTTTCTTCCATTTTCACTTGTTGGCTAAATTCTTTGATTTCTTGTGTCAATGGGGCCCATAATTAATTGTTAGGGACTTAATTGAGGTCGTTTTGGCATTTACTAATTTTCATGCACGGTTAATTACTTTATCTTCCAACACCGTCTTATCTTAATTTTAACTGCTCTTCTTAATTAGACACATCCGGACTGACGTATTGTCCACTTAATACGCCATCTTATACTATTCCGTTTGTACGAAAAAGTCCGATTAGGTCTGGGTGTGTCAATTCTACTTAGCTGTATCACCAGAATTTATCTAATCAAATCCATCTTAATTTTTTTGTACAACTTCTTCATTAATAGCTTGACTTCCTTCAGCCTTTAAACCTAGTGGTAAAAGATAGTTGATTGACATGTTAGAAGGATACTTCTTTAGATGGTTTGAAATTTCATCTTCCTCATCAAATTTTTTTTTTTTTACTATCAAACCTATCTTTGGGCTTATTTTCTTCATATTTTACCTTAATTTCTTTACTGTTTTTAGTATAGTTATCATCTTTAACATGATCTTCTTGCATAACTGAGCCTGACGTAAATTCAGCATTAGACGGAGCTTTTTAAAGGAATGCTTTTCCTGTCAAACCCCATTCCTTAGAAATTTCCATGTGCCTCTGTTTAGCTTGTTAGTTAAACCTTTGCTATCTTCTTGTTTGACTCATAGACATATCTTGATATGGAGGAAGACCAAAATTTTTAATAGGTTGATAAACTTTACTATACCATTCATCCAGAGGTGTTTCTGGGATTTTGAAAGATTTCAGCTCTCTCTCATTCTGAATATTATGTTGAGCTTCACTCCTTATCTACACATTAGATTTTGGACTTGGTTGATCATTTGATATTCTTGAAGAACCAAGATCAACTTTTACCTTCGGATGAAAAGAATGTGCACCCCTTCAACCCATATCAACCTTAGCCTTTCTGATAGCATTTTCAACTTATTCACCAGACGCATGCTCCTTAGCTTGAGATTGGAATGTTTGGTTAATAGGAGCTTTATATTTATAAGGTTGATAATAAAAGTTCTCTCTCTAACTAGCACGTCCTGGATAAGTGCGAGTGTAATACCCAGCTCTTTCTCTCATTCCTTTCCACAACCATAATAACCTCATCTAGTTGACCCAGAGTTGTTACAGTATTGGCCTAGATTATCATAAAATCCCTTTTCTTCTTCATCCCAAACAAGCCTTTTTTCTTTAAGATATGATTGTCTACCATCATCAATAAATTTGCTTAATTGTTGATAACCAGCATAAGGGTTAAACATGGCTTCACTTGAGGAACCAACTTCAGATTGCAGTATTCTAGTATGTGGGGCCATTATAACTTCCTTACCTTTTACTTGGTTGAATGCTTTCATGCTTTGACCAACTTGATTCAACATCTTGACTGATTCTTTTTCTCTATTTTGCTCTTGTTGTTTCATGATTGAAACAAATGAAAGCATACCACTTTCTTCTTTGATGAACTTAAGCTTTTGGACTATGTTGTTTCTCCATACAATTAGTTAGGCATTTATTAACTATTTCTGTAATCTTTTCCTTTGTCTGTTTAATCTTTTGCTTAGCCACAACATCAGTTTCTTCATCTTCTAAGGCTATTTTAAGTCTTTTTCCAACTAACTTTGAAAGATCAGCAGAGTTCATGTTAATTGAGACTCTGGTGGGGGAATGGATTCTGATCTATCAACATTGTTTCTTTTTCTTTCACGTGGAACTTTAACTTGCCTCTATTAATAGCATTCTGTATGGCATGATAAAAAACAAGGCAACTATTAGTACTATGTGACCAATTATTGTGCCATTTACAATATCGTTTGCCTTTGATTTCATCAATAGAAGGGATAGTATGGCCTTCAGGAAGTTTAATTTTCTTTTTTTAAAAAAGTTGATGAAATATTTGTTCAACCTTAGTTAAATCAAAAGAAAATTGCCTATTAACATACTCTGGATTGGTTTTCTTCCCAACCAGCTTCTTAAGATTCTTATTTTCGTTAGGCTTATTTAAAGCTGGACAAACATAAGGATTATTGAGACTTAACTCAACCAAACTTATTTCAAGTTCTTCATCACTTTCGAAATCTAGATCACCTACATTTGTTTCATTATGCATGAAATAACAGGCCTTTGAAATTCCTTTATTTTGCTCTTCTTCTTTAAGCAAAAATTCATACTTAGAAACAGAGGTTGCAAGTTGAAATAAATCTGTGAACTCCCTATCTTCAAATTTATTTCTTAGTTCAAAATTCAAACCACTATGGGCCATCCTAACATATTCTCTTTCAGGTAATTGAACATTCATTTTGGCCTTAGCATTTCTAAACCTAGCTTTAAAATCCTCAGCCTTTTCACCAGCTTTTGCCTAATCTTGGCTAAGCAACATAGTCAGTTCTAGTTAAGTTCTATAGAATTGATTATGAAACATAGATTCTAATCGATTCCATGTTTGAACTAAATTTGGTGGTAGACTAACATACCAATTCAAGGCTACCCCAGCCAAAGAACAACGAAACAACCTAAGTCTAATGAAGTCATTGACATCTTCGCATTTGATTGTAAATATTCCTATATGTTCTGAGGTTGACTGATTATCTTCACCTGAAAAGGTTGAAAATTTAGGAATCTTATGACCCCTATGCAGTGGATACATTGTATCCATCCAATCCGGGTAGGGCTTTCGATAAGTCGGCCTTAGCAAAGGCCTTAAAACCATATCCAAATTGTTCTTGAATCAGTTTTGAATTTGTTCTCTCAATCTTTGAGCCAAATATTGTTGATCAACACCTGGCACATAACCTTGATGGCCTTGAGAATAATATGGATTAGCAATTGGAGGTTGCCCTTAGCCTTGGTTCAGTAAATAAGCATTATTAGGAAATAAGCTAGCTTGGTTTGGATTTTGATTGAAAGCTTGGTTGAATTGAACATTGGGATGAACATACTGACCAAATTGATATGCTGGGTTCCCAAATTCATGACCAACTCCCCAACCTAAGTTTTGTTGAGCACTTAAACCAAACCCATAATTTTAGTTTGGATGGATTCCTTGAACTAAGTTAGGTTGAAGTCCATTACCTCCATTCATTGGAACTCTTAACCCTTGATTAGCTTGTAATCCTAAACCTTAATTTGGTTATACACCTAAGTCTTGAACTTTTTGTGCCCTCGCACTCTTATTCGACTGAACACCTATAGCTTGGTTTCCTTGTGCCCTCAAGACTTGATTTGGTTGAACTCCTAACCCTTGATTACTTTGTAGGCCTAAGCCATGGTTTTGTTGAACACCTGCAATTAGGTTTAAGTTAGCTTAAGGTGGGTTAATCTAATATGAGAGACAAGCCGTTGGCCTTTTACTAGTCCAGCCATACACTCTAGGCCCGATCCACAAGTGTCTGCACTACTCAAGGTATTGTCCCTGGCCCAGCCAATTCGAGTGCTAAGACCCTGTAGAACCACTTGAACCCTGGCCATCAAGGGTTTTGTCATCTACAAGGACAAGCCTCTCACCAATTGATGGCCTTGGAAATGACAAAACCCTTAATGGCTAGGGTTTGAGTGGCTTTACAAGGTGTTAGCACTCGAATTGGCTGGGCCAGGGACAATACCTTGAGTAATAGAGACACTGGTGGATCGGGTCCAGAGTGGGTGGCTGGACTAGTAAAAGACCAAGGGCCCGTATCTCAACCTAAGATAGGTTAGCCTGATAAGCAACTTATGGTTGATCAAGAACCATTTCTAGTCCATTAACATCTTGAACCTGACTGTGATTCACACATTGGTTAACATCTTGGTTCAATGCTCCAATCCTAGTTTCAACCATCCTCACCTGTTTCGCATTAATAAGATTTAAGCTTTGAATCATATTGGCTTGATGATACATGGAGGGTGGTGGTTCAATCCTTAGAATGCCACCACGTCTTTTTGGCTCACCTTGTGATCTTAAAACACCCTTATTTTGAACATCTTGATTGACCATAGAATTCCTAGGTTGGCTATTTTGTGGAACCATAGACATATCATTTGACAACTTAGTCACATTACAATTCAAAATGTTCATTGCATCAATCAGAGTATGATTCTATTTTTCAAAAGCAGTTTCAATAGAAGAAGTGATAGCACTACATACCATGTCCATGCAACTACCTCGTTGAACAATACCCAACAAAGCTCCCTAAAAGGCTTCAATTAGCATTACTTGGGTCAAGACTTCTGGTTACTCGCCTTAGTCCTAACCTTGTTGATTCATTTGAGCACCATGTTATGAACTATCTTTAACAACATTCTCTCCCTCTAGATGTGAATCATCTTTTAAAGTTTGAGTGTGACTTGACTGACTTCTTGTTTTCAGCATAACTCCCTAACTTGTCCCACTGGGTGTGCCAATTTGTGGAGGACAAAGTATGAAAACATCGTAATTGCCTAGATCAAATGACCTATAGGGTTCTTAACTCCAATAACTTCAGCGGAGAAGGGGATACAAGACTAAAACTTAAGAAGTTAACTACACTAAGAACTACAAACTAAGGAAAACTAGGAAGGAAAACTGCTGAAAAACATGGTGAAAATAAATTAAAGCTTTTTGGTGACAGTTTCTAAAACCATTCTTCATTCTTCAGAACCTATAATTATTCTATAATGAAAGAATAATCGTCCTTGTGTTGAAGCCTGGGCCAAGTTTGGAAATTCATTTTTGTATTGTAATATGGATAAGGCTTTTAAACTATTTTTACAGCCTCCTAGTTGTATTTTGCACATTCTCCTTATGGATGAGAATGGATTTACTTTGTATCGAACTACTTTAAGCTTTTAATTATGAATGCTCTTGTTTCCATAAAAAAAAACCTATATTTATAGTAGGTTCAAGCCTTTTTCAAATCTTTCTACGTGTAGCTTTGCGGTTACTTCATTCTCGTGTAGCTTTGCAGTTACTTCATTCTCATCTGTTGAAGAACTATCTTTTGACTTGGTAACTTCTTTAAATTGAAGATTGATAACCGCCTTTAACTTCTCATCTTGGATACCTACAAAAATAACAAGGAAACATAAAAGAAAAAATGTTAAGTCCTTGCCTGAACCTTGAATATCTCAAGCGTGTCTCTTGATAAAACTTGTCAATCTTGTCTTTTGATTAGGTTTAAACAACCAAATTTGTCTCAACAAGCTTACATTAAATTAGACTTAGGCTATTAAGTCTTTATTTTGAACTCATAAAGTTGATTGTCTCTCATGCTTATTAACCGTAAAATCGATTAAGCAAACAACCATCTTACTTGATTGAATGCAAGCAACTATCTTAATTACTTGTATTCATCTTGCTTGTTTTCAAACAAGCCTTGCTTGTATTTTACCAAGCCAAATCTCACTTGTCTTCGATCAAGTTTAGCTTGACTGAATATAAGCTAGTACCTTACTTGACTAAATACAAGTAACCATCTTACTTGATTGAGTGCAAGTAATTATCTTCCTTGTATTCACTTTACTTGTTTTCAAGCAAGCCTTGCCTATATTTTACCAAGCTAAGTCTCACTTATCTTCAACCAAGTTTAGAGTCGCTTATCTTCGATCAAGTTTAGCTTAACAATACAAACTAGTATCTTGTTTGACTGAATACAAGCCAGTATCTTGTTTGATTGAATACAAGCTAGTACCTTGCATGACTGAATACAAGCTAGTTACTTGCTTAACTGAATACAAGCTAGTACCTTACTTGGTTGAAAGAAAGGAACTATCTTGCTTGACTATATACAAGCTATCTAGCTTGAATGAATACTAGCAACTATCTTGTTTGATTAAATGCAAGCAACTATCTTATTTGTTTTCAAACAAACCTTGCTTGTATCAGCCAAGCCTTGTTCGTTTTTAACTGTCAAACGTTGCTTATTTCCAACTAGGAAAATCATCATGTTTACTTTATTTGACTAAGTTTACTAAATTAAGACTTGCTAAAATTCTTTACAACTTATGACCACTTTGAATGACTCAAACTAGCCTAACCTTTAGATGATTTTAATTAATGGCCTTGAATTTAAATTTGGGCTTGTGAAAAATATATATCAACAAAAATTATACATATTCTTATGAGTAAGACCATTCAAATGAAAAAACCTCTGAAAAAAATTCCTAATATACAAAGAAATAATTGAAAAATTCTAATACTTGTTGAGCACAACCCAACAATGCCCACTTACAGTCCACCGTTAATCCTGGATCGACTGACCGAAGCCCAAAACTACTAAGTCGATCCATGACTGGCCAAAGGCCTGCTTAATATAGCCCACCAAACTACCTATATAGGGCAATCCTCAATGCATGCATGGTAACCTTTTCAACACCAGAATCTATACTTCTCATTGTTTCCTTCCCTACTGACTTAACCATCGGAGAGGGATCAACCAGCCTAAGGCCAATCCCTCAATGTTCTTTTGCAGGTTCTTGTCCTAGGGTCTATTCGAGCCATCTGCCTTCAAAAGGAGGTCTCATAAAAGGTCCTTAACATTTGGTGTGATCTGTGGGAACGAAAGTGGCCATGGCTTCACCAGAGGATAATGACGATAGCTAGCTTCGGGACACTAATCCGAGAAGAAAACAACCTCAAACATCGATCTGACATAATATATTTCCAAGAGAAGGTAGCAACAGCGAAAATCTGGCCATCAACATTCCTTTTTTCTCTTTTCCAAATGCCCAGCATAACCCTTCATCGTCCCAGCAGATACCTTTGGTGTTTGCATTGAACAGAACCACACCTGGGGACAAACAATGCCGCAGGTAATAGACGTAACGTCCTACTTGGCTCGCATGCAAACTCGCATGGATGAACTTACCAATATGGTAGAGAAGTAAAAAAGGATGATAGTTGATTTGAAAGTGACTCGACCGTATAGGGAAGAGTCACATCCTCAAGAGCAGTCACATCAACGGGTGCATGTTAAGACAAGTTAAAGCATCTCCAGGTCAAATCGGCGCAAGTAACATGACCGAACGCCGGGCCTACGAAGAGTCTTTAGCCAGACACACTCCAGCCACCACTCGATAAGCACCCACTGATTCTGCCCATAGTGCCATAGTAGAGGCACCGAAGTGGGCACGAGAGCTGGAAGAAGATCCTATATCGGACCGACTGGACGGGTTAAAGGTTGAATTTGAAAACAAACTTAAAGCTCTGGAGGTCAACAGCCTAGTCAAGAAGGACCACATAGAATGGCTGAACGAGGAACAAGACCCGCTCGCGTTATGCATTCGTCAAGAGTAAACGCCACCCTATTTCAAAGTTCCTAAGTTGAAGTATAACAGTAAAGGCGATCCTAAGGATCATATTACACAATACAGCAATATGATGGGATTATACGGGGCCTCAGATGCCCTCAAATGTCGAGCATTCATATGTACACTGGAGGGGGCAGCGCATACTTGGTATTACAAGCAACAGCTCGCCTCAATCGTCAACTTCATGCAGTTGAACATGGCATTCATGAATAATTTCTCCAGTCAAAGAAGAAAAACAAAGACAACCGCCTCATTATTGGCAATACGACAAGCGACAGGAGAACAACTGAAAAGCTACATTGAGCGGTTCCAAGCAGTAATAGGCGACATTGAAGAGTTGACCACAGATTTTGCAGTCAACGCTTTCATCGCAAGGGGTCAAACATGAATATTTCAAATATTCTCTCACAGATAGTAAACCTAAGCAGCTCCATGACCTGTTTAACATGGCACAGAAATACGCAGATCTAGAAGAGAACAAACATGTTCCGGATGAACTCTATAGGCGACCTCCAGACTCAGCCAGAGACGACAGAAGCCGAGATCATACTCGCCCTACATATGACAATCGCCTGGTACTGATGATAGAAGCTACAGGCCACATAGGAGAGGCCCATCCCAGAAAGATGGAAAAAACCTTCGACCAGAAGCTCCCCGAAACGACCAAGTTAGGTGGAGTCAACCTGTCCCTTGCCAAGTGGAAGAGTATACTCCACTCAATGCTACTCGTGTGGATATTCTAAATAGCATTTCCTTGGATGAAATGGCCGACAGAATCCAATGGCCTCAACGAATGAAGAAACCTAACCGAAGTGGGAAAAATGAAGGCAAATATTGTGCCTTCCATGATAACAGGGGTCACGCCACTGAGGAATGCTATGATTTGAAGAATGCCATAGAAGATATGATCCGGCAAGGATATCTCCGAAACTACATCAGGAAAGATACGACATAAGCTAATAAAGAAGCCCTACTGACTGAACGACCAGAACGTCGCGAGCATAAGCAACCGACTATGCATGGGGTAATAAATGGGGTAATAAACACAATTGTCGATGCCACCCAAGAATGGGCCAACTCTCAATCAAAAAGAAAAGCTCATCTTCGGAGTGTATGCCACCTAGGGTTGCAGGCCCTCCTGCCAAAAAAATAAGTAGACGACGGATGGTCCATCACATTTTCGTGGGATGAAACCGAGTTATTTCAAAACTCGGGAAACAACCCTATTGTCATCAAGGTGATCATCGGCAATTATGAAGTCAATAAGATCCTGGTCGATAGTGGTAGTGCTGTTGATGCTATCCTCCACAGCATATAAAAAAATATAGGATTTAAAGATGACTAGCTTGAACTGACTAAACCCATTTATGGCTTCGGTAATAACCCTATTCCTGTCAAAGGGCTGATCAAGCTACCCATATGTATAGGTGACGGCACGCACGTGTTGAATGTGATAAACACTTTTGTTGTTATGGACTAACCCTCCTCCTACAATGCTATAATCGGTCGGCCATTGATGAAATACATAAGAATGGTTGACGCCGTGTATTGCCTCAAGGTGAAATTTCCTACCCCTAGCGGCATGGCTACATGCAGACCGACCAATACATGGCTAGCCAGTGTCATTTGGTATCACTCGTCATGGCCAAGAAAGCAGCAGAAGCTACTGAAGAATTGACAGCCTTAGTAGAATGCCAGACTGGGGGTCAACAATCCCAGCCGATGGAACTGAACATGCTAATTGGAGAATTTATAAATGAGATCGTTAGTGATTGTGAACTGTCCCTTGAAGTTCTGGATATGAGGATGAATAGACACTAAGTAAGCCGCAGCCGATTGAAGAAACCCTTGGTGTATCTTTGAAAGAAGATGAACCGTCCAATGTGACTCAGTTAGGCTCCAAGCTAACCATCCAAGAACAGTTATCGATGTCTGAGTTCTTGCAACAGAATGTCGACGTATTTGCATGGACACCAGTCCACATGCCAGGTATACACCTTTCAGTCATATCTCATAGACTGAATGTTGATCGCAAGGCTAAACCGGTTAAGCAGAAAAAATGACGATTCACCCCAGACAGAGTTTCGGCCCTCTGAGAAGAAGTAGACAAGCTACTAAGGGCAGGATTCATCCGAGAGTATCATTACCCCGAATGGGTAGCCAACGTTGTGCTAGCAAAAAACTGACAGGCAAATGGTGGATGTGTGTAGACTTCATAGACTTGAATAAAGCTTGTCCCAAAGACAGCTTCCCACTCCCATCTATTGATTGACTGGTAGACTCCTCATCCGACAATAGATATCTCACCTTTATGGATGCTTTCTCTGGCTACCACCAGATTCCCATGGCCAAGGAAGATCAGGAAAAAATGGCTTTCATCACAGAAGACGGGCGGTATTGCTATGATGTGATGGCATTTGGTCTGAAGAACACCGAAGCAACATACCAGAGACTGGTCAACCGCATCTTCAAAGAGCAAATTGACAAGTCGGTAAAGGTGTATGTAAAAGACAAGCTAGTTAAGAGCACTACTTTTGACTAACACCTGGACCATCTGAACCAAGCCTTCAACACACTCAGAAAATATAAGATGAAATTAAACTCGACGAAATGCACCTTTGGGGTAGAAGCAGGTAAATTCTTGGGGTTTATGATTTCCCAGAGGGGAATAGAGGCCAATCCAGAAAAGATCAAAGCCATTGTTGACATGTCACCCCTGAGAACCGTTAGAGAAGTACAGGTGCTGACTGGCAAAATTGTAGCATTGAACTGGTTTGTGTCAAAGTCGACAGACAAGTGTTTGCTTGTCTTTAAAGTCCTTTGTACTAAGACAACAAAGAATCAATTCTCTTGGACAGACGACTACCAACACTTATTTGATCGACTGAAGCAATACTTGAGCTCTCTACCACTTCTCAATCGACCAGAGCCGGGCAACGACCTCTTCTTGTACATAGTGACTTCCGATGAAACGGTGGTAGTTATGTTGGTCAAGAAAAAAGATCAGAACGATTCTCCCATTTATTATGTTAGCCGTGCCCTTCAAGGTGGGGAATAAACTACACCCGACCTGAGAAACTCGCCTATGCCCTAGTGACTGGTACACGATGCCTACACTAGTACTTCCAATCCCACAAAGTCACGGTCCTGACTGACCAACCGATCAAAGAGATACTGACGAAGGTCGACTTATCCGGGCTTCTAGTAAAATAGAGTGTGGAGTTAAGTGAATTCGGCATTGAGTGCGGGAACAGAAAGGCGATTAAAACACAAGCCTTAGCTGATTTTTGTGGCCGAGTGTATGTTCAGTGGGCCGACTGAAATACCACCCACAATTCCATATCCCGACCCTGCTGAACAGTCCACCTCATCTATCGTTTGCCAGGCAACTTCTAACAGGAAACTCTAGTCACTCTTCGTCGATGGCTCGGCGGTTAAGGAGAGTGCAAGTGCAGGTCTTGTTCTAATTAGCCGAATGAGACGAATACCAATACGGCTTGACATTCGGCTTTCCACTATCCAACAATGCAGCAGAGTACGAAGCTTTAATAGCCGGATTGAGTATGGCCGCCAAGATGGGTGTGCGGGATATAAAGGTAAATACCGACTTTCAACTGGTTGCAAAGCAGGTACTGGGCGAGTATGAATTGAGGGAACCTAATTTGGCCACCTACAACAAGAATGTACGGGATTTATGGTCAAAATTCACCAACATATCCCTGCATCAGATCCCAAGAGAAGAGAATGCTAGAGCAAACGCATTGTCGAAGATAGCTTCATCTAGTTCAGCTATCCGTGGTAAGGTGATATTGGAATATGTGCCTAGTCCCTCTAACTCGTCTCAACTAATAAGCCACCAGATAGAAGATAAGGACAGTTGGATGACCCCTATCCTCAAATACCTTCAAAGCCAATCGCCTGCATCCAGAATTGAAGCTACAACCTTACAACACCGAACCGCCAGGTATGTTATCTTGGATAAGACACTGTACAAGAAATCCTTCTCCCAACCTTTACTAAGATGTGTGGACAGACGCGAAGCCGACTATATCCTCAAAGAAATCCATGAGGGTGTATGTGGTAACCATAAAGGTGGAAGAACATTGCTTAGAAGGTTATACGACAGGGTTTTTATTGGCCGACAATGAGAAAAGACACTCAGTCCTTTGCGAAGAAATGTGAAAAATGCCAGAAGTTTTCTAAAGTCCTGAGACAGTCGGCTGAAGAGCTACACTCGGTCCCTTCGACATGGCCATTTTCCAAATGGGAACTCGACTTATTGGGACCGTTCCCTATCGCGATAGCAGGCAAGAAGTTCGTGATAGTGGCTTGTGATTACTTTACCAAGTGGATCGAAGTAGAACCTCAATCTTCTATTTCCCAGCGAGCGGTAGAGAAGTTCATTTGGCAGAACATCATCTGTCGTTTCGATATCCTACACGTCATCATTATAGAAAATGGCACACAATTGCAAGGTGACCGGGTTCGAACCCTATGCAACAACTTTTCCATACATCTATAGGCCGCCTCAATGGCACATCCTCAAGCCAACGGACAGGTGCAATCTATGAATAGCAAAATAGTGAAAGCCTTAGAGAAGAAGCTGGGTGAATCTAAGAAAGAATGGGCTGAACAACTATCTGAGATACTCTAGGCCATCCGGACTACAGCTAGTACTACTACAGGCGAAACTCCATTCAACCTAGTGTATGGCTCGGAGGTCGTCATTCCTGCAGAAATTGGAATCCCAACTTATCGGGTGTCTACTTTCAACGATTCTACCAATGATAGTCAACTTTGTTTGGGCTTAGACCTTTTGGAGGAAACTCGATTGAATTCTCAATTACATGCGGCCAATAGATCTTAGCAAGTCTGTAAATACTTTAATTCTAAAGTATCTGCTCGACAATTCCAATTGGGTGACTTTGTTTTCCGAAGTTGTGAAGCAAGCCGACCCGCTAGTGAGCATAAGAAGCTATCCCGCAAATGGGAAGGCCCGTTCGTGGTGGTTGAGGTACTAGGTAAAGGGGCTTATCGACTCAAAAACTCAGCCGGCAAACTACTGACTAGAGCTTGGAATGCCATATACTTGAAGAAATTCTACTTTTAGGCCAAGCCACAATTAAGTTTAAATCATGGTGTTTTTACACATTCTACAATGTTTTTGTTATGTTCAACATTAGTTTGACCGACATGAGTCAAGCTACTTGAATATATTAAACTACCCAGCTGTACATTCTACAGTCGATATACAATTGCACTCTTGTTCGACTACTACTTATTTCACTTTATTCTACACACATTTTCTACATGGAAACAAGCTGCGTATGTATATAAATACGGTTATCACCTACTACAATACCGGGTGTAGGGACGACTAACACAGGCTATATATGACAAACAAGCTACAAAAGCAGTTTATAACTAAAAACAAGCAATCTCATGACATCCAAGTATAATCGCATAAAATTACAGGGAGTTCCCTTACTCCAAAAAAAATATCTGTAAAAATTTATGTTTTCGGGTGGCTACATCACCTCGAATATTTACAATTTCCTACTAACTACCCTCATTTTCCCCTGGCTGACCCCCTTTAGCAGGCTGATCTCCTTCCACGGTTTGGGTTTGCTGTTCTACTGTTAGAGCCGCTGGTAGGACGGGCTCCCCCTGAGCAGGAGGTAATACAAATTCTGTTGGTACCGCCGCCTTATTTATGGCTGTTTGAAAGACTACCTCTGTTACGCCCGCCTCAGGAAGGGGCTCCTCAAGAGCATCTTCGTCATTTGGGAGTGTGAAGTCAATCCCACTAGTATTCACATTTGGGAACGCCTCCACAATCTTTTCTATCACCCATTTCTGGATGTAGTCCC
Organism: Microcos paniculata; assembly: GCA_030664755.1. Taxonomy (NCBI): domain Eukaryota; kingdom Viridiplantae; phylum Streptophyta; class Magnoliopsida; order Malvales; family Malvaceae; genus Microcos; species Microcos paniculata. Next base: position 30,800,864 of record CP131459.1, on the reverse strand, counting down.
CATACTCCTTCATGCTCCCTTCCAATGCCCCCAGCTTCTCCTCATCTACTCTTTATGCTCGGCTGCCAAACCGTCGATCCGCGCCTACAAACGACATATGAACAATCATTTCAGCTACTACACTTGGAACAATTAACTTTTGTAAGCCAAGCTATGATAGTCTGCCTTACTTGGAGGGCTGCAGTCTCTACTTTTTGCTCCTTCAGTTTGCCAGCTGTGGCCTTCCCTTCCTCCACCGCCGCCTTCAGAGCTGCCTCTCTCTCAGGGACAGAGTTTGGAGTCTATCCCTTTCTGACTGTGTGCGCTTCAACTCCACTTCAGCTACTTCAGTTTCTCCTCCTGCTTTGATAGACGGTGACTAGTAGCTGCCATGTTCTCATTGGCTTTCATCACCTCTTCCTGCAGCTCTTTTCTCTTCAGCTCTAACACTACTAGTTCGTCTTTCACTTTCTCTAACTCGGTCGCTTGACCTTGTAGACCTTGTAAAGTGGCCTTATGTTTCGCCTTGTCTGCCTTCAGGTGAAAGACGCAAGCAGCTTTTAGCATTCGGCTCTGTAAGCATACACGCGTTATTAGTATTCATTATCAACCTTATTGTACTTACCACGTTTAGAGTTTACTTACCCTCTTATGGAAGACAGCCACGGAGATGAAGCAGTCTATGGCGCTCATTTTCTCGCGCATGTAGTCCTGGTCTACTCCCTCCACCAGTTCCAGCTTATACGTGGCAGCCACAGACGGCTGGTTAAGGGCGCTATCACCCCTGAACAGGGCGTTCTCATAGAGGAAGGGGCAAAACCTTCCCCCATGCATGGTGGGCACCTCTGCCTCAGTGCCCAACCCTGCACCTGAAGTGTGGGTCTCCGCGGTACTTTACCCCACCAATGCAGAGAGGTGGGCCAACCTCCACTGACCCGTTGCACTTTGGCCTATCCCTTTGGAAGCCATGGTTGCTTGTACCCTGCCGACACCAGGGATCCCAGAATGTGAGCTTTAAGAACTGCTGGTGTTGGCCAAGCGTTTGTTGGTAGCTTCCTCCCATGGGTTTGACGTTGCTGCCCTCTTTTGACAGACAGAAGGAGTCTCCACTTCCCGTACAGGGGCCACCTCTTACCCTGCAGTGGCACTTGTCCCGGGCCCTGTAGACGCCGCACTTTGACAGACGGAAGGTCTAGACGACTGAGATGTTTACTGCCCCATGGCCTCTCTACCTCTACCTCTGCCTCACTGCCTCTATGATGAAGGCCTCCCTTTGCTGATCCGCGCAAAGTCTCTGGCGCTGTATCCCCTTTCGCTGCCACCACCTTCAACCGGCATCTCTTCAAGACCTGTGACAAATGACAAGTGTCAGTCTGTGCGCGCCTTGAAGCTACATGAATCAGGTTAGTTTAAGTCAAATACCGAGTAAACTCCGAAAGGGCTTTTCTAAGTTGGGCAGCGCTAATGCAGGATCTATCAACAAGGAATTAAAATTAAATTCACTCTCACCTCCCAAACCTAGAGAACTTAAATACCCCCCAACCCAATGACTACCTGATATAGGGTCATTTGACGGTTCGACTACAGGCGACCTAGCCATGGGCGCCACAGACATGACTCCATCCTCTGACGTTTGAGGCGAGGCAGAAGCAGTGAGTATGGTAGGCACATCAGATGTAGGCACAATCGACTCATCCAAAGGGGGAATAACATTCAACACTTCTAATCCCACATTAAATGGTCCATACCCCTCCTTGGCCCTCTCTCTAATCCTAAGCGGACTAAGACCACAATCGAACAGCCTAGCCAGATGAGCACAGTCGTCACAGTTGACTATCAATTCCTTGTTGGTGAAGTACAGCCCTGCCTCACCTCTTCCAATGACAGGCTTGGATCTTGGTTGAACACCTCTAGTACAGAATCGCTAAAGTGCACCCATTCAACCGGAAAGCCCCACTCCATCTCATCCGGTTTCTTTACCCCGAAGTAACGGTTCTTCCAATCCTTGTTACTATCGAGTACTTGGAAAGGATTGTGCTGCTTCTTGTAACGACTGTACAGTATATAAAACCCCCCTTGCGTTTCATCTTAAACAGCGTCCTTAATACCTCTATAGTCGGTACCCACCCCTTGTACCTACAGATGACTGCAAAGGACACTATAATGCACCAAGAGTTAATGACCAACTGGCTGGGGGCAATCCCGTAATAATGCAACACCTCCCTGTAGAACCTCGACGCCGGGACCCTAAAGCCAACTTTGAACGCTACCTCATAAAAACAAACGCAGTTCCCATTTTGCGTCACCATGCCCAGCCGTAAGCCTGGTGCTATCGTAGCCACCTTGTACGTTTGGAGCCTACACTTCTCTATCATCACCTGCTCCTTGTCTTCATCCTCCGGCTTCATTATATGAGACAAGTACACCGTGGGGTACTTGAAGGCTTCCTCATCGGCTGGCTTATCTTCCTCCGGTGCCTTACCCTTTCTGCACCTACCGACCCCGCCCGTGCTAGCACCAACGCCACCACCCTCGCCCGAGGCCACCTCTCTGAATGGCTCGCACTCTCTCCGGCGTCCTCCTCCCCGGTGAATGCCCTACCACTATCCACCCTAGACCCACTAAAATTCTCCTCGCTACTTACCATTTTCTACCCTATCGAACAAAATCAGACTTACCACAGCAAAAAGTCTGTCACTTACCACCGAAAGAACAGATGATAAATCGCTGATAAATCACCGACCACCTTTCTGACCACCTTCCCACTTCTGGAAAATGAAAGAACACAGAAAAAACTAAAAGCAAAAATTTAAAAGCCAAAAACGATTTTGCAAAAGTGACTGATGGAGTGAGGTAACCCTATTTATACCTCACTTATCTGCCCACCCCGTGTTGATGCGTGGCACCTCGAAATCCCAACCAACTCCGCAACCTTTCATCTTACCTTACTTAATCCCCTTTTGAAATCTTTGCGGACCCACTTGCGCCACGTCCTCTACAATTCCTGCCTAATCTCATCCCACTACCACTTTCCCTACGACTTCACTCGGCTGCAGTGCCAGCCTCCCCTTCACTCATCCATCAATTCTCAGCCGACCCTACATCCTTCAGTCGTACAACTTTTGTTTCACGACTTACCCTTCACAGTCACCAAACCGATCATTTTATAATCGCTTTGCCGCCTGAGGGGCACTTGTTGAGCACAACCCAACAATGCCCACTTATAGCCCACCGCTAATCCTGGGCCGACTGACCAAAGACCAAAACTACTAAGTCGATCCATGACTGGCCAAAGGCTTGCTTAATACAGCCCACCAGACTACCTATATAGGGCAATCCTCAACGCATGCATGGTAAGCTTTTCAACACCAGAAACTATACTTCTCATTGTCTCCTTCCCTACTGACTTAACCATCGGAGAAGGATCAACCGGCCTAAGGCCGATCCCCCAGTGTTCTCTTGCAAGTTCTTGTCCCGCGGTTTATCCGAGCCATCTGTCTTCTCAAGGAGGTCTCATAAAAGGTCCTCAACAATACTTAATAGGTATTCCTTAATCACCATTTTCTTTCTTTTCGTTGACAAGTTAAATTATAATCAAACCCAATATATGTACAACCAAGCCTGAATCAATAAAAGAACAACCAAGTATCTGAAATAGATTTTTATGTATTCCAAAAAGTGTAAATTCATATTAAACAATGGAGAAAAATATAAATAATTTGATCTAAAGGCTAAAAATTAACTTCCAATCCTACGATTCATTTAAAAAAAAAAAGAGTGAGAGAATGCATTAGAGACCGATGCTTTTAAGGCAAATGAAATTTTGACCTCTAAATCATCAAAATTAGAAGCATATATATGTAGTTATCTATAAAGGTAAATACTCTATCTACCTCTAAAACACCAGTTTAGAGGCAAAATAATATTTATTGCTTATTAATTGCCCTAATTAGTGATAATTAGAGGCAATTATTTTAAAATATAAAGGCATTTGTTTTGCCTTGAATTACTAAGAATTATAGGTAAATAATTTTAAAATATAAACAAATATTAATTATCTCAAAATTCTCTTTTATTTTGAATAATTAGATAATAATTAGAGGCACATTCTTTTTCCTTTAATTACTAAGCATTAAAGGCAAATAATGTTATTTACGAAGGCAAATACTATATTTGCACCTAAAATCTAAATATAGAGGCAAATGTGTATGTACCGCTTATTGTTTGCGTCTAATGGTGAATTGTGTTGTAATGTGCCAAATGTGTCTCATGATGGCATGTTTACCCAATGATCATATTCATCATTTTGAATGTTGTTAGGAAAAATGGGAAAAAAAAATTACTATGTCACAATATTATGTGCTAACCCATTTGCCTCCCTCCTAACATATGCCAAAGAGCAAGAATCAAAAACATCGGATAAATGAAGAATATCACGTATCAAGTGAGCCCCTCCAAATATGAGCTATCGCCAATTTCTATTACCAGTTTTCGGAGAAATAAATAAGGCCCTTGATAGGTATATTTTATACCTATATTATGAGCTATTTTATGAGCATAATTGAATGATTTTATTGATATTATAGCTTATTCTTTATCTCTACTCTCACTTTTGTCTTATTGTATGTAGGAGAGCTACATGGTGAAAATTGAAGAGAAACTGAAGAAATTTGGCGCTGAAAAGATTAAAAAGGATGTTTAAATTGAAGCTTGGATCAATAAAAGTTCGAAAACTCAAGAAAAGTGGAAGAAAACAAAAAACGTGTGTTTCATGCAAGAAACGGCACCTGAAGTAGAAGAATTAAAGAATGGCTTGATCAAACAGAAAGCGGTAAGGTTTAATGAGTGAAACGGCACCGGTTGTGAGGAAGAAGCTTCATTATTCACGAGATTTGAAACGGCACCGGTTTCCACTACAAGCTGCGCCAGTTGTTTTGAGCTGTTTAGTCCAATCCAACTTAATTTTTTAATCTCCTAATTTTATGTAATCTCTCTAATATAAATGCAAATGCTTAGGGTTTTTAGACATACCTTTTAATACGTTTCAGAAGAGAGGAGCAGTAAATTCTTTAATTTGGGAAAAATTGTTCTATCTCTTTACTTTTGATTTTTCTTAATGAATATATTTTCTTTTCAAATTATGAGTAGCTAATTCTCTTGTTGGGGATTTGGGTAGATCTTTTAGGGGTTTAATTCAGTACTTGTATGAATTGATTATCTTGTGATTAAATCTGTTTTTTTTATTCTTAATGCGTTTTATGTCTGGCCAACATAGAATAGATCTCTGGAATTTTATGAAGGACTGAGAGGTGAAATATAATTCGTGCTCTAAGAAAATAGACACAATCTAATTGGATATGAGAGTAATTCAGTTTATTGTGATAACCATAATTGAGTTAGGGTTATGGAGAAATTGATTTGATTATAATCTAAGGTTCTTAATGTTCTTAGCTAATTAGTTTATACATTGAGAGGTGGTAATCAATTAGTTAGGAAAGCTTAAGATGATCTGAGAGGGCTCCTAAGTAGATTAGTGATTGTTATTTTAATCTTGATAAGTTAGATTCATACATGTTTGAATTAAATACCTAGAAGAGAAGCCTAAACCCTCAATTCCATTCTATAGATTTCTTTTAATTATTTAATTTTGTTTTATTAGTTAATTTTCACAATCATCTTTCTTTAATTGTTTATCATATAATTTCTTCAAATTTAATTGTTTTCTTTTACAAACTTTGCTAGAATTAGATATTAGCAATTAATCTATCCTCGTGGGATCGACATCTTGGAATACTCTAAGATCTAAATTACTTGATTTCATACACTTGCGAAAATTGAACATCAAGTTTGGCGCCGTTGCCGAGGATTTAGTTTAACTGTTGATCTATCTGGTTTTAGTAATTTTAGTTTAATATTTTTTTTTGTTTTTCGTCTTGAGTTGCTCATCTTTTCTCTTCCTGTTTTTGCAGGTTATGTATGACTCGAAGAACTGAAGGACTGAATCCAGAAGTTCCTTGGGACCTTGAACTAGAGAAAACAGCAAGATCACTTCGAGCTGAAATTGTCAAACTTCAACAAGTAGAAAGGAGTGTCATTACAAGAAGAACAATGGCTGATAATAGAGCCAATGATAATCCACCGGCAAATCAAGGAAATCAAGTTCAACGTGCTGCTCAACTTGCTCATCCTATGGCATCCATTCAAAGACCAAAGATGGGAAACAATTTATCATGCATTCGACTTCCTGACAGAGCGAAGAACTATGTGTTGAAGCACACGGTGTTGAACTTTCTTCCTCAATTTCATGGGTTGCCTTCAGAAGATGCACTTAATTTTCTTCAAGAATTGCATGACATAGTGGCTACACTTCCACTCACCAATATCTCAATAGAAGAATTGAAGATGAGATGTTTTCCTTATTGCTTGAAAGGACCAGCAAGGAGTTGGTTGACAACTCTGCAAGAAAATTCTCTTGATTATTGGGAAAAGGCAACTGATGCTTTTCTTCGCAAATTCTTCTCTCCTAGGAAGACAAGTGAATTGGGAAAGATGATCCAAGACTTTGTACGAGAAGAGAATGAGACCTTTCATGATGCTTGGGATAGATTTAAGGGATTGGTGTACCAATGTCCTCATCATGGCTATCCGATCAACCTTTTTTATCAATTTTTCTATGAAGGGTTGGAAGTAGAATATCAAACTGCTGTAGACAATGCCACTGAAGGGTATATTGCTACAAGGACTGTTGAACAATTGGAAAATGTTTTTGAAGCTTTGGCTGCTAGTTCTCAACAAAGGATGGTGAAGAAGAAATCCAAATCAAGCACATCTCAACCTCAAAATCAGAGTCAATTAGATGCAATAGCCACTAAGATGGATGAGATTATGAAGGTATTTCTAGACAAAAAACCAAAGAAACCAGAGGTATGCTACCACTGTGGTATGTATGGCCACTCTCCCAAATATTGCATGAATGATAATCCTTGTGAAGAAGATGATGAATATTCAGAGAATGTCAATTATATGGGTGCATATGGAGGACAGCAAGGGAGTAAGAATGATCCTTTTGCACCTACATATAACCCAGCATGGAGAAACAATCCAAATTTTTCTTGGTCTAATCAAGGTGCTGCTAATAGACCTCCAAAACTGTTACAAAGACAACGCCCACAACATTCTCAACCAACTGTACAAGACAATGGAATTGAAGACAAGCTTCAAACCTTCATGACTCAAGTCAGTTCTCAGCTTTCACAACTTCAGAAGCTTGATAAAATAGACAAGTTGGAAAAGACTATAGATTCTCATTCAGCAGCCATTAAAAATCTTGAAATTCAGATGGGCCAAATGGCAAAAACTATGAATGAACATGGGCAAGGGCAACTCCGAAGTAATACGAAAGTCAATCCAAGGCAAGGTATGATGGCTATCACACTTCGTAGTGGAAAAATCCTTGAAGATTCCCCAAAAAGAAATAACCAAGTGGCAACTGATGAAGTTCCAGAAGCAAAAATTGAAAGTGGCAAGAGCAGACTTGAACCTCGACCGGTTATGGGAAGAAACGGTGTCAGTTCAAGTCGACCAAATCCAGAACACCTTACTGTTGAAAAAGAAACGGCACCAGTTGATACCAGAAACGGCGCCGTAACTTCGATGGATTCTTCACTCCCTCCTGCTAGTTCAGAAACGGCCCCAGAAGTTAAAAGAACCGGCACCGGTGTTCTCCTGGAGCCACAACCATCTGTCTAACCATATGTTCCACCAATTCCGTTTCCCCAGAGGTTGAAGAAGAGGAATGATGAAAGTCAATTTAAGAGGTTCTTGGATATTTTCCGAAAGTTAGAAATCAACATCCCTTTTGCTAAGGCTCTTGCTAATATGCCTACATATGCCAAATTCTTAAAAGATTTGATCTCTAACAAGAAGAAGCTTGAAGAATTTGCAACAGTACCTTTGAATGAGGAATGCAGTGCAATCCTTCAAAGGAAACTACCTCCTAAGTTGAAAGATCCAGGGAGTTTCACCATCCTATGTCATTTTGGTTCTACTAACATTTATCAATGTCTTTGTGATTTAGGTGCAAGCATTAACTTGATTCCTCTATCATTGTTCAGGAAACTTGGAATTGGAGAGATGAAACCAACTACAGTGGCTTTGCTATTAGCGGATCGATCTATTCGATATCCAATTGGAATATTTGAAGATTTGTTAGTTAAAGTGGGGAAGTTAATCTTCACTGTTGATTTTTTTATTTTGGATATGGAATATGATATTGATGTGCCTATTATCTTAGGTAGACTGTTTATGGCCACTGGTGGAGCATTGATTGATGTTCCAGCTGGAAAAATGACCTTTAGGATTGGCAATGAAATAAAGGAATTTAAAGTCTTCGAGGCTTTGAAGGGACCAATCCTAGATGACCATTGCTATAGGATTGATTATGTGGATTCTATAATTCAGAACTCACTACCTAGATTAACTTATGATGATCCTTTAGAATCTTGTATTGCTCTAGGTGAGGATGAGAATAAGGAAGATGTTTTGGTGTGTACTCATAGGATAGAAAGTGAACCAATTAAGAATAAATTTTCAAAAGTTTTTGAAGACTTAGGAGAAGGAAAACCTAAACCTTTACCTTTAACACAAGAGCCACCCAATTTGGAACTGAAACCATTGCCATCTCATCTTAAATATGCCCTTTTTAGGTGAATGCAACGCTTTTCCTGTGATAATATCCTCATCTTTGAAAGCAATTGAAGAAGAAAAGATTGTGCGAGTTCTACGTGAACATCGCTTAGCGATTGCTTGGTCAATTGCTGATATTCAAGGGATTAGTCCATCTATTTGCACACACAAAATTTTGATGGAAGAGAATGTTAAACCTTCCGTAGAAAGTCAACGCCGTTTGAATCCTAACATGAAAGAAGTAGTTAGGAATAAGGTGCTTAAACTTTTAGATGCTGGTATTATTTACGCAATTTATGATAGTTCTTAGGTTAGTCCTGTACAGGTTGTACCTAAGAAGGGAGGGATGACCGTAATTACAAATGAAAAGAATGAGTTGATTCCTACAAGAACTGTGACCGGATGGCAAGTTTGTATAGATTACCTGTAAGCTAAATGCATCAACAAGGAAGGATCATTTCCCTCTTCCTTTCATTGATCAAATGCTTGAGAGGCTAGCTGGTCATGCATTCTATTGCTTCCTTGATGGTTATTCTGGATATAACCAAATACCCATTGATCCTGAAGATCAAGAGAAGACTACTTTCACTTATCCTTATGGGACTTTTGCTTTCAGAAGAATGTCCTTTGGCTTATGCAACGCCCCTGCTACTTTTCAACGTTACATGATGGCTATTTTCTCCGACATGGTGGAGAAAACAATTGAGGTATTTATGGTTGATTTTTCTATTTTTGGTCACTCCTTTGATGAATGTCTTTTGAATTTGAAACAGGTTCTAAAGAGATGTGAGGAGACCAATTTGGTGCTTAATTGGGAAAAATGCCATTTTATGGTTCAAGAAGGAATTGTTCTGGGTCATAAAATATCTCAAAAAGGTATAGAAGTAGACAAAGCAAAAGTTGAGGTCATTGAAAGATTGCCTCCTCCTACATCAGTCAAAGTCATGAGAAGTTTCTTGGGACATGCTGGCTTTTATAGGCTCTTCATAAAGGATTGTTCTAAAATCACTAAGCTTTTGTGTAAATTACTCCAAAAAGATGTTCCATTTAATTTCACTAATGATTGTTTGGATGCATCAAAAAGGAGTTGATTTCGACCCCAATCATGGCTACTCCCGATTGGACTCAACCTTTTGAGATCATGTATGATGCTAGTGATTATGCCATAGGAGCTGTTTTAGGCCAAAGAAAAAACAAGAAATTGCATGCCATTCACTACGCCAGCAAAGTTCTCACTGAAGCTTAAATCAATTATGTGACAACTGAAAAAGAACATTTGGCTATTGTTTTTGCTTTTAACAAATTTCGCTCTTATTTAGTTGCTTCTAAAGTGATCATTTATACTGATCATTCAGCTCTTAAGTATTTATTTGCCAAAAAGGATTCCAAGTCTCGACTGATGCGCTGGATACTTCTTTTGCAGGAATTCGATTTGGAAATAAAAGACAAAAAGGGATAAAAAAAACTTTGTGGCTGATCATTTGTCTAGATTGGAGCCTGAAATCAAAGCTCGAGATGAACCAATCAACGACATGTTTCCAGATGAGCAACTTTGGATGGTTCACGGATCTACTTCTTGGTATGCCGATTATGTGAATTATTTGGTGGCTGGCATCATTCCTGATGATATCTCCTTTGCTCAAAAGAAGAAGTTCCTTGCTGAAATTCGTTATTATTATTGGGATGAGCCTTTATTGTTTCGACGATGTGGTGATGGAGTAATTCGTAGATGTGTGCCGGAAGAAGAGATACAATTGATTCTTCATCAATGTCATTCATCACCATATGGAGGACATCATGGACCCGATAGAACTACTGCTAAAGTTCTTCAATGTGGATTCTTTTGGCCTACGTTATTCAAGGATGCTAAATCCTTCATTATGGAATGTGATCCATGTCAAAGAACCGGGAAAATTGGCAGACGACAAGAGATACCTCAACAAGCGATCATTGAAGTCGAAATCTTTGATGTATGGGGATTAGATTTTATGGGTCCATTCCCGAAGTCTAATAATAACGAATACATCTTGGTGGCTGTCGATTATGTCTCCAAATGGGTTGAAGCTTCAGCCTTGCCAAACAACAAAGCATCTAGTGTGGTGAAATTTGTGAAGAAGCATATCTTCACAGGATTTGGAGTTCCTAAAGCATTCATCACCGACAATGGAGTGCACTTTCAAAATGCTCAATTTCTAGGCTTTTTAAAGAAGCATGGATGTAATTTCAAGACTGGAACTACGTATCATCCACAAACTAGTGGTCAAGTGGAAATTTCTAATCGAGAATTGAAGTCCACCTTGGAAAAAATAGTGAATAAACCTCAGAATGACTGGTCTTTGAAGTTGGATGATGCTCTTTGGGCATATAGGACAACATATAAGACACCTTTGGGGATGTCTCCATTCAGGCTAGTTTTTGGTAAATCTTGCCATTTACCAGTGGAGTTGGAACACAAGGCTTATTGGGCAATTAAGGAGCTGAACTAAAATTATAAAGTTGCTGGTGAAAAGAGATTTCTCCAACTGAATGAGCTAGATGAGATGAGGAGAGAATCGTACGAGAATGCACAAATCTACAAAGAAAGGACCAAGGCTTTTCATGATCGAATCATAAAAAGGAAGTTTAAATTGGGTCAAAAAGTTTTATTATTTAACTCTCGTTTGACTTTATTTCCAGGTAAGCTGCGATCGCGATGGTCTGGAATCTTTACAATTACAAAGATGTATTCCAATGGAGCAATAAAAGTAGAAAATGACAAAGAAAAACATTTTGTGGTGAATGGACAACGTCTGAAACACTATTTTGCAGGAAATCGTGTGGAACAAGTCATGCGATCCTTTTTTATGATTAATTCTTCTTTGCATATAGTCAAGCTAATGACTATAAACAAGCGCTGATTGAGAGGCAACTCAATATTTTTCTCACATTTATCTTTTATTTTATTTTATTTTAAAATTTGTGAATTTATTCTCATTGTTCATATTTTTCTTGTAGGTGCACTTATTGAGCAAGTTCAAGCTTTTTGCTGCTACTTACTTGTATACATTGAAGACAATGTATATTTCTAAGTGTGTGCGTGCGTGGGGGAGGGGAGTAAGTTCAATCAAATTTTCAAATTTTATGTTTTAATTGAATGTTTGCTTGTCTTTAATTCCTCTACATGTGAATTCATAGTTATTATTTAGCAAACATGCATGGCATTCATGGAAAGCCATTATAGCATTGAGGAGGGTAAGTAATTTTGAAGCCCAAGACAAAATGAGGGCCGGTTATAGAGTGAAACAGGGGTTTGATAAGAGAGAAAATCCGAAACGTGAATATTCACTCTTACGGCTATGAAGCGGCGCCGCTACAACTATGAAACAGGGTCGGAACATGAAACCAATGCCGTTTTATACATGAAGCAGGACCGGTATTGATTTGGAGGAAAAAAGCCAATGTAGACTAGCTGCAGATGTCACACCCCGACCCGCAGGCTCGGCCACGTGACAACCGCCGTACCAACTCGATATGCGTGCCTCCTCAGGCGGGCAACCAATATGGCACAAGGCATAAAAATAAAGGATATTCGAGCAATATATGAAAACATACGAAAATATTAAGATAATATTGTTCAGAAATATTTCAAAATAAAGTGTCACATCTTACGGTGCTCCAAGCAGCGGAAAGTATTATATATAAATACATAAATGTATATGTAAGATGCACTAATATTTCGAGCCAAGATACACAAAACAAAAGGGGTGGCACCTACAAAGTCATGTCCACAGTGACGTACTGGGATCACGGACCACCAGGACGTCCGCCTTCCGAAACCTGATGATCTGACAACAAAAGTGAATGGGATGAGTACAATAAACTTGTACCCAGTGAGAGACTCGGTTATAAAGATCGATCACCTCAGGCTGGGGATATGAAATAATCCAAATTCAATTTAATAAACCATTTACTGAAATTATAAGTAATCCCATTCCAAAACAAATATTAAATCAAAAATAATATTTCCAAATGGGCTGGCATCTGAAATTGTCCCAAAAAGGTATACCCATGCGCTGGGGTATCCACTGGACCGTCAAGGGTTACTTTATATTTTTAAAACACTTTTCTTTACTCTCTGGCCATTCCCTTGACGTTTGCCTTGCTGTGGTGGAACACAGCATCTGGAGCTCTGGAGAGTTTCCCTACGCCCCTCTCCCAACCAGGCTCGACTCACCGTGCCCCTCGATAGGCGGTCCACGGCTGAGTATCACGCATGCTCTCAAACTCGGTCCACGCTCCCGTAAATCGGAGCCCCGAGGAATCCCGCTCAATCTCTCATCTCTCAAGGGTATCATACCCCAAACAATTATCAATGATATCAATTTATAAAAATATTTGAGATTCCCACCATTTAAATCATTTGTAAACTTAGTGTGTGAGGGTGGACAATTCATACCCCAAAACATATATAAACAATTTAATAAAGCATTTATAAAGAAATTTGAAAACGGTTAACCCTCAATGGTCAACCAATATAATCCAAGCCACTCACAATAGAGGAGAGTTGTATACTCCCCGATTACCCACGAATGCCTTAGCTCAAACTGCTACCGGTTTGAAACTCGTACAATCACGTACCTAAATAATCAAATTAAAATCTAATTTGATTAATAAAGACATTCAACCAACAATTAAATCATAAAACAAAACGTATTTAAGGTCTCCAAGGTCCAAGAACTAAAATGGATAAGTCCGGAAGTTAATTGAAGCTAATTGAGGTTTAGGGCTGCAAAATTACCAAAATGCCCCTAAGCTACAGTACCCTATCTTGCTGGTCTCTCACTCCCGGGCGTGAGTGAGCCAAAATGGGAGAAAACTCCCAAAATTAAGCAGCTCCCGCGCGGGAGTCGTCTCCAGTGCATGGCCGTGACCAGCCATGCACCAAATCGAGCTCGGTTTGAGTTCGATTTACAACCAATCCGCACCAAAATTGAAACACAGCAAGTTAAACATATGATCTAATGATTCACAACTTCAAGAACAGAATGAATCCATTAAACATGCTCGAATTTTGAATCAAAACACTAAGGGTTAACATATCTCGGGCAAAACAGAAATCTCAATTTCAATCAACGAATTTTCTTAGCACAGACCATGAAATCAAGCATGTAAACTATCAAATTAAAGCTTGATGAGTCTAGAACAACATATCAAATTCCCAGCCACTTCCTACTGTTGAATCAAAAGATATGAGCTGATGAACAATCTGTCGCCAAAATTACAGAATTGTAGATTTGGTGATTTTCTTGGAAACTTTGGTGTTTTGATCTTCAAGAAGACAAAAGAAGTTGATATTGATGTTTGATCAAGTGGTTGAAGAGGGATTCAATGTTTGATTTCAAGGGAATTGGAAGAGAGGGCTCGGAGAATGAAGAACAAGGAAGAGAAGTGAAAATGGGGGTCTCGGGCAGCCGAGACCCCTTATAAAAATTACGGATCCGGAGCCGGACCCGTCCATGTCCAGTGCCGAAGTCAACATTTTCTGAGTTGACTTCAGTCAACTCGGCCCAATTTCCTTAGGACTCGAATCCAAGTGGGGCCCACATCTCCAGACTTCAATTTTAGGGTTTTTAAGCTTGAAATAGAGCTAAATGAAGTTTAAAACATCCATGGGAAATCAAATTTGGTATATTGACTAGACAACAATACATAAATACTCAACTTGACACGTGCGGACTAGGTCCGAGCGTGTCAACTCTCCCCCCTTACAAAAATTTCATCCCCGAAATTCAAACAAACTAAACATCAAACAAATGGGGGAAGTCACATCTCATGTCGTTCTCAGGTTCCCAAGTCTACTCCTCAATCTGCGAGCTTTTCCATAAAACTCGCACCAAAGGTATCGATTTATTCCTCAAGGATCGAACCTCTCTATCCAATATGGCTACAGGTCGAACCCTGAAGCCCAAACTTTTCTTCAGCTTCACAGGTGGTGCTTGAAGAACGTGCGACGGATCAGGTACGTATTTTCGGAGCATAGATATATGAAAGACATCATGTATCCGAGCCATGTCAGGTGGCAACTCCAAGCGATACGCTACCGGTCCAATCCGTTCAGTGACAAGGAATGGACCAATATACCTCGGGTTTAGCTTTCCCGCCTTGCGGAATCGAATAATGCCTTTCCAAGGAGAAATCTTCAGAAACACTTGATCTCCCACTTGGAACTCCAAAGTTGTCCTCCTTCGCTGTGCATATTTTCGATCTCGATCCTGGGCTGCCTGCAGTCGTTCCCGAATGAACTTCACCTTCTTAGTGGTGAGTTCAATTTCTGCCTTATCGAAGATTCGATTCTCGCCCACTTCATCCCAATACAATGGGGTTCTACACTTCTTTCCGTACAGAGCTTCATACGGAGCCATAGCAATGCTAGATTGCTAGCTGTTATTGTAAGCAAACTCCACTGCCGCTAGGTATGTGTCCCATCCACTAGAAAACTCAAGCGCACATGCTCGCAGCATGTCCTCCAATATCTGAATAGTACGTTCTGACTGTCCATCAGTCTGTGGATGAAAAGTGGTAATGAAACGAAGTTGAGTTCCCATCGCTTGCTGAAAGCTGTCCCAAAACTATGAGGTAAACCTCGGATCTCGATCTGAAACTATAGAAGTTGGGACTCCGTGAAGTCGAACTACTTCGTTCATGTAGAGCTGCGCTAACTGGTTCACGCTCCATCTCATGCTTACAGGGAGGAAATGCACTGACTTAGTAAGTCGGTCGATAATCACCCATACTGCATCAACTCCTCGTCTAACACGTGGAAAACCGGTCACAAAATCCATGGTGATGTGCTCCCACTTCCATTCAGGAAAGACAACTACCAGTGTTCAAAGTCTTAGCAAAAGACTTAACCATTCAGCAGAGGTTGATAGTGTATATCTTTGCTCACAATTTGGTGCCAGAATCCAGTGGAAAGAATGAGGTGAGAACTCAGGATTTGTACTTATTGGATTTATTATACCATGATTTGGGTATTGAATCTGTGAGGATTTCTTCATTGATGATTGGAGCCATGAGTACTGTTGTGAAATCAGGCCATAGAACGAAACATTTTGTGTTTTTGGTTTTGATCAGTCAGATTATGAGGAGTTTTGGAATTGATGTTTCACATACAATGGTGGAAAATACTAGAAATCATCACTTTATTGATAAGAATCGCATGAGTTCATTAGGATATGAGAAAAAGAGAGGAGCCTGGAAAAATAGCAAGAAGATAGGGACTATTGAAGAATCTGATGAAACTGATGTCGAGACGTTTTACCGCTCCGACGATAAATGACATGGCGTGAAAAATATTTAGGACTAAACAGTCTAAAAACAAATGGAGTCGCCACTAACCTTTTATTTTTAATAGGTTTGGTTAGTCACCTATTGGTTTAACCCAATGTAAATCTAGAAAGATTACATCAAGTTAAGGAAATAAACTGGTCTACGAAAAAAGATTTTAAGTTCGGGAGTCGGTTACGCTTGGAGAAGAATTAGCACCCCCAAGACGCCCGGAAATCGGTACCACAAAAGTCTTGGAATATTTTACTTGGAAAGTAATAATAAAATGTTTTAAAATCATTTTAAGAAAAACATAATTTTAAATGTTGGAATAAACATTCCTTTTAATGTGGGATAAACATCCCATTAGAAAAGTTAAATTCAAAATTTAAAGATTTAATGTCGGAATGAACATTCCTTTTAATATGAAAAATCCATAGCCCAATTTTGAATTTGAAGAAATTTCCCACTTAAAATGGAGACTCAATTTCTAAATGAGAATAAATATTCCTCAAAAATCAAAGTCAAATTTAAAAATGAGGATAAATATCTTTTTATGAAAAAACAAAGGTTTAATTTTAATTTTAAAAAGTATTTTATTAAAAGGTTAGGACAAACATCCTCAAATTTATATTTTGAAATTCACTTTAAGAGACCTTAATTATGATTACTCAAATTAAAATCTCTTAGAAAGACTTAATTTTAAAACAATGTCGGAATAAATATTCCTTTTAATTTGATGAAGGGAATAGTTTGATAAAAATTTAATTTAAACAAAAAAAAGGAAAAAGAAAATAAATATTCCCTTTCAAAGAAATGAAAAAAAGAAAAAATTGAAATTAAAAAAAAGATTTTTTAACAAAACTTGGATTAATTTGAAAGGCCTTAACTATAATTGGGTAGTTAAGATCTCTCAAAAAAAACTTATAAAACATGTTTTGAAATTAATGTCGGAATGAACATTCCTTTGAATTTAATTGGGCCTCTTAAACAAGAGATTTTCTTAAAATAAAATGAAAATAAAACATAAAAGTAAAAATGAATAGAAGGCTTTGGGAATACACATTCCTTTTGTAAAAGAAGGTAAAAATAAGTTTTTTGTTCATTTACCAATTTTAAGAAATTAAAGAAATCATAAACATGATGTATGCTTTTTATGAAAATCAATTGATCAAAAGATATTTTTCATTTTTTGAAGGGATGAAAAATTCCCTCGGGCTCAATCGGACTCCTGACTAGACAACGCGAAAACTTCTTATCGGAGAAAACCTTTAGCAACCTCGGACTCCCGAGGTACCCTCCAGTTACCCCATGCATATGAATTTTTGAAAACGATGCCCTAATTTCTAAATGCATGAAATGATGGGACAAAATAAACCAAGAAAATGGGTTAGCACCAGAATACATATTAAATATATATTAAACGAATAATTAAAGATACATGAACTCAATTTCTAAAATAGCATAAATGACAATAAATGGGTCTAAACTAAATGACATGAACTATCATGTAAATGAAATATGAATGGACTTAAATTAAAAAAAATTTAAGAAAATACCAAAAAAAATGGAAAGCAGATTGCTGTGATCGGTCTGGGTCAAGACGAGGGTCAACAAGGCGACGAGCGGGCTGACTCGCAGATCTTTAGTACGATGAGCGGGCTGGCATGCAGATCTTTTGGGCGATGAGCGGATCCTCAGGGCGATGAGAGGATCTTCAGGGCGACAGGCAGGTAGATGGTACTGTTCACTGAGCAGGCCGATGATACTGTTCACTGAGCGTCGGGCTGGCAGGAGAATCCTCTGGGCGAAAAGCAATCTTCAGGGCGACAGGCAGGCCGATGACACTGTTCACTGTACAGGCCGATGGTACTGTTCACTGAGCGTCGGACGGGCACGAGAATCCTCTGAGCGAAAAGCAATCTTCAGGGCGACAGGCAGGCCGATGGTACTGTTCACTGAGCGTCGGGCGGGTACGAGAATCCTCTAGGCGACAAGCAATCTTTGGGGTGACAGGCAGGCCGATGGTACTGTTCACTGTGCAGGCCGATGATACTGTTCACTGAGCGTCGGGCGGGTACGAGAATCTTCTAGGCGAAAAGCAATCTTCAGGGCGACAGGCAGGCCGATGGTACTGTTCACTGTGCAGGCCGATGGTACTATTCACTGAGCGTCGGGCGGACATGAGAATCCTCTAGGCGACAAGCAATCTTCGGGGCGACAGGCAGGCCGATGGATCCTCCTCAACACCAAGAAATCTCCCTGTTTTTTCTTCTTCTTCTCCCGAAATCTCCTCTCCTTCTCCGTGCGTTTTTTTTTTCTCTTCCCCTTTTCCTCACAGAGCCCTGCGTTTCTTTTTTTTTTCTTCTCCTTCTTCCCCGCTCCTCCTTCGTTCTTCTCTCCTCCAGAAAAATCTCCTCTTCTTTCTTTTTTTTTTTTGCAATCTCCTCCTCTCTCGGCAATCTTTTCTTTTTCTCTCAGAGATTCCCTTGGCCAGCAATCTTTTCTTCCCTCTCCGAATCCTCTCCTTCCGAAGAATAAAGATTCTTTCCTCCAGCAATCTCCTCCCTCCACAAAGCTCTCTCTTTCCTTTTTATACCTGTTTTCCTCCCTTTCTTTTTTTTCGTCCAGAGCCTTTTTATAGTGGAAGATGGGGTGGATGAAATGATGATTTCAGACAAAGGAAGATGGGCGGATGATGATTTTAGACAAAGGAAGATGGGCGGATGAAATGATGATTGCAGACAAAGGAAGATGGGCGGATAAAATAATGAGGGTATGTGCTGTTTTTGAAATGGCCCCCATGTTGTGCGATTTCCATCCCCCATGAGCCATGATTGAAGATGGGTTAGCAGGCAATAATGGTGGAAGGGCAGAATAGCATGTGGAAAAGCAAAATGGTGCAAGTTGGCGTTATGGGTTGGCTGACAGCATCCGAGAGATGAAGCTGGCGTTATGGGTTGGCTGAAGAGCAAAGGACAAGTGACGATCTTCTTCCATTTGGCCTCAGGGGCAGCAACTTCTTCCTAACAAAGCCATCAGGTGCTTTGTGACACATTTAATGAGATGATATAATCGGTGTAGGTAGAACGGTGGCACCTCCTTGCAGCAAAGCTGTTGAAGTGAAGACTGTGAAGCAGGCCGATCAACTGTTAAAGCAGCCCGACGGTCTCTTGAACTTGGCCGATCACTTTTAGAGTTGACCAATTATCATCATGAAGTTGGCCCATGATCGTTTTGGAGTTGGCCAATTGACTTCGAGTTGGCGATTGCTTCAATCTGGCCGATTGTCCTGAGTTGGCCGATTGCTTCAAGCTGGCCGACTGTCCCAAGTTGGCCGATTGCTTGGCTTTGCATGGGAGACGAGTTGGCTCTCTTGGCTCTCCGGCCTTAGTTCAAAATTACCTGCAATATAACAATACGAAATTAAAATAAAGTAAAGTAACAATAATGATAATAACTCGTAAGATAAATAAACTGAAGTTAAAAACATAAACGAAATAGATATTTGAAAATGACAAACCAATTAATCAATTAATCAATTGACTGAGATTAAAAATGAGTGTCTACAGTTGCCCCTCTTTGATTATTTCTTGATGACCTAGAAGTGTAAACTTCTAGATAATTAGGGAATAAGCAAAGATGTAGACACTCTTTACTCAAATATGTACTAAATAGTACTTAAAATTTTGAAAAAGATCACTTTTAACACAATAGATTTCAAAATCAAGGAATTGTTCAAAACAGAACCAGTTTTGATAGATCACTCTAAGCAAATATGATTTCAAATTTTGAATAAATTGCCATAAACAAAAACGATTTTAAGAAAATCACCCTAAACAGAAATGATTTTAAATCTTGAATAAATTGCCCTAGATAGAAACAACTTTAGGAAAATCACCCTAAATAGAAATGATTTTAAATTTTTAAGAAATTGTCCTAAATAGAAACAATGTTAAGAAAACCATTCTAAACAGAAAATGATTTTAAGTTTTGAACAAATCGTCCTAAACAGAAACAATTTTGGAAAACCACCCTAAACAGAAGTGATTTTAAATTTGAAAAAATTGTGCTGATTTTGAGAAAACCATTCTAAACAGAAGTGATTTTGAAGGAATTGTACTAATTTTGAGAAAACCATTCTAAACAGAAGTGATTTTTAAATTTGAAGAAATTATCCTAAACAGAAATAATTTTGAGAAAACCATCCTAAACAGAAGTGATTTTAAATCTGAAGAATTGTGCTAATTTTGAGAAAACCATTCTAAACAGAAGTGATTTTAAATTTGAAGAGATTGTGCTGATTTTGGAAAACCATTCTAAACAGAAGTGATTTTGAAGAAATTGTTCTAATTTTGGTAAAACCATCCTAAACAGAAGTGATTTTAAATCTGAAGAAATTATGCTAATTTTGATAAAACCATCCTAAACAGAAGTGATTTTAAATCTGGAGAAACTGTACTAAATTTTGATAAAACCATTCTAAACAGAAATGATTTTGAATTTTGAAGAAATTGTCCTAAACAGAAACAATTTTGAAAAACCATCCTAAACAGAAATGATTTTAAATTTGAAGAAATTGCTTTAAAAAAGAAACACTTTTGAGAAAATCATCCTAAACAGGAGTGACTTTAAACTTTAAATAAATTGCTTTAAAAATAAATGCTTTTGAAAAAACTGTCCTAAACAGGAATGACTTTAAATTCTGAAGAAATTGCTTTAAAATGAAGTGCTTTTGAGAAAACTGTTCTAAACAGGAATGACTTTAAACTTTAAATAAATTGCTTTAAAAAGAAATGCTTTTAAGAAAACTGTCCTAAACAGGAATGATTTTAAACTCTAAATAAATTGCTTTAATGAGAAATGCTTTTAAGAAAACTGTCCTAAATAGGAATGATTTTAAACTTTGAATAAATTGCTAAAAACAAGAAACACTTTTGAGAAAGCCGTCCTAAACAGGAATGATTTTAAACTCTAAATAAATTGCTTTAAAGAGAAATGCTTTTGAGAAAACTATCCTAAACAGGAATGACTTTAAACTTTAAATAAATTGCTTTAAAAATAAATGCTTTTGAAAAAACTGTCCTAAACAGGAATGACTTTTAAATTATGAAGAAATTGCTTTAAAATGAAGTGCTTTTGAGAAAACTGTCCTAAACAGGAATGATTTTAAACTTTGAATAAATTGTAGAAATAATTCATGCTAAATAGAACTGAATCACGGATAATTACCTTAAGCAAGAAAAGACCTTAAAGCAGTTTTGGAGAGTTACCTGAGGAGCTTCAAGACTAACCTCGCAATTTGAATTGGATTTATGTCTGCAATTTTTGAACAATGACAGGATGCATGATAAATGTTTATGAGGAATGACGCTAAAATGATGCGATTTGCATGCTCATGCTTAAATGACAATGCCTTTCTACTTTGCCTCAAAGGTTTCAAGATAGCCTTCTGGCTTGGTCCGACCTACATTCTTCGAAATTGGAGAACATCTTCTTGTCACATCTTTTCTGGCATAAACATGCCCCAAACCCTTATTTCAAATCATTTTTGCCTGAACATCCTAGTTTGAGATAATTTCATTCACGTGTCATCTTGCTTTGGGCACCAAAAGTATGTTGTTGAGCTCATGTTTACCCTCACATTTCTTTCTTTTTTTTCTTTTTTTTTATGTTGGGAGTTGACTTCAAACGTTATGGCATTCACTTACCTGTTTGCTTTCACTTTCATGATAAAGACACTATGCAATTCGTATTTAAGGAGAAATTCATAGATCATCTTGAAGAAAATCAAAGCAAAATATATTAAATAGACAAACTTATAACAAGGATTTAACAAACAAATTTATAACAAACAAGCTCATGATAAACGATTTTATAACAAAAGAATAAGAAAGGTACATGACCTTAGTGCGATGAAAGCATAGACAACAAAGTGTTGGTCATCTCGCGCCTTGCCTTCGACTAACTCATCTTTGCTGAAGTGACGCTTAACAAGGTTTGATGATTTCTGATTACTCCGACCCCCGTAACCGAACAAGACCTCTTGTACAAATTAGGTGCCCATTTTGCTGTGCTTTCTCAACCTTCCTAAACTGCCTTTTCAGGTTTTCAGCTTAGGAACCAACCTAATTGGATCTGAACCGCCCTTTCGGGTTTTCGCCTCAGACCCCTCATTTTCTTCTCTTTTTCGGACTCAAGCCGCCTTTTCAGGTTTTCAACTTAAGACGCTCTTTTCTTTTTTCATTTTTTCATTTTTTCATCATTTTTTTTCTTTTCTTTTCTTTTTTTTTTTAGTTTTTTTTTCTTCTTCAAGTGTAGTATTTCTTCATAGCATCGGCATTGACTGGATGTGACAATTCATCCCCATCCATTTCTTGCAAGATTAAGGCACCTCCCGAGAATGCTTTCTTCCCCACATAAGGACCATCCCAATTTGGAGTCCACTTTCCTCGGGGATCATATTGATTAGGCAGAATTTTCTTCAATACCATTTCTTCTTCTCTGAACTCACACAGACGCACCTTCTTGTCATATGCGTGCATTATTTTTTTTCTAAAATAATTGACCATGGCAAAGTGCTTTGAACCTTTCCTCTTCAATTGGTCGAATCTCTCTTGCACCCAATCTGACTCTTTGAGCTTTACTTCTCTGTATACTCTCAAGGATGGGATTTCCAACTCAACCGGCAACTGCTTCCATTCCATGAACCAAAGAAATATGAGGTTGCCTCGGTGGATGCTCTTGTAGTAGTGCGGTAAGCATGTAGGGCAAAAGGAAGTTTCTCATGCCAATCAACTATCTTCTTGATGTCCTTGTTTACTGCTTCAACTGCCCCATTCAACTTAGGGCAGTAAGGGGTAGAATTGCTATGCTTGGTCTTGAATTGGGAGCACACTGCCTCTACCATCTTATTCTTGAAATTCTTGGCATTGTCGGTGATATTTCTTTTCAGCAAACCACATCGGCAAATGATCTCTTTCTTCACAAACATGATGACCACTGACTGTATTATACTTACATAAGAAGCTGTTTTGACCCATTTGGTGAAGTTATCAATGGCCACCAGAAAGAATTGATGTCCATTAGAAGCTTTCGGTGAAATTGCCCCAATCATATCTTTGCCCCACATTGAGAAAGAACATGGAGAAGAAATAACATGTAGTGTTTTGGGAGGCATGTGAATCTGATCAGCATTAATTCGGCACTTATGACATTTTCTTGCATGATTGATACAATTTGTCTCTATTGCCATCTGAATTCTTAATATGCAAGTTTCATACTTCGCCGTATTGTTTGTGCAGTCAAAGTCAAGCCTTGCTGTTGCTGAGTACTGGTCTACATTTGGGGAGATTAGCACAACTCTTATTCCATGCCCCAGTGCATTTGATGCTCCATCAAAAAACATTCTCCATTTCTTTCCTTGCCCCAGCTCGGTATTGAATATTGACATCAAGTCCTCATTAAGAAACTCAAACTTCATGGGTTCATCAACTGCTTTATCAGCTAGAAATTCAGCAATAGCACCTCCTTTGATAGCTTTCTAGGAGACATAAACTATATCATATTCTGACAGTAGCACTTGTCAACGAGCTAACCGACCTGATAATGAAGGTTGTTTTTTTTTTAAGAGGAGTCCGATAGGATCTAGCTTCGCTATCAACCCAGTGGTATTATACAATATGCACAGTCTTAATTTCTGAGCTACCTACGCCAATGCACAACACATCTTTTTTATCTGAGAATACTTAGCCTCGTACTCTATGAACTTCTTACTGACATGGTAGATTGCTTGTTCTTTCTTGCCGGTTTCATCATGTTGCCCCAAACACAGCCCATGGAGTGTTCCAACACTGTCAAATACAAGATTAGAGGTCGATCCGGCACATGAGGTACTAGCACTGGTGAGTTTGACAAATACTCTTTGACCTTATCAAAGGCTTTCTGACAATCTTCATTCCATTCTCCCATATTGCTCTTTTTCAAAAGCTTGAAAATCGGGTCACATTTTGCAGTCAACTGGGGAATGAAGCGGGAGATATAGTTTAATCGCCCAAAGAAACCTCTCACTTCTTTTTGAGTTTTTGATGTGGCAAATTCTGAATGGCTTTAAACTTATCCCGGTCTACCTTGATGCCCCTTTAATTGACAATAAAAACCAGTAGCTTCCTCGAAGTGACGCCGAAAGTACACTTGGCTGGGTTCAATCTCAACCAATACGTGCGCAGCCTCTCAAACAACTTCCTCAGGCCAGTCATATG
This sequence comes from Microcos paniculata, assembly GCA_030664755.1. NCBI lineage: Eukaryota > Viridiplantae > Streptophyta > Magnoliopsida > Malvales > Malvaceae > Microcos > Microcos paniculata. The sequence continues at coordinate 30,776,634 of CP131459.1, read as the reverse complement.
CTCTTCTGGATTCCGACCTTTGGCAATCATATCATCCACATACACCTCAACCTCTTTATGCATCATATCATGAAAAAGGGTCACCATAGCTCTCTGATAAGTTGCCCCGGCATTCTTGAGACCGAAGGACATCACGTTGTATTGGAACGTGCCCCACATGGTGGTGAAAGCAGTCTTTTCCTCATCCTCTGGAGCCATCCTGACTTGACTATAACCTTGTTGACATCTCGGTAGTGCACACATATCTGCATCCTGCCATTTTTTTTTTGGGACTAGCACTACGTTCACTACCCATTCAAGATAAATGACCACTTAGAAATCCCACATCTAGTCGCTTCTTCACTTCCTTTTTAATCTTAAGTAACATCCCAAGCCTCATTCTTCTCAATTTCTGTTGCACTGGTTTGAACCTGGGCTTGATTGGCATTCTATGCATCACAGTCTCAGCATCCAGACCCATCTTATCGGCATATCAATTCCTCTTTCCGTTTGGATGTCAGGGAAGTGCCGATTTTGACCTCTTTCTTTTCTTTATCATCTCCCAAATTGATGAATTCAGTAGTTTCTTTGTGAGGCAAGATCTATTTGTCTTCTCATTCAATCAGTCTCATAAGATCATGGGGAAGAGGGTAATCATCATCATCATCATTATTGTCAAAGTCATCCGCATTAATGAATCGGTTGAAGTCAAGCTCGAGAGGATCATCTTTGCTATCTTTACATTCATCATTTTGAGGTTCTTTGAGTCAAGGGATAATAAAGGAATATATATATATATATATATATACACATATATGTATTTGATCCATGAATAAAAATAAAATGGTAAAACGAATAATAAGGGTAAATAGAAGAAAGCACGAAGTTCAATGAAAGAATTATGATATGAAATATGTATATGACAAAGAGTTTAAGAATGTACATGACAGAGAGTTTAAGAATGCATAACATCAAAATTATGAATGATAGAGCAAATATGAAAGTAAAACCGATAACATATGAAGATCAACCACCAACACTTTTGGGCAAAAATGTAGGATAAAAAGTGCTCAAAGTTGCCAAAGCTTATCTACTATCATAATCGATGCCTCAAAAACCTCCCAGTTGTTTAAATTTGTCCCCATTGCTAACTACCGGACCCATGTTCCGATGTTACTTGATTCCAATTCAGCATTAACAACATTTACTCAAACGAATTTGCCCCTACATTCGACTACACACCGGTATCAAAAGTCAAACGACCTTCCTTGATAATCTCTTGTACCACTTCTTTCAATCTCATGCAGTTTTCAATGCTATGCCCTTTGGCTCCTGAGTGATAGGCGCATGTTGCATTCTCATCAAACCATTTAGGATATGGAGGCTGTAAAAGGGTCGAGTATTGCACCGGTTCAATCATCTTGCTATTCAATAGCTTGGTGTACAGCTCTGTGTAAGTCATGGGGATGGGAATAAATTGTTTCCTTTTCTTTGGTGGTCTTGGATTCTGGTTTTGGGTGTTTGGTCTTGGAACAGTGGAAATGGTGTTGGACACTGGGTATTGGTAAGCATTTTGAGGTTGTGTATAGTTGGGAAAAGGATATTGGTAAGTGTTCTGAGGTGGTATGAAATTGGCGGGATGGTATTGGCATGGTTGGCATTGGGGTTATGGGTATTGTTGGTATCCTCCACATCTTATAGTGTTCACTCCACCTTCCTCCTTTTTGGAACTCTCTTTGGTTGCACTGGACTCCCCATTATCTAACTTACCGGTCTTGAGTGCATTCTCCACCATTTCTCCGATTAAGACTAAGTCAGTGAAACTCATGGTGGCACCAACTAGCATATGGCTGTAATATGGAGCCTTTAAGGTGTTAATGAATAGCCATGTCGTCTCTTTTTCAGTCAAAGGAGGCTGAATCTGAGTTACCACGTCCCTCCATCTTTGGGCATATTCAGTGAATGACTCGGAAGATTTTTTCTCCATGTTTTGCAAAGTCAGTCTATCAAGCACTAAATCTGTCATGTGCTTGTATTGATCGATGAAAGCCCGAGCTAGATCATTTTAAGAATGAATACCCCACCTATCTAACTTGTTATACCACCGTATTGCTGACCCGGTGAGGCTATCTTGGAAGCAGTGAATCAACAGTTTATCATCTCGAGAATAAGTGGCCATCTTTCGGCAGTACATGGTAATATGGTCCTTAGGGCATGTAGTCCCTTTGTACTTTTCAAACTCAGGCACTTTGAACTTCGGTGGGATCACCAATCCATCAACTAAACTTAACTCATACGCATCAGTAGTGCCATAAGCAGGAGTGCCCTCCATGGCTTTAAGTCACTCCCCTATTTGATTCAACACTTTCTGGCTTTCAGCATCACCCATCTCTCTCTCAAACTGCTCATTAGGCACAATCACGGGGTTGGCTGGGGCAAATCTAGGGACAGGAGGTGCCATGGTGTATGTGGGAGGAGTAATTTGTGGGGTTGGCATTGGAAGTCCTCTGCTTGTATTGAACATTGGGGGTATAAAAGGGTATATACCAGGTGGAGGCGGTGGTGGAAAGGTGAATGTGTTTGTGGTTGACTGCGGAAATTGTGTTTGATTTTCTTGTGGGGGTATACTGAGGGTAAGAGGCGAGAGAGAGGCATTCGTGGGCTGAGCTGTGGGGAGTATGTGTGGGAGTGCATTCTGGGGAGATTGCCCATTGGAATTGTTGCCCGAGCTGGCCATGTTTCGTTGTCTCATACTAGTCACCATTTCTGCCATCTGATCCAATTTTTTCTGCAATTCTTCATTTTCCTTCCTTAATTGTTCAATCTCAGTAGCTTCCTCTTCCATCATGATTCTGGACTGTAATCTAGTGTGTTGGCGGGGCTATCTTGAAACCTTTATTGAACCACAAGGGGGAATCAAATCCCCTTATTGTGAATATGAATGAAATGTTATGAACATGCTTGAAGAAAATGCAATCAGGGGATGATAAAATGAGGGGAAGAAATGACAAAAAGGAAATGCGTTAGCTCACCATTAAGATAAATTATACTCATATACAAGTAAAATATGAAACAGGATAAAATGAAGCATGTCAATGATTAAATGTAGATGCAAAAATGAATGGTTCACAACAATTTAACCATAAAGGATAACTAGTCGTTTCATTAGAATGAGGCCAAGAGCCTAAATATCCAAAAATATCCACATGATTATCCGAAAAAGGTTATTACTTTTTGTTGACTCGAAGATAGACCTTATTCGTTAGCCACGACTAACTTCCCTTCACGGTTCTTTTGTTGTGAATGATTCTACAATGGAATGCATGTCATGTGATGATGGAAATAAAAAGCAATAATCATGAGTATTTAAAGGAAACAAGAAGATTACAAGGCAAAGCATAAACATGTACGGATAAGGCGAGGAGAAAACAGATAACATATAGACAAAGCGAGGAAAAGCACAGACAGATTATACAAACAGCATGCCATTATGGAAAAAACATATACGGATAAAATGGGGGAAGAATACAAGCAAACTATACAAACAGCATACCACTATGGAATAAGCATATATATAAGATAAAGTGAAAGAAAAACAAACAAATTCTGAAATGAATACATACAAATAAAGTGGGAAAGAAAACAAACAACATATCATAATGAAATAAGTATTTGCACAAAAAGGTGAAAGAAAACAGACAGTTTATACAAACAACGTGCTATCATGGAATAAGCAGATGTACAGAAAGACAGCATGTCATTACGAAATAATCAGAAAACAGACAAACAGCATGCCATCATGAAATAAGCAGATAAAACGAAAGGGATTGATAAAGGTAAGAAGCCGTCCCCCTTTTGTGTCCTAAGAAACCGAGTTTTCTCCAACGGGTTTGGCTCTATCTAGGTTAGATTTCGGACAAGATGGGGTGGAGGCAACCCCGTCGCCTCCTCCTAAATAAAGGTGAAGTTCGGACTCCCGAACTTTTATGTTATGAATTGTGTCGTGTGTGAGGGAGGGACTTATACCTTTACCAATTGCCTTTCGGTGAAGTAGTGAACATTCGGAGAAGCGGAAGCAGGAAGCAGAAAAAATTTCACTATCACATGTCAACACACGATCAGTCCAATTCAAAATATAGGATAAATAATTATGGAAAAAATAATATGATAAGAGATAAGCATACAGGATTAACAAGATAGGCATACATGGCATACACAAGGAATTAAGACATGAAAAATACATACAAGTGACTAAAAGGGCAAAATGGTAAATACAGAAGTATACTAGCAAATCAAGACATACAAAGGAAAGTAAAAACATGCAAAATATATACAAGTAATTAAGATAAAAGATATGCTAGAGGATCAAGGTATAGGCAAAGGATTAAAACATGCAAAATATATACAACTAACTAAACACACAAAGCATGCTAGAAAATCAAAGCACAAAAACATACATAAAAATTAAATGTGATGTAAATGCAAGATGTAATTTTAATAAACTTAATTTTGAAAAAAAATCTTCCCTTCTTTTTTCTTCTTTTTTTTATTTTGGAAAAATTTTGAAGCAATTATTGAAAAAATTTTAATCAAAATGAATGATGCAATGCATGAAATGAAATTTTAAAACATTTAATACCAAATCCAAGTAAAATAAGACTTAAAAAAAAAGTGGCTTGACTCTAAAAAATATCCCCAGTGGAGTCGCCAAGCTGTCGAGACGTTTTACTGCTCCGACGATAAATGACATGGCGTGAAAAATATTTAGGACTAAACAGTCTAAAAACAAATGGAGTCGCCACTAACCTTTTATTTTTAATAGGTGTGGTTAGTCACCTATTGGTTTAACCCAATGTAAATTTAGAAAGATTACATCAAGTTAAGGAAATAAACTGGTCTACGAAAAAAGATTTTAAGTTCGGGAGTCGGTTACGCTTGGAGAAGAATTAGCACCTCCAAGACGCCCGGAAATCGGTACCACAAAAGTCTTGGAATATTTTACTTGGAAAGTAATAATAAAATGTTTTAAAATCATTTTAAGAAAAAAGTAATTTTAAATGTTGGAATAAACATTCCTTTTAATGTGGGATAAACATCCCATTAGAAAAGTTAAATTCAAAATTTAAAGATTTAATGTCGGAATGAACATTCCTTTTAATATGAAAAATCCATAGCCCAATTTTGAATTTGAAGAAATTTCCCACTTAGAATGGAGACTCAATTTCTAAATGAGAATAAATATTCCTCAAAAATCAAAGTCAAATTTAAAAATGAGGATAAATATCTTTTAATGAAAAAACAAAGGTTCAATTTTAATTTTAGAAAGTATTTTATTAAAAGGTTAGGATAAACATCCTCAAATTTATATTTTGAAATTCACTTTAAGAGACCTTAATTATGATTACTCAAATTAAAATCTCTTAGAAAGACTTAATTTTAAAACAATGTCGGAATAAATATTCCTTTTAATATGATGAAGGGAATAGTTTGATAAAAATTTAATTTAAACAAAAAAAAGGAAAAAGAAAATAAATATTCCCTTTCAAAGAAATAAAAATAAGAAAAAAAAGAAATTAAAAAAAAGGTTTTTTAACAAAACTTGGATTAATTTGAAAGGCCTTAACTATAATTGGGTAGTTAAGATCTCTCAAAAAAAACTTCTAAAACATGTTTTGAAATTAATGTCGGAATGAACATTCCTTTGAATTTAATTGGGCCTCTTAAACAAGAGATTTTCTTAAAATAAAATGAAAATAAAACATAAAAGTAAAAATGGATAGAAGGCTTTGGGAATAAACATTCCTTTTGTAAAAGAAGGTAAAAATAAGTTTTTTGTTCATTTACCAATTTTAAAAAATTAAAGAAATCATAAACATGATGTATGCTTTTTATGAAAATCAATTGATCAAAAGATATTTTTCATTTTTTGAAGGGATGAAAAATTCCCTCGGGCTTAATCGGACTCCCGACTAGACACCGCGAAAACTTCTCATCGGAGAAAACCTTTAGAAACCTCGGACTCCCGAGGTACCCTCCAGTTACCCCATGTATATGAATTTTTGAAAACGATGCCCTAATTTCTAAATGCATGAAATGATGGGACAAAATAAACCAAGAAAATGGGTTAGCACCAGAATACATATTAAATATATATTAAACGAATAATTAAAGATACATGAACTCAATTTCTAAAATAGCATAAATGACAATAAATGGGTCTAAGCCAAATGACATGAACTATCATGTAAATGAAATATGAATGGACTTAAATTAAAAAATAATTTAAGAAAATACCAAAAAAAAAGGAAAGCAGATTGCTGTGATCGGGCTGGGTCAAGACGAGGGTCAATAGGGCGACGAGCGGGCTGACTCGCAGATCTTTAGTACGATGAGCCGGCTGACTCGCAGATCTTTAGTACGATGAGCCGGCTGGCATGCAGATCTTTTGGGCGATGAGCGGATCCTCAGGGCGATGAGAGGATCCTCAGGGCGACAGGCAGGTCGATGGTACTGTTCACTGAGCAGGCCGATGATGCTGTTCACTGAGCGTCGGGCTGGCAGGAGAATCCTCTGGGCGAAAAGCAATCTTCAGGGCGACAGGCAGGCCGATGACACTGTTCACTGTGCAGGCCGATGGTACTGTTCACTGTGCAGGCCCATGGTACTGTTCACTAAGCGTCGGGCGGGCACGAGAATCCTCTGAGCGAAAAGCAATCTTCAGGGCGACAGGCAGGCCGATGGTACTGTTCACTGAGTGTCGGGCGGGTACAAGAATCCTCTAGGTGACAAGCAATCTTCGGGGCGACAGGCAGGCCGATGGTACTGTTCACTGTGCAGGCCGATGATACTGTTCACTGAGCGTCGGGCGGGTACGAGAATCCTCTAGGCGAAAAGCAATCTTCAGGGCAACAGGCAGGCCGATGGTACTGTTCACTGTGCAGGCCGATGGTATTGTTCACTGAGCGTCGGGCGGACACGAGAATCCTCTAGGCGACAAGCAATCTTCGGGGCGACAGGCAGGCCGATGGATCCTCCTCAACACCAAGAAATCTCCCTGTTTTTTCTTCTTCTTCTCCCGAAATCTCCTCTCCTTCTCCGTGCTTTTTTTTTTTCTCTTCCCCTTTTCCTCACAGAGCCCTGCGTTTCTTTTTTTTTTCTTCTCCTTCTTCCCCGCTCCTCCTTCGTTCTTCTCTCCTCCAGAAAAATCTCCTCTTCTTTTTTTTTTTTTTTTGTAATCTCCTCCTCTCTCGGCAATCTTTTCTTCTTCTCTCAGAGATTCCCTTGGCCAGCAATCTTTTCTTCCCTCTCCGAATCCTCTCCTTCCGAAGAATAAAGATTCTTTCCTCCAGCAATCTCCTCCCTCCACAAAGCTCTCTCTTTCCTTTTTATACCCGTTTTCCTCCCTTTCTTTTTTTTCGTCCAGAGCCTTTTTATAGTGGAAGATGGGGTGGATGAAATGATGATTTCAGACAAAGGAAGATGGGCGGATGATGATTTTAGACAAAGGAAGATGGGCCGATGAAATGATGATTGCAGACAAAGGAAGATGGGCGGATGAAATGATGATTGCAGACAAAGGAAGATGGGCGGATAAAATAATGAGGGTATGTGCTGTTTTTGAAATGGCCCCCATGTTGTGCGATTTCCATCCCCCATGAGCCATGATTGAAGATGGGTTAGCAGGCAATAATGGTGGAAGGGCAGAATAGCATGTGGAAAAGCAAAATGGTGCAAGTTGGCGTTATGGGTTGGCTGACAGCATCCGAGAGATGAAGCTGGCGTTATAGGTTGGCTGAAGAGCAAAGGACAAGTGACGATCTTCTTCCATTCGGCCTCAGGGGCAGCAGCTTCTTCCTAACAAAGCCATCAGGTGCTTTGTGACACATTTAATGAGATGATATAATCGGTGTAGGTAGAACGGTGGCACCTCTTTGCAGCAAAGCTGTTGAAGTGAAGACTGTGAAGCAAGCCGATCAACTGTTAAAGCAGCCCGACGGTCTCTTGAACTTGGCCGATCACGTTTAGAGTTGACCGATTATCATCGTGAAGTTGGCCGATCACTTTTGAAGTTGGACCATGATAGTTTTGGAGTTGGCCGATTGACTTCGAGTTGGCGATTGCTTCAAACTGGCCGATTGTCCTGAGTTGGCCGATTGCTTCAAGCTGGCCGACTGTCCCAAGTTAGCCGATTGCTTGGCTGACCGATTGTCCCAAGTTGGCTGATTGCTTCAAGCTGGCCGACTGTCCCAAGTTGGCCGATTGCTTGGCTTTGCATGGGAGACAAGTTGGCTCTCTTGGCTCTCTGGCCTTAGTTCAAAATTACCTGCAATATAACAATACGAAATTAAAATAAAGTAAAGTAACAATAATGATAATAACTGGTAAGATAAATAAACTAAATAAACTGAAGTTAAAAACATAAACGAAATAGATATTTGAAAATGACAAATCAATTAATCAATTAATTAATCGACTGAGATTAAAAATGAGTGTCTACAACTGAGGATGAAGCTGAGGAAACTGAAACTGAAGCTGGTCCATCTGCACCATCAACTTAGGCTGTTCCATCCATTCCGTTGGGTAGAGGCTTTAACAGAAGAATTGCTGAAGCAGTGGAGGGAATCCAGAATGAGTTGCATGATCCGAGAGCCTTAATTATTGCAAATCATCAAGCTTAGGAAGCTCATTGGGAGCGACTGTGGGGATATTTGGCTCAACATGGTTTTCCGCCTTAGCCACCTCAGTGATTATGGCTGTTCATGGATGTTGCATTCTTAGTTACGTAGGTGGCATGCATATTAGACTTTCATGCATTTTATATTTCAGTGTTTGTTAATTTATTTTGTGGTCCCATGTACTTTGATTTTAATTTTGAGTTGTGTACGGATTTTCATGGTAATTGATAACTTTATTGTTACTTAAGATTTGCTAACTTTATCTAATTTTCTTTAGTTATTTTGCTAGAATTTCAGAGGTCAAAGTCAACATTGGTGCTTAAGTTCCAATTTCATTTATTTCAACATTGGTACTTTACTTTGTATTTTATTTATTCATTTATTTTTTTTTGTTTCTAACTTAGTTTGGAGTTGAATTCTTTTGAGGATAGGTCTAAATTTTAAATGGACTAGTTTTTGACTTTTAGTCAAACTCCTTTTTGTTTGAGAAGTAGGATTCAGAGTCAATATAAAAGCTTTTTTATATTCACACAACTTTTATCCTACAACTCTAAATTCAAAACTTTAGTTCACTAGATTTTTGCAATTTACTTTTCTGATATCTCTTCTAATTTTCTTTAATTTTCTTTCTCTTGATTTCTTCAATGGCACCTAATTTGAAAGAAGTTTTGCCTTCTTTGATACCTTCTCCTAAACAAAGGACTTCTCATGAGAAAGTTACTTTGGAGTAAATAGATGAGGATACATTAATTCTCACCAAGAAAGTTTCAAATGAAGAACAAGAAGAAGAATTAATGGAAGAGGGAAAAGAGACCTTGGAGAAAGAATTAAATCAAGACATGTGTCTTTTAGTTTTTCATATGCAAGTGGATCTTCAGAAACTGCAGCGTTTCATGAACGAACTGAAAGAAGAGAATCAGTCCTTAAAGAGACAATTGGACAATGCCAAATTACGTAATTCTTATCTTGTCCAAGAAACTCATCGCAAACAGACGATTATAGATCGTCTTTCTTCTTTCTCTTCTCATTGAATTTGATTTTGATTTTTAGTACTAATTTTTCTTTCTAACTTTCTTTTCTTTTCTTTCTTTTCACACTTAGGTCTTGTGCTTTTGGGCAACAAATTGGGTGTAGATCCGTCATCGAATTTTCCTTTTCTTCAAAATCAGGAAGTTTTCGATTCCTTTTCTATTCTTTATATTTTTTGCACAATATTGGGGACAGTATTGTATTAAGTGTGGGGGGGGGGGGGTGGATTTGGACTTTGAATATTGTTGAAAATTTTTCAAATTTTCCTTTGAATTATTTTCTTTTCTAACCATTATTTGTTACATTGGTTGCTTTGAGTTGATAGTATGAGTTTATAATTCTTTTTGTTTTGAATTAATTCTTGATTATTGAATGCATGATTAGAGTTAAGGAATTATTTTCTGATTTGAATTTTGCAAGTATTAGGAGATCGTTTTTGCTAAGAGAAAAATGCTTTGAATTGACTTGAGTTACCTTGTGAGGATTTGAGCCTTCATGCCTTATTTTTCTTTGAGAATTATGCCTTTTATGATTTTGAGACTTCTAGAACTTGAGATTCATCTTTTTGAGGTTACATGTTTTAATATATGTGCAAGTATTAAGATTAAGGTCTTTAGGATATTTCGTTTGAGCCAAAAAGCCAACCCATTATGCATTAATCCATTAGTGAGCCCCTTTGAGCGTAATTGAAATATTTTTAGCTTTTTCTTTCATAAGCCTCATCCAAAGAACCTTGAGCTTAATTTGAGAAAAAAAAGTATGGACCCTTTTGAAATTCATGATTAGCAGAAAATACTTGTTTTTATTTATGAGATTCTTTGGGATATGGTTGTAAAAGATAAAGTGTGGGGAATATTGTTGGTGGAATATATATTTGTTGGGTCAATTTCTTTTCAAAAAAAAAAGAAAATGAATAAAAAAAATGATGAAAATGAAATTGACATGAATTTCTTGAGTTTGGAAGGAAGAAGGACAAGGTGAAATTCTTTACTCACAAATTTAAAAGAAGAATTGGTTGATGTGAGTTGATTGAGATATCCCGGGTTTTTCTTGATTTACTTTATCTACTAATCTTGGATTATTTTTGCTTATCTTTTATTCCTTTTTCTTTTATGAGCCTAAATTAATTTTCCCTTTAGCCCCATTACAACCTAATTTGAAGACCTTATGATTTGTGCTTGTATATATATATTGGAGTAGTGGAGATTAGATATTTTTCAAGCTTATGGTAAGTCTGATTTCATTAGAAGATGATGAGAGTAACTCACCATAAAATTATTAAACACTTCTGTGAATGAGTGCGAACTTGTGAGAGTTTAGTCAATTTGAAGTATTTGATCTTAGTGAAAGAAATTGATTGGTCCTTACATTGTTTGAATTATGAGGTAATGTTCTTACAAATTATCATGTGTTTGATGGTTAACAATTTAATTTGATACTTTGAGTTTTGTGTCTTGTGCTTTTGATTTAAAGTATGCCAATGTTTTTCAAAACATGTTTGTGGGTATCATCCTGGTAAACCCTTAAGAGACTACAACTCCTCCACTAGGGACACCTAGGGGTTTAAAGGCTTGTGGCATATGCTAAATATCATCGTACACCTACGAAAGTGGAATTATTTTCTGTTTTAGGATTAGTTAGTATATTAGAGTGATACATATTGCTTGAGGACAAGCAATGAGGTAAGTGTGGGGGAATTTGATAGGTATATTTTATACCTATATTATGAGCTATTTTATGAGCATAATTGAATGATTTTATTGATATTATAGCTTATTCTTTATCTCTACTCTCACTTTTGTCTTATTGTATGTAGGAGAGCTACATGGTGAAAATTGAGGAGAAACTGAAGAAATTTGGAGCTGAAAAGATAAAAAGGATGGTTAAAGTGAAGCTTGGATAAATAAAAGTTCTAAAAGTCAAGAAAAGTGGAAGAAAACAAGAAATGGGTGGTGTTTCATGCAAGAAATGGCGCCTGAAGTAGAAGAATTAAAGAATGGCTTGATCGAACAGAAAGCGGTGAGGTTTCATGAATGAAACGGCGCCGGCTGTGAGGAAGAAGCTTCATTATTCACGAGATTTGAAACAGCGTCGGTTTCCACTATAAGCGATGCCCGTTTTGAGCTTTTTAGTCCAATCCAACTTAGTTTCTTAATCTCCTGATTTTATGTAATTTTTCTAATATAAATACAAATGTTTAGGGTTTTTAGACGTACCTTTTAATACTTTTCAGAAGAGAGGAGCAGTAAATTCTTTAATTTGGGAAAAATTGTTCTATCTCTTTACTTGTGATTTTTCTTAATGAATATGTTTTCTTTTCAAATTATGAGTAGCTAATTCTCTTGTTGGAGATGTGGGTAGATCTTCTAGGGGTTTAATTCAGTACTTGTATGAATTGATTATCTTGTGATTAAATCTGTTTTCTTTATTCTTAATGCGTTTTATGTCTGGCCAACCCAGAATAGATCTCTGGAATTGTATGAAGGACTGAGAGGTAAAATATAATTCGTGCTCTAAGAAAATAGACACAATCTAATTGGATACGAGAATAATTCAGTTTATTGTGATAACCATAATTGAGCTAGGGTCATAGAGAAACTGATTTGATTATAATCTAAGGTTCTTAATGTTCTTAGCTAATTAGTTTATACACTGAGAGATGATAATCAATTAGTTAGGAAAGCTTAGGATGATCTGAGAGGGCTCCTAAGTAGATTAGTGATTGTTATTTTAATCTTGATAAGTTAGATTCATACAAGTTTGAATTAAATACCTAGAAGAGAAGCCTAAACCCTCAATTCCATTCTATTGATTTCTTTTAATTATCTAATTTTGTTTTATTAGTTAATTTTCACAATCATCTTTCTTTAATTGTTTATCATATAATTTCTTCGAATTTAATTGTTTTCTTTTACAAACTTTGCTAGAATTAGATATTAACAATTAATCTATCCTCGTGGGATCGACATCTTGGAATACTCTAAGATCTATATTACTTGATTTTGTACACTTGCGAAAATTGAACATCAGCCCTGTTTGTTTCACCAGTTCGATGCGATTAGCACCTAAACGCACCGAATGGGTGCTTAAGGCTATGTTTGGGAGAGCAGTGCGATTGGTTCCAATGCGATTAAAATGATGAGATTAATTACTGTACATGTGAGATTGGAATTGTGGTGGTGAGATTAAAACCAACAATGAGAAAATAAGTGTTTGACGAAAACAGCGATGCGGTGAGATGAGAACAAAAAATGACCAAAAGGGGTATTAATTAATAAAACTAATTCTTTAAATAAAAAAAAGGATTTTTTGGGAAAAGTTATCCCAACCGGGGTCTATTGGTGCTCTAAACACCAATGGAAATTTGCCCCTCCGTGCAGTTGGCATAATGCCAACTCATCAATTGGCACCTCATCGGTGCAACACTTGAGCATCCCGTTTGGCCGTTTAGCCCGTTTGAGTGCTCAAACGGACTAAAACGGCCGAACAAACATAGCATAAGTACTCCACTAGTACAAGTGGAGTTTCCAACCCCCCCCCCCCCCCCCGGCCGCGCCTACCTCCCTTTCAATTTTTTGGTAAACTAATTTTTTTATAAATTAATACCCATTTGGTCATTTCCCATTCTTATCTCACCGCCACCATTATTTTACCAAACACATATTTTTTTACCGCTAATTTTATTCTTATCACTGCAATTCTAATCTCACCACTACATTAACTAGTCTTACTATTTTAACTTCAACAGAGACAATCTCAATGATCTACCAAACGGAGCCTAAGTAACATAACTCATATTTTTACTCATATATATATATATATATATTGATACATAAGATTCCATTTAGGCTTAACTCCTTAAGTTAGGAAACCCTGTCGCATCCTTCTCTAACAAAGGAAGAATATCCAAAGGTGGATTGACCAAGATAGTGGTTTCACTCTGCAATTCTGAGCCATATTGGCTAGAAAGTCGACATACTGGTTACCCTTCTGTAAGATATGTCATATTTTTACTCACATATCAATCCATATTAGTTATCATTTTGTTCAAGTCTCTTATTTTTGAAAAATTATTAGGTATGCTAGATCTATCACATTATTTATAAGCCTTACCAATAAATTTTTGACAACTCAAAGATTATGAAACAATTATTAAACTCTACCATAATTATAGACTAAATTTAAGGACTCACAATTTTCTTTTTTTTTTGTAAGGTTAGGCTAAACTTTTGTCAAATTATTGCATTAATTTTATGAAATATTTTAAGTTATCACAAATTTATTGGTAGGACCTATAATTGTAGTATGCCGAATTTATATAATAATGGACAAAAATTAAGTATTTTTCCTAGGTTTTTTCATTAGATGCTTTTTATATTAATAGTCAATAAAATATTGTCACATGTACTTCTACATAACTTAAATATTTAAGACAAAAAAAAGGGGTTCAATATTTAGTGATTTAAAGGAATATTTGACCAACAATTGGTTGGTTCATGAGATTTGGCATTTGTTCTCCTTAAGTAATGTCTCTAATTCGAGTTTTGTGAATGGAGAAAATCATTGCTGGAGAGCTTTACCCCCATAGTAGACCAACCTGACTCGAAAGGGATTAGTTTTGAGCCAAAGGCTCGATGATACGCTTGGTTAAAAAAAAAAGAATACTTTGTAAGTTATAAAATTGTCACGCCCCGACCCGCAGGCTCGGCCACGTGACAACCGCCGTACCAACTCGAGATGCGTGCCTCGTCAGGCGGGCAACCAAGATGGCACAAGGCATAAAAATAAAGGATATTCGAGCAATATATGAAAACATACGAAAATATTAAGATAATATTGTTCAGAAATATTTAAAAATAAAGTGTCACATCTTACGGTGCTCCATGCAGCAGAAAGTATTATATATAAATACATAAATGTATATGTAAGATGCACTAATATTCTGAGCCAAGATACACAAAGCAAAAGGGGTGGCACCTACAAAGTCGTGTCCACAGTGACATACTGGGATCATGGACCACAGGGACGTCCGCCGTCCGAAACCTGATGATCTGACAACAAAAGTGAATGGGGTGAGTACAATATATTTGTACCCAGTGAGGGACTCGGTTATAATGACCGATCACCTCAGGCTGGGGATATGAAATAATCCAAAATCAACTTAATAAACCATTTACTGAAATTGTAAGTAATCCCATACCAAAACAATTATTAAATCAATAATAATATTTCCAAATGGGCTGGCATCTGAAATTGTCCCAAAAAGGTATACCCGTGCGCTGGGGTATCCACTGGACCGTCAAGGGTTACTTTATATTTTTAAAAACACTTTTCTTTACTCTCTGGCCCATTCCCTTGACGTTTGCCTTGCTGTGGTGGAACACAGCATCTGGAGCTCTGGCGAGTTTCCCTACGCGCCTCTACCAACCAGGCTCGACTCACCGTGCCCCTCGATAGGCGGTCCACGGCTGAGTATCATGCATGCTTTCAAACTCGGTCCATGCTCCCTCAAATCGGAGCCCCAAGGAACCCACTCAATCTCTCATCTCTCAGGGGTATGTTTCCCCAAACAATAATCAATAATATCAATTTATAAATTATTTGAAATTACCACCCTTCAAATCATTTGTAAACTTAGTGTGTGAGGGTGGACAATTCATACCCCAAAACATATATAAACAATTTAATAAAGCATTTATAAATAAATTTGAAAACGGTTAACCCTCAATGGTCAACCAATATAATCTAAGACACTCATAATAGAGGAGAGTTGTATACTCCCCGATTACCCACGAATGCCTTAGCTCGAACTGCTACTGGTCTGAAACTCATACAATCACGTACCTAAATAATCAAATTAAAAATATAATTTGATTAATAAAGACATTCAACCAACAATTAAATCATAAAACAAAACCTATTTAAGGTTTCCAAGGTCCAATAACTAAATTGGACAAGTCCAGAAGTTAATTGAAGCTAATTGGGGTCTAGGGCTGTAAAATTACCAGAATGCCCCTAAGCTACAGTACCCATGTCGGCTGGTGGCTCACTCCCGGGCGTGAGTGAGCCAAAATGGGAGAAAACTCCCAAAATTAAGCAGCTCCCACGCGGGACTCGTTGAGTCCGGCGCGGGAGTCGTCTCCAGTGCATGGCCGTGACCGGCCATGCACCAAATCGAGCTCGGTTTGAGTTCGATTCACAACCAGTCTGCACCAAAATTGAAACACAGCAAGTTAAACACATGATCTAAGGATTCACATCTTCAAGAACGGAATCAATCCATTAAACATGCTCGAATTTTGAATCAAAACACTAAGGGTTAACATAACTCGGGCAAAACAGAAATCTCAACTTCAATCAACAAATTCTCTTAGCACAGACCATGAAATCAAGCATGTAAACTATCAAATTAAAGCTTGATGAGTCTAGAACAACATACCAAATTCCCAACCACTTCCCACTGTTGAATCAAAAGATATGAGCTGATGAACAATCTGTCGCCAAAATTACAGATTTGTAGATTTGGTGATTTTCTTAGAAACTTTGGTGTTTTGATCTTCAAGGAGGCAAAAGAAGTTGGTATTGATGTTTGATTAAGTGTTTGAAGAGGGATTCAAGGTTTGATTCTGAAGAGATCAAGAGAGATAGCTCGGAGAATTGAAGAACAAGAAGAGAAGAGAAAATAGGGGTCTCGGGCAGCCGAGACCCCATATAAAACTTACGGGTCCGGCGCCGGACCTGTCCCTGTCCGGCGTCGGAGTCAACATTTTCTGAGTTGACTCCGGTCAACTCGGCCCAATTTCCTTGGGACTCGAATCCAAGTGGGGCCCACATCCTCGGACTTCAATTTTAGGGTTTTTAAGCTTGAAATAGAGCCAAATGAAGTTTAAAACATCCATGGGAAGTCTAATTTGGTATATTGACTAGACAACAATACATAAATACTCAACTTGACACGTGCGGACTAGGTCCGGGCGTGTCAAGTTCTTTCTAGTTTTATTACTTACTGATAGAGTTGTTCAAGGGCCGGACTATCTGTCCAAGTCCGTAGGTCCGTCCGATATTTGAGAGTGCTTGGATAAGATTTTTAATTTCGAAGGTCGGGTTTGGACAAGATTTTAAGGCCCGTTTATGTTCATAGGTAAAAAAATAAAGGCCCGGCCCGAATTACTATTTATTTAATATAAATATATTTTTATATTTATTTTATTTATTAATGTATTGTTTTCCTTATTTTTTTCCATGATATTGACATTTTTTAAATATTATTAATATTTAGACTTTATTAATTTTGTAAAACTTGTTTTATATAAATTAATATAAATTAATTTTTAAAATTAGTGTATGAAAAAAAATTAAAACGGACTTTTGAACGAGCCTTAAGTTTACATAAATATTTTAAGATCAGACTTGAACAACATTTTAAAATTAAATGGACCGGACTTGGATAAGAAAATCTCTTACAAATTCTTGTTTGAACCCGACCCAACCCGTGGACGTCTAACATGAAAAGTACCTAATAAAAAATACCTAAGTGGTGTCTTATAATAATTCCTCGTCCTTTGGCTTTAACCAAAAAGAAATGCTAAACACGCAGGTGCAAAGTCCTATAAATAACCACGTTAACTAACAAAATTGTTACAGACGGTAAGAGAACAAAATCCGTTTCTCCAAAATACCGATGCCTGTCTTTCTTTGTATTTTCTTTTCTTTTCCTTTTTTCTTCTCTTGGTTCGATTCACAACGGTAAAACTCAGAAACTTTTACAAATGGAAAAGGTAAACATGGACAAGAGTGTGATCTTGGCAGTGATACTGGTGTCGTTCCAGATGCTATATCTTTCACAACTCCACGGCTCCAACTGATGTTTATGCGAAACACCCAGATGACAAAACCGGACAGCCCCTGCAGCATGATGGCGGACTCACAACTTTATCAGGTAATTATGGAGGGCACAACTTAGATACAGCGCTTTATGTGTAGTTCCTGTGAGTTCTCAATAAAGTTTTGACACCAGTCCATTCTTTATTCTTTATATCAGCAGCATGACTCTTATTTCAGCAGCTAATTAATTTACCTAAATCTATACATCTATACATAAGATAACTAGTGTTCACACATCTTTTTGGTCAGTGAAACAATACTCAGGCGCTTGGGCGGTAGAATCTGGCAGAGTTGCACCCACTTCAAATGTTATCACGTGTGTGATTATTCCTGAAAATTTTTCCAAGTTAACTTTTCAGTCTAAAACGGTATAGTATACAAGTATTTATAACAATTACTTCCAAAAAAGAAAAAAATTCTGAAGAACTACAAAAGACCAGATGCTCAACTTAAAAAAAAAAATCAATTCAATAGTTGGAAATTGGAATCGAATCTTATTTGATTCTATATCAAATTATGTTCATATCAGTAGAAAAGAAGAATGTAATACCATCATAAAAATCCCATCGAACGGGTCTCTTGGTGGCCACATCTTCATAGTACCAAATGAAATCCACTTTCTCCCACACATTACAAAGGAACCCATCCTTGACTTCAGTCCCCAAATAATGAGCTCCATCAAGAAAATCTGGCCTGGGAATCCCGACCCCAAAATCAATGATCTCGCAGCTTCCATTGGAGCCGAGGGTGTAGTAAAACGAAGTGCCATTGTTCCACTCGATATCGTACATGAACACCCCAAGCTGCTTCTGCTGCAGATTGACGTTGCGGCCTTTGGGCCAGTCATACCAGAGGTCGGTGATTTGGTGACCCCCTGAGTACAAAGTCATGCAAAGAAGCGCATGGAATTGCTCTGGCCAAGGTGTTGGGGTGGGGGCTGAGTCAGGCCATTCGATCGCTGAAGAATTTATTGATTGTAGAGTTGATATCATTGGCGCAGTTATGCAAAAAATTAGGCACTCCTTCAACCTCATTGTTGGTTGCTTTTCTTTATGGAATATATCTTGAAATAAGGGGATCAAGGTTCGAAAAAGGAAGAAAGCAAGGGGAAATGGATAAGAGGAACGGGCGTAAGTTTGAAGTAGTGGTTGGAAATTGCTTCTTTCGGCAGAGCAAGAATGTCGCTATGCAGGAAGGAGAAGCCCAAAGAGAATACAACTAAAAGCCCACATTATTAACCGAGGAAAGCCCGTAGTCTGAATGTCGTCTTCATTTATTACATTTTTTTTGGCTACTCATCATTTATTAATTTAAGGACAAGATTTATATCTTTTTTCTTAGGTACTTTTCATAATTTCATGTTAGTAATTATTAAAATTTTGTTAGGTGTCCATTCATATCATTAACTAATTAACTTCTTTTTAATACCGTTAACTTTTTTTGTTGTCTTTTTTTTTATTCCTCTTGTGCTTTTTTTTTTCTAAAATTTTACCACAATATATTTATTTTAAAAACTCCAATCAATTTTTTTTCTAAAATCCTACACTATATTTATTTTAATAATCAAAACTTTTCCTTAAATGACTAACTTATTTAAAATTTGGGGTTGAACTTTGTGATACACAGTAAAATTTCTCTTTTCTAAAACTCTACCACAATATTTATTTTAACATTAAAAACTTAATCTTAAATAGTTATTCGTTTAAAATTTGGAGCTAAACTTTGTGATACGTATTTTTCTCATAAAAAGAAAGAATAATAAAACAAATAAAAATTATTTTAGAAAAAAAATTTTACTTCTACTGGTGTTAAAAGAGTGTTAAATAGTTTGTAATGTAAATAGACACTTGACAAGATTTTAATGGCCACTAACATGAACAGAACCTAAAGAAAAGGATATAAGTTCTGTCCTTAATTTAATGGTTAGAAATAGAGGAAGAGAAATATTTAGAGTTGATATATCTTAGTGAACATGGAAACTCGAAACTTCCCATAAGTAGAGTTTATGTGGATTGCAGTCATAATATCAAATGTGAAGCTAGTTTTTAATATTCTTCTAATTCACTAACCTTTTTTTGGGGGAAAAAAACTAATTAGATTACACATGAACTAATTAACAATTACCTCTTCTCTCTTCAACCGCAGAGTCAGAAAATTTTCCGGTCAATATTTATTAAGAACCTCAATATAAAATCGTAAGGATGGTTCTTTTTAAAACAATTTTATCATAAACATTGTCTAAGTCATACCCTTAAAAACTATTCTAATTTTACCTTTGTTCACAAGCAACCGTTGTCCTATCAGTGCCTCTATCTATGGACTACGTTTCAATTAATTATAGATAGATTAATAATCTTTTTAGTTCCTACCCAATTTTCTCTCTCCCTATCATTTCCTCATTTATATTGAATCATTTTCTTTAGCTTCACACTATTTTCAATCACTCTTTGAAAATTCAAGAGATCATTTATTAATAAAAAAGAATATATATTCATATACGGGGAATGATCAAGCTCTCTGATGTGCATGTATATGTGCCAAATTCTTCCTATAATCTTATAGATTAATTAACCTATATTCTTTTGATGTGTGATTGTTCAAAATGTAAAAATATTTAACTATATATGTTGTTAAAATTAAAATTTGAAAAGAATTTTTGACTAAATAAATTATCTAAAGACAAATCTCTTTCCTGTGATCTTAAGTTCTAGTGGAGGCACTTCAATTTCAAATAACTTAAGTTCTAGTGGAGGCACTTCAATTTCAAATAACTTTTGGCGAATATACTTTTGAAATTGAAATTGTGATAAATAATAATATAGTAAAGGGGACTTGAGTTTGTGCCACTGTAAAAAATGTGTATAATAATGCTTTCAGTCGCTGCAATCGAAATCACTTAAGACACTCACCAAGTCACACCCGCATGTAGACCTTGACAATCATGAATCTCATCATAAGAATTGAAAAAGTTGGGGAAAAGAAAGGAAGTTTCAACCTTAATCATCGATCATTTTTCTTTCTGGCATATATATAATAAATATGACAACATTATTTTATTTACAACCTGAGCTGCTAGAGCTAGAAACGCTTTTCTAAGGGGCTTAATTAGTTGACTTCATCTTTAATTTGCTTCATTTCATCTCGTTCCATCATCTTTTTCCCCTTTTTTTATACTAAATTCCTGCACTATTTGTTATTGAATCTCTAACTCTTAACACTATATTGCAATTATAAATATGCAGCTTTGCTACGGTCTGTAACAAGGATTTCTTTTGATTTCAATATTTGACTAATTAATGATGGAAAAATATGTGATTTCATCAAATACTTATTGAGTGGAAAAAACTCAACACCCTTTAAATAAGTTTTATTTTTATTCGAATCTTATTAATAGAGAAAACAAACTTAGAAGAGCTTTTTTTATTTGGGATTCAATGCGGTTCAATTCCGAATTAGTCAAGATCTAATATGACTATCAAATACAACCGTATTGAAAGGTTTATACAAAAAAAAAAGTGTGATTGAATTCTTCCTCTAGTTGAGTTGGTTAGAGGTCAAAGAATTCACATAAGAGATCTCAAGTTCGAAACCTCTCATTTTTCAAGTATGCTCCTTTCCTTATTTTATATGTAAAAAAAAGTATGATATCAGTCATGTAAAGAGTTGATAATCAAATCTTCTCTCTCTTTCAAAATTTCCTTAGATTTGAATATTTGACTAATTAATGATGGAAAAATGTGTGATCTTATATATAATCATCTAAAGAGTTGATGATAATTGAATCTTCTTTATCTCTTTTCTTACAAAATATAAAAATGTGTTATAATTTTGACAATTATTGTTCAAACCGGTGTTTGCAATTTTCTTAGGATTTACTGGTTCCTGAACTTTAGTACCAATGTGTATCTGCCTAGTCTTCACAAGTATTTCTCTTTTAGGCTTTACTTGATATGAAAGATAGAAAATTGGAAAGAAAAAAAATAGGAGGAGGAGACAAGTAAGAAGATGGAAAATAAAATTAATTTTCCTTTAGTATGCTTGGTAGGAAAGACGGAAAAATGAGTTAAAACATTAATTTTCTTTCCTCTCATTGGTTGGTAGAAGAGAAAATTGAGAAAAAAGAAAATCAATCTAATATACTTTTACTATTATACCCCTTATTTAGTATATTACTAAGTAGTAGCAGTGTTATATGTTAAAATATTTTTTATAATGAAGGATATATAAATATTTTTAACTTAATTAATTAGACTCATCTTATTTTCTCTATTTTTTTTCTAAATTTAGAGAGATTTTGAATATGAAACATAAAAGAAACCATCTATCTTTCTAATTTTCTTTCCTCTCAAATTTCTCTTTAACCAATAACTTTAAAATTTATTTTCTTTCTACTTTTCTTCTCTATTAAGCATGGCGAGGGGAATAGAATTTCAGCAAAGTTTCAAACCCATTCAAACATGAAGATGAAGGGTCCGAATAATTCTATTTGACCTATTCTCTGAAATAACACGTCCCCCATCCCCGGTCACTAATTAACAATTTGATCTTCCAGATGCTCAACAACAATTTGTGGAAGAAGTCAGTCAATTGATAAGCTGTCTTCATTTTCTAGGCCAAAAGAAAAAAAATCTTCCACTGGAATAATATAAATATGACTGTTTACTTTTGCTAAGATGAATAATGGTGAAGACAGACACCTATTATATATGTATTGTAACAATATTTAAAGAAAATTTTGTTTGGGTGCAAGGGGATACTGCTGTAAGTATGTAACCATAAAAATAACAAAAAAAGAGAGAGACAGATACTGTAAAGTGTAAACAAGCGCTGATGCAAATGTTTGAAAATCTGATATGGGACGACCTTTGACTACGCGCTTGCTTGATTAATTGGATCAGAGCAGGACTAAGACGTTTTCAAATTAAAACTTGAAAGACTGGCAACTACTATTATATACTCTCTCCGTCTTATTTTGTTTGTTCATATTTATTTTAAAAAGTCTTAATTTATTTGTCTCTTAATATAAACAAATAATTAATAAACTTCAATTTTCAATTTTATCTTTCATTTTCTTTTATTCTCTTTTATTATTATCACATCATTACATAAAACCTCAAAAACATCGAAAAGTCCTAATTTATTTGTCCCTTAATATAAATAAATAATCAATAAACTTCAATTCTCAATTTTATCCTTCATTTTCTTTTATTATATTTTATTATTATCAAATCATTATACGAAATCCCAAAAATACTTGTAAATATCAAGGATAACAAATTAATTCAACATGATTCAACAATCTTTTTTTTAAACTTTATGAAAGTTAATAGATAATAAACAAATAGGGATGGAAGGAGTTATAATTTTTCAGTGGAGGCTGTGGACCTGTGGTCCAACTATTGTAGTACCGACCACAAACTAATTAAATTGTTTTTCTTTTTTTACTTTTTATCTTTATTTTCTATAAATTATTATATATGTAAATAGATATTTTAGAGTAAAATTTAATGTGATGTTTTTTACATATAAAATAAAGATAATTTTTCTTTTTTTACTTAAACTGTATTTTTTATCCAAATGGTAAAAAGGCCCAAAAATCATATTTTTTATCCTCAAAATAATTTTTTTATTTAAACAAAAAAAATAATATTAATGAATTTCGCCTCCAATTAAGTTGGTTAGAGGTTGAGGGATTTATCTAAGAGATATCAGATTCGAAACTTTTTATTCCCCAAATAGGCCTATTTCCCTACTTCTTATATAGAAAAAAAAATTACTCATCCCCAAAACGTTTGTTTTTAGTTCTAAAAATGATGCTCGTTATCCAATAAAATTTTTTTTACTTAAATAAAAAATAATATTAATCATCCTGGAGATAAAAGCTGCCATCCGACAATTGTGGTCTAACCACAAATTCTTCATCCCAAAATAGAATTTTATAAATAATTCAACCCAAAAAATACACTTACAAAGATTAAATATGTCATATGCATATATTTTTATTAAATTTCACTAGTCCATAATTCAATATCATCAAAAAAAATTGTAAAAAATAAATGAAAGGTTCATCCTCAAAATTATATTCATCTTCCCCAAATAGTGTTAATTATCTCTAAAACCATATATTCTTCATTCCAAAATAGAATTTTGAAAAAATTTAACCTGAGATACACATCTAAAACTTAAATATGTCATATATGTATATTTTCATTAAATTTTATCAATCATAATTCAATATCATAAAAAAGATTTTAGAAAAAAAAATGAACCAAAGGTTCATTCCCAAAATTATATTTATTATCCCAAAATAGTGTTAATTATTCCCCAAAACCATATATTCTTTTTCCCTAAAAGAGAATTAAAAAAAAAATTCAACATCAAGAATAAACTTCCTAAACTGAAATATGTCATATTCATATATTTTCATTAAATTTCATTAGTCTATAGTTCAATATCATTGCCCCCCAAGTCTAATGGCATTGCTTGAAACCAAGAGGGCATCAATGGCTTAGATGACATAGCTCAATATCATCTAAAAAATTCTTGAAAGGAAAAATCAAAGGTTCATTCACAAAATTGAATTCATCATCCTCCAAATAATACTAATCATCTCCAAAAACATATATTCAATCACGCACCGATCCGTAAATTCGGCCATGTGTCAGCAACCGTACTGCCTCGAAGTTACGTGCTGACCAACAAAATGTATCAAAGACAACACAAGGCATTTATTAGATCCATTGCCAAATAAAAATATGAAATATCAAGAATTTAAATCCATCTCAAACACACACACACACACACACACACACACACGCACATAGGCACACAACGCACACAACGCACACACACACACGCGCACACGTACACACACACGCGCACGCGCACACACACGTACACACACACGCACACGCGCACACACACGCACACACACACACACATACAAAAATAGACACACACACACATACACACACATATCACAACCATACTTTGGAAATATTGATAAGTATAATAATCATATGCCATCATCTAGGCTAGGTATCCTCAAGTATAAAGTATTTAAAATACATGAAATATCCAATTATTTAGAGACTGTGCAAAAGCAATAAGAAAACAAGTACAACAAGAGTTCAAATTACACTTGGATCACCAACTAAAAATTTGAGAATCTCCTACTAGCTGAGATTTAATGGCTCACATTAGCTACAACCGAACTACTCCTTAAGAGCCCTAATCATCTAAAAACAGTTAAACCACGGTGGTGAGTATAACAACTCAGTGTTGTGCTTTGGAAATAATATAAAAGATAAAGATGGTTGGTGATATAATAATACCAAAATCAACTTTTAAATCATCATTTTTATTTAATAAATTTCCCACCAATAAAATCATTTTCATAAAAATGATTTAGTTAGGGTGGCGTAAATTCAACAAACCTCATCCATCGATGAGTTCGAACCGTAGGGAGAATTTTCATCATCTTTATCTATAAAACAATATATGTAAATATTTATATTATGCCATTTTCTTCCAACATTGCCATTCGTTACCTCAAGGCAACTAAAATATCCCATGGCAAGTTACCCCCTGTGCCTCTCAGTCCCAGAGGTAGTGCACTTGTGCCTCCCTTATGGAGGATGGTCCACAAGTGTAATACCGAAAAATTATGGTTATGATATGCCCGGACCTAGTCCGCACGTGTCAAGTCTTATATTTATGTATATTTGGCCAAGAAACCAAATTAGATTTTTCATGGGTGTTTTGAACTTCTTTTAGCTCAATTCTGAGCCTAGGAGTTTAAAATCAAGTTCAAAGTCGAATTGGGGATAATTGGACACGTAGTCCGAAGTAATTGGGGCCACGTTGGCTGAAGTCAACCTAAAAAGGTTGACTTCAACCCAGCTGACCAAAAAGGGAGGTCGGTTACCCGACCCCCCTTTAATGCCATTACTTTGTTTTTTTTTCTTTTCATCTTCTTCTCTTCGTTTCTTTCTCTCTTCAAATCCTTTTAATTTACTTCAAATTTCCAGCCTTCAATGCCTCATCAAACACTTCATTAATCATCAATAACAACTTCTTTAGCTTACTTGAGGATCAAAAACATCAAATTTTCCAAGAATTTTCGAAATCTGCAAAATTGTCAAATTGGTGACAGTTTGTTCTTTAAGCCATAACTTTCTGTCCAGCAGTGGGAAATATCTGAATTTTTGGTATGTTGTTCTAGACTCATCAAGCTTTAATTTGATAGCTTATACGCCTCATTTTGTGGTCTGAGCGGAAAGTTATGCTCAATTGAATCTGCATTTTCGTTGCTGTCAGGAATTTCTGCAATCTTAGAGTTTTGATTCAAATTTCTTGTATGATTGGTTGTTTAAATCAGTTCTTGAAGCTATATGATCTTATTTTAAGTGCTGAAGAGTATGTGTTTCAAATTTCACGTTGATTGGAGTTGATTTGAGCTCAAACCGAGCTGAAGAAGAAAGGAGGCCGAAGTACGGCCTTGGTGTGGTCTTGGTGCAGTGAAGGTCCGGGCCAGGGACAGAAGTGTCCCTGGGCCGGATCCTCCCTGTTTTTAGAAAATCCCCAATTCAGGTCTGGGGGCAAAATGGTCATTTTACAACCCTATACCCCACTTGACCCCAATTAACTCCAATTAACCTCTGGACTTGCCCAATTTCATTCAGAGACCTTAGAATCTCTAATTAGATCTTGCATTGGTGTTTAATTGTTAACCAATTACCTTTATTAATCGAATTAGATTTTAATTTGATTATTTAGGTACGTGATTGTACAAGATTTGGACCAGTAGCAAATTGAGCTAAGGCATTCGTGGGATAATCGGGGAGTATACAACTCTCCTCACTTGTGAGTGGCTTGGATTATAGTGGTTGACCATTGAAGGTCAACCATTTTCTAATTGTTTTTATAAATTGCTTTATCAAATTGTTTAATACGTTTTGGGGTATGAAATGTCTACCCTCACACACAAAGTTTATAAAGGATTTAAAGGGTGGGAATTTCAAAAGGCTTTATAAATTATTATTACTATGATTATTAAGGGTACGATGCCCTTGAGAGATGAGTGGATGAGTGGGCTCCTCGGGCTCCAATATACGTGGGAGCGTGGACCGAGTTGGAGAAGCATGCATGATTCTCATCCATGGACCGCCTATTGAGAGGCACGGTGAGACGAGACCCTAGGAGAGGCAAGTAGGGAAGCTCGCCAGGGCTCTAGTTGCTGTGTGCCACTACAGTAAAGCTAACGTCAAGGGAACGGGCCAATGAGTAGATATAAAGGATTTGAATTAAGAGATAGCCCTTGACAGTCCAGCGGGGTACCCAAGTGCACGGGTGTACCTTTGGGATGATTTTCAGAAGCCAGCCCATTTGTGAATAATTTATATTTGACATATTTGATATTTGTTTTAATATGGGATTTCATATGATTTTCACTAAATGATTTATTAAATGAATTTTGGATTATTTCATTTCCCCAACTTGAGGTAATCGGTCATTATAACCGGGTCCCTCACTGGGTACATGTATATTTGTACTCACACCATTCACTTTTGTTGTCAGGTCATCAGGCTACGGATGACAGGCGTCCAGGTGGTCAGTGATCCCAGTATCTCACTAAGGACACGATTTTGTGGGTGCCACCCTCCTCTCTTATGAATCTTGGCTCGGAATAGTAGTGCATGTTAATATATATATTATCTCTTTCGCTGCATGTTTGCACCGTAAAACATACCATTTACACTTATAAATATTTTCAATAATATTTTGTATATTATTTCTTACATGTTTTCATATATTGCTCGTATACCCCTTATTTTATGCCTTGTGCCATCTTGGATTGCCAGCCTGATGAGGCACGCATCTCGAGGTGATACAGCGGTTGTCACGTGCCCGGGCCCACGGGTCGGGGCGTGACAGGTTATCAATTTGAACTTTTGCTCAAACTAAAAATTGAAGTGATTGAAGTCAATTTTTGATTAAAGTCTTCAGATGTTGAGGTGTAACGAGTTGATTTGGAGAATTATGATTTAGTATTGAAAATCAAGTTTTACCTTGGATTCATAATAAATGATTATTAGAGTAATGAGAAAGTGAGGATTAAGTTTGATTATTACTTAAGTGACCTTGAGAGTTGTCAGGTACTAAAGAAAATTAACGTGAAATGAAAGAAGATGCTTTATTATGAAATTTATAATTTGATTATGGAAAAAAGTTAATGAAAATATTAAGTTGATCCATGAATTAATTTGGAGTCACAAGGTCAATTACTATTGTAAAAAAGATTTAATGGGAATAAAGACTTAAGTGAAATTGGGAGTCATTAAAATTATGGAAATTATGTTGAATTAGGGAAATTATTGTAAATGGGAGAAAATGGCTAGATTAAAGATATATGTGCTTTGGGAGACAAAATGGACATTTGAAAGATAAGTGAAGGGAAATTTTGGGAACTCAATGTCTAAAATTGGAAGAAGAGGTGTTTCTCCCCATTTTTCATCATCTTCATCTTTCTCTTTTTCTCTCTATTAAAGAGCAAACTAACCCTACACTTACCCAAATGGAAATTCCATTGAATCCTCATCAAGCTTTCATGGAATTCAAGAATTAAAGTCATCAAAATCATCCATGACGCTTGCAAATTTCGTGGGTTGAGCATTGGAAGGAAGAACAACTAAGTTTTGAGGTTTTTGGCATTTTGAGCTCAAAAAGGATAAGCATTTCATGGTAGATCCATCAAGCTTTGGAAAGTTATATGAAGTATGTTATTCTACTCCAATTTATCTTTCACATTCCCTTGGAATCATGTTAATTGGATTTGAAATGAAAAAGTTATGCATATTAGAAGTTAGAAGAAGAAAATGGGTTTTAGGTGCATTTTGGATTGAATGTGAGCTAAATTGATGTTGTTGATGCATGGATTGATGTTCTTGCCATAAATTTGATGTTGTTTAATCATTATAAAGTGGATTCAATGATTGGAAATGGTTTGGGAGTGTTAAAAGTCGAACCTTGGCCTAAATGTTCATGAAACCCGCGATGTGCAGAGTGATTTCGGCCCAGGTGCTCTTGAAACCCTGGTTCGGATCCTCTTTGAAAAGGGAACCCATGATGTACAGGGAGATTCCAACCCATGTGCACCAGAGACCCTGGCCCGGATCTCCACTAGGAAAATTGGAATATGCATTGTTCCACTTTGGTTTGTTTGCTCCGTTTTGCTTCCGATTCAATTTTCAACTTCTCCGAACCTTTCAGAACCTTAATTAAACTTATGTAAGAGACTTTTTATGATGGTTAAACATTCTAATAAATCTTGGATTAAGATTTGGATATTTAACCCTTGAATTAACAAAATTTGGTAAGCGTTGTGATAAGGCCAATTTCATGAGAAGATGATGAGAGTAACTCACCACAAAACTTTCTAAACACTTGAGAGATTGAGTGACCACTTGTGAGAGAATAGTCAATTTGAAGTGTTCGATCCTAGTGAATGAGGTTGAATAGTGTTTGCAATATTTAGATTGTGAAGTGATTTACTTATGAATTATTATGTGCATGACTGTTGGCAATCTAATTTGGTACTTTGAATTTTATATATCTTGTATTGTTAATTTGAAGCTAACCAATGCTTTTCAAACATGTTTGTGGGTATCATCCTGGTAAACCCTCAAGAGACTATAACTCCTCCACTAGGGACACCTAGGGGTTTAAAGGCTTGTGACATATGCTAAATGTCACCGTACACCTACGAAAGTGGAATCGTTTTCTTGTTTTAGTTTAGTTTAGGATAGTTAGTTTAGGTTTACATATGGATTGCTTGAGGACAAGCAATAAGTCAAGTGTGGGGGAATTTGATAAGGCCATATTTAGTGTTTATTTAGTGGATGATTTGGATTATATTTTAGCACTTTTATGGCTGGATTTATATGTAATTCATGATATTTTCTCACATTTGGTTTAATTGCTTGTAGATACTAATTGGAAGTAATTCCATGAAAACAAGGCATAAGGAATCAAGATTTTGATGCAAAGTGAACTACGGTTTCATTAATGCTTGTAGCATGGCCAGAGCACCTTAGAATATCCCGAAGAACTATGTGCAAGAAGATGAAAAGCTAATCATGGCAGCCACGGGTAAAGAAAGGGGAGAGCTATTATTGTGAAAGAAAAAAAAAGAAAAAGAAAAAGAAAAAGAAAAAGTCTTTGGCAATCTAATGAGTGCAATCACGATGGCAAGGAAGCTAGGCTGGCATGGGACTTTTGGAACACGTGGGCATACTTGAAGAAAAGACAAATTGGAGTCAAATGCAAAAGCCAACTTCAGCAATATATGAAATCACGACTTGCGAACAAATTCCCTCGCCATATGTTGCTATGAACGGCACCGGTCTTGGCCTGTATTAAGTAGTAGCGACGTGGCCCCAAGGAGTCCAAGTTTAATCGGATTAGTTCTACTTATTCTCCTAGTAGTCTTATGTAATCTAACTACTACTAGTATAAATAGACACCTTAGGATTCTTAAAAGGGGTCTTGAATTTGATTTTAGATATTGTATAATAGATTTTATTATATTCTTTAATGCATTTATTTTTCTTTATTATATTTTCTTTTAATAGTTAAATCTCTTGTTGGGGATTTGGGTAGATCTTCTAGGGATTTTAATTTAATTATTGTATGAATTGGTTTTCTTGGGGTTAAATCTATTTTCTTTGCACTTAATTATGTTATATGCCTGATCACCATATAATAGGTTTTTGGAATTGTATGAAGGACTGAGAGGTGAAATATAATTCGTGCTTTAGGAAAATAGACACAATCTAATTGGATACGAGAGTAATTCAGTTTATTGTGATAACCATAATTAAATTAGTTTCGGGAGAACCTGATTTAATTATTAATCCTAGGATCTTAATGTTCTTAGCTAATTAGTTTATGCACTGAGAGGTGGTAATCATTTAGTTAGGAAAGCTTAGGATGATCTGAGAGGGCTCCTAAGTAGATTAGTGATTGTTATTTTAGCCCTGTTAACTAAATTCATGCATAATTGAATTAAATGCCTAGAAGAGAAGCCTAAACCCTAACGCTTTTAATATTGATTTTCTCTTTAATTATTTGTTATTGTTCTTTTGTTAATTAGATTAGATTATAATTTCTTGCTTTTATTCTTTACTTTTATTAAAATTAGTTTTTCTCTTATTTAAATTCTATTAGAATTAGGATTTAGCAATTCACAAGTCCTCG
Source organism: Microcos paniculata (assembly GCA_030664755.1). Lineage (NCBI taxonomy): Eukaryota > Viridiplantae > Streptophyta > Magnoliopsida > Malvales > Malvaceae > Microcos > Microcos paniculata. The sequence continues at coordinate 30,745,810 of CP131459.1, read as the reverse complement.
TGGGATCGACCTTGGAATACTCCAAGCTATATTACTTGATTTCGTACTCTTGCGAAAAATTCCGATCACGTTGCCAATCGGGTAGTGCATTTTGATCGTAAAGGTATAGATATGCATATCATATAGCTTTAGAATGATATTTTGAGTTTGTTTAGTTTCTTACCATATTGTCTTCATTGTCTTAACCTACCTTCTAGGGGGTTGAATATTGCTGAAGGCAAGGCGCAAGCATGTGGACTCATAGGAATGGTATCCTCCCAAAGTAGTGAATGGATAGTAACTGGATATTTTGATAATATAAACACCTTTGTTTTCTAAATCTTGTGTTTTAAATGATATGAAAACTTTGTTTTAAGTATGGATACTTGTTGATGATTTACCAAGCATGTTTATTGATGAATGGCCCATACACTATGCCTAGTTGATTGCACATGATGTGCCGGATTTGGTTTTGGGCTAGGCCCTCTTAACTTGCGTGATAGCATGTTTTTAATATTTATGATCTTAAGGTATATGTGTATGATTTTATGAGATGGTGAGACCGGGCGAGTAAGGCCCATTATGTTTTTGTGCAGATGAGTCCTATGCACTTAGATCTACGTTTTGTTTTAGCTCGGACGGGAGTAACGTATGATCTCTGAATTCGGTCTTAGTTCCATAGGTGTGGAGGAAGGCCGGATAAGACCTAGAAATGTCTAGTAGTGCCTCACCACATTGTGATAGCCAAGCCAACGCCAAGGTAGGGGGTTTTATGATAAGAAAAACCATGTGAAAAGCCCTTGACAGGATTGTGTTTTCCAAGGCTACTCGTGTTTTGGAAATGTAGGGTCATTGGTTTTGGTTTGATAACCGCGCTTTGTGAAATTGTTTCTTACTTGAAACATGTTTTATGATTTATGAACTAGGTTTTAGTTCATGTTGATACATGCTTGAATTGATGAGAAGTTTACTTTCGACTATTGAAATTGTTTTGTTGAAATTGTATCCACACTCCCGCAAAATGTATAGATATTTATAAACTGTTACTATCACTCACTGTGTGAGAGACGGTCCCACAGAGCCTGCTCCAGTCCAGCCAGCCACTTTGGGCCCCGGTCCACTGGGTCTCCACTACTCAAAGTATTGTCCCTTGGCCCAGCCAGTTCGCATCACACACGCCTGCAGCGCTACTTGAACCCTGGCCACCAAGGGTTTTGTTGCTCCTATGAGCACGCCTCTCACCAATTGAGCTGCCCAGTGGACCGGGGCCCAAGGTGGCTGGCTGGACTGGAGCAGGCTCTGTGGGCCCGTCTCTCACAAAAAGGCGCGATAAAATTGTCACGCCCTGACCCAGAAGCTGAGCATGTGACAACCGCCGCGTTGCACCGAAATACGAGTCTGCAGCCTCGCACTTCGACACTACGCAAGGCATTAAATGATTTCAATTCAAAAACATCTTTAAACTAAATTGGAGACTCAATTTGTTAGGCAAAATAATTACAAATAAAGTTTCAATAAAATTTAACCTTTTTTTTTTACATAAGGGTTGACCAAAGCCAACCAAAAGTCAAAATTAGGTCAATTATACAAATTTGGTTTCAATGACCCTAAATTTATCAAGTTTGAAATACAAAGCAAGTTGGAAATCCGTTTCGTAAATCTATAACTTTTAAAAGATAAATCGAAGTATTACAATAACCGGAAATTTGAAAAAAAACTAGTCTCCTTTATCTTTTCTTTCTCCAATGGAATCCCTTACCAATCATGAGCCCAAGCTCAAGTACACGGGCCGTCTCTGAGAAAGGCACCACACAAAACATTTGAACCCACCACGGACACCTTGAGGCATGAAGACACCACTGAACTAAGGTACTGCAAAGTATGTAGACAAAAAAGAGTGGTGAGTACTAACACTTACTCAGTGAGTTATAGTGACAGTTTGTAAAGATCTAAACACTTTGCAAGAGTATGGAGGTAATTTCACAAGTATCTTTAGAAAACAGTCACGGCAAACATTTGATATTCAAACGTATAAATCATACGGCTATAAAACATGAATATCAAAGCATGCTTACGTTCAAATCAAAGTTTCATAGTATGGTTTCTGAACCAAGCCAACAACTTAAGCTTTTCGATGAAATCTGTCCATTCTATGGTTGAAAACATGCTTGGAAAGTAAAACAATATCATAGATATCAATATCACAAAAATAGACTCGATTTTTCCACAAAGCATGGGTTCCAGCCAAATACACGTTTCCGATCTCCTAACCTTGGCCGAGGTAGAGAAGGAAACCACCAAGGGTTTTTGGCACATCACAGATCATAATAAAACCAAAGTTTACCCCTTCCTTGGTGTTGACCTTGGACAACTCAATGTGATGAGGCAAAGAGAGTCCAACAACAAGTATACAAGTCATAAGAGCCACCATCTCCCATCAACTCTACATGACAATAATCAACATAATAAAACATACCACAATCTATGCCATTCTCCTCAATGGACCATAGATTGGCAACCATGGTTGAGTTTGGGAATTCAATTCCCCTATGTGCTCATGCACACCAATCTCACCAATAAAAATCTAAGTACATGCCATAGTTCATAAAACCATTTCCAAGCCATATGGTTGATAACAAATGTATCACAAGTAAAACATGGCATATATAATTATTCGAGTCACATTTTCACCAAACATGCTTAACAATAAATTACCAAACATCCATACTCAAAACATGGTTTTCAAATCTCTTTTCAAGCTCTATATTTGAAAACATAATCATTATCATTTAAAATATCAAGTCACTATCCACTCACAACTTTGGGAAGGTGAACACTCCCATAAGTCCACATGCTTACGCCTTGCCTTTTGCCTATGTGCAACCTCCTAGAAGGTAGGTTAAGACAATGAAAATAATATGGTAAGACACTAAACAAACTTAGTATAACATTCTAAGGCTATATGCTATGCATCTCTACGCCTTTACGCTCAAAGTACGCCAGCCGATTGGCAACGCACTCTGTTGTGCCACTTTGAGCTCAACACTTACCAAATTTTGTCAATTCAAGGGTTAAATACCCAAATCTTAATCTAAGGTTTATTTGAGATGTTTACCCATCTCAAAAGGTCTCTTACATAAGTTTAATTAAGGTTCCAGAAGGTTCGGAGAAGTCGAAAATCGAATCAGAAGCAAAACGGAGCAAAATGAACCAAAATGGAACAAAGCATGTTCCAATAATTCCAGGGAGGATCCGGGCCAGGGTCTCTGGTGCACCTGGCTCGGAATTGCCCTGTTTCGTGCTTCCTCTTGTTTCAGAGAGGATCCGGGCCAGGGTCTCTAGAGCACCTGGGCCGGAATTCCTCTGCACATATTTCGGGTTTTAAGCTATTTTCATGCCATTTTCAATCTAAACAACTTCCAACCAATTCTAATTCAAACCAACACAATATTCAACTCAAAACATCATCAAAACATGCTTATAGCATCACTCAAAGCATCAACAACATCAATTTAGCTCAAATTCAATCAAATTGCACCCAAAAACCCATTTTTCACTCTCTAACTTCTAACATGTATATCTTTCTCAATTCAAATCCAATTAACATGATTCCAAGGGCAGCTTGAAGCTAAAATGGAGTAGATTAACATACCTTAAACCCACTTTCCAACACTTGTTTGATCTACCACGAAATCCCTCTTCCTTTTTAGCTTAAATTGCCAAAACACCAACAAACTTGGTTCTTCTTCCTTCCAATGCTTAACCCACGAAAATAGCAAGCTTCATGGAGGATTTTGATGATTTTATCTCTTGGTTTCCATGAAGATTTGATTAGGATTCAATGGGGGATTTATTTGGGTAATTTTTTGGAAGGTTTGCTCTTCAATGGAGAGAATAGTAGAAAGAGGAAGAAGAAAGAAAAGAAAAAAAAATGAATGAGGAGAAATCCTTTTCTTCCATTTTTATACATTGGGTTTCCAATTTTTGCCCTTCACTTATTCTTTCAAATGTCCACTTTGTCCCCCAAAGCACATTTATCTTCAATCTAGCCATTTTCTCCAATTTACCATAATTTTCATAATTTCAAATGACACCCAATTTCACTTAAGTCTTTATTTATATTAAATCTTCAATTTATAAAGTAATTAATATTGTGACTCCAAATTAATTTATGGATCGTCTTAATATCTCCATTAACTCCTTCTGATCATCAAACCATAATTTCATACTAAATCATCTCTTTCATTTAACCTCAATTTTCTTTAGCACTTAACAACTGTCAAGATCACTTATATAATGATTAAGCTAAATCTCCAATTTCTCAATACGGTAATAGTTATTCTTTAAGACTCCCTTGTGGAGTTTGAATTCCCATAATTCATCACAATTCTCCAGATTAACTCATTACACTTCAATATCTCTAGACTTGATCAAAAATCGACTTCAACCACTTAAATTTTCAAGTTGAACAAAAGTTCAAATTAATACCAAAATTTTCGGTATTACACACTGAGTTAGTACTTATCACTCGTTTTTGTCTACATGATTTGTAGTACCTTAGTTCGGTTGTGTCTTCATGCTTCGAGATGTCTGTGGTGGGTTCGGATGTTTTATGTAGTGTCTCTCTCAAAGATAGCCCATGTCCTTGAGCTTGTGCTCATAATTGGTAAGGGATTCCATTTGAGAAAGAAAAGATAAAGGAGACTAGATTTTCAATTTTTTGGTTATTATTGTATGTCAATCTATATTTTAGAAGTTGTAGGTTTATAAAAATGATTTGCAGATTCCGTTATATTTCAAATTTGATATTTAAGGTCATTGAGACCAACTTTGTAAGATTGACTAAATTTTGACTTTTAGTTTACTTTGGTCAACCTTTATGGAAAATGTTAGATTTTATTGAAATTTTATTTTTAATTGTTTCATCCAAATTAAATGAGTCTCCAGATTTGTTTAAAGATGTTTTTATCACGATATCATTTAATGCCTTATATGGTGTTGAAGTGCGGGGTTGTAGACTCATATTTAGGTGTAACGTGACGGTTGTCACATGCTCAGTGTAATACCCCAATCCCACATCGTGAGGGTGTGAGATTTCATTGTGATATATATAGTGAGACCCAAACCCAATATTGTGAGTCGCCTTTTGAGTGGAACAAAACCATGAGGCTTCGGGCCAAAGCGGACAATACGTCGTAGGTTGGGCCGAGTCTCCACGATTGGTATCAGAGTAGGCACTAGGTGGGTTGGGAACTAAGTACTACATTACGTGAGCATGGTGGGAGCCACCTCTAGAATCCCAACGCTTGGTGTGGTCCTGGATCTGTGTGTGTTGGGCTTGCCAGGGACGTCAAGCCTTTAAGGGGGTGTGATTATAATACCCCAATCCCACATCGTGAGGGTGTGGGATTTCATTGTGATATATATAGTGAGACCCAAACCCAATACTGTGAGGCGTCTTTTGAGCGGGATAAAACCGTGAGGCTTCGGGTCAAAGCGGACAATACCTCGCGGTTAGGCCGGGTCTCCACACTCAGCTTCAGGGTCGGGACATGACAACAAGTCACTAATAAGCTAGCATAATTACCCCTCATGGGCAGTCCCTCTTGGACCAATAATATTTAAACAATTTCACAAAATTTTTTATCATATATATAAGCATATAACATATAATTCCTACCCATAGAAATCATTTGGTGTATGCATGTGCAGTGGCATAATATATCCCAAAACAATAAGACATTTATATTAAAGCAATTATAAAAATAGTGTTATCAATGTCACTAAATATTGAGGCCAACTCACTCACTGTTTGGGAGAGTATTATACTCTTGCACTAATCCAATTACGTTGCTGGAGTTTTACCGCGATCCTGTGCCATTGATGCTCCTAAATTACATTTAAAATCCTATTAAAATTATTTTCAAAATGAAGATATGCTTATGCAGACTCTTTATGGCATAAACAAGCTTCTATCGGGCTTAAAAAGGATTTAGACTTAATTCAGGATTAGAAATGACAAAAATCGAGAAGTCAATCAAAAGTCAATATAGGTCAACGCTGGTTAATAACATGATCCAGGGACGGATCATGCCATATCTATGGGCAGATTCCCTTGAATCACAGTTCAGATGCCATTACCTCCTTTATCTGTGGACGGATTGCATATAATATGTCGATGGATTACAATTCCAGACTCAGCCTTCCCTTTCCCAGGCCAATCCATGGATAGATAGGTCACGAGCACCGCTTATGGTGGCTATTTGACATGACACATGCGGATCCAATTGGACTTTTTCTGTTCCCATCGGAATAGTAGAAGACGGTGAATGGATACAGAAACGATGTTAGACCAGGTGAGTCAGATAAAGAAGAAATGTTAAAGTTAGGGTAAGACCGAGTTTGAAGATGAGGTAATTCTTAGTACATGGAAAGCAACTAAACATCAAACGGACTTTCTCTAGGTCCATAACTAATAGTTATGGAGCCCATTGGTATAAGAGCTCAGAGAATAGAGTAAAGGCACAAAAATCGAAGAGTTAGAGTAATGGGAAGGAAGTCTGAAATGGGACCCAAACAGATCCGGTGCCAAACCTACCCTATAAAAGGGGCCTCTCCCTCATTTCTATTCTCCCCCTCTCCCTCTCTTCCTCTCTTTTCTCCTTTGGAAGTATTTTGGATTTTTTGGTTGATCTGGACTATTCGACCGATGAATCAAAGTGAGTTTCTAATATGTTGTACTACTCACCTCACTCTTCAATTTGCCTAGCTATGCACATAAATGCATGCATCGGTTTAGGAGAAATCATAACTTAAAGTTAGGTTTAGGTTTTAGGTTAAATTTAAGCTTAGATTTGAATTTTAAGGATTTTGAGTCCATAATTTTGATTTTTCTTTTGTTGAAGTTGTTGTGGATGTTGTGGGGATTATCTGTCTCAATTTGTAGGTAAATCCATGAAGTAACGAGTTTGAATATCGAGGAAAAAGCTCGTTTTCAGCTTTTCTACTTCGGGTCTGACGTGGGACTCGATTGAGTTCGACACCAGACTCACCCAAAATGGGCATTAGATATGTTCGGTAGATCCAATGTTGGACCCGCTTGTTGCTGCAATTAGGGGTATTTTCATAATTTAGCTACAAGTGTCTGATTTTGTCCCGAAACTTCCCCGGACACTTTTCTAAGCCCCGAGTCACACCCGAACATCATCTTAAGTCATATTAGAGCCTGGAAGGTGCATTCATAGATTTAATTATCGATGCTAATGCAAAGTTCCATGTAATTAGGGTTTTCAGGCAATCAAGTGCGATGGCACTCAGGAAATAGATCTTCATGGGATTTTGGGAGTATACAAAGCTCCCAACATAGTGAGTAGCTTTGTTTTAGTGTTTATCCATTTAGGGCTAAACACTTTTATTGTTTTATAAAAATATTTTATATGTTTTGGGATCCGAGTATTCTTTCACATTTACACACATGTTATTACATGTCACCTGGGTGGGATGTTTTTAAGAAAATTTAAATTATATAAATGTATGTATATATGTTTGCATTTCAATAGATATGTTTATATATATATATATATATGTATGAGGTATGAAATAAGTGCCCGACGGCGTACGATCATACATTGTGAGAGATGGAGTCCTAGAGGGGACAAGATAAGACTCGGTGCTCTATAATAGAGTTAGTGGACCGGGCAGAGTATGCATTTGACTAAGTGGCTGTGGACCTTTTTTTGAGGGTCACAGTGAGTGGGGAGAACCTGGAGCTGAGAGATGTTTAGGGAAACTCTCCAAGGCTATAATATAGCTGTGCCACTCTCAGCAAATGGCACCGTTGAGGGAACGAGCTTAGAGAGATATAAATGTAAGTGTGTGTGTGTGTGTGTATACACAATATATATGACACACCCGGACCTAGCACGACCTTTTCGTACGAACGGAATAGTACAAGATAACGCAATAATTAAACAATATGTCGGTCCGGCTGTGTCAAGTCAGAAGAGAAGTCAAACTTAAGGTAAGCCGTAGTTAGAAGATGAGATTGGTGACCATGCATGGAAACACTAAAGTGGACTTCTTTAAGTCCATAGCCAATGGATTGGACGTCCATTGGTGAATTGGTTGGTGGATCGGGCCAAGGATCAAAATTATAAGAGGTTTCAAAGAGGAGAAAAAGTCTGGCTAAGGGCCCGAGTAGACCCGGTATCGGGCCTTGCTATAAATAGGGGAAGATGAGCTCTCCCCCTCTCATTATCTCTTTTCCCTCTCTTCTCTCCTCTCATTTGCTCTCTCGGAGCAATTTTGGACTTTTGGCCGATCCGGACAAACCGACCGCAAGTTCAAGGCGAGATCTTGGTGAGTTGTTCTTAACTCCTTGATCTTCGTTTTTCTAAGTTTGTACGCTTATCCATGCATTGGTCTAGGAGAAATCCAAGCTCAAAGTTAGTTTCAGCTTTTTAGTTAGATTTCTAGCTTAGATTCGAGATCTAGGAACTTTAAGCTTGTGATTCTCGTTTCTGCTCCGGTAAACGTGTCATGAGAGGTGAGAGGAACCTCCATCTCGAATTTCACGACGATCGGTAGACCGAAGGGCGCGGGAATCGAGGAAAAACCTCGGATCCCGAGGGTGCCGTATGGCTCCGGCAAGGGAGTCGAGTCTCTCCCGCACGAGAGAGACGGCCAGCCCAGGTCCTGCGCCGGACTGGGCCCAAGCCGAGTGGGCTTAGCCCAATCAGTAAATGGGGCCCTTTTTGGGCCCAGAAATAGGCTAGGCCTGACCCATAATCGGGCTGGGTTGGGCCCAGCTCGAGTGTGGGGCCCACGAGTCCTCAGGGGCATTTTCGTAATTTTTCACCCAGTGTCCAAATTTTACCCCGGAACCTCCCGGACACTTTTCTAAGGCCCGAATCAGATTCAAGTCCAGTCTTAGATCATGTTAGAGCCTTATAGGTGCATTCATAAATGTAATTATGAATGCTAACATATATTTCCGTGTACTAAGGCTCCGGATAATCGAATGCGGCGATGCACCAGAGGTTAAAGCTACATGGAGCGCTTGGGAGTATACGAACCTCCTAATACTGTGAGTGACCCTGTTTTCAGTGTTTATCCACTAGGGTCAAAATGTTTTTAAAATGTTTTCAAAATATAAATTGTTTTAAAAAGGTTTTACAACTGTTTTGGGATAAGGGTAATCCACGACACACACTTTTTATTTTGTGATACGCCCACTTAGGGGGTGGGATGATTTTTAAAAAAATACAAAAGCTTGTGTGTGTTTACATGTTTTTAATATTTATATAAGAAATATTATTATTATTATTATTATTATTATTATTATTATTATTATTATTATTATTATTATTGGGGTACGATGCCCCTGGAAAAGGAGTGATTGAGTGGGATTCCTCTGGGCTCCAATTTGCGGGAACGTGGACCGAGTTTGAGACCATGCATGATACTCAGCCATGGACCGCCTATCGAGGGGCACGATGAGTCGAGTCTGGTTGGGAGAGGCGCGTAGGAAAACTCGCCAGAGCTCCAGATCACTGTGTTCCACCACAGTGAGGCACCACCGAGGGAACGGGCTAGATAAAGAGAAGATTTTGGAAATTTATTTTTTTTAAAGAAGAAAGAGATAGCCCTCGGTGTAGTAAGGCATACGACTGGCCAGTCGTGCCTTCAGTGTATTAGGAGCCAGCCCACGAGTATATAATTATTTTAAAGGTTTAAAATTTAATTCTCCTTGGAAGAATTTCAAAAGAGATTTTGAAAACAAAATTTATTTTATTACTTTAATTATTTTATTTTATTATATTTTCGATTACCTTGTTATCCCTAATCCTGATGGAGATTCATTGAACCTCTGTCACTCAACTATATCCAATGTGGATGGATGCAGATCAGCGTACGGAGTCAGCCAATAGAAAGGAGGCTCACTAGGAGATGTCGGTGGCTTAGGCGTAGTAGTTTCCGTTGTGTAGGTATTCTTTTAAATTAATCCACTGGTACTACTTTAAAGTTTATTATTTTATTAAAAGATTTTTAATTAAAGTTTTAGTTATTTTGCAGCGATGGTATCCATTTCAATGCCTTGCGGTGCTTCTAGTGCGTGACCGATTGGCACGTACTTCGAGGCAGCGCGGCGGTTGCCACGTGGCCGACCCGGGGCGGGTCGGGGCGTGACAATATATATATATAAGAAAATATTTCAAAATGAAGGTTTTGAAAGAGAAGAGATAAGATAACACTCGACGATACGAGATCTTCAGCCTAGGCACAAGGTTTAGTCTCGTTGTGTTTTGCCCGTAGTTAGTTTATTATTATTATTATTATTTATTTTAAAGAAGGATTTGGGAATATATTTTAGAAAGGTTTTCAAAGATAACTATAAATGTTTTCTAACTTTTGGAATTACCTGACTCGCCAAACCATATTTAACTTGCATTGAACCGAGGCTACTCACTGAGTACATCGAGGTGTACTCATCCCACGTTTCCTTTAATGTTTTCCAAGTTAGATGTCCGGAGGCTCACCAGGACATGTCAGTAGCTTAAGAATTAGTGGTTCCGTTGCGTAGGTATTCCTTCAATGTCACGCCCCGAGCCGGCCACGTGGTAACCTCGCGCTACCTCGAAGTACGTGTCTGCAGCCACTCATCCGAGGCACCGCAAGGCATTGAAATGGATATCATTGCTGCAAAACCAAAACTAAATTTTTTTATTTAAAAATCATTTAATAAAATAATAAAATTTAAAACGTGCACCAGTAGATTAATTTGAAAGAAATACCTAGGCAGCGGAAAACTACTAAGCCTAAGCCTAAGCCACTGACGTCTCCTAGTGAGCCTCCTTTCTATAGCTGACTCCGTACGCGAATCTGCATCCACCACATTGGATACAGGTGAGTGACAAAGGTTCTAAGAGTCTCCATTGGGGTTAGGGGAAATAAGAAAATCCAAAATAAAATAATAATAAAATATAAATTTTTCTTTTGAAAACTCTTTTTTAAAAACTCTTAAAATAAATAAATATATAAATCTCAAATGGGCTGGCATCTCTATCATACTGAAGGCGCGACCCGTCGGTCGTCTTATGCCTTACTGCACCGAGGGCTATCTCTTTTCTTTTTTTAAAACATTTTTTTCATTTTCCCTTTCTCTAGCCCTTTCTCTTGGTGGTGCCTCGCTGTGGTGGAACACAGTGAACTGGAGCCCTAGCGAGCTTCCCTACGTGCCTCTCCAAATTAGGCTCGTCTCACCGTACCCCTCAATAGGCGGTCCATGGCTGAGAATCTAGTATGCTTTTCCTCCAACTCGTCCACGCTCCCGCAAATTGGAGCTCGAGGAGCATCTCTCTCAATCACTCATCTCGCAAGGGTATCGCACCCTTAAAAATCATAATAATAATAATATTTCATCATTATATATATACGTATAAGACATATATCTTTAAAATATATTAACACACACACGTAAGACTTTATATTTCTTTTTAAAACATCCCACTTACTGTGTGGGTATATCACAAGCAAGTGTGTATGTGTGTGGATTTCCCATATCCCAAAACCTTTTTGAAAAACATATATGTTTTAAAAACATTTTTAAAATCCTTTCCCCCAGTGGCTACACAAAGAAGTCTAGGCCACTCACAGTGATGGGAGATTCGTATACTCCCAAGCGCTCCATGAGGCTTAACCTCCGTAGCATCGCCGCATTCGATTCAACGGGAGCCTATTACACGAAAATATAAGTTACATTCGTAATTAAATTTATGAATGCACCTACAAGGCTCTAATATGACCTATGACTGGGTTTGGATGTAATTCAGGGCTTAGAAAAGTGTCCGGGAGGTTCCGGAGTAAAAAAATTGGACACTTGAAGAAAAATTATGAAAATGCCCCTGGGGACCCGTGGGCCCCACGGCCCGGTTTTGGGCCAGGTAGGCCTGCCCTGAGGTTGGGTCAGGCCCAGCCTGAAATTTGGGCCAGAGGGCCCAAATTCAAGGATTGGGCCCAAAATGGCCCAAACGCACGGATTGGGCCAAAATGCCCAATTCGGCGCCGGACAGGCTCAGGTCCCTCGCTGGACCAGGCCTGGTGGTCTCTCCCACGTGGGAGAGACTCGGTTCCCACGCGGGAACAGGTCGGCAGCCTCGGGATAAGAGGCTTTTTCTCGGTTCCCGAGCCCCTCGGTCCACCGTTTCATGTGAAATTCGAAATGGAGGTTCCTCTCACCTCCCACGGCACGTTTACCGGAGCAGAAACGAGAATTACAAGCTCAAAGTTCCTAAATCTCAAATCTAAACTTAAAATCTAACTAAAAGCTGAAACTAACTTTGAGCTTGGATTTCTCCTAGACCAATGCATGAATAAGCGTACAAACTTAGAAAAACGAAGATCAAGGAGTTAAGAATAGCTCACCAAGATCTCGCCTTGATCCTGCGGTCGGTTTGTCTGGATCTGCCAAAAGTCCAAAATTGCTCCGAGAGAGCAAATGAGAGGAGAGAAGCGAGGGAGGAGAGAAAATGAGAGGAGGAGAGCTCATCTCCCCCTATTTATAGCAAGGCCCGACACCGGGTCTACTCGGGCCCCGGACCAGACTTTTTCCCCTCTTTGAAACCTCTCATAATTTCGTTCCTTGGCTCGATCCACCGACCAATTCATCAATGGACATCCAATCCATTGGCTATGGACTTAAAGAAGTGCACTTAGAGATTCCATTCATGGTCGCCAATCTCATCTTCCAACTACGTCTTGTCTTAAGCTTATCTTCTCTTCAGACTTGACACAGCCGGACCGACATATTATTTAATTATCGCATCATCTGGTACTATTCCATTCATACGAAAAGGTCGTGCTAGGTCCGGGTGTGTCATTCAAGCTAATCCATTGTTACTCTATTTTAATTAAATTATTTTATTAAACAATTTTTTGTTATTAGAATTGTTTTCTAATTAAAGTTTTTGTTAAATTTTTTGCAGCGATGATACTCAACCTATGCTTTGCGATGCTTCGAGGTGTGTTAACGGTAGGCACATATTTCGAGGTGTCACTATGGGTGTCACATGGCCGACCTGGGGTCAAGGTGAGACATGGTGGCCTTCCGCTGCACATAACTCAATTTTATCACTTCTAACTTCATTTCTAGCCTTTTAAGGCTCAAATTCTGAGCATACTTTCTTCATAACACCACACAATAATAATTTTAGCTAAAATCTAACTATTTAACCCATAAACACCCATTTCTCTTCAAATTTGAAGATCTTAATATTTAACCAACCAAATTGCACGAGATTTACTTCATTTAAAAGATAAATGGGAGTATATTAACCTACAAAAAAAGTTCAAACAATGGTTAGTTAAATTTCTCCAAATCTCAAAAAATACTTTAAAAATCAAGTTTAAGATTGAGCTTAATTCACCAACTTATAGCTCCAACAGCCACCATCATTGGATAGAGATCGAAAGTTACACAATTTGGTGTCCTCACTTGCTCCAATCCATCAAGATCTAAGAGAGAAATAAGGAAAATAAAATTGAAGCTTAAGGAGAAAAGAAGAAGAAGAACAGAAGAAAATGAAGAAGAAGAAGAAGAAGACGACAGGAATGACTTCTTTAAGGCACTATTGGGCCTTTTTATACCATGGAGCGAAAAGACAATTTTACCTTCCATTAATTCCCCAAACTTCAACTTTGACACATGTTTAATTACACATTGGTTTAGTTATACCAATTCACATTCACAAATTTATCTACTTGGGAGTTTAATATAGTATATTAAATTGGGTTAGAGTCTAGATATTCTTTATCTCCAGCATAGAGTTTTGATAAAATTCAACCCAAAGAATAAAACTTCCAAAACCCTAAATATTTTATATCCATATATTTTAATTAAATTTTACCAATCCATAGTTTAATATCATTAAAATTGTTTTTGTGAAGAACAAATAGGTTCATCTCCAAAATTGTAATCTTCGTCCCCCATATAGTGTTAATCATCCATAAAATCATGTACTTTATAGTGTTTTTGTATCCATATATTTTAATTAAATTTTACCAATCCATAGTTTAATATCATTAAAATTGTTTTTGTGAAGAACAAATAGGTTCATCTCCAAAATTGTAATCTTCGTCCCCCATATAGTGTTAATCATCCATAAAATCATGTACTTTACATCCCCAAAATAGAATTTTGAAAAAAGTTCAATGCTAAATACACATCTAACACTTAAATATGCCGTATACATATATTTCTTTTAAATTTAATCATTTCATAGTTCGTCATCATTAAAGAAAACATGAAAAAAAAATGAATCAAAGGTTCATCACCCAAATTTTATTAATCATTCCCCAAATAATATTACTCATCTCTAAAACGATATATTATTCATTCTCAAATAGAATGTTGAAAAGAATTCAACCCTAAGCATACACATTCAGCACTTAAATATGCTATATACATATATTCTTTAAATTTAATCATTCCATGATTTATTTTTGATATATGAATATGAACAAGATTACTATAAAAGAGTTCGTAAACATTGTTTTGACTCATAACTCTAAGATGACTACGGGTCTTTTTGGCCGGCTGGAGTTTATAGTAAACGCACTTTCTATTAAAACTGTTCTATAAATGTTTTCTAACTTGTTTTGGAATTACCCAACTCACCAAACCCTATTTAACTTGCATTGAACCGAGGCTACTCATTGAGTACATCGAGGTGTACTCATCCCACGTTTCCTTTAATATTTTCCAAGTTAGAAGTCCAAAGGCTCACTAGGACATGTCGATAGCTTAGGAGTTAGTGGTTCCGCTGTGTAGGTATTCCCTTAAGCTAATCTATTGTTACTTTATTTTAACTAAATTATTTTATTAAACGATTTGCTGTTGTTATAATTGTTTTCTAATTAAAGTTTTTGTTAAATGTTTTGCAGCAATGATACTCAACCTATGTCTTACGATGCTTCAGGGTGTGTGTGACACACTCTGACCTAATCCGACTTTTTCGTACAAACAGAATTGTATAAGAAGGCGTATTAATTCAACAATATGTCTGTCCGGATGTGTCTAATTAAGAAAAGTTAAGCTTAAGATAAGACATAGTTAGAATATGAGATAGGTGACCATGCATGGAAACATAAATTTGACTTCTTTAAGTCCATAGCCTATGGATTGGATGTCCATTGGTGAATTGGTCAGTGGATTAGGCCAAGGATCGAAATTATGAGAGGTTACAAAGAGGAGAAAAAGTCAGGCCCGGGGTTCCAGTAGATCCAATGTCGAGCTTATCTATAAATAGGGGGAGATAAGCTCTCCCCTTCTCATTTTTCTTCTCCCTCTCTTCTTCTCCTCTCATTTGCTCTCTCGGAGCAATTTTGAACTTTGGCCGATCCGAACAATCCGACCGAAGGATCAAGGCAAGATCTTGGTATGTTATTCTACTTGCCTTAATCTACATTCTATTAAGTTTTCACGTATTTCCATGCATTGGTCTAGGAGAGATCCAAGCTCAAAGTTAGTTTAGCTTTTTAGTTAGATTTTAAACTTAGATTCGAGATTTAGGAACTTTGAGCTTGTGATTCTCGTTTTTGCTTTGGTAAACGCATTGTGGGAGGTGTGAGGAACGTCCACCTCGAATTTCGTGTCAATTCATGGACCAAGGGGCTCGAAAACTGAGGCAAAGCCTTGGTTCCCGAGGCCAGCAGGCTACTCTAGTGCGGGAGCTGAGTCACTCTCGCGTGGGAGTGACGAAATTGGCCAAGTCTAGGCGACAGCCCAAGCCCCATGCGGGTCTTAGGCCATTCCCTGTAGGGCTCGGCCCAGTCCTCGAGGGAGTGGGCTTTTTGGGCCTAAAACTGTGCCGGGCCGGGCCCAACCCACAAGGGGGCCCAGCAGCCCTTAGGGGCATTTTGGTAATTTTCCATCAAGTGTCTGATTTTGACCCCAAACCGTCTCGAACACTTTTCTAAGTCCCGAATCACATTCAAGCCCAGTCTTAGGTCATGCTAGAGCCTCATAGGTATATTCATAAGTTTGATTATGAGTGCTAGCATGTATTTCTGTGTACTAGGACTCCGGATGATAGAGTGAAACGATGCTCCGGAGGTTAAGCTACGTGGAACGCTTGGGAGTATACGAACCTCCCAATACTGTGAGTGGCTTAGATTTCAATGCCTAGCCACTAGGGTAAAACGTTTTCAAAAGATAAATTGATTTTCAAAAGTTTTACAAATGTTTTGGGATAAGGGTAATCTACCATACACACTTTTATTTTGTGATACACCCACTTAGAGGGTGGGATGATTTTAAAATATAAGGGCTTTTGTGTGTGTATGATTATGTGTTTTATGTATATAAATATATTTATGATATATATATATGGATGGGATGCGAGAAGAGTGACTGAGTGGGTTCCTCGGGGCTCCGATATAAGGAAGAGTGCACCGAATCTGAGAGGCATGCATGAGACGCAGCCGTGGATCGCCTATCGAGGGGTACGATGGGCGGAGACCCTAAGAAAGGCACGGGGGATATCTCGCCAGGGGTTGAGGTAGCTGTGTTCCACCACAGCGAATGGCACCACCGAGGGAACATGCTAGAGAAAAAGAAAAGAGAAAATGTTTTAGAAAGAAAAGAGATAGCCCTCGGTGCAGTAAGGCATATGACCGGTGGGTCGAGCCTTCAGTATGATAGAGGCCAACCCATTTGAGATGTGTATATATATATATTTATTAAAATGGTTTTAAAAGTGGATCTCACTTAGAGAATTTAAAAGAGATTTTGGAAAAGAAAAATATTTGTTTTTAATTATTATATTTTGGATTACCCATGTTTTCCCTAACCTTGATGGAGATTCAATGAACCTCTGTCACTTACCTGTATCCAATGTGGATGTGTGCAAATCCACGTACGAGGATAGCAGATAAAACGAAGGCTCACTAGGAGGCGACGGTGGCTTAGGCTTAGTAGTTCCGCTACGTAGGTATTTCTTTTAAATTAGTCCACTGGTATTACTTTTAAAGTTTAATTATTTTATTTTAATAAATTATTTCTAAATTAAAATTTTAGTTGTTTTACAGCGATGGTATCCATTTTTATGCCTTGCGGTGCTTCTAGTGCGTGACCGACCGACACGTACTTTGAGGTAGCGCGGCGGTTGCCACTTGACCAATCCGGGGGGTCGGGGTGTAGCAGTGTGAGCGATAGGCACATATTTCGAGGTGTCGCTACGGGTGTCACATGGCCGACCCGGGGTCGAGGTGAGACATGGTAGCCTTCCGCTGCACAGAACTCAATTTTATCACTTCTAACTTCATTTCTAGCCTTTTAAGGCTCAAATTCCGAGCATACTTTCTTCATAACACCACACAATAATAATTTTAGCTAAAATCTAACTATTTAACCCATAAATACCCATTTCTCTTCAAATCTGAAGATCTTAATATTTAACCAACCAAATTGCACGAAATTTACTTCATTTAAAATATAAGTGGGAGTATATTAACCTACCAAAAAAGCTCAAACAATGGTTAGTTAAATTTCTCCAAATCTCAAAAAATACTTTAAAAATCAAGTTTAAGATTGAGCTTAATTCACCAACTTATAGCTCCAACAGCCACCATCATTGGATAGAGATCGAAAGTTACACAATTTGGTGTCCTCACTTGCTCCAATCTGACACGCCCGGACCTAGTCCGTACGTGTCAAGTTTTGTGTATGTATATAGTTGTCTAGTCAAGATACCAAATTAGACTTCCCATGGATGTTTTAAACTTCATTTAGCTCAATTTCAAGCTTAAAAACCCTAAAATTGAAGTCCGGGGATATGGGCCCCACTTGGACACGAATCCCAAGGAAATTGGGCTGAGTTGACCGGAGCCAACTCAGAAAATGTTGACTCCGACGCCGGACATGGACGGGTCCGGCGCCGGACCCGTAACTTATATACGGGGTCTCGGCCACCCGAGACCCCCATTTTCTCTTCTCTTCTTTGTTCTTCATTTTCTCCGAGCCCTCTCTTCAATCTCCTTCAAAATCAACCCTGTAATCCCTTTTCAAACACTCAATTAAACATCATTACCAACTTCTCTTGCCTCCTTGAAGATCAAAACACCAAAATTTCCAAGAAATCACCAAATCTACAAATCTGTCATTTCGGCGACAGTTTGTTCTTCGAGCTATATCTTTCAATTCAACAGTGGAAAGTGGCTGGGAATTTGGTATGTTGTTCTAGACTCATCAAGATTTAATTTGATAGTTTACATGCTTGATTGCATGGTCTGTGCTAAGAGAAATCGTTGATTGAAGTTGAGATTTCTGTTTTGCCCGAGATATGTCAACCCTTAGTGTTTTGATTCGAATTCTGAGCATGGTTGGTTGTTTAATTCCGTTTTTGAAGTTGTGAATCCTTAGTTTAGACGTTGAACTTGCTGTGTTTCAATTTTTGTATTGATCGGTGGTGAATCAAGCTCAAACCGAGCTCGATTTGGTGCATGGCCGGTCATGGCCATGCATTGGGGACGTCTCCCGCGCCGAACTCAATGAGTCCCGCGCGGGAGCTGCAGAATTGTGGGATTTTCTCCCACTTTGGCTCACTCACGCCCGGGAGTGAGCCACCAGCTGACTTGGCACTGTAGCTTTGGGGCATTTTGGTAATTTTGCAGCCCTAGACCCCATTTGACCCCAATTGGCTCAATTTTACTTCAATTGACTTCCGAACTTATCCAATTTAGTTCTTGGACCTTGGAGACCTTAAATAGGTTTTGTTTTATGATTTAATTTTTGGTTGAATGTCTTTATTAATCAAATTAGATTTTAATTTGATTATTTAGGTACGTGATTGTACGAGTTTCGGACCGGTAGCAGTTTGAACTAAGGCGTTCGTGGGTAATCGGGGAGTATACAACTCTCCTCTCTTGTGAGTGGCTTGGATTATATTGGTTGACCATTAAGGGTTAACCGTTTTCAAATTTCTTTATAAATGTTTTATTAAATTGTTTATATATGTTTTGGGGTATGAAATGTCCACCCTCACACACCAAGTTTACAAATGATTTAAAGGGTGGGAATTTCTAATATTTTTATAAATTGATATTACTGATAATTGTTTGGGGTACGATGCCCCTGAGAGATGAGAGATTGAATGGGTTCCTCGGGGCTCCAATTTGCGGGAGCGTGGATCGAGTTGGAGAAGCATGCATGATTCTCGACCGTGGACCGCCTATCGAGGGGCACGGCGAGACGAGACCTTGGGAAAGGCGCGAAGGGAAGCTCGCCAGGGCTCCAGATTGCTGTGTTCCACCACAGCAAGGCAAACGTCAAAGGAATGGGCCAGAGAGCAAAGAAAAGTGTTTTAAAGTATAAAGTAACCCTTGACGGTCCAGCGGGTACCCAGTGCACGGGTATACCTTTTTGGGACAATTTCAGAAGCCAGCCCATTTGGAAATATTATTATTGATTTAATATTTGTTTTGGTGTGGGACTTCCTATAATTTTAGTAAATGGTTTATTAAATTGAATTTGGATTATTTCATATCCCCAGCCTGAGGTGATCGGTCTTTATAATCGAGTCCCTCACTGGGTACAAGTATATTGTACTCATTCAATTCACTTTTGTTGTCAGGCCATCAAGCTTCGGACGGCGGACGTCTCGGTGGTCAGTGATCCCAGTACGGCACTGTGGACACGACTTTGTAGGTGCCATCCTTTTTTTTTGCCCTGTGTATCTTGGCTCGGAATATTAGTGCATTTTACATACATGTTTATGTATATATATATTACTTTCCGCTGCATGGAGCACCGTAAAACGTGTCACTTTCTTTTTAAATATTTTTGAACTATATTATCTATAATATTTTCGTTTGTTTTCATATATTGCTTGAATACCCTTTATTTTTATGCCTTCTGCCATCTTGGTTGCCCGCCTGACAAGGCACGCATCTCGAGGTGGCGGTTGTCACGTGGACGGGCCTGCGGGTCGGGGCGTGACACAATCCATCAAGATCTGAGAGAGAAATAAGGAAAAGAAAATTGAAGCTTAAGGAGAAAAGAAGAAGAAGAACAGAAGAAGATGATGAAGAAGAAGAAGAAGAAGACGACGGGAATAACTTCTTTAAGGCACTATTGGGCCTTTTTATACCATGGAGCGAAAAGACAATTTTACCTTCCATTAATTCCCCAAACTTCAACTTTGACGCATGTTTAATTACACATTGGTTTAGTTATACCAATTCACATTCACAAATTTATCTACTTGCAAGTTTAATAGTATATTAAATTGGGGTTGGAGTCCGCATATTCTTTATCTCCAACATAGAATTTTGATAAAATTCAACCCAAAGAATAAAACTTCCAAAACCTAAATATTTTATATCCATATATTTTGATTAAATTTTATCAATCCATAGTTTAATATCATTAAAATTGTTTTTGTGAAGAAAAAATTTTATCCACTGGACCGTCAAGTGTTACTTTATACTTTTAAAACACTTTTCTTTACTCTCTAGCCCATTCCCTTGACGTTTGCCTTACTGTGGTGGACCACAGCAATCTGGAGTCCTGGCGAGCTTCCCTTCGCGCCTCTCCCAGGGTCTCGTCTCGCCGTGCCCCTCGACAGGCGGTCCACGATTGAGAATCTTGCATGCTTCTCCAACTCTGTCCACGCTCCCGCAAATTGGAGCCCCGAGGAACCCGCTCAATCTCTCATCTCTCAGGGGCATCGTACCCCAAACAATTATCAATAATATCAATTTATAAAAATATTTGAAATTCCCACCCTTTAAATCATTTGTAAACTTGGTGTGTGAGGGTGGACATTTCATACCCCAAAACATATATAAACAATTTAATAAAGAATTTATAAAGAAATTTGAAAACGGTTAACCCTTAATGGTCAACCAATATAATCCAAGCCACTCACAAGTAAGGGAGGTTTGTATACTCCCCGATTACCCCACGAATGTCTTAGCTCAAACTGCTACCGGTCCGAAACTCGTACAATCACGTACCTAAATAATCAAATTAAAATCTAATTTGATTAATAAAGGCAATTGACTAAAAATTAAATACCTAAGTAAAATCTAATTAGAGTTTCTAAGGTCTCGGAATAAAATTGGGCAAGTCCGTAAATTAATTGAAGCTATCATAAGTTAATTGGGACCTAGGGCCGCGAAATGACCATTTTGCACCTTAGGACCCAAATTGGGAATGACCCAATCAGCTGGGTCCAACCCGGATCCAAATGGATCCGGGTAGCACGTTTCTTCAGCAACCAGAAAAATCTGGTTGCACCATTCCTAAATTCAATTCTCTTTCAATTCTCCATCAAATTGCATGAGAATTGAAACAAGTAATCTTAGATATATAATCTTTGAACCCATAGTAAAAAAAACGGAATTAAACAATGAATTCAGCAAGAAATTTGAAGCAAAACAGCGAGGTGTGCAGATTTTCTGGGCAGCAGCGAAATTCAAATTCAAATTAGCATAACTTTCAGCTCAGACCACGAAATCATGCATATAAGCTATCAAATTAAAGCTTAATGAGTCTAGAACAACATACCAAAAACCCAGCCAATTCTCAAGGTTGAATTTAAAGTTATGAGCTGATGAACAATCTGTCGCCAGTTTGACAGATTTCTGGATTTTGAAAATTCTTCATGAATTTGGTGTTTTTGATTCTCAAACAAGCTAAAGGAGTTGTTATTGATGATTGATGAAGTGTTTAATGATGGATTGAAGGCTGGAAATTTAAAGGAAATTGAAAGAGCTTGAAGAGGAGAAGAACGGAGAAGAGAAAAGAAGAAATGAAGAAGAAATAAGCAAATGTGGTGGTCAGCTTGCCGACCACCACTTTTGTAATAGTTGGGTTGACCAAAGGTCAACCCATCTGATTTGACCATTGGTCAATCGACCATGGGTTGACTTTTAGTCAACTCGGCCTTCTTGTCTCAGTCATAGTGCCCAAGGACCCCACCAACTCCGGATAAAATTTTAGGCTCTTAAACTTGAAATTGAGCTAAAGGAAGTTCAAAACGTCTATGAAAAATCTAATTTGGTTTCTTGGCTAAATAATTTACATAAATATAAAACTTGACACGTGCGGACTAGGTCCGGGCGTGTTAAAACTAACAGCTGGTATATGCAAGAATCTTCAGAACTTGCCCCTCCAATCCAAGTCTCGCTTCCGATGTCAAATTCCAACTGCTTTCTTTCCCTTTCTGTCTTCGTTTTCTTTTCTCTTTTCTTGATTTGCTTCGGCCCTGTAAAGTCGGAAACTGATGGAGGAAACGTCGGACTGAAAAATGGAACCAGCTGGGAATCGACAAGATTGGTGTATAATTCGGGTGTAGTTCTAAATGTGAACACAAGAATGGGAGCTATGGCAAATATATGTATGTCCATAGCTCTTTCAGATTTTTATGCCCAACACCCAAGTTATGCAACCAGATTGTCTCTACAGAGTAGGGATTTGCTTGATGGCGTTGCTCATGAAGTTTCATCATCAGGTAATAATTACTAAGTTTTGTCTACATAATAATAATTTTTTATTAAGGATAAGGTATTTTGGGCGTTTAATTTATCTAATTAACAATGGCAATAGAATTAGTGAAGAGGTTACCATTTCTCTCTTGTCTGTTAATTTTCATGATAAAACAAATTAAAATGAAATAAAATATGTTTGAAAGAGTTTCCCATTTAAAGTTTTGATGTCTAATTAGTCGAAATCAAATGTAATTGTTGAATACTTACGGGATTTATCTGATACTATTTCAGTAATTTGGATTGTTCATTTATTTCATTAAGGTATATCTTCTTGTTGTTCAACACCCAAAAATATGTGTATTTCTTTCTTAAAAAAAATGTGTATTCTATTTTTTTTTTGGGGTACATATGTGTCTTCTGATTTTGTATATATAGTTATAATTATCTGCATTGAAGATAAAAAATAATAGTAGATGCTTTTCCTGTAGTTTGAAAATTGAACTAGTTTTTAAAGGACAAAGATATATAATGTGCTGTATGTACCACTTTAGTATCATAAAGTAGTGCATTTTAGTTATAATCAATAATTAATCATAAATTAATTGACTCTATATTACCATGCTTGATTGGTGTGAAAATGTGACATATATAAATGATTATTTTACTAGTTTATCCTCACTTGTATAAAAAGTTTTTAAAACTTATATTCTAACTAAATTAATACTTTAAGGTGTTAAATAAATTCAATATAAAAAACTAAACATTAACAAAATAAAAAAAATCAAATAATTAACATTAAAATAATAACTTGTTAACTAGGATTCGTTATTGACAAATATATAAAGATAACAAAGAATTAAAATTCTTCCATTAAAACAAATAATTGTTTTTGGTTTGAACATAAATATTGTTTTGGCCTACTAGTATTTTCGATATTTTGATATTAACATAATGGTAGCATGGACCAAAAATAAAATGAGTAAGGGCAAAATGGAGAGGTTGGAGGTAAAAGGGTAGGACATGTAACAATACCTAAGAAAGAGATTGTATTTACATTTCCACCCATATTATCACCTTAATGGTAATCACATGCCCTCTGACACTATTTTCAGAGAAACCAAATGAGGACATATAACTTGACATGGTGTACATTCCTATAGGAAATGTAAAATAGTCCCAACTAAGCGCCTCCTAAATGTTTAGTACTCCCTCTATCCTCTTTATTTGTCCATTTTTTTCTTTTAGATAATCCCCTTTTGTTTGTTTCTTACCCAAAACAAGCAACAAAAACTTTTAAATTTTCAAATTTACCATTAACTTTTTTCCATTACATCTTATACAAAATTCAAGAACTCACAACACCAAGAATAAAAGTAGAAATGTATTATTTTTGGCAAATGCTAACTGGTACACCCATACACAAGTTAAGTATCATTTATTATCATATCATTACTTTGTTTTCATGAAACTTACAAAAGTTACTTATAATCTTTAAATATTAAATGACAATTTACAAACATACCCTTTCAAATTTTTTTAAAAAATTTGATTTTTTTATTTTAATAAAATTATCTATATTTTGATAAAGTTTAGTCTCACATTAAATAAATTGTTTATTTTAAGGGTAAGTTTTTAATTTTAAAATTTATTGTGATAGGGTTTTAGAAAAAAATTTAACACTTTTGACAAAGTTTAGCCTCAAATTTTATTAAAAAAATTTTAAGTCTTAAAATTTAAAACACCCTTTATGTTACAGTTTTATAAATAAATTTAAAATAATTTAATAAAATTTAATATTAAAATATTTAAAAATAAATATTATAATTTTTATAAAGAATAAACTATAATGGTATTATTGTCTACGAATATTAACATTGAATGTCTTTTTTTATAGGACCCATCTTATCATTAAGGCATACAATATAAAGGAGAAAAAAGTTACTTTTTCCTTGAAAAATATGACTTAATGGATGCAAGAGTGCACTCATTAGTTAGATCCATTATTTTTTTACCTACTTTCTTAAAATTTTTGCGAAAGTGAAGTAGACAAATAATTAGGGATGGAATGAGTATTATTCTAAAAAAGTGTGATAATAAGATAAAATATTTAGAAGGGATAAAATTTGAAAACAATTAAAAAATTAAAAAAATAAGCTAATGGCAGCCGAAGCGATGGTAGTGGAACCGAAACCCACAGTAGAGCCGTCATTCCCCACTACAAGATCCGACCTTAGGTAAGGTCTGGCGGTGGACCCAACTGGTATCGACGAGAACGATCTATACAGCAGGCTGAAATCCCTCCAGAGGCAGTTTGAGTTCACAGATATCCAAGAAGAGTATGTTAAAGACGAGCTGAAGAATCTAAAGAGAGAGTTTTTCAGGGTTCAGGAGGAAGCTAAGCGGATCCAGTCATTGCCGTTGGTTATAGGGCAGTTCATGGAGATGAAAAAAATACATCTAATAAAACACCCAATATCACATATGGATTAAAAATTAATAATCACACAAGAAAAATTGATAAACAAAGGAGTAAACATAAAACCTTACATGTGTTTTTGGAATTGGATCTCAATGGCTACACTTGAATCTTAATTGTTTTCAGAAGAACAGGTTTTGAAAGTCGAAGGTTTATTGACGGTGTAGAGAATAAGATACCTGTTAGGGTTTAACAATGGAGAACAATTGAGATTAAAGGCATATTTTATTACTAGGAAAATATCCTTTATATACAAGTACAATATAGTGGTAAAATAAATGATAGTAAATATTTACAATTGATGAGACTAATTCTAAGGGATTTACATAGCTTAATTCTAGGAGAATATATCCTAAGGATATCAACTATCCTTTACACGCCCCCTCAAGATGGTGCGCTAATGGTGACACCAATCTTGGAGAACAGTTGCTGAAATTTGTGGCGTGGAAGGGGTTTGGTGAGAAGATCAGCTAGCTGATCTTGAGTTGAGACATGCTTCACTTGTAAAAGACCAGCAGTAACTTTGTCTCGAACAAAGTGAAAATCAATTGAGATGTGCTTCATTTTAGAATGAAGAGCAGGATTCGCAGAGACATATGTAGCACCTATATTATCAGAATAAATGATGGGTGGAGAGGAAATCGTAAGTTGAAGTTCTGATAGAAGGTTCTGAAGCCAAGCTAATTCTGCGGCTGTAGTGGCTATTGCTCGGTATTCAGCTTCAGTAGAAGACCTAGCAACCGTCCTCTGTTTATTACACTTCCAAGAAACAAGGTTGCCATTAAAGTAGACCAAGTAAGCAGAGGTAGACTTTCTATCAGTCTTATCTCCAGCCCAATCAGCATCAGTGTAAGCAGTCAAGGAAATAGAGCAAGACTTAGACTTAGCAAGAAAAATTCCAGCCGAAATAGTACCTTTGAGATACCAAAGAACTCGTTTCAAGGCTTGCCAGTGAATATCAGTGGGACTATGCATAACTTGTGCCAATTTATTCACAGCAAAGGAGATGTCAGGTCTTGTAATTGATAGATATTGCAAGGCACCAATTACACTTCTGTATTCTGTTGGATCCGGAAGTAGCTTACCATCATGTAAAGTAAGAGACACCGAAGAGGACATTGGCGTTGCTACGGGTTTAGAGTCAAGGAAATAGAGCAAGACTTAGACTTAGCAAGAAAAATTCCAGCCGAAATAGTACCTTTGAGATACCGAAGAACTCGTTTCAAGGCTTGCCAGTGAATATCAGTGGGACTATGCATAACTTGTGCCAATTTATTCACAGCAAAGGAGATGTCAGGTCTTGTAATTGATAGATATTGCAAGGCACCAATTACACTTCTGTATTCTGTTGGATCCGGAAGTAGCTTACCATCATGTAAAGTAAGAGACACCGAAGAGGACATTGGCGTTGCTACGGGTTTAGAGTCCAGCATGTTGGTGCGGCTTAAGAGGTCTCCAATATATTTCTTTTGCGTTAGAAACATACCCTTGGCTGTGGATATAGTTTCAACGCCAAGAAAGAAACTTAGAGGAACCAGATCTTTCAATGAGAACTTGGAAGACAAGCCATGAACAAATTGTTGGAGAAAAGAATCAGAGTTCCCTGTCAAGATTATATCATCCACATATACGAGAAAATAAGCAAGGGCATCACCTTTGGTGTAGAGAAACAAAGAAGAATCTGACTTGGACTGATGAAATCCATACTGAAGTAAAAAATTATTCAGCTCAGTGTACCATGCCCGAGGCCCTTGTTTAAGCCCATAGATTGCCTTGCGCAATTTACAAACATGATGTGGATGAGAAGAATCAATGTAGCCAGGAGGTTGTTCCATGAAAACTTCCTTGGATAAATGACCATGAAGAAAAGCATTGTTGACGTCCAACTGAGATATTGACCGGTTGTTCTGAATAGCAATGGAAAATATCCTTTATATACAAGTACAATATAGTGGTAAAATAAATTATAGTAAATATTTACAATTGATGAGACTAATTCTAAGGGATTTACATGGCTTAATTCTAGGAGAATATATCCTAAGGATATCAAGTATCCTTTACAGACGGAAGATACGGTGGAAGTTTTGAAGGTTTTTATGAACGGGTTTTCTAGTCCTTAGGCTTTTAAAAAAAAAGGTTTAGCTGAGTTTGTTCTACATTTAACTATAAGTAAGTGTCTGCCTACTTATTATTTTCAAAGATTTTTTATTTAAAATTTTTAGTAAGTGAAGACCACTTTGTTGTTATCACTTATCAAACACATTGAAAAATTAAAATTATTAAAAAAATTTATTTTTAATGATTTGAAGATTTTCAATGATTTATCAAATAAGTCCTTAATATCTAAAACTATTTTTGAAATGTAAAAATATTAAAATTTCAATTTCTTAAGTTTGGTGGCTTTTAGTTATTCCCAATTAATTTTTTATTAAATAAACGTTTAATATTACATTTGAAGTGAAAGTTAGTTTTTTGATACCTAAAGGTAATGTCAAACAAACTACTAGCCTTACCTTTCAAAAAAAAAATTTGGACTCTATATTTTTAAAAAGTAATTAAGTTGACTTTCTTTTATACGCACACAAAAGTATATTAAAGAAAAATGCTATTTAACTCTCCATTCTCATCCCCCAATTTTTTTCTCTACTACTGTGACACAAAATTTAGTCACAAATTTTAAAAAGTTTATTTATAGTAAATCTTAAATATTAGAATTTTATTGTGATAAAGTTTTAAATTGACAATTACGTTTCTAAGTAAATATATAAGGAAGGTTCAAAGTATAAAGACAAAATTAAAGGGTCAAAGTAACAAAACAATATATACGTAATAAAAGCCCTTTTGCCTTGAAGAAAATAATACACAAAATTGGTGTACTAAGAATTCTCTCTCCAGTTGAATAGTGAGAAATTCACGCGAAAGATCTCAAGTTCGAAATCTCTGTTTCCTAAATAATTCCTTTCCCCACTTCCTATGTACAAAAAAAAATGATGTACCAAAGTAGTGTGTAGAGTCTTATCCTTTGTGAAATAATTTTAATCGATGATGTTAACTAGCTTGCTTGATTTTTTTTTTTGTTAATTTAGATATTTTAATTTTATTTTGTAAGACTATAAATGTTAAGTACGGATATGCTTGTAACCGAAAAGAAAAAAGAAGTACAGATCTGCTAAAAAATAAAAGGCAAAGACATGAAAAATGTAAATCAAAATTTATAATGAAATCGGTTAATTAACATTTGAAATGCAGCTGAAGATTCCTTTGCAATAAAAGTTGGAGAAAGCTCTTCAACCTCCCGAAGCCCTTATCTTATCAGAATGGCCATAGCTGAGTTCTCTCGCCTAGCAAAAGCGACGGTTGCCATTACAGACAAATTTGAATGGAACGAAGTTTCACTTCTATATGAAGACATTGAATACGGTAATAGAATTATTCCCTATTTAACTGAGGCGTTAGAAGACATGGCCATTCAGTTATCACACAAGGCTGCAATCCCCACCTCTGCCGAAGATTTCCGAATTTTAGATGAGCTAAAAGTGCTGATGACGACCGTGCATACTAAGGTGTTCGTGGTGCATATGAGTACAAAGCTCGCTTCTCGTTTTCTTGTTCTTGCAAATAACGCAGGAATAATGAGCAAAGGGTATT
Source organism: Microcos paniculata (assembly GCA_030664755.1). NCBI lineage: Eukaryota > Viridiplantae > Streptophyta > Magnoliopsida > Malvales > Malvaceae > Microcos > Microcos paniculata. Next base: position 30,717,219 of record CP131459.1, on the reverse strand, counting down.
CATGGCTTGTAACAGATGGTTTATCCGATTTTGTAGATGCCATGGATCCAATAGCTCTTGATTCAATGAAGGAGGTGATAGGCGTAAGGCCTTATGTACCAATGACGAAAGCTCTTAAGAACTTCAAAACCAGATATGAAAGGTTAACTTCAATGAAACAAAGCAACGAGGCAAGTGATTTAAATCTCCTCGGTCTGTGGGCGTATGATACAATTTGGGCATTAGCTATGACTGCGGAGAGAATTGGGACAATGAATTCTAGCTTCGTGAAGGAGATGAACGGCGAAAGAGACGTAGCAGATAGCGAAATACGTCCAAGCACAATACTGGAGAAAATTTTGAGCTCTGGTTTCAGAGGGATTAGTGGAGATTTTGACTTGGTTAATGGGCAGTTGCAGCCTTCGGTCTTCGAAATATTTAATTTAACCGGAATTGAAGAGAGGATAATTGGCTATTGGACTCCTGACGTAGGAATATCTCGATATCTTGCTGGTTCAGCTAGGAAAAAGCAAAAGAAATTCATTAGACCAGGAGAGAGTACCCGAAGGAAACTTGAGGAATTTGGAATGCCTACTGTTGGACACAAATGGAAAATTAGGATTCCAAGTAAGCGAGGGTTCAAAGAATTCTTGAACATAAATCCTGAGACCAAGAATCCCGATGACAAATTACCAGGCTTCTCCATTGATGTTTTCCAGTCTGTGTGGGACTTGGTCTTCCCTAACAATACAAATTACGAATTTGAAATCATTAATGAAACTTACGATGAGCTTTGTTGCCCAGTTAAAGAGAAGGTCAGTTTCTGTTTTCGCTAAATTAATGAAATCTTCTGAAATCATATAGCACGTAATTGAATTGTTTGTCTTATAGAATACTTTCTTGTAATTTTATGGCTCAAAACAACAGCAAAACTTCGACGTTGCTGTAGGAGACATCTCGATCGTGGCTAGCAGGACAAATTGTGCGGATTTTACATGGCCGTATTTGGTGTCTGGGGTTGCGATGCTCATAAAAGTTGGTTATGAAGAGCCAACAAACATGTGGATATTCTTGAAGCCCTTGAGCTGGGATTTATGGCTTACAATCATCATCATCTGCTTGTTTATAGGGATTGTTGTTCGGGTTTTAGAGCGTCGTCAAAATACAGTATTCACAGGATCACCCAGAAGCCAACTTAGCACAATTTTGATGTTCCCATGTCTCTCCGTGGCTATTCCTCAAAGTAAAGTATCTTTCATATGATTTCAAAAATAGATACTATTTTTCCTTTAGTTAAGTTCAAATTCAAACATTTAGCACACACTTTTCTTGTTCAAAACTTTTAACATAGATATAATTCATTTGGTTAACACATACAGGAGACATGGTGGCAACCAACTGCTCAAGGTTGGTGTTGGTGCTATGGATACTTTTGGCATTTGTTCTGATGCAGAGTTACACTGCAAACCTATCGTCAATTCTAACAGTAAACCAATTACAGCCCACAGCCCCGAATTTGAAAGAACTCAGGGAACAGTATGTTGGTTACCAGGATAGGTCATTTGTCAAAGGTTTCTTGATAAATCAGTTGGGGTTTAAAGAAGCTATGCTGAAGCCATATACCTCTGCTGATGACTATCAGGAGGCCTTGTCCAAGGGATCTGATAATGGGGGAGTTGCTGCCATCTTTGATGAAACTCCCTATATCAAACTCTTTCTAGCCGAATATACTAGTGGTTATATTGTGGCTGGAATTCCGATGGATGGACTTGGACCTCCTACCTACAGAACAAATGGTTTAGGTTTTGTAAGTTCTTATTTTATTGGCTTGAATATTAAAAATAGGTTTTCATTTTCTTTTATCTGCCGAAATAATAAGTGCTTGCATTTTCTTTCATTCTAGTTTTTTTATTCATCAAAAAAAAAAACTTTTTAAATAATTGCTTTCGTGTGTTTCATTACATACGGAACCTAATAATTCGTTTCTTGTTAATGCTTAATTTCAGGCGTTCCCGATAGGCAGTCCCTTTGTTACAAACTTTTCAAGGGCAATTCTAAATTTCACTCAAGGAAGATACATGTCTCCTGTGGAGAAAAAGTATTTTGGCAAATTATCCATAGATCAAGAGGAGAGTGGGCCAGTCTCTTCGAGTAGCCCCAGCCTTTCTACAAGGAGTTTCTCGGGTCTTTTCTTGATCATTGGGATCGTTGTATTGCTGGCTCTGATTGTGTCGGAAAATCATATTTTAGGAAGATTCATCCAGAGATATATCTTCTGTATTTCTCATGATGTCTCGGGATCCAGGGTTCAACCTACATCTGAAAATGAGATGGCTGTTACCAACAATCCTCATCAGGAAACTAACAATCAAGAAAATCCCAATTCCAACCAGACGAATAGGAATGAATCTACAGAAGAAGCTGTATTGGAAGTTCACTTGTCATAGCAACTAGTTGCCAAGTAGACAAACAAAATTCGAGGCATTTATTTATACATACTGGAATCACATTTTAGAGATAAAGGTATGGAATTTAGATCCCTTCTCACCAAATATATATATCTACTTGTGTTATGTACTTGTGTTAATAAGAAGCTCCCATGCATAGCGTTTGCTAGGTAGTAGTATGTCTACTTTTATTTTTATTCTGCTGTGTTAATAAGAACGAGCAGAAGAACCACGCGACTATTTGGTAGATTGTTTATTGGCTTAATTTTCAATTTAGTCCTAAACTATACAAAAAAGGTGAGATTGATCCCTGAATTTTTATTTGATACAGATACATCCTGAACTTTTATTTTGAGACAGATAGATCCTAAATAAAAAAAATAAAGAAAACTCAGATACCAATTTATCTCCAATCAAGGACCAATCTGTCTAAATCCGTAAGTTTTTATCATTTAGGGACCAATATATCCCAAAATAAAAGTTTAAGGATCAATTTATCTCAAATAAAAGTTTAGGGATATCATTTTTAATATAGTTCAAAGACCAATTTGGATATTCTCCTCAAAAAAAAAAGAGTAATTTGGATATTAAGCAATTGCTTATTTTTAGTTTCACCTCAAATACCATAATAGAAAGGGAATCAAAGCGTAGAAATAACAAATTCACATAAATGCCTTGAATATAGATAGATGGGCTTAGACTTCATACAATATTGGGTTATTAGAATCGAAGAAGGATAGATTGACAGAATCTATAGCTAGACGCGTGACTTGAGCTTCCGATGGAATAAGCTAAGACAGAAACTTCCGAGAAGCCGAGTTGAGATTTGACTGAAGTAGAGGTGTCAAAAGTTGACCCAACTCGAGAAACTCGCCCAATTCGTCCAAATTTGAAACTAATCCAATCCTATTTGTCCAAAAAAAGTAAATGACCCGAACCCGATCGATCCGAAATCCGATTGACCCGAAACCCAACTGACCCGAAACTCGATTGACCCAAAACTTGTTTGACCTGAAACACGTTTAACCCGAGAGGCTAACTCGAAATAACTCGAAAACTTATTTAAGTAATATTTTACCTTCTCATTCTTAAATATTATCAAATTTATTTAATAAATTTGTTAAAAAATAAAAATAAAAATCTTGTTAAATTTAAATTTTTATTAAATTGAAATAAAAAAACACATTTCATATTCTTAAATTTAATCTTTATCCTATATTTTATAAACTATAAGTTATACTTTAATATATCCTCCATTATATTATACTTTTAATCAGAGACAGAATAATAGATAGTATATATTTGAAGAATTCTCCTAAATCCTTATCACATGTAACGTGTGACATGTCACATGCCTCATAAATTATAAGTTGATATAATCCCATTATATTTATAGATTCAATATTTTAATTTGATTTATCATTTTATATATATATGTGTTAATGAGTTATATAAATTTATATTATATATTATATATATATATAAGTGTGGGTTCGGTAAAAGGTTTATTCCTATTGAATATCCTTTTTTCTCCAATATATTTTCAAAATGCTATTGGATTTGGGTTCTATCTTTTATATTGAGCTTCTAAAAGATTTGGGCTCTACCTTTTAATTGGACTTTAAAAATAAATAATTAAACATTAAGATTTTTAGGAGTTTTTACTCATTGGTGTTCAAAAATACCATTGGTTAAATTGGGACAATTAAAAAATACAAAATATCATAAGTCATTGTAATTTAATTGAAATATTATTATTATACACATCGTTTTACAATATTAAAAAAAAGTAACTTTTTTTAAATATTACTCTTATATAAATTATTATAATCAAATGTATTCAAAAAAATAAATATAATAATAAATAAATTAGAGGAGATTCTTAAAAAATATATTATAATTATTAATAACTCGTTGTATTACGTGTCATGCACGTAACACAGAGACTATTATATATAAAAGTATGAATATTGTAAAACTTTTGAATGGCCTAAAATACCTTTTTTCTTTTTGCATATTTCAGAAATGCTATTAATATTGTTGAGTCAAATTAAAACTCTTCATTTATCTTTTACTAAATATTATATATATATATATATATATATATTAAATGATGATACTAATTAACAATTTTATTTTCATCATAATTTACTTATTACTGTATTATATTAAAGAAAATGGTTTAATTATTATCCAATTTCATGTAATTTAATTTAAAGCTTACTTTATAACTTAATTATCACCCACTTTAATATAATTTATTTTTTTAGTTTTTTTAATTTATAAAGCGTTGTATCACGTGCATCACACATGAAAGGATGACTAGTATATATAAAATTATAAATATTATAAAAATTTTGAATCGCCTAAAATATTATTTTCTTTCTCTATATTTCAAAAATGTCATTGATATTGTTGAGTTAAATTAAAACTCTTTATTTATCTTTTATTAAATATTTATTTATATATTTATTGAATGATGATTGTAATTAAGTAATTTCACTTTCATTATAATTAACCAATTACTATATTATCTTGAAGAAAATAATTTAATTATCATCTAATTTCATATATGTAACTTAATTTTAAGTTTACTCTATATTAATTTAATTTGTTTTTCTAGACTTTTTATTTTTTTTATTTTATTATTATTATTATTAATAACGGATTGTATTACGTGCAGTGTGAGGGACAAAGTAACTAGTGGTATTAAAATGCAGGCACACATAATTTTATTTTTTTAATTACTTACTTATACTTTGATTTAACTTAGTAAAATTAAAATTTGCTATTAAATTAGAAATAGGAAGTGGAAAGTGGAAAGAAGAAATGTGAAGAATTAAAGATTGAAGAGATACTTGCTAGTTTGTTATTTAAGAATTAAGATTTACAAATTAAAAGTTTAATGATATGTAATATATGTTCATGGAGACTTATGTTGATAGATGATAATAAAAATTACTTTACTTGATTAGTTGATTACTTGATCTGTTATTAAAGAGTTAACTTTAATTTTAATTTTTAAAAATAAATAATTAGAAACTCAAATGAAAATTATCCATGGATTAACTTGAAAACCCGAATCGAACTCATAACTCATGTCAAAATGATCCGATGAACAAATCTGAAAAATCTGAAATCGAATGACCCACGAGTCAAACTCGAAAAACCCGGGTCAAAATGACTCAAAACCCGAATGACCCGAACGTCAAATTCAAAAAACCCGAACCTAAATGACCCGTAACCCCTATTGACCTGAAACCCGCGTGACCCGAACCCGAATGACTCAAAACCCGAATGACCTGAAATTTTCTTTGGGTCAAATTAACCCGATCTGATTGACCCGAACCCGTAACCCGTAACCCACCCATTTGACACCTTTAGACTGAAGTGATGCTCTCTCTCTCTCTCTCTCTCTCTCTCTCTCTCTCTCTCTCTCTCTCTCTCTCTCTCTCTCTCTCTCTCTTTCTCTCTCTCTCTCATCTTAATTACAATATAAGTAAGTTCCACTTAGCTATATGCTTAAATTTAAAATAAAAATTTGCCAATAAACATATATGTATTCCTCTTGTCTATGGCATCTTTTGCAGCAAAAGAAAAAAAAATAGATGTATTCATCTATCGTATTACATCGATTTATATTTCTAATAGTGTTGGATCCTAATATGTAGTGTTGGAGGGGTTGAGTTAAATAAAACTATTTTTATCTGAAATTTCTAATACAAATATATTCATCTACTTCGGACTATTATGTTGCTCTCCTAATGAAATTTATTTTATTTTGCTTGGCCTTTCAATATATATATATATATGTGTGTGTGTGTGTATATGTGGATGTGTGGATAGTAAGAAAAATTTCGAACTTTGGGGGGAAGAGGGGGGTGGTAGTGGGGGCAGGGACCAAGGCCCCCCAACTCCCTTATGCCAAACACCAATGATTCCTAAGATCGAGATGTTGATCTCACCATTGAAAGCAGTTAAAATATATTTATTAGTAATAAAAAAGTTTTATGGCGTTATATTTAATTATATTTTATAATTATAATAAAATAAAAATATTTTTCTTGATAAATGTTAAGTAATATTCCAGAGATCGATTCTAACTATGCTAGGCAAAGCTTGAACCTAAAACGATCCTGTATTAACCGTTGAGGACAAGAAATTATTAAATAGGACTGTCCTACAATGTCAGCCATGGGATAAACTAATAAAATTTTGATAACTTAGAAATTTTCTTACAATTATTAAAACCCTACCACATTAATATCTTTAATTTCAGAACTTACCTTTTAAATCTCACTTCTTAAAATTATGGGCTAAACCTGTTTCTAAATTAGGAGCTAAATTTTAGCAATTATCTTAAGTTATCAAAATTCTATCGGTTAATCCCATAGCTGACGTGGTGGGACGGTCCTATCTAATAATTTCTCGTTGAAGTCTTGAAGACCAATTTGTCTTGCCACTTGATAATTTCCTTTTTAAAAAGCAATAAAATTCAAAGTTCCTATGAGCCGCGTCAAAAACACGAAGGTTCATTTCATTTCAACTCATCTTATCTTAATTTCATTAATGTAGTTGTAAATGATGTTTAAACATTTTGATTGTGAAAACATATCGGGCAAAGACTTGAAATAGTAGCAGTTCCTCACCAAAAAAGGTGAAAAAATAGTAGCAGTTGATTGGCCCTGTGGCATTTTGGGATGCAACCGGGACAGACCTACATGTATAGAGTTGGGGTTGGGGGTGTGGGGTGGGGTTGATAATAAAGTTTTTACTATATACATAAAGTTGCTGGTACTGGAATTCCTCCTACTGGTTTAAAGGTTAATTAATGAATTCATATCGTTCATTTTTTAAATGAAGCCCTTTCCCTACATCATGTGTATCGGAAAAAAAAAAGTTGTTGGCAATGTAATTGGACAAAACAAAGTCAAAGTAAGAAAATATTTACAAGATTATGTGATAGTCTGCTAGAAATAGAGCAAACTTTAATTACAGGATGTGTTTCGTGATGACCTGTTCACCCAATCAGATTCTTCATTTTTCAATGTTGTAAGGAAAAATGGAAAAAAAAAATCTTACGTCACAATATTTTAGTACATATTAATAGTTTCTTCAAACTTTAAATTCCAACCAATCTTTGGTTAAAAGTCAAACGGTTTTTATCCCACCGAAATTGTCCTGCCAGTTGATTAGATTTGACAATTTGTATTTTCGTATTGTGTTCATATCATGTAAATATATATCATTAATAGTCATTAGAGGTGATCATGGGCTAGGTCGGGTCTGATTCGGGCCAGGCTTTGAGTTGAGAAAAACATAGATTTGGCTTGTCCAAGCCTAGCCCGGCCTGAAATTCGGGCCTGACCTGTTGTCCAAGGCCTACACAGATTTGAATATGGTTGTCCAAGGTCCGCACAAAAGTCCTCCCAAAATTTACCTCAAATAAAAATTAAAAAATAATAATTATAACATTATTTTAGGAAAAAAACCAAGGATTATTATTGAATAATATTTATAATTATTTAAAATTATATTTTTCTTTAAAAATATTTCTAATATGTAATATTTAAAATACTAATCTTATATACATATATCATATTTTGGAAACTAAAAATATCAAAATTATATTATATATAAATATGGGCCAGGCCGGGCTTCAAAGTCTAAGACCAAAGCCCGGCCCGTTTTCTAAACAAACCTTATTCTTTGTCCAAGGCCCAATATTCGGGCCTAATATTTTTGTCCAAACCCTCCCTTTGGGCGGGCCTTCGGGCTTGGGCGGGTAGCCCGGCCCTTGAGCAGGTTGTTAACCCAAATACGAATATGACACAATTAATTTTCGTATCGTGTAAATATGTACCATTAACAATAATTTGGTCAAACATGAACACGACACGATTAGCTTTTACGTTGTATAATTGTGTCATGTAAACACATATATTAATTAAAATTACTATATTATCCTTATAATAAATAAAAAATTCATAAAATTTAATATATTTTTAATTATATTAAAGGTAATCGTGTTTAACATATTTTAAGAGTTTTAATCGTATTTGACATACTTAAAACACGAAATACGTTTAATCTTAATCGAGTTAACATGATTAAAACATGGAACACGTTAAAGCTAAATACTAACACGGTAACTTCGTGTCATTTCTTATCTTGTTAATGTGTGATGTCCAAAATTACTAGGTCTACAGTTGATGTGTATAATTTTTTAAAAAAATCTAAAGGTAAACCCTAAATTTAGCGATATCTTATCTTATATACATTTAAAATAGTTGCAAAATCTGGCTCCAAAAGCTCTAAATGACAATTTTGAAGTTTTTTAAATATTTTTGTTAAATTAAATGATTCTAGAAAAAAAATTTACAATTAATATATTTAAATAAATACCAAAGGGATAACAAATAAAAAGATTATGATAATATCTTAAAAGACTTTTGTTTTTCCTAAAAGGAATTTAATGGCAAATTTTTTTTCCTTTTATTGTTCCTAAAAAGATTTTAATGGCAATTTATTTTTTTTCCTGTCAATGTCATGCTTTATTCTTATATCATCTAAATTTTTGTATATGTATTATAAAATTTGATGGTAATTATTTCGTCACTTCTTTTGTTGATTTGTTTAGAATTTTAAAGTTAAATTGTTTCGATCTTGAAGCAGAGCAAGGGCTTAAACCTAGTATACATCTAACTTAGTTGCAAAATCTTGCTCCAGAGAGCTACAAATGGTAATTTTGATACTTTTTAAATATTTTGTTAAATTAAATGATTCTAGAAATTTTTTAATTAATATCTTTAGATAAATACCCAAAGGGATAACAAATAAAAGTATTATGATAATATCTTAAAAAACTTTTGTTTTTCGTAAAAAGAATTTAATGGAAATTTATTTTTTTCCTTTTATTTTTCCTCAAAAGATTTTAATGGCAGTTTATTTTTTTCATCTCAATGTCATGCTTTATTCTTATATCATCTAATTTTTTGTAGAGGGATTGTGAAATTTGATGGTAATTATTTCGTCACTTTTTTTGTTGATTTGTTTAGAATTTTGCAGTTAAATTGTAACCCGAGCAGAGTTAGGGCTTAAACTTAGTTTATTTTAATTTAAGAATTTAAAATTATATTAGGATATTTTTAAAAAATAATTTTTTAAACATCTAATAATTGGGTGACATCTTATACATATTAAAAGATATGAAGATTTTGAATACAAATTTATCTTCACCAAATATTCTAGAGACAAAAAGGTCTTTTTATAATAAAAGTTTAGTCCTAAATTAATTTTTTTTAGAGTTTTGCTACATGACCCTCTTAAATCCATCCCTTCAATAACCCTCCTGATGTGACAGGTCCCATTTATTTTTCTTTCTAAAACCCTACCATTATAATTATCAAGAAGAGAAAACTTACGCTATAAATATGGTAACTTTTTAATATAGGGTTACACCTTATTAAATGAGGGGCTAAACTTTTGTGATACTCATAAAAACTTGACAAATCAAAAAAAGCTATGTTATAAGGATTGTTATGAGGGTTAAGTATTGAATGGTCAAGAAGCATTTTTCTTTTTTTTTTTAATTTTTTAACATAAATTTCAACATGAATTACATTTATTGTTATAGGATTTTTAATAAAGAAAAAAATTTTGTGAATTAATAAGAATTGATTTGGTGTAAAAAAAATAAGATAATTGTGGTGTATCTTTTAAAATCTATGATATGTTAAAACATTATTGGATACTCGAAAAAACACCTGTTAAAATCATTCTGATCTAAGATACTCTTTTTTAATTTAAATATGACTTAATATTCAATTTAGTCATTGAACTATACTGTTGAAGCTTGTCATGGCACTTCTAAAATAAACCTTACTAGACTAACATATAGTTAGGGAAACAAGGATCGATCCCACAGGAAGCTTGTTACATTTCTCTATACACTCTTCACTATAATCAAACAACAAATGAAGGAACAATGGCTCATAAAACAGAAACTAGAAATCTATTAAACAAAATGAGATGTAAACTAGAATTCGGAGGTAGAGTAGCTTGGATTTCAATCTCGAAACTAAGAAACTAAACTAATAACAAGATCTACAACAAGTAATCAAAAGGAAACTAGAGTAATTGAGCTCCAATCTAGCAAGTAATCATAATCAACTTCAACTAATGGATCATTGATCCTTGATCTTTAATCTAATCATCCAATCCTATTATAGTTAGCGTAGCCTAAAGTACTCCAGTTTCGCCTAAGCCTAATCACTCCTTAATCGTTGAAGTTAGCAAGCTCGGTCATTTAATCTAACTCTCTTCCCTCGTAATCAACCTATTCCTTAGCGGCTATAAGTTTAAATCACAAGAGAGCATTACGATCTAGAGAAATATTAGCTCACTAGAGCCATGTGAGCTCAGCGCATCTCCATGTAACTGTCCCCTTCAATTTCCCCAAATCTATTCTAAGATTTGGTTGCTAATTGGTTCTAAGCAAAATCTACAATTACGGATAGCAAATCGCCTAGAATAGCTAGTGAATTGAAGAAGCCCAAGCAATGTGGTCGTCATTACTCATGAATTCCCCAAAATCACTTGATCTCTAACACTTCCAAGATCAATTAGCTCAGGAAATTAAAGAATATAATAGAATTGAAAGCTTTAAGATCAAGATCTTACCATTGATTGGAGAAGATTTACAATTACAAGCTAAATCGGATTAGAAGTACTTAGCTTCTCATGGAAGATGGAGAAGTCTCCATTGAAATTGGAAGAATTGCTTCAAAATCTCCAGAGATTTACACATTTTGAAACTAACTCAAAAACTGCTTTTCTAAGAAGAACTAAGGCTATTTATAGTCTAACTAAGAACTGTCAATTTCCTAATCTATCCCTTCCTAAAACATGATTACAAAGTTAAGTGAGGGTAAAAGTGTCTTTTCTAGCTCCTTAGCCCAGCTAATTGGCATATGGGAGAAGTCTCGTGTCTTGTTGTGTCACGCCCCGACCCGCAGGCTCGGCCACGTGACAACCGCCGTACCACCTCGAGATGCGTGCCTCGTCAGGCGGGCAACCAAGATGGCACAAGACTTAAAAATAAATGATATTCGAGCAATATATGAAAACATACGAAAATATCATAGATAATATAGTTCAAAATATTTAAAAATAAAGTGACACATCTTACGGTGCTCCATGCAGCGGAAAGTATTATATATAAATACATAAATATATATGTAAGATGCAATAATATTCCGAGCCAAGATACACAAAGTAAAATGGGGCGGCACCTACAAAATCGTGTCCACAGTGACGTACTGGGATCACTGGCCACCGGGACGTCCGCCGTCCAAAGTCTGATGATCTGACAACAAAAGTAAATGGGGTGAGTACAATATACTTGTACCCAGTGAGGGACTCGGTTATAATGACCGATCACCTCAGGCTGGGGATATGAAATAATCCAAAAATCAATTTAATAAACCATTTACTGAAATATAGTAAGTCCCAAACCAAATCAAATATTAAATCAATAATAGTATTTCCAAATGGGCTGGCATCTGAAATCGTCCCAAGAAGGTATACCCGTGCACTGGGGTATCCACTGGACCGTCAAGGGTTACTTTATACTTTTAAAACACTTTTCTTTACTCTCTGGCCCATTCCCTTGACGTTAGCCTTGCTGTGGTGGAACACAGCATCTGGAGCCCTGGCGAGTTTCCCTACGCGCCTCTCCCAACCAGGCTCTACTCACCGTGCCCCTCGATAGGCGGTCCACGGCTGAGTATCACGCATGCTCTCAAACTCGATCCACGCTCCCGCAAATCGGAGCCCCGAGGAAACCGCTCAATCTCTCGTCTCTCAGGGGTATCGTTCCCCAAACAATAACTAATAATATCAATTTATAAATTTATTTGATATTCCCACCCTTTAAATCATTTGTAAACATGGTGTGTGAGGGTGGACAATTCATACCCCAAAACATATATAAACAATTTAATAAAGCATTTATAAAGAAATTTGAAAACGGTTAACCCTCAATGGTCAACCAATATAATCCAAGCCACTCACTATAGAGGAGAGTTGTATACTCCCCGATTACCCATGAATGCCTTAGCTCAAACTGTTACAGGTCTGAAACTCGTACAATCACGTACCTAAATAATCAAATTAAAATCTAATTTGATTTAATAAAGGCATTCAACCAACAATTAAATCATAAAACAAAACCAATTAAAGGTCTCGGAATAAAATTGGCAAGTCCAGAAGTCAATTGAAGCTAATTGGAGTCAATTGGGGTCAAATGGGGTCTAGGGCTGCAAAATTACCAAAATAACCTCAAGCTACAGTACCCATGTCGGTAGGTGGCTCACTCCCGGGCGGGAGTGAGCCAAAATGGGAGAAAGCTCCCAAAATTAAGCAGCTCCGGCGTGGGACTCGTTGAGTCCGGCGCCGTAGTTGTCCCCAGTGCATGGCCATCACCGGCCATGCACCAAATCGAGCTCGGTTTGAGTTCGATTCTCAACCAATCCGCACCAAAATTGAAACACAGCAAGTTAAACACATGATCTAAGGATTCACAGCTTCAAGAACGGAATCAATCCATTAAACATGCTCGAATTTTGAATCAAAACATTAAGGGTTAACATATCTCGGGCAAAACAGAAATCTCAACTTCAATCAACAAATTCTCTTAGCACAGACCATGAAATCAAGCATATAAACTATCAAATTAAAGCTTAATGAGTCTAGAACAACATAACAAATTCCCAGCCAAGTCCCACAGTTGAATCAAAAGATATAGCTCGAAGAACAAACTGTCGCCAAAATTCCAGATTTCTAGATTTGGTGATTTTCTTGGAAACTTTGGTGTTTTGATCTTCAAGAAGGCAAAAGAAGTTGGTATTGATGTTTGATTGAGTGTTTGAAGAGGGATTCAAGGTTTGATTTCAAGGGAATTGGAAGAGAGAGCTCGGATAATTGAAGAAGAAGAGGAGAAATGAAAATGGGGGTCTCGGCCACCCGAGACCCCTTATAGAAATAACGGGTCTGGCGCCGGACCCGTCGCTGTCCGGTGCCGGAGTCAACATTTTCAGAGTTGACTCCGGTCAACTCGGCCCAATTTCCTTGGGGTCTGTGTCCAAGTGGGGCCCACATTCCCGAACTTCAATTTTAGGGTTTTTAAGCTTGAAATCGAGCTAAATGAAGTTTAAAACATCCATGGGAAGTCAAATTTGGTATATTAACTAGACAACAATACATAAATACACAACTTGACACGTGCGGACTAGGTCCGGGCGTGTCATGTTGTAACCGTTCCCACAAAAATCGCATTTGACTTAACCACGTCAAAACTCGGCCGCTGAGAGGCTCTCGCGTAGCCTCTAAATGGCTAGGTTTCTCTGCTTCCTGACTTTTAAACTTGTGAACAGCCATTGAGAGGCTACGTCAGAGACTTTCAGTGGCTCAAACTTTCTTCTTCGTTTTAATCCCAAAATGGACTATTTTAACATGTATTTGCAATTTCTTCATTATTTCACCTACAATTGGAAAACAGCTCAATTAGTGATTAATTAAAGTACTTAGGTGTCTATTTCAACCAAATTATAATGCACATACATGTACAATTTTAGCTCTAACAAATTCCCCCACACTTAAACCTTGTTTGTCCTCAAACAAGCTTAAGGATAGAAAACAAAATTTCGAACTAAAATCAACATCTTCAAACAACAACACTCAAATTTCAATCAAGATTAACACAAGTCAATTGACAAATTGCCTAGGAATGTAAAGATACTTAGCAATGATCAACAAGAATTGAGAAAATCACAAATCCAAGAAGTCATAAGCATGTATCAATCTCCAACACACATTTGCATGAACAAGGTAACTCTTTCTTGTTTTTCCACTCATTTCTCCCTTAAGTATATATCAAATGGATCACTCATACTTCTTACATATACAAGTTCACTATATGCTTACAGTTACACCTAACCTCCACTACTCAAAAATGCATTAAAGGTCTTTCATTTCGGTTGTAATGGGGCCAAGGTGAGTGAGCTGCCAAGGAAGGGGAAAAGTGTACAAAAACATCTCAAGAATGATGAAATTTTAGCTTAACATTCAAGGGCAAATGACACACCCAGACCTAGCACGACCTTTTCGTACGAGCGGAATAGTACAAGATGATGTTGTAATTAAACAATGGGTCGGTCCGGCTGTGTCAAGTCAGAAGAGAAGTTAAAATTAGGATAAGACGGAGTCTAAAGATAAAGTAATTAACCATGCATGAAAATTAGTAAAATGCCAAAAAGACCTCCAATTAAGTCCTTAGAAATTTATTATGGGCCCCGTTGGCACAAGAAAGCAAAGGATTTAGCCAATTGGTGAAAATGAAAGAAAGTTGAAAAAGGGGGAAAAGTTTGACTCGGGACCCGAGTAGACCCGGTGTCGGGCTCCTCTATAAATAGGGGTGAGCCGAAGCTTTTCCTTCATTTCTCTTTTTCTTTTTCTTTCATTTTCTTTTCTTTTTCTCTTTGGAGCCAAACGGAGGCATTTTGGACAATTGGCAGATCCGGACAAACCGACAGCAAGTTCGAGGCGATATCTTGGTGAGTTGTTCTTAACTCCTCGATCTACGTTTTTCTAAGTTTGCACGTATTTCCATGCATTGGTTTAGGAGAGATCCAAGCTCAAAGTTAGTTCAGCTTTTTAGTTAAATTTTTGGTTTAAAATCTAGATCTAGGAACTTTGAGCTTGTGTTTCTCGTTTTTCTTTTGGTAAACGTGTCGTGGATGCATTAAGGTACATGCATCTGAAATTGTAGCTAAATTGGTGGACGATTGCATCGGTTTTCGAATTAAGAGAAAAATTGAAGAAATTTCGGGTTGAAAACCCAGAACAGAACCGGCGCCGGATCTGTGCAGAACAGACGCCGTTTCTGCATCACGGCAACCGACCTTGTGGTCGAAGAGAACCAGTACCGGTTCACTCCAATTCCGGCGCCAGTTCTGCCCTTTAGGGGCAAAACGATCATTTTACCTCCCGAAACCCTAGTTGACCCCAAATCAATTCAAAACACTTCCGAGTCTTCCAAACCACATTCAGACTTCATCTTAGATCATGTTAGAGCCTCGTAGATGCATTCATAAATTTAATTATGAATGCTAACGTATATTTTCATGTACTAGGGCTCTGGTTGAATCGAGTGCGGTGATACTCCGGAGGTTAAGCTACATGGAGCGCTTGGGAGTATATGAATCTCCCAATACTGTGAGTGGCTTAGATTTCAGTGCTTAGCCACTAGGGCAAAATGTTTTAAATATATAAATTGTTTTAAAAAGGTTTTACAACTGTTTTGGGATAAGGGTAATCCAAGACACACACTTTTTATTTTGTAATACACCCATTTAGAGGGTGGGATGATTTTTAAAAATACAAAAGCTTGTGTGTGTTTACATGTTTTTAATATTATATAAGAAATATTATTATTATTATTATTATTATTGGGGTACGATGCCCCTGGAAGAGGAGTGATTGAGTGGGATTCCTCGGGGCTCCAATTTGCGGGAGCGTGGACCGAGTTTGAGAGCATGCAGGATACTCAACCGTGAACCGCCTATCAAGGGGCACGGTGAGTCAAGCCTGGTTGGGAGAGGCGCGTAGGGAAACTCACCAGAGCTCCAGTTCACTGTGTTCCACCACAGTGAAGCACCACCGAGGAAACGGGCTAGTGTATGAGATAAAGAGAAAATGAATATGAAGAGAAAAGAAATAGCCCTCGGTGCAGTAAGGAATACGACCGGCCAGTCGTGCCTTCAGTGTATTAGGTGCCAGCCCATTAGTATATAATTATTTTAAAAGTTTTAAATCTAATTCTCTTTGGGAGAATTATAAAAGAGATTTTAAAAATAAATTTATTTATTTTATTTTTATTGTACTTTGGATTATCCCTGTTATCCCTAACCCTGATGGAGATTCATTGAACCTCTGTCACTCACCTGTATCCAATGTGGATGGATGCAGATCTGCGTGCGGGTACAGCTAATAGAATGGAGGCTCACTAGGAGGTGTTGGTGGCTTAGGCTTAGTAATTTTCGTTGCGTAGGTATTCCTTTAAATTAATCCACTGGTGTCATTTATAAATTAAATATTTTATTAGATGATTTCTAATTAAAATTTAGTTTTGTTTTGCAGCGATGATATCTATTCCATGCCTTGCGGTGCCTCGGATACGTGGCTGCAGACACGTACTTCGAGGTAGCGCAGCGGTTGCCACATTGCCGACCCGGGGTAGGTCGGGGCGTGACAGCAAATTTCTCATGTGATAGCCCTTTACTTGGCTGGGTTAACATATTCAAATTCACCATTGGTCAAAGTCTTTTTCTTCCTTTTCATTCTTTTTATACAATGAGACACTTCTTTTCTTTGATTGTGCCTTTTTCTTTACATTTTCAATTTTGATTTTGGCACTTTCTTTTCTTTTCATTTTCATTTTGAGCATCTTCCTTGCTTTCTTCTCTTTTTATTTCTTTTGACCAACACCAATGAGTGGAAGTTTCCCCCCACACTTATTTCTTTGCTAACCAATCACCAAGAACAACAATTGTGAAACTCAAGTTTCAATTCCATCACTCAAGAAATGGGGACAAGAACTTGGTTTTTCTTTTAAAGCTTAGGTTCTTTGGTAAATGTGGCTGTCAAGGAAATAAGGTCAATTCATATCACATTAAGCTCAAAGGGTTTCTAAATTTGTTTTGCCATGGTTAGTCTTTTGGCTCAAATTTATCCCTAGGTGCCTTTGTCATTTCCGATGCAAACACGCATTCATATAGTCTTGAAAAGGTATAAATGCAAGTTCTAGAAACAATGTATGCATAGAAGCAATCAATTCACTCATCAAAGAAAAGAGATTGGGTGCAATCTCATTAAGCTCAAATAATCTCTCACGTTTACACACAATAGTTACCTTATTCAATTAACATGCATTAGAAAATTCAACACACTTAGAAACTAAGTGAAAAAGTGATTAACCAACTCTATCAATCAATACTAAGTATTTGATTTCCTAGACAAACCATCAATTTGACAAGTATACCAATCCATCAAGGAATTCAAGCATCATCATTTAAAGAATTTTAACAAAAATTTCTGATTTTGGAAAATTAAACCTATGCAAAAATAAAGAAAACATAATATAAACACAAGAATGAATTCATCTTCCCCCACACCTAAATGTCACATTGTCCTCAATGTAGCAAGCAATAAAACAAAGTAAAGTTGCTTAAGAAGAAAGAGCAATTTACCTAAAATCCGAAACAAAATAGCTACAAAACAATATAGCAATCCAGAAAGGAGAGGTGAAATCATAAAGAACAGAGTTTATACAAACCATAATAGAACATAAAAGTACCAAATGAAATTGTACCAACTACTGCCAAAAAGTTAAAAACTAAAGGCTAAAATGTAAAGATGCATGACATGGAATGTATGCAAATACACCATTCTTGGTAATTAAACTAGCCATCACTGGTTCGGGGCAGTGATTTTGCAATAGAAAAGATATTGGGCTTGTAGGTTTTTAAGGACGGGCCACTGAGAGTCTCGCTCAGAGCCTCTAAATGGCTAACCCGATGGTAGCTGAACAAAGTTTCTGACTTGCTGGCCACTGAGAGGCTCTCTCGTAGCCTCTAAATGGCTGCCCAGTTTATGCTTTAAAATTTTGTTATTGAATGCAAGCCTCGATAATGATAGATTCAGTATAAAGACCAAGAGTGTGTATTGTAATGCAAACCAAACTTGCTCAGAAGATGAAAATGAATGTACAATACACTAATACTGAGAAATGGTGAATAGAAAATAATGCAGACATGAGATGCAACTAAAATGATATGAAAATAAATGGAGGAATGAAGTTACCCAAAATAGTGTAGGACATTGCATTGCTACATTAATCTCTAGTTGAGCAAGCTACAAAACACAAGGTGAAATGAATTAAAATGACATACAAACTAAATGGCAAGAAAGAAAACTAAATATAATAGAATAAAAGGATAGGAATTGGGTTGCCTTCCAACAAGCGCCTGTATTTAACGTCTTTGGCTAGACGTGTTTATCACTTAGCCTTGTCAAGGTGGATCCTGCCACCTTATAGCAAAAAGGAGGTAAGATAGAAACTCAAAAACATATAGACAATGAAGTACAAAGATATGTAAAGATATGAGAAAGAAACAACCGAATGAATGGTTCAAAACTCCATGATATGCTAGTATGGCCAAGGCCATTGTTGTGGCTATCTTCGGTTTGTGTTTAAGTGTCTTTAAGCACACAAGTTTGGCTTTGGTTAGCAATTGAGTACAGGGCAGCTCCTTTAAAGATTTACAGGATTTGGAACCATGAAAGATTTGGTCTTCAACCACCCATATTCCAAAATTTTCAAGGAATGACTCAACTGCCAAAAAATCTGGGTCACCAATAGAATAGCATTCCATAACTATTGCATCCTCACACTTGGGTGGGGGTGTGTCCTGGATAATGTTGGTACTTATCTTCTCCCCCACACTTGTTGTAGACATTGGGACATTGTAAGTTTGCTCAAAATGAAACTCTAGTAATGGATCTTCAACAAGTATTGGTGTGTGATTATTCTCCTCTGAATCCATTTCTATCTTAGAAGGAAATGATGGAACACACGTATTAGCATCGAAGCTAGAATTCACAAGGTTATCAGTTACCTTTTGCTGATCGGATTCAAAGTTCAAGCTTGATAAGGACATAAATGCCTCAATTTCCTTGTTGCACATATTCTGACTTGATAACCTCTCATATGCTTGTTTAGAGCCTCTAAGTGGCATGGAGGAAAAAGGTGAAGGTGATACAAATGTCAACACTGGCCTCTGAGAGTCTTCCTCGTAGCTTCTGAATGGCCTGAGACTTTCCTTTTTTGCTTCAGATTCTGATGTAGGCCATTGAGAAGCCTTCTCAAAGCCTCTGAATGGGTCAGGATTTAGCTTCCTGTCCACATTTGGACTTGAAGGCCAGAGTTCAACTTCTTCAGTTTTCGATGTCTGCCATTCAGTTGCCTTTACAGAGCCTCTAAATGGGTTGGAATGTAGATTCTCTATTGCATCGTCGGTTGGTCTCCACACCTCAGCCTCCTCATCCGAGTTCCATTCATCAATAGAAACAATAACTTCAAAATTTATGCTCATGGATGGCTTGTGTACTACATTCTCAACAAATGTAGTATCATACTCATCTTCATTATCCAAATCACAATAACCATACTCCAACCTACCTTCTTCCATTGAAACCTTTAATGCTTCAAAAGAAACAACCATGTCATTGACTTGGCGCATTACCTCATCCATGAAAGCACGTAGTTGCTGAAGCCGAGCATCTTGAGACTCTGAAACAGTAGCAATTTCAGACATCGTCTCCAAAAGATAGCTTAAGGAAGATAGCTTTTGCATTTCTTCTCTATGTTGTTGATTTGAATGCTGGACATTTCTTCCTTCCATTCCTTTGAATTGCTCTATCAAAGAAGAAATTGAATCTTGTTGCTCTTATGGATATGATGGCTATCCATATTGTGGCATGGCTTCAATTGGAGGAAAATCATGGAATGATGGCACATATTGGACTTGTTAGTCATATGGAATCCATTGATCCTCCCATGGTCGATTAAATGTATGCCATTGGTGTGGAGCATAAGACCGAAATGTTGGTTGTCCATATTGAGTATGTTGATGCATATGAGGATATCCATTTGTTGTTCCATTCAAAATGAGGTGCGAAAGTCGCTGAACGTGCAGGCTTAATTGGCGAAATGGTTCCTCAACTTGAAAAGAATCATGGTAGGGAAAGGCGTGTTGGAATTGGTGGGCATATGGCATCCTTTGGTCCTCCCAATAATGGTTGAATGCATTCCCTTGATATGGTCTAGAAGACCAAGACATGAAGCTTTTGGAATGTTAAACAATCCTGAAAATGAGCTCAAGAGTGGAGTGCGTGGTTGACTCAATTTGTTGCCAAATTTCTGCAAAACACACAAAGAACAAAAGAAGAATCAAAATGAACAAAAGCAAAACACAAGAAGAAACAAGTAAAGGAGCTGAATCGAAATCGAACGAAACAAAAAACTAAGTTCTAAACTAACAAAAATAGAAGAAAATCAAGAAAAACAGGGGCGGCAACATAAGAACAAATTCTAAACAAGACACAAGTAAACATACTATTGCTAACAATCACTACAGCAACACACACAAGAACAACAACAATCCTAACCAAACAGCAAGTAGTGACACAAAATCAACTATCACACTTACTAACAAGTATTCCTAACTCACTTATACTACCAAGCACACTACAAAGTCAGTTTACAACTACAAAAATAGAGCCAAACAGAAGTACAAAGATCACAAAAACAGATTATAGCAGAAAAAAGTAAAGAGAATGTAAAAGCCGTGCTCCCTGGTAACGGCGCCAAATTTTGGTGAAGCTTGTCGTGGCACTTCTAAAATAAACCTTACTAGACTAACATATAGTTAGGGAAGCAAGGATCGATCCCACAGGGAGCTTGTTACATTTCTCTATACACTCTTCACTATAATCAAACAACAAATAAAGGAACAATGGCTCATAAAACAAAAACTAGAAATCTACTAAACAAAATGAGATGTAAAGTAGAATTCAGAGGTAGAGTAGCTTGGATTTCAATCTCGAAACTAAGAAACTAAACTAATAACAAGATCTACAACAAGTAATCAAAAGGAAACTAGAGTAATTGAGCTCCACTCTAGCAAGTAATCATAATCAACTTCAACTAATGGATCATTGATCCTTGATCTTTAATCTAATTATCCAATCCTATTATAGTTAGCGTAGCCTAAGGTACTCCAGTTTCACCTAAGCCCAATCATTCCTTAATTGTTGAAGTTAGCAAGCTCGGTCACTCAATCTAACTCTCTTCCCTCGTAATCAACCTATTCCTTAGCAGCTATAAGTTTAAATCACAAGAGAGCATTATGATCTAGAGAATATTAGCTAACTAGAGCCATGTGAGCTCAGCGCATCTCCATGTAACTCTCCCCTTCAATTTCCCTAAATCTAATCTAAGATTCTGTTGCTACTCGATTCTAAGCAAAATCTACAATTACGGATAGCAAATTGCCTAGAATAGCTAGTGAATTGAAGAAGCCCAAGAAATGCGGCCGTCATTACTCATGAATTCCCCAAAATCACTTGATCTCTAACACTTCCAAGATCAATTAGCTTAGGAAATTAAAGAATACAATAGAATTGAAAGCTTTAAGTTCAAGATCTTACCATTGATTGGAGAAGATTTACAATTACAAGCTAAATCGGATTAGAAGTACTTAACTTCTCATGGAAGATGGAGAAGTCTCCATTGAAATTGGAAGAATTGCTTTAAAATCTCCAGAGAACCCAGCTTTACACATTTTGAAACTAACTCAAAAACTGCTCTTCTAAAAAGAACTAAGGCTATTTATAGTCTAACTAAGAACTGTCAATTTCCTAATCTATCCCTTCCTAAAACATGATTACAAAGTTAAGTGAGGGTAAAAGTGTCTTTTCTAGCTCCTTAGCCCAGCTAATTGGCATGTGGAAGAAGTCTCGTGGCTTTAACTGAGTCAAATTCAAGTTTGAATTTTTTGTTGTAACCGTTCCCGCAAAAATCGCATCTGAGTTAACCACGTCAGAACTCGGCCGCTGAGAGGCTCTCGCGTAGCCTCTAAATGGCTAGGTTTCTTTGCTTCCTGACTTTTGAACTCGTGAATAGCCATTGAAAGGCTGCGTCAGAGACTCTCAGTGGCTCAAACTTTCTTCATCGTTTTAATCCCAAAATGGACTATTTTAACATGTATTTGCAATTTCTCCATTATTTTACCTACGATTGGAAAACACCTCAATAAGTGATTAATTAAAGTACTTAGGTGTCTATTTCAACCAAATTATAATGCAAATACATGTACAATTTTAGCTTTAACATATACCAAAAAAGATACATTAATCCTTAAGTTTTTTTTAGTTTTTATTTTTTTTTATTCAAGACCTATTCGTCTCAAGATAAAAGGCTATGGACTAATCTATCTCAAATAAAAATTTAAGGATCAATCTGTTATTTGTGGTTAAAATCATGGACCAAATTGAGTATTAAACCATTTAAATATTATTGTTATAATTACGTCACAGCAAAATGAGTAGTTACCGAGAAGTAACATAACTCATATTTACCCAACCAACCCATATTATTATTAATTGCCATTTGGGTCAACTCTTTCACTAACACAACTCTTCTTTCTTTCTTCCCATTGTTTCGAAGGAGAATCAAAAGAAATGCTAAACACACTATAAATAACAATCTTCACTAACAAATTATTACAGCGGGCAAGAGACCTTCAAAATCTGTTTCTCGAGAATGGTCTTTACCAAAGTACCATGGCTGTGTTTCTTTGATTTTCCTTTCTCTTCTCTTCGTTCAGTTCAGAACGGTAAATAACTCAGAAACTTTTACAAATGGAGAAAATGATGGCAGCCTTGCAACTTCATCAGGTATATATGGATGGTCCCTTTATTCTTGCAAAGTTTACACTTGAATTTTTGTTTTCTTTTTTTTTTTTAATTTTTGGGGGGAATTTTAAGTTCTAAACTTCTAAGTTTTAGAATTCTCCCTCCAGCTGAGTTGGTTAGAGGTTGAAAAATTTATATAAGAGGTCTCGAGTTCGAAATCTCTCGTTTTTCAAGTACGAACCGAAAAAAAATAAAACTTCTAAGTTCTAATTAATGCTATTTTTTCTTGTTTTAGCGTTTATATTTTTCCAATCTTCTTACCTTTTGGTTTCCTTACTTTAATTAAACCCTTCAATTTAAGTAGAATTGTTTTCAATGTTATTTGGGTAAATTACATAGTTGATTATTTAACTTCTAGAAATTTTTTATTTTAGTCACTTAATTATAAAAACTTATAATTTTATCATTTATCTTTATAAAATTTAATATTTTGATCACTATATTCTAAAAAACAAAAACAAAATCCGTTGACATGACATGATCATATCAACTAATATGCCATGTGGTATGATTTGGTCACCATATGATGGGCTAAATTAATCAAAATTAAGAGTATAGAAACTAAATTGAACAAACTACTATAGTACAAGGACTTTTGAGGTATTATAGCTAAAATTTTACAATTATAATTTATTGGCCCCCAGATTGGAAATAATTTGTTCATATAATTTTCGTAAAGAATATAAGGACTCATTTTGTATTTACTCCATCTTTCTCATTTTGTTTGTCTATCTTCTTTTTTTTGGAGTCTCAATTTGTTTGTCTCTTAATATAAATAAATAACCAATAAATTTTAATTCTTAATTTTACCCTTCTTTTGTCTTTTATTATTATCACATCATTACACAAAACTCCAAAAATACTAACAAATATCAAGGATAATAAAGTAATTCAACCCAATTCAACAATTTTTTTTTTAACTTTGTGGAAGTTAATGGAAGACAAACATATAAAGACTAAGGGAGCATAATTTTGAAAACAGTAATAGTATATCTTTGCAATAGAATTTAAAGGTGTCCATGGACCTTACCTAATCCTCTGTACGAAAATTAAATTAAAAACTTTTTTATTAGTAGATTAAGTAATAAACCTGATCGGTTCAAGTCTAGACCCCAAGGGCCCGTTTGATTTGATGTAATTTAATCATTTTACATGTAAAGTTAAGGGATGTAAAAACTTTACCATGTTTTGTATCAATTTTAAGGATGTAAAGTAAATGATCAATTGCAATCACTTTATCTTTGATCAGGTAAAGTATTTGCACAGGGAGAGAAGTCTAAAAGTACTTTGCATCACAATCGTAAAAGTTAAAAAATTTTTAAATTACTTTGTTATCCTTTTTTAAAAATACATAAAATAAAAGAATAAATTTAATATTTGATTAAACTTTACAGGAAAAATATGTTTTAACCAAATATTACAAAAAACTTTACATACAATTTAGTTACAATTTTTATGTGCTAAATCAAACATTGCAAACTCACTTTGTGTACAAAATTATTGTAGCCTTAAACTTTACAAGGAATTACTTTGCATGTAAAGTAATTCTCTGCAAAGTACCAAACATGCTCTAAAATCTCTATCCAATGACCGTTTAGCGGACAGCCATAGGCTATGGACCTTGCACGGTTAGGAATCACTTTGTTAACTGTTAATGAATAAGTTTCTATATATGAGGCCATTTGGTTTGATGTAATTTAATCACTTTGCATGCAAAGTTAATAGCTGCAAAAACTTTATCACGTTTGGTTCAATTTTAAGGATACAAAGTAAATGGTCAATTGTAATCACTTTACCTTTGACCAGATAAAGTATTTGCATAGGGAAGAAGGTGTGAAAGTATTTTGCATCGCATTTAAATTACTTTGTTATCCCTTATTTTTTTAAAAAGATATAAAATAGAATGATACATTTGAGATTTAAATAAACTTTGCAGGGAAAGTGTGTTCTAACCAAATGTTGTAAAAAATTTTGCATGCAATTTAATTAAACTTTTATGTGCTAAACCAAACACTACAAACTCACTTTACATACAAAGTGATTACAGCTCTAAGTTTTACAAGGAATTACTTTGCATGTAAAATAATTCCTTACAAAGTACCAAACGGGCTCTATTTTTTTTTTTTAAGAGAGAATTTGTTATATAAGTCTTTCAACATATATATGGAATTATGGATGCTTCCTTTTTTGCCTTTGTCCAGCAATTTCATTACGAAAGAGGGAATTCTGGAAGACAATATTAATTTTAAGTTGCTACTTGGGCTTGAAAAAGAACGTAATAATTAGGAAGGAAATTTGTCTCTTATAAATTGGGTTCATATTAATTAATTTGTTTCTTAGCTCGAAGCGCACTTGATGAACAGCCTACGCTTGCGGGTGGTGGCAAATGGATAATTGGGGTTCCAGCGAAGACAGGGTTCAAAGCATTTGTGAACATAGATGGCAATAATGTTACATCACCACCCGGTTTCTCCAAGAACTTTTCAGAGCCGTATGGGAAGCGTCGGGCCTACATCCCGGTGATTATGAATTTAGAAGCATTGATAAAAGTTACGATGAGCTTTGTTGCCAAGTGAAATATAAGGTTAGTAATTTTATATATTACCTTCCTTCCGTTTCCACCCCCCACCCCCCCCCCCCCCCCCCCCCCCCCCCACACCAAAAAAAAATTGATTGTAACTTCTTGTAACTTTGGTGGAACGAAATGAATAGAAAGTAGACATTGCTGTGGGAGACATTTCGATCCTGGCTAGCAGGACGAATTGTGTGGATTTTACATTGCCGTATATGCAGTCACATCTGACGATGCTCATAAAAGTTAGACACGATGGGCCACCAAAAATGTGGGCATTCTTGCAGCCCTTCCGCTAGGATCTATGGGTCACAATCATCATGATGTGCATTTTGATGGGCCTTGTTGTTTGGGTTTTAGAGTGTCGGCAAAACACAGAATTCAACGGTCCACCTGGAAGGCAGCTTAGCACAATTTTGATGTTTCCATTCCAATCCGTGGCCACCCCTCAAAGTAAAGTAAACTTCCTCTCGATCTAGTTAAAATTGATGATACGATTATGTTCATAATCATTCAAGTGATTTCATAATGTTAATTACTTCAAATTTGATTGATATGAGCCTTAATTAAAACTTATTTAAAATAATCAACTAAGCTCTTACTTTTATTAGAATTAGAAACCCTTGAATTTTGATTTACAATAAGTTAGGCCCTCGATATGATTAAAAGTTATTAGATTACATCCTAAACTTTGATTTTACATCAAATTATCCTCGATCTATAATTAAAATTAGTTTGATATCTCATTTAATTATTGTTAATAAAGTTTATTGAACTATGAGGATCATGTGACCGATCTCTTAGCAACATAAAGAGCTTAATTAATTAGGTCTAAATCAAAGTTCAAGTGCTTATTTAATTACAATAAAAATTAAGTTCAAGGACTTACCTGATTGCAAATAAGAAGTTTAGGGCCTGTTTGATGTGCTGAATAGTTGAGATAAAATAAAGAAGAAAATTTTGTATAATTTATAGTATGATTTATATTAATTATTTATATATAGGATTGAATTATCAAAAGAATTAGTCATTTATTTATGTAGGATAAGATGACTCAATCTTTTAAAAATGAAGAAGATTAAATCATCGAAGAAGATTAAATCATCCTACACTCATTAATAGAATTATAAATTCTCTCTACAATTCAAACCTATGTAAATAATTCAAACCATCCTACAAAACATATATAATTTTTTTCTTCATCTTATTTCATCCTATCATGCATACTAAATGTACACTTATCGGTTTATTTTATTACGATAAAAGTTTAGAAGTTTATAGATTATTTTAAATAAGTTGAGGTGCATAGTGAGAAAAATCTACTCAATTTGCATACAAGTGTATGTTACGGATGGACCATAGACCCAAATAGACTGATGACTTGGTTATGGGATAGGGTGTACACGGGTCAAGGTTTGATTAAGAATAGCCAATTAGTTAGTATGCGGAATAACGCCAGTGATTGGCTAGTGATTTCAGAGAATAATTTGTTAGTCTTGTCAATTGTCATATATATACTGTACGCCTGAAGGCCTGAAGGAGGAATAGAAGCAGAATGATAATTTCTCTCTTAACTCTCTAGCTCTCTTCTCTCTTTCTCTGTCTCTGCTCTCTTTTTTCTCCGTCTATTCTCTGTTTCTCTTTCCCTTCTCTACCCTGTTCTGTTCTATTTCTACCTCTCTCAAATATTTCTATCTGATAGAATCAAGTTTCTATCATTGGTGCTCTCGTTGAGAGTCAATGGCTCCCAGAAAACCACCCTCGAGAAAGCCATCCATCAACTTACTGAATCCATCCATGCATTCCGAGCCTCTCAACAAGAGCTTGCCTCCAAAATTGATTCCTTCGACCAATCTTTTTCCACCTCTATCCGTGATATCCAAATTCGAGTGGCCAAATTGGAGCGGTCCTCAGCCTCTTTTCACTGTCCACTCTCACCACCTCCTGATTGGATCGGTGACAAATTCGACGGCAAATCCGAGGACCCATTTGATCGATGCCTCTCTGGTATACAACCGGCGTTACAGGAATTTTCTGAGGCTTATCTCGCCATGGAAGAAGATGAAAGTGAACACGACGATAGTGAAGAGACCGAGGTTATTGTCGATGATGGCTTCACCACCGTGGAAGCCCCTGTTGATGTCTCTGTTCTCGTTCATCCTCAATCAACTCTTGCTCCTTCAAAAGCGCCACTATTTCAACCTCTTGACAAGCTCAAATTCGATGAATCAAAGCTCAAAACCAACCTGAATGTGGAACAATATTTTGAGATTGAATTCATAATTCCCGACTCTAAGGGTGGCTTGGGGTTCAACGGATGTAAGAATGCGGGGTTTGGAGAGATGAAGCCAGCAATCTCATTGGAGCATGGCTGGGCTTCAGACAGAGATGAAAATTACGTGGCAAGGGTTAGCAAGATGAACAAGGAGGTCACGTTGGAATTGCCACTTGAAGTCTTCATCGGATTTCGACCGGGGGGACTTGCTATTTCCAAAGAATTTGCTGCCAACAACCGCGTGCTCAAAGTGTTTGCTCAAATTCCTGAGACAGGTATCATTTCAAAAGCATTGTTGGTTTCCGCTTATTTCTTTCTAGTTATTAAGCCACAAGTTGATGGACAACGAATCTTCATAATATGTGCTGAAAGTTTTGAGACTTTGGATGCCCTGGGTCTACAACAAAATATTCTCATGGGAATTTATGCCTATGGTTTTGCAAAACATTATGCCGTTAAGTTAGGCATTGCTCCATTGTGCAATGGACTCAACGTGTTTCTGGCGTCTGAATCTACGAATGGAAAGATTGCAATACTTGCTTCTGGAATTCTACCTCAACTTGATTATAATTGGGTGGTTTGGCAAACCTTGATATTGCCACTCAATAGTGAGATATTTCAACAGATTGACAAGGTTATACAAGTCGTGGAAGACTGTTGTCTTGTTAGCAATTTTTGTCATGATTTTGATATGCTACAGAAGCAGTTACCTTCTACTAACCATATTCAGATGTCTGTGTTCTTTAAGGCTGAATATGCTCTACTAGAATTTGTTTGCTTCTACATGAAGATTTTAGACTTGATATGGGACGACTTGATATAAGGAAGGCTCATAGACTTGTTGGTTTCATGGGGCTTGTACTCAGATTGAGCCAATTGGTCTTAAGAGTGCAATGGCTTAAGCCAAGTGATCCAGACCTGTGGGGCTTAAAGGTGTTGACAAGGCAATTTTTTGTGAATCATGCCTTGTGTACTTCCCACGGCATTACCGCAAAGGTTGTAAAGTTCAACGGTAAGGAACAGACAGCTCTTCAACTATTGCAATATTGCCTCCTACGAGCTCAACAAGTGATCTTAACTGCCATGTTTTGGTTAAGCTGGCTGCATTCACGTACTTGGAAGGGACATCTGGCCTTAAGGTTCTCACAAACTAATGGTGCACTCATTGGGCCACGAGTAAAAAGCTTTACAAAGAGCAACATGATGCACATCACTGCATGGTTCAGAAAATGGTGTTCACAACGTCTGTTTTCTCTTGCTTCAACCTTGAGGACAGGGTTGGTGTCGAGGGGAAGGCAATGTTACGGATGGACCATAGACCCAATTGGACTGATGACTTGGTTATGGGATAGGGTGTACACGGGTCAAGGGTTGATTAAGAATAGCCAATTAGTTAGTATGGGGAATAACGCCAGTGATTGGCTAGCGATTCCAGAGAATAATTTATTAGTCTTGTCATATATATACTGTACGCCTGAAGGAGGAATAGAAGCAGAATGATAATTTCTCTCTTAACTCTCTAGCTCTCTTCTCTCTTTCTCTATCTCTTCTCTCTGTTTTCTCCGTCTATTCTCTGTTTCTCTTTCCCTTCTCTACCCTGTTCTGTTCTATTTCTACCTCTCTAATATTTCTATCTGATAGAATCAAGTTTCTATCAGTGGGTGCATATGAAGACAATGTTCCTCGTTTTTAATTTACCATAGTTATACAAAAACGCATTCTAATTAAAATATGTAGCGAATTTAAACCTATTTGTTTTGGCAACAGGAGACATGGTAGTAACCAACTGGTCAAGGTCTGTGGTAATCCTATGGATGCTATTGGCATGCATTTTGATGCAGACTTACACTGCAAATCTGTCATCAATTCTGACCGTAAACAGATTACAGTCCACAGTCCCGAGTTGGGAAGAACTCAGGAAACAGTATGTCGGTTGCCAGAATGAGTCATTTGTAAAAGGTTTCTTGCTAAGCCGGGGGTTTCAAGACTCTATGCTAAAGCCATGTGGCTCTGTTCAAGAGTATCACGAGGCCTTGTCCAACGGATCTGTTGCTGCCATCTTTGATGAAGCTCCCTATATCAAACTCTTTCTCGACATTCATACGACCGGTTTCATGGTGGCTGGACCTATCTATAGAACGGATGGTTTTGGCTTTGTAAGTTTTTATCTTTTTCTACGTACTACTGTACTGTATATACCTTTGGATATATATCTATTAAAGTATACGTTTACAGGTTTAACATTCTAATAATGAATTTGTTACCTTTTACTAATGTTTTCTTCATTTCAGGCATTCCCAATTGGCTCTACCCTTGTTGCAAACTTTTCAAGGGCAATCCTCAATTTCACTCAAGGAAACGGCATGGATTCTCTCGAGCAAAAGTATTTTCGCAATGAATTCATAGATGAAATTGATATTTGCCCTACTGCTTCGAGTAGTAACGCTACTAGTACTAGTAGTAGTCTTTCTACGACGGAACTTTCAGGCCTCTTTATGATCATTGGGATCGCTTTGTTGTTAGCGTTGGTTTTCTCGGAGGTCCAGAGATACATCTGCCGTAATTCTCATGAAGTCCCGAACCCGAGATCAAGTGAAGTTCAACCTACAGAAGCTGGACAGATAAATAATGATAAATCAGATGGATCTACAAAAGAAGCTACATTGGAGGAACTTCACATTCACTCGTAATAACGTACTACATAAGCAAAACTACACAGGAATCATATTTCAACAAGAAGGTATATGTGATTACCCTTTGTTGAAATCCATTCTCAGATATCTATATATCTAGTTGTGGCTGTCGTCTATCTGTAAGTGTTCTTAGCTTATATATGGTGTTGTAGCTTTTTGGTGTCCTGCTGTCATTTAGGCACTTCTTAGCAGTTTGTTTGCTAACTTCAGTGGAACTTCCTTTATCATTATAATTTTCTCTTTTTAAAACAGCGTGAAAATGGAGAATTTATTGAAACGGTGAAGTATTGAGGGGAGGTAACGTGGCCGTTTCGTAGCCTTTGATATAGACTTTAAAGATCAGTGGATCTCTCCATTATATTTTTATCAGTAGAGAAGATCCTTATTTGATGATGGATAAGCTTATATTAAGAAAATTACGAAATGAGTTTTCAAATTAAACTAGATAATAACAAGTTCACGCTTAAAAAGTAATAACAAAAATAAAGCGATAAAAAAGTATACATTTCACTCTTTTTTTTTTTAATCTATACGTATTTACGATTGGTTTATGCCTCTATACCACGAGCTCCAATGAGTTGGAGTCTTAGAAGCAAATTAGCTCGGTCCGACTGAAAATATAATATAATATTAGAAAACCTATGTTATGCATGGGCTAGGTCCAAGTTTGGCCCAACCGTGATAATAAATATAATTAATAAAAGTTGATATATTTAATTTTAATTACAATAAATATAAATATATATTAATATGAAAATTTTAATTTAATGATAAATTTTCAAAATTGGGAAAATCCGTGAGTAGGCAAAGCCATTTTTTTTTTTTGGCATCAACAAAAGGATTTTATTAAAGGTCAAAAAATTACAACCAGTTTTATCAATCACAATAAGGAAAATGAGCACAGGATTAATCTAAAAATTGAGGCTTAATAAATTTTGTTGTCCTCCCGCATGCAAGAACGGCAATCAAACTAAATCCTACTAACTTTTTCATTTTATTTATTTATAACTAATATGGAAGTGTGAATTCATCTTGCTACAGTTCTTTTAAGATTGACTCATGGAGATTGTGTTGTGTTCCTCATGTTGAAAAATTACAAAGAGAATTAGAGGCTACATAACGAAACATCTTATTCAATGTATCGTTTTCAAATTTGGTGTAGTGGAATTTCACTCCGATTAATCAGTCTCGATCGCTAGCTTTCGTCTTGGAATTTCATTTTGCCTCAACCTAGTATCAAAATGACATGTCTCCCTCTCCCTGTATATATATACAGCGACTAAATGTAAGTATCGAATTTGAATACCAAAATGTATATATAATGAGATGAGAAAGGATTATTGCTCACTACATTTTATAATTAATTAATACAATATATAGCTCAATAATTGTGTGGGAAAATCAGATAGAACCTAAACCGAATGAAACTAAACTTTCAGTGGTATCAAAGATAGATTTTATCTCTTATAGGATCATGGAAATTTGGAAAGTGGAGATACGTTAATAATGCTTTAGCTTAAATTTTGATGCAATTTTTTTTTGTGGGGCCAAAAATGTGGATGCAGATGCGTTTGTATGAAAAATTGCCTTCCTAGATCCTTGTAATTGCAGGCGGCGCAAATTACATGCAAAATCCAAATTAAACAACATTACCAATTTCACACGTATAAGCCTTTTAATACATAAATTATTAGATAGGCCGGGTATACCACGTCATCTCTGTAGGCCCGATCAATGAAATTGTGACAACTCAAAAAATTTTCTAAAATTAGGGCACTAATTTTACAAGAATTTAGTCTCACATTACAAAGAAAGAGGAATTTAAAGAGTAAGTTTTTAAATTTAGACTATAATTGTGGTAGGTTTTAGTTATATCATAATCTTTGAAGTATCACAACTTTACTGGTCGGGCCGACAGATGATGTGGTATATCCGGCCTACCTAATAATTTCTCCTTTTAATAGGTTAATAAAGCAATTATGTAACTATATATGGGTATTTTGGTTATTTTGATTTAAAATTTAGCATTTTTCCCTACATAATTTTTTATGTTTGATTACGTAATGGTATCATTTTTTATTCAAAAGAAGGGATTCAAATTCAACACTTCACTTTTTCTTTTTACTATAAAAAATTTAGGAATAGAAGAAATTATCCCACCTTCAAAAGATCAAGTCGTTAACCCCTTTACAAATTTATGGACTCCTTTTCTAGTATTTTTCAGACTAAAAATCACCTACCAATAAGGCTTGTAGGAACTTGAACCTGAATAATTTTCACCTCAAGTTCAAACTTGTAACTAACCCCATTTGGATTATAACTCAACACTCGGAATAAATATACGCCTAACGCTGACTAAGTCAAATCATGGAGTACCTATATATGCGGTGTGAATAGTAACGGATTTTTAAACATTGAAGTATACATAATGCTCGTCTTAGAATGTTTGTACAAATTGTTTTAGAGAAAAATAGTTTTTACATTCTATTTCAATTAGTTGATAATTTTCGTAATTGTTTGTACCAACTTATTAGAAAGTAATTAATTCAATAATGTTTTTTAAGACTTGAAGCTAATAAGGATTGAAACCTATGACAATCGGACTTCCGTACCTTCTGTACTAACCAGAACAGTAATATTGGTTACCGATATGGCAAACATAGAATTTTGAAGAGAGTTTGAATCTTGTAGTAGGTGATGAAGTTAGAAAAATAAATCGAAAGCTAAGTCGAGGACTATTAGAAAAGAATCAAGGAATGGATGAGGATGATTGTAGTCTTATAAAATCAATAAGAAAGATCAAATGTGATATTGAGATCTACAAGTAATTAAGGAATTGATCTAATATGCATTTGAGGATTAAGTGAAACCATTGTCTACGTGAACTTGGGAGTCTCTTGGAATCATAATCAATATTGAGGATATGACTAATTCAAGTCAAATGATAAAGGATTACAAGTACATGGATAAACAGTGGGAGTCGGAGGAACTCAAACCTTAATTCGGTTCATACACTTATGGAAGCTTGTACGTGACCTTTACCTTAAGTATTAAACCTAATCAGATCTCCGAATGAAGTGTAATAACCTTAAAATGAGAGTAATGAAGTGTGCTAAGGCCTAGAGAATATATCGAATTGATTTGGGATTGAGTTTTGAGGAATTGGAGGCCATAATGATTTCCGATGCCAGAGTACTCATCAACTAGTGCTGGAATTAAGTTTAGGAGGTGGGAAGCTTTAAGTAGCAAGAAAAGAAAAAAAAATCCTGGAGTCCTCCAGTGCCTGAGGACTCTATAATTGATGCCAAAGTTCAACCTTAAATAGGCAAGGTTAAGCCTGAGCTTCATTTTCTACTCTTCTTTCTTCCTCCCCCTTTCTTCTCCATCTCTTCTGCTATGATCACCACCTAAATCACCTTAAAACCACCTCCCTAAATGCCTCTAATCAATTCTCCAACCTCCATAACCAAGAATAGAATAAGAAAATCAAGAAAAACTCAAAAGGATGTAAAAAGAAGCCATTTGAGACATTTTGGAGTTTTGGTTGGTTATCCGAATCTAGCCAGCAAATCAAGCTGAATTTTGAATATGTTATTCTACACTCTTCAACTTTAAAACACCCATTACTTACATCAATCCATGAAAGCAAGGAATACTAGGGAAGTGTGAGATTTGATTCATTCTTTTTTCCTCTGTTACTCTCTCTATCTTCATCTTTATCTCTTCCAAACTCACGCAAGCTTGAATTAAAAGGACATCTAAACGCACTAGGTTTACTAAAGGTAATACATTCAATTCCTTTGACTCCCAAAAACCTCTGAGCGAAAGTACACCAGTGCATCCTGGTAGATTGGTTGGGAGTCTACTCGACTGCTCTTCACAGGAGATCCGCTCCCTGCTGCTCGCACATCCCGCCTTTTGTTTATTTGGGAGTCTGCTCGACTGCTCTTCGCAGGAGATTTGCTCCCTGCTGGTGGCACATCCTGCCTTTTGTTTATTTGGGAATCTTCTCGGCTGCTCTTCGCAGGAGATCTGCTCCCTGCCGGTGGCACATCCCATCCTTTTGTTCATTTGGGAGTCTTCTCGACTGCTCTTCATAGGAGATCTACTCCTTGCCGATGGCACATCCTGCCTTTTGTTTAGTTGGGAGTTTACTCGACTGCTCTTCATAGGAGATCTACTCTCTGCTGGTCGTACATTCCGACTTTTGTTTAGTTGGGAGCCTACTCGAGTGCTCTTCGCCGGAGACCTGCTCCCTGCTGGTGGCACATCCCGCATTTTGTTTAGTTGGGAGTCTTCTCGACTGTTCTTCATAGGAGATCTGCTCCCTGCCGGTGGCACATCCCGCCTTTTGTTTATTTGGGAGTCTGCTTGATTGCTCTTAGTAAGAAATCTACTCCCTGAGGATGTGCGCGCCTTTTGTTTATTTGCGAGTCTACTCGACTGCTCTTCGTAGAAGTTCTGCTACCTGAGGATGTGTGTGCCATTTGTTCATATTCATTTTCCAACATAGTTCCAGGTTCTCCCAAATGAGGTGCCATAGCTAGGAGTGTAAGCTATGTGCTCGACCATGGAACTAACCCTAGACGAGGCGTCACAACATAGGGCGTAAGTTGTGCCATAGCCAAAGACGTCGACTGTGCGCTCGGTAAGGGAGTTAATTCTGCCTGAGGCATCACAGCTTAGGGCGTGGGCTGTGCCATAGCCAGAGGTGACGACTGTGCGCTCGGTAAGGCAGTTGTCCCATGTGAGGTGTCATAGCATAAGCGTAGGCCGTGCCATAGCCGTAGGTGTAGGACGTGGCCGTAGCCGTGGGTATAGGTTGTGCCGTAGCCGTGGGCGTAGGTTGTGTCGTAGCCGTGGGCGTAGGACGTAGTCGTAGCCGTGGGCATAGGTTGTGCCGTAGCTGTGGGCATAGGTTGTACGCTCGATAATGGGGTTAATCCTAGTGTCATAAACGATAATGGGTTGATTGTATCTAGAAAAGCGTTGAATACACCTGGAGTTCTGCTCCCTGCGGATGTAGCACATCTTACCTTTTGTAGGCACATCCTGCCTTTTGTACGCACATCCTCCCTTTTGTACGTACATCCAACCTTTTGTACGCATATCCCGCCTATTGGAACCTTTTTACGTAGGCTGAGTTTTATTAGGAGTGGTTCTTTCATGGATTTGCTTCCGCTAAAATTAGGGTGCTAGGTCTTTCGAAAGTGAGAAGCAGAATACTATCAAGAACAATCAGAAGTGGGATACTCTGCAACAGACTCAGCAGTGGATACTCTGCGACGCACTCAGAAGTGGGTACTCTGCGATGGACTCAAAGATGGGTATGATCTATCCAGTTATTTGAAGATGCAGGGCAGATTCAAAAAGATTAGTTTATTTGTGTTATTTATAATATTCGTGATATTATTATTAATGATCGTGATATTATTATTAATGATATTATTAATTTCTTATTAATTAGAATAGAAATTAATTAGAATAGAAAAGTATAAAAAATAAAAATATATTGCATTCATACAATACAATATGGGTTATTTTGAATTCATATTGAAGATTTTTCTTCATAAATTCTTTATTTATTTCATTTCATATAGAATATGACAGGCCCGGACCTAGTCCGCACGTGTCAAGTTGTGTATTTATGTATTGTTGACTAGTCAATATACCAAATTTGACTTCCCATGGATGTTTTAAATTTCATTTAGCTCAATTTCAAGCTTAAAAACCCTAAAAATTGAAATCCGGGGATGTGGGCCCCACTTGGACACGGATCCCAAAGAAATTGAGCTGAGTTGACCGGAGTCAACTCAGAAATGGTTGACTCCGGCTCCGGACAGGGATGGGTCCGACGCCGGACCCATTGTTTTTATATGGGGTCTCGGCTGCCCGAGACCCCCATTTTCACTTCTCTTCATGTTCTTCATTTTTCTCCGAGATCTCTCTTGATTCCTTTGAAATCAAACCTTGAATCCCTTTTCAAACACTCAATCAAACATCAATACCAATTTCTTTTTCCTCCTTGAAGATCAAAACACCAAAGTTTCCAAGAAAATCACCAAATCTACAAATATGGAATTTTGGCGACAGATTGTTCATTAGCTCATATCTTTTTATTCAACCGTGGGTTGTGGCTGAGAATTTGGTATGTTGTTCTAGACTCATCAAGCTTTAATTTGATAGTTTACATGCTTGATTTCATGGTCTGTGCTATGAGAATTCGTTGATTGAAGTTGAGATTTCTGTTTTGCAAGAGATATGTCAACCCTTAATGTTTTGATTCAAAATTAGAGCATGTTTAATGGTTTAATTCCATTCTTGAAGCTGTGAATCCATAGATCATATGTTTAACTTGCTGTGTTTCAATTTTGCTGCGGATTGGTGATGAATCGAACTCGAACCGAGCTCGATTTGGTGCATGGCCGATCACGGCCATGTGCTGGAATCAGGTCCGGCGCCTGACCTAGCGAGTCCCGCTTCGGAGCTACTTAATTTTGGGAGTTATCTCCCATTTTGGCTCACTCCCGCCCGGGAGTGAGCTACCAGCCAACATGGGCACTGTAGCTTAGGGGCATTTTGGTAATTTTGCAGCCCTAGACCCCAATTAGCTTCAATTAACTTCCGGACTTGTCCAATTTTGTTTTTGGACCTTGGAAACCTTAAATGGATTTTGATTTATGATTTAATTGTTGGTTGAATGCCTTTATTAATCAAATTAGATTTTAATTTGATTATTTAGGTACGTGATTGTACGAGTTTCGGACCGGTAGCAGTCTGAGCTAAGGCATTCGTGGGTAATCGGGGAGTATACAACTCTCCTCTATAGTGAGTGGCTTGGATTATATTGGTTGACCATTGAGGGTTAACCGTTTTCAAATTTATTTATAAATGCTTTATTAAATTGTTTATATACGTTTTGGGGTATGAATTGTCCACCCTCACACACTAAGTTTACAAAGGATTTGAAGGGTGGGAATTTCAATAAATTTTATATATTGATATTATTGATTATTGTTTGGGAAACGATACCCTTGAGAGATGAGAGATTGAGTGGGTTTCCTCGGGGCTCCGATTTGTGGGAGCCTGGACCGAGTTTGAGAGCATGCGTGATACTCAGCCGTGGACCGCCTATCGAGGGGCACGGTGAGTAGAGCCTGGTTGGGAGAGGCGCGTAGGGAAACTCGCCAAAGCTCCAGATGCTGTGTTCCACCACAGCAAGGCAAACGTCAAGGGAATGGGCCAGAGAGTAAAGAAAAATGTTTTAAAAGTATAAAGTAACCCTTGACGGTCCAGTGGATACCCAATGCATGGGTATACCTTATTGGGACGATTTCAGATGCCAGCCCATTTAGAAATATTATTATTGATTTGATATTTGATTTGGTTTGGGATTTCATATATTTTAATAAATGGTTTATTAAGTTGATTTTTGGATTATTTCATATCCCCAGCCTGAGGTGATCGGTCTTTATAACCGAGTCTCTCACTGGGTTCAAGTATATTGTACTCACCCCATTCACTTTTGTTGTCAGATCATTAGACTTTGGACGGCGGACGTCCTGGTGGCCAGTGATCCCAGTACGGCACTGTGGACACGACTTTGTAGGTGCCACCCATTTTGCTTTATGTATCTTGGCTCGGAATATTATTGCATCTTACATATACATTTATATATTTATATAATACTTTCCGCTGCATTGAGCACCGTAAGATGTGACACTTTATTTTTAAAATATTTTTGAACTATATTATCTATGATAATTTCGTATGTTTTCATATATTGCTCGAATATCCTTTATTTTTAAGCCTTGTGCCATCTTGGTTGCCCGCCTGACGAGGCACGCATCTTGAGGTGGTACGGCGGTTGTCGCGTGGCCGAGCCTGCGGGTCGGGGCGTGACAGAATAGAAGGAAGAACTCTAGATAGATTACTATGTACCGACTGAACTGATGGCTATTCATGATTCCATAATTGAATCAATGTTCCAAACCAGAGGAATGTTATGGTAAAACTTCGTCTGAAACGATGTGGTAGAAAGCAACGTGCGACTTGAAGGACATGATCTGCTGTGGATGTCAAAACCCACCACTTTCCATTATGTAGAAATGAAGGTGCTTTTAGCTCGACATCCTTTGTTCTGTTCTATTATAATATAATCCATTTTTTTGGTGGGTTGTAATGTAAATATAAATAAAATAGTACAGGATGGAGCTCAAAGAGAAACATCTATTTCTCGGGGGCAAGGATCTAGGGTTAGTTACTGGAAATCAATAAGTTGGAACAACTTCGTAAGTATATTTTTTATATAGAAATCGAAAGGCTCCGATTCAAACAATTTTCAAATAAAAAAGAAAAACTGTTTGAATCAGTAAAACTCTTTCGATCAAAAGTGTATCCTGCGGGAATTAATTATTCATATGATTCTTTGATAGAAATGATTCTTTGATAGAAAGAAATCACAAATAAAAAAAAAGAGAGAAAAAGGGGCATGTTGCTGCCATTTTTGAAATGATTAAAGATCGCCGAAGTAATGTCTAAACCCAATGATTCAGGGCAAGGATAAAGGATCCTAGAACAAGGAAATACCGTTTTCAATTGTCTCAACAACCATGAAGAATCTAAATAGATTCTAAACGAGACAAACAAAAAAGGGTTTAGAGATCACTCAATAAGAGAATGCCTAAGGTTTTTTTAGCATTTTGAGAGTTATTTGACTTGAGTTATGAGAGTACGAATGCTTTTTTTTTTTTCGAAAAAAAGACAGGTTTAAATGTCTAATTGATTTGCAGGGTTTATGGATCTTTTTGACATTCTAATTCCATACATAGGCAGAACTACTAATCATTTTTTTCTCGAGCCGTACGAAGAGAAAACTTCTTATACGTTTCTAGGGGGGGTATTATTTAACTACATCTATCCCAATGACCCGTTTATCAAATCGTTGCAATTGATGTTCGATCTAGAAGAGAGGGAAGAGATCTTCGAAAAGTGGGTTTTTATGATCCGATAAATAATCAAACCTATTTAAATGTTCCCGATATTCTCTATTTCCTTGAAAAAGGAGCTCAACCCATAAGAACTGTTCGTGATATTTTAAGGAAGGGGGGGGGGGGGGTTACGGAACTTAGTCTTAATCAAACAAAGTTCAATTAATGAAATACAAAAAAGAGGGTGTGGATGACTCATATCTAGCTTTGTATCAATTTTTCTTTATTATTTCCTCCCCCCTCTTTTGTTCTATTCATACTTATTTTATTTATTATTCTATGTCTTATTTATTTTATTCTTATTTATTATTTTATTGCTACTTATAGAATACCATGGTCTATAACAACAAAACCCGATTTTATTGAACTAATTTTATTGATATAAAATATAGAGAAAAAAGATCATAAATGAAGTAATTGCCTAAAAAAACAAAAAAAAAACAATAGATAACAATGGATAAGACAGATAAGATAAAATAACATAAATAACATATAAAAATAGAAAATATTAATAGACTTAATAGACTTAATTCTTTTTTTTTTCATTGTATTTTTTTGTATTTTTTAGAGTCTTTTTTATATATTCTTTTCTCAACGTTTCTATTCAAAATTTACAATCATATTGACAACAGTGTATCGAATAAATATAATTCGATCATAGATAAAAAAATCTATTTATCCCTGCCCTTTGTTTTGTTGACTTCACTTCATTCAAACGATGGGTTCTTTCTTTGAATTTGTTGTGCTACAATAAGGTTTTTTTTTTCTTGAAACAAAAAACAATAGATAACAATGGATAAGACAGGGGGTAGTCTGCAAATTTTTTATTTTCACTTATTCTATATTCATTCTATGTTTTTATTTGAGAATTTCACGTATTTTGATCTAATCTGAACATTGAATGTTCAGAATCGATTATCATTTTTTATTTTTTTATTTTTATTAAAATTTTTGCTAATTTCATGTTTTGATTGTGTCATGCAATTCAATTTTTTTTATTCCGATTGTATCTACACATTCTTTTTTTTTTGGGGGGGGGGGGGGTGTTGCTAACTCAACGGTAGAGTACTCGGCTTTTAAGTGCGGCTAGCATCTTTTACACATTTGTATGAAGAAAGGGATTCGTTCATACCATCGGCAAAGTTTGTAAGACCATGACTGATCCTAAAAGGAGTGGATGGAAAAAAGAACATGTCGTATCAATGGAGAATTCTAAGAATCCATTTTTTCCCGGATCGGTTTAAAAAAATTCATCTTTGAATTTTTGGTGCGGAACAAAAAAATTAATTGAATTCAAAGTTGGGTTGAGTGAATAAATGGATAGAGCTCTACGACCCCAATTATAGGGAAACAAAAAGTAATGAGCTTCTGTTCTCTATTTGTAATTTGAATGATTACCCGATCTAATTAAACGTTAAAAATAAATTAGTGCCTACTGCGGTAAAGGTTTTTCTCATGAGTAAATTATCGATTTTTTTATGAATCCTAATTATTATTATTAGTTATTCCCTATATAATTATGGGTTAGACATGAATGTGTAGAAGAAGCAGTATATTGATAAAGAAAAGATGTTTTTTTTTTCAAAATCAAAAGAGCGATTGGGTTGAAAAAATAAAGGATTTCTAACCATCTTCTTAAACGAACATAACTCAATTAGATGGTAAAAGATAGGATAGAGAATTTGTTGATGAATCTATCTGTCTCCGACGTATCTATTCTTTTCTTACTATAATACCTTGTTTTGACTGTATCGCAATATGTATCATTTGATAACCGAATAGATCCCCTATTTTTTTTTTGTTCAAATTAAATTTGAATTGGAAGAATTTCAAGTGTATTTAGAACTAAATAGATCTCACCAACAGGATTTCCTATATCCACTTATTTTTCAGGAGTCTATTTATGCACTTGCGCATGATCATGGTTTAAATAAATCGATGATTTTGTTGGAAAATGAGGGTTATGGTAGTAAATTCAGTTTGCTAATTGTGAAACGTTTAATTATTCAAATGGATCAACAGAATCATTTGATTATTTCTGCTAATGATTCCAACCAAAATCCGTTTTTTGGGCATAACAATAATTTGTATTCTCAAATGATATCGGCGGGATTTGCCGTCATTGTGGAAATTCTATTTTCCTTACGATTAGGATCTTCCTCACAAGGTAAAGAAGTAGCAAAATCTCATAATTTACAATCAATTCATTCAATATTTCCTTTTTTAGAGGACAAATTCTCACATTTAAATTATGTCTTAGATGTACTAATACCTTACCCCATCCATCTAGAAATCTTGGTTCAAGCCCTTCGCTATTGGGTAAAAGATGCTTCCTCTTTGCATTTATTACGGTTCTCTCTCTACGAGTATTGTAATTTGAAGAGTTTTTTTACCCCAAAGAAATCTATTTCTATTTTTAATCCAAGATTTTCTTGTTCCTATATAATTCTCATGTATGTAAATACGAATCCATTTTCCTTTTTCTCTGTAACCAATCTTCTCATTTTCGATCAACATCTTCTGGGGTCTTTCTTGAACGAATTTTTTTCTATGGAAAAATGAAGCATCTTGTAGAAGCTTTTTCTAATGATTTTCAGAACAACCTCCGGTTGTTCAAAGACCCTTTCATACATTTGATTAGATATCAAGGAAAGGCAAGTCTAGCCTCAAAAGATACGTCTCCTCTGATGAATAGGTGGGAATATTACTTTGTCGATTTATGGCAATATTATTTTTACGTGTGGTCTCAATCAGGAAGAGTCCGTATAAATCAATTATCTAAATATTCTCTCGACTTTCTAGGCTATCTTTCAAGTATGCGATTAAATCCTTCAGTGGTTCGGAGTCAAATGCTAGAAAATTCATTTATAATAGATAATGCTATGAAGAAGCTGGATACAAGAATTCCAATTATTTCTCTGATTGGATCATTGTCTAAAGCGAAATTTTGTAACACATCGGGGCATCCCATTAGTAAGCCAGCGTGGGCCGATTCCTCGGATTCTGATATTATTGACCAATTTGTGCGTATATGCAGAAATCTTTCTCATTATCACAGCGGGTCTTCAAAAAAAAAGAGTTTGTATCGAATAAAATATATACTTCGACTTTCTTGCGTTAAAACTTTAGCTCGTAAACACAAAAGTACCATACGTGCTTTTTTGAAAAAATTAGGTTCGGAATTTTTGGAAGAATTCTTTATGGAGGAAGAACAAG
Source organism: Microcos paniculata (assembly GCA_030664755.1). Taxonomy (NCBI): domain Eukaryota; kingdom Viridiplantae; phylum Streptophyta; class Magnoliopsida; order Malvales; family Malvaceae; genus Microcos; species Microcos paniculata. Next base: position 30,674,452 of record CP131459.1, on the reverse strand, counting down.
TTTTTTCTTTGATCTTCCCAAGAGTTTTTTCTACTTCGCGAAAGTTATATAAGGGGTGCATTTGGTATTTGGATGTTCTTTGTATCAATGCTCTGGTCAACCATGAACAATTGGTTATGAAATCATGTAAATAAAATGGCAATTTTTCCTAAATGATGAAGAGATAACAAAAGAATTTATTAATTTCTAGTATTAAATGTTCATGCAGTAAGAATAAGAGGGGATTGGCCGAGTATTCCACTTTTTCGAGTCTTGTTTAGGCAATAAACTGAGTTTTAGATGTATACATAGAGAAAGCCGTGTGCAATGAAAAATGCAAGCACGGTTTGGGGAGGGATTTTTTCTGCTTTACCTATTTTTTTTAAATTTAACAAGGAAATTATCTACTCCATCCGACTAGTTCCGGGTTCGAGTCCCGAGCAACCCATTATGATTAATATATTGAAATCATATTCCTAATTGAAAAATTAGATTCATATATATCATATATTATATCGTACGTATATGTATATCAATTGTATATCAATCCGCATTTTCTTTTTGTAACTCAGATGATTAGAAAAAAAATATGATAAATCTAGATACGATCCCGGATGTATATTTTCTATTCGATATTGGTTGACACGGGTATATAAGTCATGTTATACTTGTCACGCCCCGAACCACTCCGGGCCGGCCACGTGGCAACCGCCGCGTTGCCTCGAAGTACGTGCTGGCCAGTCACGCACCTAAGGCACCGCAAGGCATAAATGAGCATCATCGCTATCAAATAAAACTAAAACTTTAATTAGAAAATATTTAATAAAATAATTAACTTTAAAAGTAATGCCAGTGGGCTAACTAAGAGAATACCTACACAGCGGAAACTTCTAAGCTTAAGCCACCGATGCCTTCTAGTGAGCCTTCTTTCTAAAGCCGACTTCGTACGCGAATCTGCATCCATCCACATTGGATACAGGTGAGTGACAGAGGTTCTAAGAATCTCCATCTGGGTTAGAGTAGATAAGAGAAAATCCAAAATAAAATAATAATAATTAAATAAATATTTTTCTTTTCAAAACTCTTTTCTGGTTCTTCAATCGAGAACCCTTTTGTAAATTTTTTAAAACAAATATATATATATATCAAATGGGCTGGCATCTCTTATCATACTGAAGGCACGACCCGTCGGTCATCTTACGCCTTACTGCACCGAGGGCTATCTCTTTTCTTTCTAAAACATTTTCTTATTCTCATTCTTTTTCTCTTTCTCTTTCTCTAGCCCTTTCCCTCGGCGGTGCCTCACTATGGTGGAACACAGTGAACTGGAGCCCTGGTGAGTTTCCCTACGCGCCTCTCCCAACCAGGCTCGACTCACCGTGCCCCTCGATAGGCGGTCCACGGCTGAGTATCATGCATGCTCTCAAACTCGGTCCACGCTCCCGCAATTGGAGCCCCGAGGAACCCTCTCAATCACTCATCTCACAAGGGCATCGTACCCTTAATAATCACAATAATAATATTTTAAAAAATATATATATATACGCATAAAACATTTATATTTAAACATATAAATCACACACACATAAGCTTTATATTTCTTTTAAAACATCCCACTCACCATGTGGGTATATCGCAACAAGTGTGTGTGTGTGTGGATTTCCCATATCCCAAAATCTTTTTGAAAAACATTTATGTTTTAAAATCATTTTTAAAATCCTTTCCCCCAGTGGCTACACAAAGAAGTCTAGCCCACTCACAGTGATGGGAGAATCATATACTCCTAAGCGCTCCATGTAGCTCAACCTCCGGAGCATCGTCGCACTCGATTCAACTGGAGCCCTAGTACACGGAAATACAAGTTAGCATTCATAATTAAATTTATGAATGCACCTATGAGGCTCTAATATGACCTAAGATGATGTATGGAAGTGATTCGGGGCTTAGAAAAGTGTCCGGGAGGTTCTGGGGTAAAATTTGGACACTTGATGAAAAATTATGAAAATGCCCCTGAGGACCCGTGGGCCCCACATGTGGGCCCGGCTCGGCACTGTTCCGGGCCCAACAGACCCACCCAACTGGGCTGGGTTCCGCCTAGCCCAGTTTTGGGCCCAAATAGCCCACTCCCGCGCAGGTTCTGCACGGTTCCCGCGCGAGAGCTGCACGGCTCCCGCACGGGACCTGCACGGTTCCCGCGCGGGAGGTGAGCCAAAGGCTCGGTTCCCGCGCGGGAGGTGAGCCAAAGGCTCGGTTCCCGAGCCTTTTGCTCCGTTTTTCATGCCATTCGATCGCCAATCGTCCGACGGACTTAGCCAGGCGATCCTCGCGACATCCACAACACGTCTACCGAAAGAAAAACAAGAATCACAAGCTCAAAGTTCCTAAATCTCAAATATAAACTTAAAATTTAACTAAAAGCTGAACCTAACTTTGAGCTTGGATCTCTCCTAAACCAATGTTTGGAAAAGCGTACAAACTTAGAAAAACGTAGATCGAGGTGTTAAGAATAACTCACCAAGATCTCGCCTCGAACTGGCGGTCGGTTTGTCCGGATCTACCAATTGTCCAAAATGCCTCCGTTTGGCTCCAAAGAGAAAAAGAAAAGAAAATGAAGGAAAAGAAAAAGAGAAATGAAGAAAAAGCTTCGGCCCTCCTCTATTTATAGAGAAGCCCGACACCGGGTCTACTCGGGCCCCGAGTCAAACTTTTCCCCTTTTTCAACTTTCTTTCATTTTCACCCATTGGCTAAATCCTATGCTTTCTTGTGCCAATGGGGCCCATAATAAATTTCTAGGGACTTAATTGGAGGTCTTGTTGGCATTTACTAATTTCCATGCACGATTAATTACTTTACCTCCCAACTTCGTCTTATCCTAATTTAAATTTTTCTTCTTAATTAGACACATCCAGACCGACATATTGTTTAGTTGATACGCTATCTTACACTATGCCGTTTGTACGAAAAGTCGTGCTAGGTCCGGGTGTGTCAATACTGTCGAATAACAAGCCTTCAATTCTCTATTTCTAGAGAATTTGTGCGCTTGGGAGTCCCTGATGATTAAATAAACCAAGATTTTACCATGACTGTAATTTTAGAGAGACACGAAAGCGAAAGCCTATGGAGTCGCTTCTGTAACTGGATAACCAGCACTGAAAACCGTCTTTACATCGGATGGTTTGGTGTTTTGATGATCCCTACCTTATTGACTGCAACTTCTATATTTATTATCTCCTTCATTGCTGCTCCTCTAGTAGATATTGATGGTATTCGTGAACCTGTTTATGGATCTCTACTTTACGGAAACAATATTATTTCTGGTGCCATTATTCCAACTTCTACAACTATAGGTTTGCACTTTTACCCGATCTGGGAAGCGGCATCTGTTGATGAATGGTTATACAATGGCGGTTCTTATGAGCTAATTGTTTTACACTTTTTACTTGGTGTGGCTTGTTACATGGGTCGTGAGTGGGAGCTTAGTTTCCATCTGGGTATGCGCCCTTGGATCGCTGTTGCATATTCAGCTCCTGTTGTAGCTGCTGCCGCTGTTTTCTTGATCTACCCAATCGGTCAAGGAAGTTTTTCTGATGGTATGCCTCTAGGAATCTCTGGTACTTTCAACTTCATGATTGTCTTCCAGGCTGAACACAACATCCTTATGCACCCATTTCACATGTTAGGGGTTGCTGGTGTATTCGGCGGCTCCCTATTCAGTGCTATGCATTGTTCCTTGGTAACCTCTAGTTTGATCAGGGAAACCACAGAAAATGAATATGCTAACTCAGAAATGGATATTCTACAGCGGACTCAGAAGTGGTTACTCTGTGTTGCAATCAGACGTGGATATTCTACGACAGACTCAAAAGTAGGTACTCTGCGTTACACTTAGAAGTAGGTATTCTGCGGCGGACTCAGAAGTGGGTACTCTGCACCGTACTCAGAAGTAGGTACTCTGCGCCAGACTTAGAAGTGGGTCTGAAGCAGAATACTATGGAAAGCAATCGAAGGTACAACAGAAGCAAAATACTCTCTAACGCAATATCAAAATCAAACATAAAATACCATTAGAGTTTCCTTTGTCTTCTCCGTTTAATCAGCAAGTCAAAACTTTCTCAAATTGGCATGAAAACCCGGAAAAACCCAGAAATGATCAACACATTTTGAGATCCCAAATAATATTCTTCAACTCATCAAAGAGTTCCAACATCGAAATGGAAATCAAGATACAATCAATAATCATATCATAATTCTTCAATTCATCAAAGAATTCCAAAATTAGCAAGAAACATCATCAAATCAAACCTTAAGAATTCTGAAAAATCATCAAAATTTTCATGAAAATGAGATCTTGAAAATCAAATCTCAAAATCTCTAAGATATCGTCAAAAATCATGAAAGATCTTCTTCAACCCATAGAAATCAACCATGAAATATTAACCATAAAAGTTAGATCTTTAACCCATAAAAATCAACCATGAAAGCTAGATCTCTTTCAACTCATCTAATTTTTTTAAAGAAAAGAATAAAATTTCTCATTGGAAGAGTTTAGTTTTTTGCTCGTTTCCCATATACGGCGCCAAATGTTAATGCCATTTTAGTCGACTCGTACGGATGAGAGGAAGAGAGAGCTCTAGCCATGGTGGTGAAGTCCTTCCAAGCCTTAATCCCTGAAATAGAGTGAGTTGGGCACTGGCTTTAAGCCAGTAGGGCCCCTTCCGGTGTAAGAATCAATGTAGGCTCTCATATTAATGGAGTATTTTGGGGAGAGAGAAAGAGAGAGAGAGTTGGGAGAATAGAGGAGAAAGGTTGGTGGAGAGAGGTTAAAGATCATGAATAGTGCTTAGAGATTACCTTATATATGAGTGAGTGGGGGTAGGTAGCTTTAAGTGGGATATGACATGGATGTGACTACCGATCACATGGTAGGTGTACCTGCTGTCAGACTCGGAATGGACTCTATGCTTATTGGAGGTTCTGGCCTTTTAGGGAGTTTGCGCCTGTGCACGTCCTAGGGGATCTGCACCGGTAGGATCTACGCTGATAGGATCTGCGTGTGGGCTTACTTTGCTGGGTCCTCCTAGGCTTGGTTCTTTGGGCCTATTAAGCTATTTCTGGGCTGTTGAGTTGTGCTCAACAATATCCACTTCAGGTTGGATATTTACATTAGCCGGTGGTGCTATAAGTTAGGCATCAAAGAAAGAAACATGTATTGCTTACTCTATAATGGAAGCCAAAGTCATAGCTTTGGGTTCTATGGGCAAAGAGGCCAAATGGCTTAGAGATATGCTTCTTGAAATTAATCTATGGTCTCAACCTATGCCACCGGTTACCATACATTGTGATAGTGTGGCTACAATGTCTAGTGCATTTCCTAGTATTTACAATGGAAAATTTAGACATCTTAGCTCATGCCATGATTATATAAGGCTGATATCTAATGGTATTATTACCATTACTTATGTAAAGTCTGCAGCAAATTTGGCGGATCCATTTACAAAAGCATTTCGAAGAGACAAGGTGTGGGAAACTACATGTAGTATGGGACCTAAATATAACCCTTTAGACACCGATAATGGCAACCCGACTCCACATAACCAAATCGGTTATTGATGAAGTTTAATGGGTAATAACAAGTTATTGTAGTGTTTGTTGAAAGTACTAACAGTCTCATACAAATTTAGTTGTTAGTACTAAATTGGTAAGAGAGCATAAGCCTTTAGCTCTTAATGGAGGTTGTCAAAATTTCAAGGGCAACAAGAAAGCTCCACCTATGTGAATATGAAGTGGTGCTGCTTCAACAAGAGTTTTAAAATGGTTTGCTCTTGTAAATATTCATAGAAAAGGATCACTAGCACATGGCTTTTATAGCGCTAGGAGCAAACGAGAAAATTTATGAAATCAAAATAAATAAAATGTGTGTGATATTTTCAATCCTAATAATAAAGAGTCATGGTTTAATCTTAGGACACCATGTACTTCATTAGCATCCTAAAATATCTACGCTAATTGAAGGTTTAATTTTTAAGACACCTTCGTGTATGCATTATGTTTATTATGAATAGCGTTTAGCTCATGTTAACAAACTAGTGGAGGAATGCTATGTAGTTTGTTAAACATACAGAAACAAAGTCCCACATTGTTAAGAGAAGAGCCTGAAAAGTGCTTTATAAGCACCTATCTTTGTCTAAAGGTATTTTAAGATACCATATGGGTTAGGGTTCAACCGTTGGTTAGCCCAATTTTATTATAAGTCAAAGATGGGCACACCTTCTTGTATGTATTATGTTTATTATGAATAGCGTTTAGCTCATGTTAACAAACTAGTGGAGGAATATTATGTAGTTTGTTAAACATAGAGAAACAAAGTTCCACATTGTTAAGAGAAGAGCTTGAAGAGTGCTTTAGAAGCACCTATCGTTTTCTAAGGATATCTTAAGATACCATATGGGTTAGGGTTCAACCCGTTAGTTAATTAGCCCAATTTTATTATAAGTCAAAGATGGACACTTGAATATTCGAGGCACTTCGGCCTTGGGCTTTTTCAAAAATGACATAATTTTTTCTAAGTCTTAAAGAAGAAAAGTTAGCTACCAATATAAATTGAAATTACAGTTTTTCATATTAAATTAAACAAGTTTCTTTTAAGATAGACTATTTTTAATAGTTGTATCTTTTAAACTGGTAACTTTTCTTTTCTATATAAAGAGGACTTTGTTATATGTTTGAAAAATATTTTTATTTTCCAATTCTCTAAAGCTATTCAATTTCTTCGATTGTTCTCAAGAAGTTTTGTTATATCCTTGGTGTAGCTTGCTTTAAATTGTAAAGCAATCTTACACTAAAGAAAGCCATTTACGCCTCAAAGCTTTATTTTGTTCTTTTAATCAGAAAATTTCCAACAATAACGACTAATTGAGTAGTTTCACCATCAAGATACGTACAGCTGGATAATGACACGAAACCGCCAGTCAAAAGAAAGAGTGAACCCCAAGTCCTTAAAATAGCCTTGTTTTAAAATTCGAAAGCCTTAATTAATAGCCCCATGTGTTTTGCTTGAAAGGAACTGCCGCTGCCTTATCTATATAATATAAACAGCCAATCATACAGGAAATAGGTAGGCTCCATTAGGCAGTAAAGCACTCAACATGAAGAAGGAATTGTATAGCAAATTAACAACATCAGTCGAAGAAATTAGTAATGGTTATTAGACGAAGTTCGAATAAGAAATAAAATAAAATTTTGGTGATTTGTTGTGATGGTGTCTTAATTTTGTTAATAATTCTTCGTTAAACTTGCGAAAAATGTGATGTGGAGCTTTCCATGAAGCAGAGTTACGCTGTTCAATTATTGTTTTGAAACTTAGGTTGAAATTAAGTCGGTCTCTTAATTTTTCTTCTTCTTTGCGGCTCAAGAGTCAAGGGCCAAGGAGAATCCTGTTTTTGCCAATGGATAGCTACCTCAAAGTTGAAAGGTCCATCACGAAGAGTACTGTATTAATAACGAAAATTCGTAACTCAATCAAACTTGAGGGTGCAAAACAAAATCAGACCAAATCAAAAGTTGCCTCCATATATAGCTATATATTTTGTAGGTGAAATTGAATTGAATTGCTCTTCAAGCAGATTGTTTCTTTTTTCTCTACTAAGTTTTGACCCCAGTTTCCAAGATATTAATGAATTATACGTCAGGCATGATGGAAGCTGCAATAGGAACAAAATTGGGAGTGAGGACCCTACCCTTTCAGTGTAAACTAGAGCTGTGGAACTGGTGCAGGCTTATACCCTCATCCATATCTTAATCTTATCAAAGTTTTCTTCCTCTCACTTTCCTTTAATTATATAGCCACGTGCTTGATGAGAAACTTAAACGTAAATGCCATGAAGGAACCAATATATATTGATCAGGCTCTTTTACTGGTTCTGATTTATGCTGAACCTTGCAGCACATTGCATATGTTTGAATGCCGGTTCTGGAAAGTGACTCCTGATTCCTGATTCGAGCGAGAGCTTCCGTCTTATAGCACATAATAATTTTCAGGTAATTGACTTACCAATTGGAAAAAATAAAGTGTTAAGGATTTAGAGGACGAGCTGTTTTTTTCTATGTTTGGTGGCCTGGGTGGATTCGGATCAAATAGTGCAATGCTTATCCACACAAAATGATCACAAACGATCTTTAATAATTCAATGGCTTTTAATTATTATCGAGATTGTTCGAATTTAAACTTTGTCTTCAAATATATATATTTTTTGAAAGACAAAAATTTTATTGAGAAGAAAACCAAGTTAAAAGAACTTGGTAAAAGAAACAAACGAATTATAGTCAAACCACTAAACCAATCTCTCTTGACACTCTCATTTTTGTTAAGGAATCAGCAAAATAATTGGTTTCTCTAAAGATATGTATAAAAGACACCTTACAAAGGATAGACACCAAATTTGAGAACTTGTTAAACAATTGATTGAATTTTCAAAGTTTGTATTTCTATTAAAAACAAAATAATAAAATCAATTGTCTTCAATATATATATAAATAAATATATATATATATATATATATAATTGGGAATACATTAATCAACTTTATTGAGTCAAAGCTTAATGCTAATTGTATATATAACTTTATTATTCCGTCTGATTTTACAAATTGAATTTCCACTATTTGGCAAATGGCACAAAATTTTATTTTTTTTAAAGAGTATTTTATTAATTAGTTTATAAATTTTACTACCATTTAAAGTGACAGACAGGGAGACACATTTCCCTCAAAAGTTGACATTTAAATGAATGACAATGTCGGAAAATTAACTTTTATTTTGTTGAAATCGGATATTATATTTTTCAAATATCCTAAAAATATAAGATGGATATTCAATTCGAATTCTTAAAGGAAAGTATCATTTTCTTCATGATCATATCATAGATAAAAAAAATTCATATTTGTAAATATATAAATATATATATATATATATATATATATATATATATATATATATATATATATAGTATATGGAAGTTTTCTTTCTTTTCTTTCCTTTCCCCAACAATGCTGTAACCCCGCTCGGCATGACATTAAACACATCAACCCCGACGGCCAACGTTGTCGTCATAGAATTATGGTCACATTCGATGACCCCTAAGCGAAGCTGATTATTTTTTTGAAAAGTAGAATCTATTAAACAAAAAGAAAGATCACAACTAAGCAATCAAATCTGAGTTTCTGAAGACACTAAATAATTTATAAATATTGCTTTACTTGTTTAGTTAAACCCTGTATCAAATCCCTGTCGGACTTTTATGTCCCTATTATGCGTGTTGCGTGAAGAGCGATGTAATAAGCTCGTCATTGTTGACGAGTTCTTAGTGCTGCAACATAAAAAAATTTCACGTTTTGCGACAGCCTTGGGAATGAATTAACGCACCAAATTGGCATTTTTTGTAGTTTTCCTTTGCCTTCTACTTACCATTCCTTTTTGTGAATACGAGTCATGGCAGATTTTTTTCCATATTCGGATCGCTTTCATTCCAGATTCGTATCGCTGATTTTGATCGATCCACAAACTTAAAGGAGCAGCAATACTTATAATTAAATTTGCTGGCAACCAACCAAAATATAAATATAAAATTTCAAATACTATTAGATATGTAATTAAAATATGATTAAAAAAATTAATTGTGATGAGTACCGAAATGCACCGTCCAATACATCCAATGACCCAGCTGGGTTTATTTGATTAATTTATGATTAGGAATTAATTTGTCATTAGCGGTATACGCCACATAATAAATTAAGTTTGCTCAATTATTTTACATAGTAGTTATTAATCATTGTACGTCAAGAGGCAGCTAATCTTCAACCAGAGAGGGGAAATTAAGCCAATTAATTACTTGACTATTAAGCCATATAGGCCATAGCCATGACGAATTGGAGATGAATGAAACGATGAGAAAATTAGATAAATAAGAGCAACGGAGATGCAATCACGAACCATTAATGGTGTTTGAAATAAGAAAATGGAATTAAAGAAATGTGCAACATGCTTTGTTGCTTGTGACTGCTTATCATGGTAAATGCGGATAATGAGGTTTTTTTTTTTTTTAATTCACAAAATTTGACTATAGCTCTCTATTTTTGGATTATTGGTCAATTTAGTAATAGTAATAATCAACAGTTTCGTAGATAATTCTTTATTTATTTATTTATTTATTTATTATTTAGAATTAATTAATAATTTATTCTACCTTCAAAGATGGCAAATGAAAATCTTTAAAAGGAGAAAGACAATGAAATAAAATTAAACTACTAATTTACACAAAAATTTCCCCAAAAAATCACAAATCATAAAATTACAAAATACTCAAAAAGAAGTGCTATATTTAGAATTATATGTGGATTATATATCTTCAAAGAAGATTAGAAAAAGCTTGTAATTAGGGTTTAATTAAGAGAAGAATAGTCACAAAAATTACTGAATAGTTATAAAACTTAAGGTTTAATTAACTATTAAGATAATTAAGAGAATAATAGTTAAGAACCGCCCATTGATCATACAAGATTCTTTATTGCCTATTGGTTGTCAACTTGTCATGGCCACAAAAAGTTATCTAGCTATTCCTTGGAAGTTAATTTATTTGCACCTTTAAGCATGTTTTGCTAGCATACATAAAATATGAGAGGATGAAAGCGGAAATGTGAAAAATGGGATTATTGCTCCGATCTCGAGGCCTAGCGGTAAGTAATAACTAACTAACGTTCGTACTGCAGTCTACAGCTAAACCTGAAGAAGAATTTAACCAACCAAGCCCATCTACCCCACCCCCCCAACCCAAATCGGGTTCAAGTGCTAAAGTTCAACAACTTTGAAAAGGGGAGAAATGAGTGTAACTTGAGATAAAATCAACCACTTTATCATGGCTGAGAAGATGAGACTTAGTTATAAGTATAAGCGAGCTCCAGATCAAAAAGTCTAGGTCCAAATCTTGATAAGAGAGGGTAAAAGTTTATCAAATTACAGACACCTTTCCCATTGGCAAAATTGTCACTTCTAACCATTACTTGGATCAATTTAATCCTCAAAATTTCCTTTTCGTCAAACTGATCGAATTTGGACAGAAAATACAGACGCAGCAACCAGTCAAACTAAATTGATTGAAAAATGCTGGAAAAAAAAGAAGAAGCTATAAGTCAAATCACATGATTAAATAATAAATATTTTAATGACTTATTTTATATATATCACTTTTCACATTAAGGATTAATTTAATCTTTAGGCCAAATCAGATATTATAAAAAGAATATAATAAGAACACAACACATACGAAAATCCCAATCCGTAAACTGATTTTAGCTTTCGTCTTCATCTATCTAATCTTTGCGAATTCGAAGGATAAGGAGACGATTCTAAATTTTTGTCATCGAGCCACAATTGATTTGATCATAATCCAAAATGGGAAGGACCATATACATTTTTGGTCCATAGAAGGACCATATATATAATCCATAAATTGATGCCATTTGATTGAGATTTATAACCAGCGAGGGTGTGGTAACGGGTAATGGACCCGATAGTACAAAATCTGTGTATAGCTTAGCTTTATAGGGATCATCACAATAGCTTGTCCTGTCCTTGGAGGCGAGATAATCTACCTACTCTTAAACTCTTTTTTTTTACCCAAAAAAAAAAAAGGAACCACCGCAAACAAAAAATTAGCCACACAAGTCATACTTTTACACATGGAAGGAAACGAAAAGTTACTCTCATAAATATAAATAATAGTAGAAACACGCGGGCTATTAACCAAAGAATTAAGTGGCATCAAATAATTAGCTGTCCAAACCAAGTCCAAGCTTAAAAGTTCAAACTAGAGAAGAATAACGGACAAGCCACCCAAACTTCCAAAGACACAATGGCCAACCTCCATTCAAAACATGCAACCTTCTTCCCAGTCTCAACAACTAGCCCAATCAGGCAGCGAAACTGATCTCCCCTTCCGTGAAAAGACACGCGCCAATAAGTGTTACAATACAACAACTTGAAAGATTCAATAATTCTGAGACCTCTTATTTTCCTGCTTTTAAACAACTCATTAGAGCCATTGACATGGCAGTTATCAGGAAGAAGCAGGAGCTAGCTTCCTACATAAATCGAATCACGTCCGTTTTTAAGGTGGATTTGGAGCATCGAGGAGAATACAAGGAACATCTGCAAGGAGTTTAGAAAGACTAAGCTGATTGTTTTCTCTGGAAACGCAGGAGGAGGATTGGATTTAATAGTTTTCTGTCCTGACGAATAGAGGAGAAGATTTCGATATCGGGTTTCCTTTTTGGAATAGACAATGGGGTTTGCAACAACTATAGGGAAGTATCAGCTAGGTAGGACGATTGGAGAAGGTACCTTTGCTAAGGTCAAGCTGGCTCAAGACACCACCAACGGCCACCATGTTGCCATCAAGATCATTGATAAGACCATGGTCATGGAAAGCAATCTCAAGTATCAGGCGAATTCTCTGACCCTTGCTTTGTTTCATGTCTAGTTCTTATCCATTTCTTGGCATCCCACCTGACACAAACACCCAAAAAAAAAAAGGAAAAAACGTAAGTTTGTTGTGGCTCTGACAAACCAACATTCAAATTTCAGGTACAACGAGAAATAAGAACAATGAAGCTTCTGCATCACCCCAATGTTGTAAGAATACATGAGGTGTGTTTTTATATTTCAGAATTGGTGTTAATTGGCACACATATCTGCCCTCTCAATTCATTTGTAGAGATGAATCCTGCTTGCAGGTTATTGGCTCAAAGACCAAGATATACATAATAATGGAATACATATCAGGAGGACAACTTTCAGATAAGTTGGTGAGATTTATCATGCCACACCATGAATTCTATAGAATTTTGATGTAAAGCTCTTCAATCTACATTTCTAATCCTTTTTGCCCTTTCTATCCAGTCTTATGCAAAAAAATTAAGTGAACCAGAGGCAAGGAAGATTTTCCAGCAATTAATAGATGCAGTGGATCACTGCCATAGCAAAGGAGTCTATCACAGAGATCTAAAGGTGCGTGTAACAATGCCACTTTTTGCTGTCTTACATAAATGCACATTTAACACAATTTAAACTAATCAAGGTTGTTGTCAATGTTTTCTATGCAGCCAGAGAACTTGCTTTTGGACAGTAAGGGAAATCTAAAAGTTTCTGATTTTGGACTAAGTGCTTTGAGAAAGGTAGCAACAGCGTTGCCAATTTTTTAGAACTGTTTTCATTTTCTTTTAAATATTTCCAAACCGTTTCCATGGAAATTTGGCTTAAATTTGATAAATTACAGCCTGGAGATATGCTAACTACGGCATGTGGCTCTCCATGCTATGTCGCACCAGAGGTAAGAGACATCTCTTCTGATTCAAGTGATCAAAAATATCTAAATTCAATGGCCTAAAACAGGAGAAACATACTTCTTTAAATAAACAAAGAAACAAAGGAGATATAGAGAAAGATGGGCTAGCAGCTAACTGTAATTTAGAAAAGCAACTTTACCGGATGAGGCTGATGATTCATCTTTTGGTGAACAGCTGCTTGCAAATAAGGGCTATGACGGAGCGGCTGCTGATATTTGGTCTTGTGGCGTCATCCTTTTTGAATTACTTGCTGGCTATTTACCATTTGATGATCGCAATCTTATGGTTTTATACAAGAAGGTATGTCATTACAAGTAGGAAGATAACCTGCACCAGATATAATAAGTTACCCTTTGCTAATGCTTGCACTTCTTGTGAAGATATCTGGAGCACGATACACATGTCCACCATGGTTTATGGAATCCCAGAGGAAGCTGATTTTACGGATGCTTAATCCAAATCCCAGAAAGGTACAACTCCATGACAGTCTATAAGATAGATATTTCCAAGTTGAAAATAGAAAAAGGAAAATACTAATAATGTCTCTTTATGTCTAAAGAGAATAACAATCCCAGAAATCATTGAAGATGCATGGTTTCAAACAGATTATGTGCCTTCCTGTGGCTATGAACACAAGGAGAAAATATACATGGATGATGTTAGTGCTGCCTTTGATACAGTTGAGGTAAATGCTCAAATTAGTATTAACATAAGAGTTTAACACTTTCACCTAACAGTAACACCATGAAATGCCATACAGGAACATAACACAGAGACAAAGATACATAAATCCTCAAATTTCATAAATGCATTCCAGTTGATAGCAATGTCAGATGATCTGGATTTATCTGGTCTTTTTGAAGAACAGGCAAGTCTCCAAAATCAAAACCAGAATTTGCATCATACCAGCATATTTAGTCCATTCCTAAATTAAGTGAACCATTTTTTTTCTTGATGAAGGATGACAAAAAGCAGAGGACAAGGATTGGATCCAAGCATACAGTTAATGAAACCATAAAGAAAATAGAAGTTGCTGCAATGGATGTGAGTTTGTCGGTTGAAAAGATGAATAATTTCAAGGTACAAAACTGCTGATTTTCCTGATTGTGTCACAAGTGACTAGTTTGGTGTCTAACTTTTTATTAGTTCTCACCTTTTCAGCTGAAAATGCATCCAAAACAAAAGGTGTCTAGATGCTGTAGATCATATTATGACCTATCAGCTGAGGTAACTAATTCTAATATGCTCTCTCACAAGACCATATCTGAAAAAGTCTGACAACTTTATGTTTCAATGTCAGGTAATTGAGGTTGCTCCCACAAATTGTGTTGTAGAAATATCAAAATCTGCAGCTGAACTAACAGTATACAAAGAGGTCAGAAAATCAGTTCTTTCAGTTGATAATCCTGTTGATTATAATGATTGTTTCTAAGTTGATATATGGTAATGACCAGTTCTGCAAGAGTTTATCAAGTCTGCTGATAGAGAAATCAGATGTTTCATCACAAATTCAAGAGGCTGAGTCAGTAGACACCAATAGCAATATTGTCTTAACGAATGAATGGTAAACTCCACATAGATTTCCATTGCAACATTGTCCAAATTGAAACTGCAGGCTGACTACTATTTTTCAACCATGCAGCTCCAAAGGAAAAAAAGACGAAGAAAGCAAAGATACACGAGGCTATTCCTCCTCATGAAGATCAACTTACTATAGTCTTACTTTTCTCCTTTCTAGCATCCAGAGCAATTCCGTAAGAAGACCAGAGGCACATCAAAACATAATCAATTGCAAGTGCAGGGAAAAATAAGATCGCAATGTTATTGCTCTTCAGCTGAGGCACATCAACACCTATTCTATTGCAAGTGCAGGGAAAAGTAAGATCAACACATGTTCTATTGCAAGTGCAGGGAACAGTAAGATCAAAATATTATTGCTCTTCAGCTGAGGCACATCAAAACATAATCTACTACATGCGCAAGGCAAAACAAGATCACAAACGTATCATTCTTGGGCATCTTTCCTAACTCATACAAAATCCAAACAACACCTTATGCATAGCTATCTTCATATTTAATGTGAATTATCATTTTTTTTCTTTTTTTACTCTCCTCTCTCATAAATTTAACACTACATCAGATAGTTCCAAGATGTATATTAGAGGTTACAATTTTTAATCAGTTTTTTCATTGGAAGATTAATAACACCTAAAGGAATTTCTCTCCTGCTCGTGGCCCTAAATGATCCCACTTAGTTCTTCACTCAAACATATAATAGGAGAGTAAGTCAGTACTGCTTACTTATTTCCAAAAGGGAGTTTTGATTATCAAGTAAGCAGAAATATGTAAACCGTTCCCTCTTCTGATTACATCATCCTCGTGTTACATTCGTAAACCTCCTGTCATTCCTTTGAGATGATTCAACATAAGGAATCTTGCCTCATTCTATGCTGTCTAAAAGCCTTTGCAACTAAGGCACATAACTGAACTATACCTTACTCATCATTCTCACACACAAGCCAAAAAAAAGAAAAAGAAAAAAAAAAAAAACACAAACAAACATTCTTTTCAAAACCTTTTTCTTGCTGCACCAATGATTTCTGCGTCCTGTTACTGTCACACTCAACCTAAATAACAATTATTGATAGGACTGTATGATATACCAAAATCAGACCTTACAACCAATTAAATTCAAAATCAAGACCTAAACCATGGTGAACATCTGGCAAACCGATGGCAGGTATGGTGAGGAAAGGATTTTCAATCAGCTTTCTCTAAAGAAACTTTGGTATTGGAATGAAACGTACAACAGACCTAGAGTTGAATTCACTCTATCCTGTGTTAGAACTGGTCCATCAGTGCTTTTAGCTGAATTTGCTAAATTTAAGCCTATAGCCGCTTTGAGGTTTAATTGACTGGTAAATATAATGAGTCTGATGCGATATAACAATGTATGCCAATTTGTGCTTTCTGGGATGCAATGCAATAAAAATAAACAGCCAATTTCTGAAGCAAAATTGACCTTTTAAAGAAAACAGCCATGAAAACTAACAAAATCTGATAAATAGTAGAGGCAACAGGACTATATCAAAATGCATTATACTGCATAAATTTTATATGGCATCAAGCATGCAATATCAAGAAGATTTTCTCATTTAAATCCCTACTTCATAAGATTGATCTTGATGTCTCTAGGGTGAAAAATAAAATTATTACTGACATCTTAAAGTATTAGCAAAAACTGTTTGATGCACAGAACGGTACTCAACATTAAGATTTCCAAATTCAAACCTTGATTACTATTCTACTTCCCCACCAGTTTTGGCATATGATTGGCTAGAATACAACTCCAATTTTGATTTTTACAACAGTTACATTGGTAGTTTAAACAAAGGATTTATGAATCTTATGAAGAAAAAGCACCAATAGATATTAAACAGACTGCTCCTTCCAATTCATTCAGTCATGACAATAGACAATTACATATGGCCCAAAAGATATAAGAATGTTGGGCTAAGATAAGAATGACAAATTGATCATTTAAGCAGATTGTGTTTACGTTTAATAAGACACAAAACTTAATAAACAACAAAGAATCAATGCAGGCACAAGGGTAGTAGGCAGGAAGTATGTGCAAAAGAAACTCAAAGCACACATGCAGAGTTGCACATGAACACATACAAGGAACAGAATGTCCATTGAAGAAAGTATAGAGGATTAAAAATAGATATAAAGGTCAGGAAAACAGGAAAAACCACAAAAATATAACTTTCAAGCAACAAAGTAATGAGAAGCTATGTATAGAGTTTTCTTATCATGCTGAACTAACTATATGTAATTCAGGTTTCACACAACGTCCATAGTTTTTGGCACCGATAAAGCTTTTTCATAAGGTTACGTAGCAGATGATCACTAGAATGATTGAGTTCATAGATGTTTCTCAAAGTGTGTAAGGTTATACTATCCTTTAACAAAGTGGATTTGCAATCACAGTTGCACCTCATCTTCCCAGGAATTGTGACAGGACATGCTTCACTCTGTCTGGGTAAATTAGAAGTACCTGTTGTCTTTCTATCTATTATACAGGATAAAAAGCTCATTTGCGACCCATGAACCTGCTCCCCTTCCCATTCTTCTAATCTCAGTTTTCATCAAAAGAAACTCTGTAATTAATCATGATTTGCCAAAGAAAGCAACCATGCTGGACAGGCATGCTGTAGAATTGACTAGTCCAATACAGATATTTAGAAGCAGAAACCTGTAGTACTTTCAGAGGAACTAGCACTTCTGCTGTGGCCTTATGCTAACAAAGTACAAAGCAACATTCAAGAAGTACGAAACATCTGCCCAGTGAGATGGCTTTTCAGTTCTTTCCCTAAAGCAGCTCTCCTACCTTACTTAAGACACACACACCCCCACACATACAAAGCAACGAAGCAAGACAGGAAGAACTAGATTAAGAACTGAACAAGGCTCAGTATAGAGATACCTCTGATTACTAGTAGAGTAATAGTAAAAAAGGCTGCATATAAACGTAACTGCACATTTTGTAATATAACAGAACCAAATCAAAATCACTACTTGAGATTCTAACAAATGTGCATGAAAGAGAAATAACACGGAAAAAGAAAACTTCAAGATATTCTTACCTTGAGTAGGTCTGAGTTTTATAATTGTCTGACTTGGAAAGTTCAAGTCAATCAATTAAAAAACCTTCCCATATAGAGCAAGATCAGTAAGAACCCACCAAGACAAGCATAAATCTTGACCGAAAGTCTATAAACTGAATCATGTCACTCACAATGTAGTCTGTAAGAAAATTGACGATCTTACCATTTAAAACAATAATTGTGATCCCTACCACTTACTAAGTTTGAAATGATCCTTTTGATCTTGATAGATAATGAAATATAAACTTGTTCATATCAGTGCTCTAAAAATCAATAATGACATATACAGTGCTTGACATGTTATTGCGTTAAACATGTCAATTTTTAAGGCTTCAAGTGAAAAATTAAACTTGTAAATTGAATTGGGAACCTCAAGATAACAAATACAGGGAAAATGTAACAATTTTTAATTAACCAGAATATGTTGAGTAATATATCACAATGCCATAGCATGTAGAAGTAATATGAATGAGAACAGCATTCTATATTTCAGAGGTCAAATACGGAAACAACAAGTTCAAACAAGGAGAAAAGAGGAAATAAATAATATACCAGTAGCCACAAATTGAATCATGAGTCTACAATCCATTTGTCAAACCAATCCAGCTTTCAATCAAAACTACTGTTCTTTTTTAGATAACTCTTTTCGAAGTTATAATCCAAGCTTCTATTCAAATCGATATGAATTTATAGAAAATTTTTCTAGTTAATGAAGAAAACAAATACAAGAACTAAGGTTAAATGTGTACAGTACTAGAGTGCATCAGGTTGATGGTTACAAAGCAAGGGCCAAAGTCAACAATTACTTAAGTCAAAAACCAACATAGGCAGTCTGAATCAATAGGGCATCTTTTGGAGGAATTCTCAAGCACCCAACAATATTCCATACACAGGTTTTATCGCTTCACAAAACTTCAGGATGAAATTCTTTAGATATCAACAGCACTCAGCGCAGGCTTTACCAGCTAATATTCAATGAATTTTCAAAACTCACACCATTTAATTGTAAGGCAAGTCTAGATCTGTCACTCGGTGGCACACAACATACATCACCGTAACATCAAATAAATTACATGTTCACAGACAGAATGATTAAACAAACTGGTGTATAGTGAAGCCATAAGTATCACTCAATATGTAACTGTAATTACTGAATAAAACACGTTCTTGATAGTATTATTGAGAACAGTCTGGTATGAGGTATACCGGCATACTCAATAGATAGTGCAAAAGCGTATATTTCTAGCTCAAAAGCAATGGCAAAGCAACCAAAGTGCATCAAGAATGAGAAAAATGACATATTTAGCAGAAAAGGGAGATAAATTTCATTTCTAAATTGAAAAAAGAAAAATTATCATTACAAAAGAAAGCTAATATATAAATATCTATGATATATAAAAATAAGACAACCTACTTGGAAATAGATCAGAACAAGCTCACAAAGCTGTAACATTTCCCTATTGACATAAAAATACATGGCAACAGTCTCATGTGACAATGTGCATAGTACACCAAAAAATAGGCAACCTAACCCATTGCTGAATCACTGCAGACACCTTACTTTGTGCCGAACTAGAGAAGGAAATTGTCAATCATATGGAAAACAACATCCGCTCCATCAGAATTCAGCCAGTAGGTTTTCACCTAAAGCAGGAGATAGAAAATGAGTGACATGATGAAAGTAGACTGAAAAGAAACATTGATATATGTGCCCTAACTTGCAGGACTTCATATAAACGGCATGTCAACACATGAAAATAAAATAAGAAAACAAAAGACAACAAAAAAGTATTGGTGCCTACTAATAAAGAACCTGATTCATGAATATCAAACTTATTTTCAGACACTAATTACCTCAAGTTCAGCTAAATGGTTTAACAGATAAATAATCAACTACACTAATATAAAATTGGCATGATCGTATAGGAAAATAATTATAAATCATACTAATAAACCAAGATAACATAACAATTAACAAATAAACAAAAGATCAGATACAAATTGCTTTCAGATTATTGTTTAAAACAGTAAACAAATATGGGCATTGCTTGAATTTACCCATTTAGCCTCTGAATGTATTTGATTTTCACTCCTTTCTCAGACTGCCCTTCCACATTATCCCTCCAGAGAAAAGAAAAGAGCTCCAAAATATTCTCTTATGTCGGTTCACAAAAAAGAGATCCTTAACTAAATGAAAATGGTGTTAATAATAAGGTTTTTTTAGACTCCCTTATTTCTTTATTAACAGTAAATTGTTGGCACATGTTCTTTGTAAATCAGGGTGATGCAGCGCATTAGCCCAGCCCAATTTTAGATTTATTTTAATTAGTTTCCTTAAAGTTTTCTTGGTCTTTAAGTCTTTTAAGAGTCCTTGTTCGCTATGTTTTCTTATTAGGTTAGATTTTATGTTTTAATTAGTATAAATAGTCTTTTTAGGGTCATTAATCATAGAATTTTATTATGGATTTGTGATTATTTCAGAAATAAACGTTTTGAGAGGTTTTAGAACCCTAAACCTAATTATGTTCTATCTCAATTTTGCTTCTAGTTAGCCTAGATCTTGGTTTCTATTCTGTTTCTATTTCCTAAATAGTTTTTGCTTCCGCGCGCTACATCATTTGGCATCAGAGCAAAGGTTACCCTTAAGTAGATCTAGTTGATCTAGGGTTTTTCTTTATTTATCATGGCTGATTGTGGTAGAGGACGTGGGAGAGGAAATCAAAACAAGCAAACCGAATTGGCTGCGTTGAGAGGTATGACAGAAGATTTGTCGCAAGCTGTGCAAGCTTTACAGCGACGAGAACCAGTGGAAGCCCGAATGGAGATTCCGGAAGGTTACCGCAAAACCCAGATTGAAGATCTTGGGGGAAAAAAATCTCTTTCATGAGCTGGAACCACAGATCAAGTGGCACGAGGTGGATTGGAACCGATTTATGATGAGTATGATGAGCAGATGAATGATCTGCAAGGTGAACCAATTTATGACGATTATGATGAAGAGATAAGAGGAAATTGATGTTTATCCTTCACAAGGAGACTCACTCATGGTGCGAAAAGTGAAGTCAACAATAATCAAGGAGGAAGAAGAAGATTGGGGAAGGCATAGTATTTTCCAAACACATACTGGTTGTGACAAGGAAAAGGGAAAACATTAGACAGAAACAATTGGGTTTTTTGGCAACAAGCTAAGAACAATTTTGTGTAGAATTTTGTATAGTGGTTGGATCATTGAAGAGAAGTCTAAAAGAGTTGATTCAAACATCTACAAGAAGTATGCGAAGGAGAAAAGTCTGTCAACGACAACTCGCCAGGAGTCGAGTTTTTCAAACCCGGGGAGTTTGATGCAGCGCATTAGCCCAGCCCAATTTTAGATTTATTTTAATTAGTTTCCTTTAAAGTTTTCTTGGTCTTTAAGTCTTTTAAGAGTCCTTGTTCGCTAAGTTTTCTTATTAGGTTAGATTTTATCTTTTAACTAGTATAAATAGTCTTTTTAGGGTCATTAGTTATAGGATTTTATTATGGATTTGTGATTATTTCAGAAATAAACGTTTTGAGAGGTTTTAGAACCCTAAACCTAATTATGTTCTATCTCAATTTTGCTTCTAGTTAGCCTAGATGCTGGTTTCTATTCTATTTCTATTCCTAAATTGTTTTTGCTTCTGCGCCCTACATCACAGGGGACAGAGTGTACATTAATCCCTCCTAGGGACTCATAATGCAGGAGTGTTATCTGAGTGGATTGTTGGCATTAAAGGGAGATGTCTGGTCTATTTGATGGAAGACACCACAACTTAAGTACAGAGAATACAACAATTTGCGATTTTGCATAAAAGTGATGATGAACCATACACAGAGAAAAAAATTCTACTATTAAGCCATTTAACTTGCCTGAATCGTATTATGAGCAACATATCGTTGTTTACTCTTATGAAAGCTCACATCAACACGTTCCCAGGGTACTCGAGTGAGACCTTCTATCATCACCTCTGCAAATCAAAGGGAAAACACTCAAAAGTAAGAAAAAGAAGTTTACACAAATAAGCAATTTGACATGAAATGAAGTTGATTGGTGTAAAGATCAAACAACATGGTCAAGACTCAAGAATGAAGATGAATAACAGCAACATGTCATTAATCTCGTACTGAAATGCTCTGTTTTTGTGACAACTAGAAAAAGGAACTGAAGAAACAGAGGGAACGAGTATCCTTCAATGAAACTATCTGATGGAGATCCTACTTGTATGCTCGATTGACAAATCACAGAGCAATTCGAGAATCTGAAGCATGTTTACCAAAAATTACAGTTAATCATTATCCATCTCTTTCAAACCCTAACCAACCCACACACACCACACAACCCCCCCAACAAAAAAAAAAATTGTCTTGCTTCTCTGTTTCCCTCACTTCTTCCCCATATTCTTCCCATGCGCACAATGGAATAACTTCACATTAAAAAAATTTGTAATAATAACAGAAATCTACTATCAATTTCACAAATTCACAGAACAAGATTTCACAAGTACAGCATTAAGTAGAACCAAACTGTAATTACCAGAATCACCACCTTCTGGGCATAAAATAGCACATATTTAATTGCTACATGAAAATCTGAAGCAATAATCCAGAAGCAAAGAACTTCAACAAACCTTCTAAGTCACTTTTTTCAGCTCCAGCAACAACAAAAGCTTTCTGTTCGATATTGTTTGTAGCTTCCCTCTCAACATATACAACATGAGGATACTTTTCATCAATTACAAGAAGATTTGACTGGAAATAAAGATGAAAAAAGTTAATAAAATAAGCAGTCATGTGAGACATATATATTATATACAAAGAGTTCAACCCAAAAAATAAGATCACCTTGGGAAGTTCATTTTGACGTCGGATTGATGAGGTTCTCCAGCCAACCACATCTCAGACACAAGTCAAGATAAACAAAATTGTGTACAAAAAACAAAAACATGATGTAATATACACTTGATTCACTCAATTTTGAAACTTTAACCTCAAAAAGGATACAATCATAGTCTGCATTTGCATAAGCCACCCGTCGCTTAAATGCACGCAGAGCTGATCTATACATTTGAGAAAATGAATCATGTGGTCATTAAAAAAACAAGTGTTAAGACAACTAATAACAGGGAATCAGAAAGTTAACACTAACATGAATTTCAGGTCATCACCGTCATCAACCATTCTAAGGAGAAGAGGGGGTTTTCCATCATCATTGTCAGTGAGAAAGAGATGCCTTCCAGACCTTCCAGCAACCAAGTGTGCAGTCTGAGATGCTCTTTTCTCAAGAAAAGGAAGACCACAAAGAAGTGGAAGCTGTAACAACATAGAAACAAGGCCAACTACATTAATTACCGCTCACATTATGTATAGATCTAGTACAGGAAACAAAGAAAAGGTGGTCAATAAGACAAGCAGTAAGGATTTTCTAAATGAAGGGCCAGCACAGCTAATGACTCAAATTTATTTAGTCAACAGTCAAGCATGTGGTCTCACTTTGCTTCACTTCTTAGTTATCCGTGTCAGAAACTTTGCCGAGTGTGCAAAGCTATCATTAAAGTAAGGTCTAGGGTTGCAGGATAACCATGATAATACAAAGTCAGAAACTGATTACATGATAACATACAGAATACCCACCACTCTTTTTGCCATTAAAAACCACCCATTATGCTTCCCAATGTTTTAAGCACCTCAAAACGAGTCCAGATATCATCAGAATACTTAAATTATTTAAAACCACCATTATACTTAAATTATTCAAATAAATATAAATGAAACAAGGGGAATATTTCTAAAGGAAAAAGTTAATTGTAAGACACCTCAACAGAGATGGCATTCTCTCTAGGGAAACATCCTGAGAAAAATTTGATAGAGACAACCTCCAAAAGAGGTACATCCATCCCAAAATAGATGCTTAGTCCAGAAAAATCACCATCTTCTGCAAACTTATACTTGGTAGACAGCTTCGATCCCAGGCATCCTATTTGTCATGCATCTGTTGGGCTATTTAGAATTCACCTGGGGAGAAAGTGTGGGCTTGAAAGGTTTTATATGGCTGTATAGATAGGAGTAAATAAGAATCAGGAATCTATCTACTTTCTGGACTTCGTGGATGGAAGGGTTTTTGGGACGTGCAAGTGAACCCCTTGGGTACTTGGGTTTGTACCACTTATTTTTTGTTCAGTCGTGGCAGCATTTCATGAAAACATAGGGTGTTTAAATTTCACTGATATGATAGTTTTGAAAACCTTAGCCATGTCCTTGGGTTCTTACCCCTCTTGGAGATCTAAGTGCTCTTTTGCTAGCTCAATCAACAAAATATTTCCAGGTTTTCAACATACAATTATTAACAAGGAAAAAAACAATATTGAAAATATTGCAAGTCAATAAAAAATAAAATAGCATGCACCAAAAAGGAAAAAAATTGACTCTGGTCCAGATAACATGTAAAAGCAGGCTACTTACCTGTTTATGTCCCCTTGAACCAAGATGTGGTGTTGCAAATGTTATAAAGTTCATTGGTTCCAATCCAGCAATTCTATCTTCACAAGGCTGCTCAATATATTGCATCAAAGAAGTTGTGTGCTCTTTAGTTGAAAAGTCCCTATAAAGACCTGATGGATCTAACTTTGAAGAATGCTCATAGAGCCTCCCAATAGCATATCTTGCAACAAGACCACCTAAAGAGTGAGCCACAAAAGAAATCTTCTTCACCTCTAGCCTACGTTTAACAACAGCCAATACCTGCATTAAATTTTAGTCCATAACTCAATATTACCATGAGAATCTCCCCCAAAAAGTTTCGAAAATCACATTTTTTTTTAAGAAAAAAAAAGGAGATCTACTTAGAGAGTTTTATCCACAAAACACCCAATTATAGATAAAAAAATTTTATTACCAAAATACCTCTTGTGCTAACCTTTCACCCATCAGATCAACACCATCAAATGTCAATTTTGAGTAGTTGCATTCACTACCTGCAGAAAGAATATCAAGTCAAAATCTACTACATGCCTATGCAATTTAGGATACACAAAGATATGTAACACACACACACAAAGAGATAGTAAACACCAAAATTCACATAGGCTCACTACACAACAGTTTTGCATTCCTTTCACAGAAAAATGACTCAAAGAAAAGAGCTGGTATAATGAATTCAGAAAAGACAAAGTACTTTCTAATTTGCTTTGTAACAAGAGAACTTTCCAAACTCTTTGAATTGTTGACCTTGTGCAGGCTTTTAGAGAGGAACTTTTATACCAATATTATTGAATTTTCCCAAATGTAGCCATATCCTCCATAAATTTGTCTAAACCTTTCACAAATGGGATTATATGAGCAAACTATTGGTTGACTATAATCCCATCCTTGTTTTTTTTCTTTCCTTCTATTTTTGGTAACTCAGTACCCTGTCTGCTTCCAAAATTAAATTTAGTTACTTTCAACTTGGTTTGGCTTGCCCTGCCTTAGCCATCAACCATGACAACATGACCCGCAAGCAAATGTTACTTAACCACTACTGATCTACCTCTTCTATGGCTCACAGTTACCTAAAACGCAGTACGGTCCAAGTCGCAGGATGGGAACGCATATGGAAAACGATGTTTTAACTATATCCGATACGAAGAGGGTAGGCTTAGTCGGTACATTTATTCCGAGTCAATTGTATAAAATACATATAAAATTATAAAATTTTAGTGCCAATTCAAAAAATAAGAAGTCCATTTTTGCTTAATAAATCAACAAGATTAGAGGCCCATCTACTTAATTCAGCAGAATAATTAAAGGCCCAAGTTTTTCAACCAACAAAATCAGCCCACTATGCACTATTTATAAGGATAAAATGGTAATTTAAGTATCACCATTCACCATTGTCCAAGATTGTGGTCGACCAAGATTGCAGTTGACTGTTTCAGACTTTGAGGTCTTCATCGGGCCATTGCTTCTGTTAACGGTTCCTCTCCTAGAGCATTTTCCTTTCTTTGGATTCTTGTCTTCTTCCTCTATGAACCATTTCTACTTTTAAAGTTTTGCCTCCCACAACCTAACCGAAAAAACAGAGTAGAAGCCAAAAACTCAAAGCGATCTTTGAGTCGGCCATTTTATCAATCTAGATCACAAACCCGATCAATCAGGGACGAAATCGAACTGCGATTGGGGACTAGCAATCTAGATCGTAGATCGCGGGGGGTGAGCAATTTAGGTAACTATGCTATGGCTTCTAGACAAAAGAAGCTTCTAGGTGGCAATCTTAGGATTTAAAACCATCTCTGATCCAATCACGTTATTATCTATAGCTTCTCTCCCCTTTCTTCTCTTTCATGTAAGATGAAGTACTACTGGCTTTCTTTTGTCTCAACATAAAGCTTGAGTGCTTAAGCATGTGAAGATTGTCACTCTATCAGTAACCTCATCAATCATCAGATGACTTCTAAAATTTACAATTGTCTCAGGTGAAAAAGCCCATCTTTTGACTTATTTTATGTGGCAATCGATGCCAAGATCCATTCGTTCTTTTTTCTCCGATAGATGGTCAGAATTTCATCTGGGTTCGAATCCTACAAAGAGGTCCACTAGAGATCAGAAATTGTTGAAGAAAGAACAAGATGTTTCTTTTGTCCCTTTCAGGCAAGTTCCGATGGAGAGAAGAGCCTATGATTAGCTTTTCAGGAAATTTCCAAACGAACAAATTTCTTATTTTACTATGTTCAACTCTAAATATTCCTCTACCCGTAGGGTACATTGAATGTACAGAAATGGCTATAACAGAGTTTCTGTTATTCGTATTAACAGCTACTCTAGGAGGAATGTTTCTATATGGTGCTAACGATTTAATAACTATATTTGTAGCTCCAGAATGTTTTAGTTTATGCTCCTACCTATTATCTGG